>CM027122.1:52365170-53565170 GCA_015476505.1 Urochloa ruziziensis | reverse complement strand
TTAGTATGGAGCTCGGTTCGAATCATAGGATTTTGGATTCAAATCGCGCACAAACTGATCAGTACTTTTGGCTTCGCCTTCGTGGTATCCATTAACAGTTCAATTCAGAAAGATTATTTTGTTGGATTTAATTGGGCTTAGCCCATTTCCAAACAATTAAATCAATAATATTTCAGGCCCACAATTAATGCTAAGAGTTACCAAATGGTGGTTAAGGTAGTTAATCCCATATGGTTAATTGAGAAGGAATGTAACCAACTTAAATGGTGGACTATTTGTGCACCCCTTGTGAAGTTGAAATGGGAGCACCGGGTTGCCACACGCGCGCGCGCTCGCTCGCTCGGCTCGGCCGGACGGACGCGCTGTAGCGCTGCCAGGTTTTGCACCTCTTAACATTGACTGCGAGACAATTATTAGTGCTAATGGCTGAGCATTTGTGATTCAGTTACTAGTGCTAATGGTTGGGCAGTTACCAGTGTTAATGTGCAATTGTGCTTCCGTTACTAGTGCTAATGGCTGAGCGTCAGTTACTAGAGCTATTAACATTCCTACCTCTCCCTCTCCTATTTTAACTGCGTCCGCTGCTCTCTGAACAATCCCATTCCACTTCGTGCGCGCACACGCTGCTGGAAGAGCAGAGCCTCCGAAACCTGCCGCGCTTGAGTTCCTGCTCGGGATAGCTAGGCAATCAGGTTTTTGGGTAGCGCAACAAGTGCGCGACTGCTCAACGATCGTCCACCTGCTGCTGTGATCGACTACTTCCCGGCGACCGTCCCTGTGTTCCCCAAGTGAACAGCGCGACTACATCCCGACGGCCGTCTGCACTGCATCAACGACTTCGCTGCATCAACCTGTTCGACTACTCCGATTGAGGGTAGCCCACGATCAACATGGTTGATCTAGCTGCTAACGGCGCATCCGGTTCCTCCGGAAACGGACCCGCCCCTGGGTACATTCTTAAACTTACTCTGTTCTGTATGTTGTTCATGTTTTATACTGTCTTAATCATGAACACAAGCACATGCTATGTTATCACTCTTTCACTTGTTTTAATCATGAATTACCTGCTGAAGTTTGGAATTAAAATATATCGAAAATTGCCTAGTTTCCTAACAATCCAAAAACCTGATATTGCTAGGCTTTCGGTTACTGGTTTTGCTGCATCAATTAGACCCAATGTTTTTGATGGTTCAAATTACAAGCGTTGGTACAATAAGATGATTCTCTGGTTGACTGCCATGAACGTTATTCACGTCGCGCAGGGGAAGCCCGAAGAGCTTACTCCAGAGAAGGAGCAAGCTTTCGAGGCTGCCGATAACCTGTTTCGTGGCGCCGTGATTTCCGTTCTTGCAGATCATCTGGTAGATTTCTATTTGTCCAAACCAACTGGCAAAGAGCTGTGGGATGCGCTTGAGGCCAATTTCGGTGCTTCCGATGCTGGGAGCGAATTGTATGTCATGGAGAAGTTCAATGACTACAAGATGATTGATGATCGTCCTGTAGTAGAACAAGCCCATGAGATACATACGCTTGCAAAGGAACTCGAAGGTTTTAAGTGTGAGTTGCCCGACAAGTTTGTGGCTGGAAGTATCATTTCCAAGCTACCACCTTCTTGGAGGGATTTTGCCACTTCTCTAAAACATAAGAGACAATTGTTCAGCGTTGCTGATCTGATTGGCTCTTTGGATGTTGAAGAGAAGGCAAGGGCAAAAGACACTCGCAATAAAGGAATTGTTGGAGCTTCTAGCGCAAATTTTGTGCAGAAGAAGAATAATTTCTCCCATGGCAAGAAGAAGAACAACAAGCCTGAAAATGGTGCAAAGACTAAGCAGACAACCACTTTTAAGAAGAAGAAGAAAGATGATGGTCACTGCTATGTGTGCGGTGAGCCTGGACACTTTGCTGGAAAGTGCCCACAGCGCAAGGGCGCTGCAAAGACAGCGAACGTGGTTATTGGCGAGACATCTGCGGGAACATCGGGGTATGGTAATCATTTACCTACAGTTCTTTCAGTTTGTGATTCACCTGAATGGTGGATTGATACAGGTGCTAATATTCATGTGTGTGCTGATATTTCTTTATTTTCTTCTTATCAGGCCAGTGGGACTACCTCCTTGTTGATGGGAAACGGGTCACATGCGCGTGTTCTTGGTGCTGGTACGGTCGTTCTGAAGCTTACTTCGGGAAAGATCGTGCAATTGAAGAACGTGCAGCATGTCCCTACAATCAAGAAGAATTTAGTCAGCGGGTCTCTACTGTGTAGAGACGGTTTTAAATTAGTTTTTGAATCCAATAAATGTGTGCTTTCAAAGTATGGAACTTTTGTTGGTAAAGGATATGACAGCGGAGGCTTGTTCCGCTTTTCTTTGTCTGATGGTTGTAATAACATTGTGAATCATGTGGTTAATGTTGATGATGAGTCTAATGTTTGGCATTCTCGACTTTGTCATGTTAACTTTGGGTGTATGATGCGACTAGCAAATCTGAGTTTAATTCCTAAATTCACTCTAGTCAAAGGTTCAAAGTGCCATGTATGTGTTGAATCTAAACAAACTCGCAAGCCTCACATGGCTGCCGAGGCGAGAAACTTGGCACCTCTAGAACTCATTCATTCTGATTTATGCGAGATGAATGGTGTGTTGACGAAAGGTGGTAAAAAGTATTTCATGACTTTGATAGATGATTGCACTAGATTTTGCTATATTTACTTGTTAAAATCAAAAGACGAAGCATTACATTATTTTCAAGTCTATAAAGCTGAAGTAGAAAATCAACTTGAGAGAAAGATCAAACGGTTAAGGTCAGATCGTGGTGGAGAATACTTTTCTAATGCCTTTACTTCGTTCTGTGAGGAACATGGAATAATTCATGAGAGGACGCCTCCCTACTCACCTCAATCAAATGGGGTGGCCGAAAGAAAGAACCGCACTCTAACTGATTTGGTTAACGCCATGTTAGATACAGCGGGACTTTCCAAGGAATGGTGGGGTGAGGCTATATTGACTGCGTGTCATGTCCTGAATCGTGTTCCTACTAAGAACAAAGAAAAGACACCATTTGAGGAATGGGAAAAGAAAAGATTATCACTTTCTTATTTACGGACTTGGGGTTGTTTGGCAAAGGTGAATGTGCCAATCATCAAGAAACGTAAACTCGGACCAAAAACTGTGGATTGTGTCTTTCTTGGTTATGCTCTTCACAGCGTGGGCTATAGATTTTTAATAGTGAAATCTGGAGTACCTGACATGCATGTTGGTACAATCATGGAGTCCAGAGATGCTACATTCTTTGAAAATATCTTTCCTATGAGAGAGGAAGCTAGCACATCTAGTCAAGACATGTCTATTGATAAAGAACCTGCTGTTTTGATGGAACACACTGAACACACTGAGGAGGATAACAATGAAGCTCCTAGAAAGAGCAAGAGACAAAGGACTGCAAAGTCTTTTGGTGATGATTTCATTGTATACCTCATGGAAGACACACCTAAGACCATTGAAGAAGCATATTCATCTCCTGATGCTGACTATTGGAAGGAAGCAGTAAGGAGCGAGATGGATTCTATCATGTCTAATGGCACTTGGGAAGTCGTTGAACGTCCTTATGGGTGCAAACCTGTAGGGTGCAAGTGGGTGTTTAAGAAGAAGCTTAGGCCAGATGGTACTATTGAAAAGTACAAGGCAAGGCTTGTGGCTAAAGGCTACACTCAAAAGGAAGGAGAAGATTTCTTTGATACATACTCACCAGTTGCTCGGTTGACCACAATTCGAGTGTTACTTTCTTTGGCTGCCTCTCATGGTCTTCTCGTTCATCAGATGGACGTTAAGACAGCTTTCCTAAATGGAGAGTTGGAAGAGGAGATCTATATGGATCAGCCTGATGGATTTGTAACAAAAGGTCAAGAGGGAATGGTGTGTAAGTTAGTGAAGTCTTTATATGGCCTCAAGCAAGCGCCCAAGCAATGGCATGAAAAGTTTGATCAAACTTTGACATCTGCTGGCTTTGTTGTGAATGAAGCTGACAAGTGTGTGTACTATCGATATGGCAACGGTGAAGGAGTGATTTTGTGTTTGTATGTGGATGACATACTGATCTTTGGGACAAACCTTAATGTGATTAAGGAAGTCAAAGACTTTTTATCTCAAAAGTTTGAGATGAAAGATTTGGGAGAAGCTGATGTTATCCTTAACATTAAGCTAGTCAGAGAAGGCAATGGTGGGGTGACTCTTACACAGTCTCACTATGTGGAGAAGATCTTGAGTCGCTTTGGTTATAGTGATTCTAAACCTGCTTCAACGCCTTATGATGCTAGCATGATTCTGAAAAAGAATAAAAGGATAATGAGAGATCAGTTGAGATACTCTCAGATAATTGGTTCATTGATGTATTTAGCTAGTGCCACGAGGCCTGACATCTCATATGCCGTGAGCAAATTGAGCCGGTTTGTTTCAAATCCGGGAGATGAACATTGGTATGCTCTTGGAAGAGTAATGCGCTATCTAGCAGGCACAATGGACTATGGGATTCACTATTCCGGTTATCCTAGGGTACTGGAGGGATATAGTGACTCAAACTGGATCTCTGATGCTGATGAAATTAAAGCCACAAGTGGATATGTGTTCACACTTGGAGGTGGCGCTGTTTCTTGGAAGTCTTGCAAGCAGACCATCTTAACGAGGTCAACAATGGAAGCAGAACTCACAGCATTAGATACCGCCACTGTTGAGGCTGAGTGGCTTCGAGAGCTCCTTATGGATTTACCGGTAGTTGAGAAACCAATACCGGCCATTCTCATGAACTGTGACAATCAGACAGTGATTGTTAAGGTGAACAATTCTAAGGATAACTTGAAGTCTTCGAGGCATGTAAAGAGGCGGTTGAAGTCTGTCAGAAAACTGAGAAACTCCGGAGTGATAGCCTTGGACTATGTTCAAACGGCTAAAAATCTGGCAGATCAATTCACAAAGGGTCTTTCACGCAATGTGATAGACAATGCATCTATGGAATTGGGCTTGAGACCCATGAAAGTTGATCAGTAGTGGTAACCTGTTCTATGTGATCGGAGATCCCGTGAAGTAAGAACGGTGAAACAAGCCATTGGTCAACTATGAGAAGAGAACCTTTGTATAAGGCTCATTCCAGAGAAGGTGCATTTCTCTTCTATTCTGTATGGCAGGTTGGGTAAAACCTTAATGTGATCCGAGTGATTCTTTTGAATAAAGATGTTGGCCTACAGAACATCTTTAAGGGTTGCACCTATATGAGTTGACTGCTAGTCACAGTCTATGAGATCGGGGTAATCTCTAGATACTCATGAAAGGCTCGGAGTACGACTTATAAGCTCCAAACCGCGGGGATGCATATAGCAGCCTAGTACTAACAAGGAATTTTGGTCAAGCTTGTTCGCACAAAACTGTCAATTCAAGGCATAGTCCATTGATTAGTTGTGGATAAGTGTAGCCACTACTCCAGGTGGAAGTTCAACTTAACAGTCTCCACTAAAGTTAGTATATCAAAACAGCAGTAAATTTGAGAGCATTTCTCGTGAGCCGTGAAATATTGGTGGGGATTGTTGGATTTAATTGGGCTTAGCCCATTTCCAAACAATTAAATCAATAATATTTCAGGCCCACAATTAATGCTAAGAGTTACCAAATGGTGGTTAAGGTAGTTAATCCCATATGGTTAATTGAGAAGGAATGTAACCAACTTAAATGGTGGACTATTTGTGCACCCCTTGTGAAGTTGAAATGGGAGCACCGGGTTGCCACACGCGCGCGCTCGCTCGCTCGGCTCGGCCGGCCGGCCGGCCGGACGTGACGTGACGTGACGTGACGTGACGAGACGAGACGTGCCGCGCCGCGCCGCGCCGCGCCGCGCTGCGGAGCGTTGCCAGGTTTTGCACCTCTTAACATTGACTGCGAGACAATTATTAGTGCTAATGGCTGAGCATTTGTGATTCAGTTACTAGTGCTAATGGTTGGGCAGTTACCAGTGTTAATGTGCAATTGTGCTTCCGTTACTAGTGCTAATGGCTGAGCGTCAGTTACTAGAGCTATTAACATTCCTACCTCTCCCTCTCCTATTTTAACTGCGTCCGCTGCTCTCTGAACAATTCACATTCCACTTCGTGCGCGCACACGCTGCTGGAAGAGCAGAGCCTCCGAAACCTGCCGCGCTTGAGTTCCTACTCGGGATAGCTAGGCAATCAGGTTTTTGGGTAGCGCAACAAGTGCGCGACTGCTCAACGATCGTCCACCTGCTGCTGTGATCGACTACTTCCCGGCGACCGTCCCTGTGTTCCCCAAGTGAACAGCGCGACTACATCCCGACGGCCGTCTGCACTGCATCAACGACTTCGCTGCATCAACCTGTTCGACTACTCCGATTGAGGGTAGCCCACGATCAACATGGTTGATCTAGCTGCTAACGGCGCATCCGGTTCCTCCGGAAACGGACCCGCCCCTGGGTACATTCTTAAACTTACTCTGTTCTGTATGTTGTTCATGTTTTATACTGTCTTAATCATGAACACAAGCACATGCTATGTTATCACTCTTTCACTTGTTTTAATCATGAATTACCTGCTGAAGTTTGGAATTAAAATATATCGAAAATTGCCTAGTTTCCTAACATATTTCACATGGCAAAGATTCATTATGCTTCTCCGAATTGCAATCCCAAGGATGGTACCAAATAAGATCTAGGTTTGGCTAACTCTAATGGCAACTTAAAAAGCTTATACCTCATAGTATGAGGATGAGCTGGAAACAAAGTTTATGTACATCAACATTTATTTTGGGAGGGACAGAGTATGGAGCAGTGATCTAGAGGTTGTCGATGCTAGACGACAAAAATGAACCAATGCAGCGCCGACTCTGGTGTGAACGACATAACTAAGAGATTGTAGATGCTAGACAATAAAAATGAACCAATGCAGTGTCAATAACCTTATTACGAATGATATAACTACAAAGCTGTCAGTGTCAATACCAAATGACAAAAATGAACCAATGTAGTGCCGACCTTATCATGAAGAGTTTATTCCTTATTTGGCCCTATCAAAAGTATTCGTTTCTTTCTTGGCCTTGGAAAATTTTTTCTTCCCTATTTGGCCCTGGGTACAAGTTCGATTCCTTATATGGCCTTCTGTCTCGTTTTCCATCCATTGACCGTTAACTGCCATGTGAAAGGACAATTTTGCCCCTGGATGGACATGGGCCCGCATCAGCCTTTTTCCTTCCTCTCCTTTCTTTCTCACCGCCTTCTCCTCCCCGTTGACTGCTCCTCCTCCCCCTACCCGCTGCACCAGACCGGCCACAGGTCCTCGCCCCCCCCCCCCCTCCCCCGCCTCCAAGACCGGCCGCCCCTCCACGTCTTCCTCGCCGCCGCCTGGCCGGCCGCGCCTCCTCGTCCAGCGACGAGGAGATGCGGTGGCGGCGGCTGGACAGCGGCGCCTCCCCCGCCGGCCGCGCATCATACTCGTCCATGGCGCCGCCCCGGCCGGCCGTTCCTCCCCCGATCCTCCGCAGTGCCGCCCCAGCCTACCGCGCTTCCCTCGGTCCTCCGTCTGCACCGCTATTCGGACCATCCCTGCCTCCACCGGTCCTCCGCGTCGTGCCGCCCTCTGTGTCCTCCCCGGTCGCGCCGTCCTCCACCTCCCCTGGTGTCTCTCTCCCCTCGCGCGCGCTGCCGCTCCAATCGCGCCCGCCGCAGGCTGCCACTCCCCTCGCCTGCATAGCAGAGCAGCACAGCCGGCCCAGGCGGCGGCGTGGAGGACAAGGAGGCGCGGCCGGCTCGGGCGGCGGCGCGACCGGGCCTGGCGGTAGCGTGGAGGACGGAGAGGGGCGACTGGTCGTGGCCTACTGGGGGCGGCGGCGAGCAGCAGCAAGGATAGGAATGAGGAGAGGAAGGAGAAAGGTTGTTGTGGGCCCACATCCATCTAGGGGCGAAATCGTCCTTTCACATGGCAGTTAACGGTCAACGGATGAAAAAGGAGACAGAAGGCCATATAAGGAACCAAACTTGTACCCAAGGCCAAATAGAGAAGAAAATTTTTTCCAGGGCCAAGAAAGGAATGGGTACTTTTGCTAGGGCCAAATAAGGAATAAACTATCATGAATGATGTAACTACAAGGTTGTCGATGCCAAACGACAAAAATGAACCGATGCGGTGTCGACCTTATCGTGAAAGATATAACTACAAGATTGTTTGTGCTAGACGACAAAAATGAACCAATGCAGTACTGACCTTATCGCGACCACGGGGGATGGTATTGAAACTTAAAAGGGGGAAAACCAGGCGTGCAAATGATAATCAGTGCTAAATTTTAATGAATTGGATGAACGCCCATACAAAATGTAGTTGTATTGTGGATCACTAACTTTCAAAAAAAGGATTTTGGATCACTCACAGGCTAGACAAAAATAGTTGTTCAGCAGGCCTCAACATTGGTGGGCCTACAACTTACAGCCCAACTTGGATCATGGAAGTTGCGATTGGACCGACCCATAAATAAGAAGGCTCAACCTGGGCCTCGTCTTATCCATGCTGCTGCGGACTGCGGTGACCGCGACGGCGGCGGAGCCAACCCGCCGGCCGGGGACGAGGCGGCGGCGGCATTGCCGTGCACCGTGCAGGACGCCGTAGTATCTGGACTCGGAAGCGAGGTTCGCGGACGGCAATTCAGTAATTGGAAAGAGGAAACCGTAAAAGTGCCTGAAAAGATGGTCAGCGTCAGCAACTTAGCCCGGTCTTTGTTTTGGGGAAAGGGTAAGGCGAGTACTTGCTGTTCATGCCTGGTTCATTGGTCTTTTGCAACTCCTAGTCTCCTTCAGCGTACATTTGTTTGAACACCGTACCCACGATTTTTTTGGGCAGGTAGCACTGGCTGTTTTTTCAGCAACATTTCGATTTTCAGTACACTTCTGAGGTCAGCGGGAGTTCCATTGGAGGTGGGGTAGGCTTCAGTATGTTATACGCGACAACGAAGATAAAAGTAAATTATAGCAGTAAATGGACACGAGATTTAACGTGGAAACCCTCCCAATGCGAGAGGAAAAAATGACGGGCGCCAGCCAGCAAGAACTTCACTATGTCGGGTTCGAGTACAACACCAACGGTGACGGTTTACAAGAATATGAATGAATCAATCTCCAATGGAAAACCCTAAACGGGATATATACCCGTACAATGGGCGTCCCAAGCCTCCCGGCGACGGGCCTCCGCTACGCTCCGTCAGAAGTTGGCCTTATATAATGGACTGAATTTGGATCATCTTCAACACAGTATGCATCAGACGAGAGATCCAAGCAGCATGGCTCATTTCATTATGCAAAACGAAAAGTTTGCAAAATAGAATTCTTACATGCATGAAGTATTAAATGTAGACGAAAAAAGAACCCATTACATGGATGGAATGTATTTCACAAGACGAATCTAATGAGCCTACTTAATCCATGATTTGCAACAGTGATGCTGCAGTAACCATCCGCTAATGATGGTTTAATTACCCTCTAATTATCTTCATTAAATTTGTCTCGCGATCTACAAGCCAGATCTGTAATTAGTTTTTTTTATCGATCCACGTTTACTGCTTCTAAATGGTATTCTTCACATAAAAAAATTTGTAAAATGGAACTAAAGCCCCTCAGGTGTGGATGTTAAAATCCAGGTTTCCAGCAACCTACCCCACTTCCTCTGCATCTGCATTCGGCAAGATTGGAAAAGTCCGCAATAAGTCCAAACAGAGAGCCGGCCCAACCTGTCAACAGGTGAACAGGTGAGGATTTCTTGGACCACTGATTTTTGTTGGATTGAAAAGTCCGCACGCTTCAGCAACTAGCACCAATTTTTTACAGCTAAACACCTCGGCACCTCGCAAACATGCTCATCCTTGCTCCTAATAGATCAGATCGTATCACATTTGCCAGTCCGGCGTGGGTACTTTTGATCCTCCTCCACGAGGGCAAACGAAGCCAAACTAGGACGCCATCGGGATCTTGTCATCGTGCCCGTCGCCCGTACCCAAGTCAAGTCGTCGTCTCCTCCCTCACACTCCCCACCTTCCTCGCATGACCCGCAGGCCGCGCGAGTCGTCTCCGCGCTCCGCTCTGCTTGTGTCAGCGCAGCCAATCTTCCACACCGCAGGCCAGTTTTCTTGATTGTTACCCTCCCTGCGTTCCTTCGTTGCTAAGAGTTCCCACCAAACGCCCACCACTTGTCCACTCTGCTCTAATCTCTGATATGTGAGCTCAGACTTCAGAGACCTACCAATTCGTCCATTTCCCGTGGCCTCCCCACAAAATTTCCAACTCATTCGTCAGCACCGTCTGAGTTCCCCCAGTATCTCCAGTTGATGCCGGCCGCCGATTGCATCTTGGTGGATTCCTTCGGCCCGCAGATCCTATGCGCCTCCACTCCACCTACGGGGGTTAGCCCTTGCTCGGCTTCGATTCCTCCCCCACCAGCGCCAGGATCCTCCGGTCCGTGCTGATTTTGAGTTCTTGGCCCTGAGGGGAAGTGGAACCAAGGACGGCGCTTTCTTGGTGAAGATTCGGGATTTGGGCTCGCGGAGATGGAGTTCCTCGCGTCCTTCATCGACAATGTGTTCCGGCCGCTCAAGGACTACTTCGCGCGGACGGTCGGCTACGTCATGTCCTCCGGCGACTACCTGGACGCGCTGGTCGCCGAGATGAGCGAGCTCACGAGCAAGCGCGACGACGTCCAGCGCATGGTCGACGCCGCCGAGCGCCAGGGCATGGAGGCCACCAGCCAGGTCACCTGGTGGCTCGAGCGCGTTTCCATCCTCGAGAGCCGGGCTGACGCCATCGTCATCGACTTCCAGGAGCGCGCGGAGCTCCCGCCGGATCAGAAGCCCGGCGCCAAGGCCACCTACCTCCTCAGCAAGATGGCCGACGAGGCGCGCTTGGAGGCCGTCGACCTCAAGGAGAAGGCCGACTTCCACAAGGTCGCCGACGAGCTCGTGCAGCTCCGCTTCGAGGAGATGCCCAGCGCGCCCGTTCTCGGCAGGGACGCGCTGCTCCAAGAGCTCGGTGCCTGCGTCCGGGACGGCGACGTGGGCATCGTCGGCATCTACGGCATGGCCGGGGTCGGCAAGACAGCGCTGCTCAACAAGTTCAACAACGAGTTCCTCATCAACTCCCCTGAAATCCATGTCGCCATCTACATCGAGGTCGGCAAGGACTACAATCTTGACTACATACAGAAAATCGTGGGCGACCGGCTTGGCGTGTCGTGGGAGAACCGGACGCCCAAGGAGCGCGCCGGGGTGCTCTACAGGGTGCTCAGCAAGATGAATTTCGTGTTGCTGCTGGACGATGTCTGGGAGCCACTCAATTTCCGGATGCTCGGCATCCCGGTGCCCAAGCACAATTCCAAGAGCAAGATCATCTTGACGACGAGGATCGAGGATGTGTGCGACCGTATGGATGTCCGACGCAAGCTCAAGATGGAGTGTCTGCCCCGGGAGCCTGCGTGGGAGCTTTTCCGTGAGAAGGTCGGTGACCACCTCATGAGTGCTAGCCCGGAGATCAGGCACCAAGCGCAGGCGTTGGCGAACAAGTGCGGCGGGTTGCCCCTTGCGCTCATCACTGTTGGCCGGGCGATGGCCAGCAAGCGCACCGCAAAAGAGTGGAAGCACGCCATCACTGTGCTTAAGATTGCCCCATGGCAGCTCCTTGGCATGGAGTTTGATGTTCTTCAGCTTCTCAAGAAGAGTTATGATAACTTGCCCAGTGACAAGCTAAGGCTCTGCCTACTATATTGCTCACTGTTCCCAGAGGAGTTCTCCATATCCAAGGATTGGATCATAGGCTACTGCATTGGTGAAGGTTTCATAGATGAATTGTACACTGAGATGGATGAAATATACAACAAGGGGCATGACCTTCTTGGCGATCTCAAGATTGCCTCTTTGCTGGAGAAAGGTGAAGATGAGGATCATATCAAAATGCATCCAATGGTTCGTGCTATGGCTCTATGGATAGCATCGGATTTTGGTGAGAAGGAGACCAAATGGCTTGTCCGTGCTGGAGTTGGGCTGAAGGAGGCACCAGGCGCAGAGAAGTGGAACGATGCTGAGCGGATTTCTTTCATGCGAAACAACATTCTTGAGCTTTATGAGAAGCCTGATTGCCCTTTACTGAAGACTTTGATGCTACAAGGCAACCCTGGGTTGGACAAGATATGTGATGGCTTCTTCCAGTTGATGCCATCTCTCAGAGTGTTAGATTTGTCCCATACTTCTATCAGCGAATTACCTTCAGGGATCAGTTCATTGGTTCAGTTGCAGTACCTGGATTTGTATAACACAAACATCAGGTCGCTGCCAAGGGAGCTAGGATCACTAGCAACTCTGAGGTTCTTGCTTCTCTCACATATGCCACTGGAGATGATCCCGGGTGGTGTTATATGCAGCCTCACAATGTTGCAAGTCTTGTACATGGATCTCAGCTATGGAGATTGGAAGGTTGGTGCAAGTGGAAATGGTGTTGAATTTCAGGAACTCGAGAACCTGCGCAGGCTCAAGGCACTAGACATCACAATACAATCTCCTGAGGCCCTGGAGCGGTTGTCTCGCTCATATCGCCTTGCTGGTTCCACAAGAAATATACTGATTAAAGCGTGTTCCAGCATGACGAAGATAGAGCTTCCTACAAGCAATCTCTGGAAGAACATGACTAACCTGAAGAGAGTGTGGATTGCAAGTTGCAGCAATTTAGCAGAGGTAATAATTGATGGCAGCAGAGAAACTGTTGGCAGCAATGCACTCCCCCGTGCCATCTTGCAAGCTCGGGCAGAACTTGTAGATGAAGAGCAGCCCATCCTTCCAAGCCTGCATGATATCATCCTTCAGGGACTCCATAAGGTAAAGATCATTTACAAAGGTGGATGCATACAGAATCTATCATCACTGTTCATCTGGTATTGCCATGGGCTGGAAGAGCTTGTTACTGTTGGTGAAGAGCAAGACATGGCGGCAAGCGGTGGAGAACAAGCTTCAGCAGCGTTTAGAGTTATCACACCCTTCCCTAACCTCAGAGAACTGTATCTCCATGGCCTGGCAAAGTTCAGGGGGCTGAGCAGCGATACATGCACACTGCACTTCCCATCGATGGAGAACCTGAAGATTGTCGAGTGCCCGAATCTGAAGAGGCTGAAACTCTCTGCTGGAGGGCTCAATGTGATACAAGGCTCAAAGGAATGGTGGGATGGGCTGGAGTGGGATGATGAGGAAGTCAGAGCTTCATATGAGGACCTGTTCCGCCCACTGCGCTGAGTGCAGTTCTAGTTACTAGAGACTATCCTTTTAGAGATTGGTCGTTCCCAGTACATACAAAAGATTGCCTGAATTCAGATATTTCTAGTCAGGAGTTGGTGTAATCTTGCTTATCTGATCATTTGTGTAGTTCCGCATTTCAGGGGTGTGTTGTCCATCTTGTATGAAAATACAAGTTGGGTGAATCTTGTTTTTTTGCACAGCTGATGTTCTACACGCATGTATCATGTATGGCAGCAGGACACCAGCGAATGTAACTACTGAGCTCTCCAATCCAGTATGACTCGTAGATATGTGATCATTCTCTGTTTCTGCTTTTTCATAGAAACGAACTGAACGGAGATCATTGTTTTTTTCCTTCGTATGAGTTGAACGGAGTTTATCATTTCAGAATAGTACAGTAATATTGCCTGAATTAAGAGATTTCTAGTTTGCACTGGGTGTAATCTTGCTTTTCCGATCATTTGTGCAGTACAAGATTTCAGGGGTTGTCCATCTTGCGTGAATGTGTCATGTATGGCAGCAGGAAACTAACGGATATAACTACCGAGGTCCCCAAAATTGAGTGACTTGAGACTGAGAAATGCCATCATTTCTCTATTTCTGCTTTCTCAGACAAACGAGTTTGAGATGGTGGCCATTGTTTTTTCTTGTTCGGAGGTTCATCGTTTCATTTGTGACTGAGTCAGAAATTCAGAATAGTGATAGCCTCTCTCAGGACGAGTACCACCAAAGAACGTAAGGATGATAGTGAAAGTGTAGAGTAGAACAAAATTAGGCTCAGTATTGAAAGGAAAAAAAGCACAAACACAGCAAAAATTACTGGCCGCCCAGGGTTCCAAACTTCCAAATTCAGATAAGCTTTGACCTATTCAAAACAAATTCAGAGCCCAGTGAGCTCGGCCGAAGAGGCGAAAAGGGTCGCTATTCTTGAGCTGGAGCGGACCCTTCTCACCATCAATTTCAGACTCCTTTTGCGGTCAGACATTTAATTCCAGTAATACAACCTGCTAAAATTACATTTTTATATAATATTTAAATCACGGTTCCTATTGCAGCTCATCATTTTGGTAATGCACTCACATCCCAAAATCGCACGGGACAAATATGCTAGGTACTGATAGAACTGCCCCTGAGGCTGACTAATGAAAGTGGAGTGGAACACGCATCGTCAGAAAACCAACTACGCCCTGTTGCTTGACTGAGTTGGCTGAAAAGTCTTTTAATTTTGGCTAAATCTACACTGATTCAATAGCATTCTATGAAAGAAATAATTTGTTAGGCTAGACTGATAAGCCGAATGAAAAGAGCCGAAATCAAAATTCAACGAGTGCGCGAGGGATTTGTGAATCAGAGTCCCTGTATGTAGGCTAGGTACGCGTATCACGTTTGCCGGGACATCGCTAAGCCACTGCAACTACTCCGTAAACACCGCGTATGCAGGGACAAAGCTGAAATAAACTATTCGCCAGGGCCCAAATGAGACTTTACCCAAGTCAAGTCGTCTCGCATAAACCTCCTTTTCAAAAAAAAAAGGGTACCGCGTAGCAGCCTATCACTGATTCAGCGCGCGAGGTCTCGTGGTAGTCTCCGCTAGTGTCGTCATGCGTAGCTTGATTTCTTCTCTCTCTAATCTTTTGTTTAGCACCACTAGCAACCTATCACTACCGTTTCATGTGGCCTACTCTAGATTCTCCAACGAATTTGTTCATGTACTCAGCTCCCCGGAGCCGGAATCCGATCCCCAAGATCGATGCTGCCCACCACCACCACTTGCATCTTCACACCGGTGTTCCTACTATGCGCATCCAGATCCAGTCAAGGAATTAGCGGCTCCTAGCTTTAGCTAATTCTTCGACATCGGGGATCAGATCCCCAAATTGGAGCCCATTTGTCCCTGCAGGCATCAGAGAGTCGGGTCGCGGAGATGGAGATCGTGGCCACGGTGCTCCGGCCGCTCAAGGAACGCTTCGACCGGACCTACGGATACATCATGTCCTGCGGCGAGTATATCGAAGCGCTGCGCCATGAGATGAACGAGCTCAAGAGCAAGCGTGACGACATCCAGCGCTTAGTGGACGGTGCCGAGCGCCAGAACATGGAGGCCACAAGCCAGGTCAAGTGGTGGCTCAAGTGCGTCGCCGACCTCGAGGTCGCCGCTGTCAGTATTGACGATGAATACCGGGCACGACAGCAGCGCCGGCCGGAGCTTTCCCCTGGCATCAGGGCCACGTACTACCTCAGCAAGAAGGCCGATGAGACTCGCCACGAAGCCGCCAGCGTCAAGGAGAAGGGTAACTTCGACAAGGTCGCCGACGAGCCTGTGCAGACCCGCGTCGAAGAGGTGCCGAGCGTGCCAGTCTTCGGCATGGAAACACAGCTCCAGGAGCTCCGCGCGTGCGTCCGCGACGGCGGCATCACCGGGATCTACGGCATGGCCGGGGTTGGCAAGACAGAGCTGCTTAACAAGTTCAACAATGAGTTCCTCGTCAATTCTCATGACATTAATGTTGTCATTTACATCGAAGTCAGCCGGGAGTTCAATCAATGCGTCTTCCAAAGGATCATCGGCGACCGAATTGGCGTTCCATGGGAAGAAGACAAGACAACCAAGGAGCGCGGCAAGGTGCTCTTCAGGGTGCTTAGTAAGATGAACTTTGTGCTGCTCCTGGACGACGTCTGGGAGCCTATTAAACTCCGGTCTCTCGGCATCCCGGTGCTGAAGCACAACTCCATGAGCAAGATCGTCTTGACGACTAGGATTGAGGACGTGTGCGACCGCATGGACGTCCGCCGCAAGCTAAAGATGGAGTGCCTGCCCTGGGATGCCGCGTGGGAGCTCTTCTGCGACAAGGTTGGCGAGCACCTGACGCGTGCTAGCAAGGAGATTCAGGACTATGCAATGGCGCTGGCAATGAAGTGCGGCGGCCATCCCCTCGCGCTCATCACTGTCGGGCGGGCGATGGCCAGTAGGCGCAATGCAGAAGCGTGGAAGCACGCCGTCACCGTGCTAGGGAGCGCCCCGTGGCAGCTTGTTGATATGGACAAGGAAGTGTTTGAGCCTCTCCAGGACAGTTACGATTACTTGCCCAATGACATGATAAGGCTCTGCCTACTGTATTGCTCACTGTTCCCAGAGGAGTTCTCCATTCCCAAGGATTCCATCATGGGCTACTGCATAGGTGAAGGCTTCACAGATGACTTGTACACTGTGATGGACGAGGAGTTCTCCTTTTTCAAGGATTGGGCCAAGATTGCGTCTCTGCAAGAGAAAGGTGAGGATGCGGATCATATCAGGATACACCCCATGGTTCGCGCCATGGCTCTATGGATAGCATCAGACTTAGGCAAGAAAGAGACCAAATGGCTTGTACGTGCTGGCGTCGGGCTGAAGGAGGCACTGGCTGCAGATAAGTGGAGCGATGCAGAGCGGATTTCATTCATGCGGAACCACATTGTCGAGCTGTATGAGAGACCCAACTGCCCTTTGTTAAAGACGTTGTTGCTACAGGGCAACCCTTTGAACAGGATATGTGACGGCTTTTTTCAGTTCATGCCATCTCTCAGAGTGTTAGATTTGTCCAACACTTCTCTGAGTGAATTGCCTTCAGGTATCAGTTCATTGGTTGAGTTGCAGTACCTTGATTTGCACAAAACAAACATCAGGTCACTGCCAATGGAGTTAGAATCTCTGGTGAATCTTAGATTCTTGATTCTCTCAAATGTGCCACTGGAAATTATTCCAGGTGGTGTTATATGCAGCCTCACAATGCTGCAAGTTCTGTACATGGATTACAGCTATGGAGATTGGAAGGTTGGTGACAGTGGAAATGGTGTGGATTTTCATGAGCTTGAGAGCCTGCGAAGGCTCCAGGCACTAGACATCACAATACAATCGCGTGAGGCCCTGGAACAGTTGTCGCGATCATATCGCCTTGCTGTTTCCACAAGAAATCTATTGATAAAAACTTGTTCCAGCCTTACCAATCTAGAGCTTCGATCAGGAAACCTCTGGAAGAACATGACCAGCCTGAAAAGGGTATGGATTTTGAGCTGTAGCAACTTAGCGGAGATAACCATTGATGGTGGCAAAGAAACTGATGATCGCATTGCACATTCAGTTAACAAGCTGCAAGGGCGGCAGATTGTAGACGACAGGCAGCATATCCTTCCAAACCTGCACGATCTCATCCTTCAGGGGCTTCATAAGGTAAAGATCATCTACAGAGGAGGATGTGTCCCGAATCTAGCATCGTTGTTCATCCAAGATTGCCATGGACTTGAAGAGCTCCTAACTCTCAGTGACAAAGACCAAGAAACGGAGGCAAGTGGCGGTGAAGAAGCTGCAGGAATCATACCCTTCCCTAACCTCAAGGAACTGCATCTCCATGGCCTGGCAAGGTTCAGGACGCTGAGCGCCGGTATATGTATGCTGCATTTTCCGTCACTAGAGACCCTGAAGGTTATCGAGTGCGCAAAGCTGAAGGAGCTGAAACTTCGTGCTCCAGGTCTGAATGTGATAAAATGCAGTAGAGCATGGTGGGATGGTCTGCAGTGGGAAGACGAGGAAGCCAAAGCGTCTTTGGAGCTATTGATAGATCATTCATTGTGAAAAAATCTTACTACTAGATTCAATTGTGAAGAAATACTTTCATAATATAATTTTTTAGATGTCACCAAAGTCTCATATAGAGACCATATTGATATCCTTATCATAACGGACTTTTATTTCTGACCGAAGGAAATAGGTTATTTTCGTATCATAAAAAAAAATTCTTTTATCACACAATGCAGACATTGCCCTTCGCTCATTATATGTGAAGATTATTATCGGCGTGTATACATTCAATTTGCAATCAACATAGTGCAGGGTTGCCTTCCTGAGAAGTTGTATAGGTTTAAAAGCGCATTACATAAATGTGTTGTTGATCATACAATTTGGGAAATAATCATGCCGGCGAAATGGAAAGAAAGGCCAGAAAATAAGGAAATAAAAATAACTTTGGAATTCAAATAATAAAATAAGAGCTTATGTCAATCATATCAATATGACATAAATGAAAATGTATGTAGGAGTAATTACTAACTAATGCATGTCACAACCGGATAAAGATTAATCCATATCTATATAAGTCTTGGTGTTAGCATATTTAAGAAACGAGAGATAGCATATGTCCTATTTTTTTTAAAAAAAATATAAATTTCTAACGATAATCATGTCATCTAAACGTCCTAGCTCGTGCAGGGAACACAAATTGAAACACTAGAAGGAGACCAAATGTGAGAGTTTCCAAGAGCAAATATGATAATGTGACGTAAGTAGGTTGTAAGAGTTGCAACATCACATTAGTGTTGAAGCGGAAGAAATGGGGAGTGGAGACTTGAGAGAGAAAATAAGCATGTTGTAAGCTTACAACCAATGAGACATGTTCTTAAGTATTCTATGAGAGAATGAGATGATCCATGCATTAATAATGTAGTTTACAGCAATAACGAATCGGAGCAAGGTTTATAATTTAGCCAGCTGAAGGCTGTAAGCCAATGCCATGTCATTTACAGCCAGCTATTCAGCATACTAGTATAATGGGTTGGCTATTTAACTACTTGCAATAGAGATGATAGCATTTAATATCCTCATGTGCATACAATCTTTTGTGGCCTACATCTTTGTGGGCATACATATACTAAAATAAAAGAAACAATGCCAGATAAATGACAAATCTCAACCAACACTCCACCAAGACATGCCACTAGATAGACCTGAATCACCTAATGCATCTATCCAGTTTGACACGAGCAAATGGGAGATCGCAAAAAACAAAAAAAAAGTGAGGAGACCAAATGAAAAACAGTCGGATTGAGAATTACTGATGGGGCCAGTGAAGACTAAAGAATAAAGATCAAGCGCCACAGCCGTCGAGGGCTTGAGGCGTCGACCCGCCGTGATGTGCAGCGGTGCCAATCCATCAACTACAGATCCATTTGAATGTTGATCTTTCTCTACGACGTAGCGACGGCGGTCTCCGAGCAAAATCTGGCAGCGATTCCAGAGCGGCGCGAGCGAGCGCGACCGAAACTCACAAGTTGAACTCTCGCGACGGACGCCGGAACGGGAAGCCGGAGGGCTATTTCGCTCGCAGGACACCATGAAAGGAAGTTCCGAGACGCGCGGGGACGATGCACGGGATCGGCAGAAGAAACGAAACGCCGGTTTTAGCGCCCGCACCCGGCTGCAAGCGGGCATATCTATTATAACTATATACCCCATTATATATACCCCACTAGAAGATTTCTCTATAACCTCAGGAAACCATGTCAGTACAGCCCCTTCACCTCTTCTTTACTGACATTGCCACATTGGCATATCAACGGACTCTCCTTTGCTCACCACGCACCCTCTCCTTATTTATTGACATTGACATATCAACAGACTCGTCTTTACTCTCACTAGCATATATATAAGTCCATGCGTTGCTACGGGCCAATAAAGAGTAAAAAACACCAATATTCTTGTTTCCCTCCTTTCTTGTATGTAAATAGTAAAAAGCATTTGAAATTGTCCTTGAGGTGTAATCTCAAACTATATCAATGCAAAATCAAATTGTCCATAAATAATTTGTCCGGAAACAAATACTTCTAGAACATAGTTTGAAACTTTAAACTGAACCTTGTGTTACAAACAAAAGAATAATGATTTCATTCGGTTGAATCAGATCATACACAGGAGCACAACCTGTTTGTCAGTTTTGACCTCTGTCATTTTATACTCTTCTCTTGACCTGCTATTGACTGCAATAAGAACTCACCAGCATAGTCGCGTTGGAATGCAGCAATTCCTATTTTCAGCATCATGTTGTATAGATGCAATAGCCAAAGAAATGCATCATCAGATCAATCCTATACTAATATCTGTAGTGTTTTGAAGCACGAGATGTACCAGCTGACTTGGACTATGAAGGCCCACAAGGCAGCTTTAGATTGGAAGATATGAAGTGCTAAAAAGGAAATAAACGGGACAAAAAAAATGAATATAATCTGCATGATCATATTGGATTCACCTGCCTACATGCCTACATGCCAGGCCGATCCTGTCCACCATAGCACAACTGGATGCAATATAGCAGTACATACACATCTCTGCGTGCCATTAATCTTGCAAAACTAAAATGCACAAATGGAGTAAAATGTAATCACACACATATCGGCATGCTTCTTTTCTATTCAGACAACATGCAAATTCAAACTTGCATCAATCTAGTAAGCTAAGAATTTTAAATTGGTAACGGAAAAGGATGGGGAAAGGGCAATAACTGAACTTGTGAAAATGGCAGATGTCTCTCTGTGTGCTCTTTCACCAAGCCACCTTGCAGTACCTTTTTAACATTGTATCATTCACCACATATTGCAAAGAAATGGATCAACAAGTAATTTCTGCAAGGGTATGGAAATAGGGAAAGTAATAAATTGAAATTACAGGAATTGGCAGGCATCCGGACATTGTAACATGTTCTGTACTATAGAATGTAACCTTGTGCAGATCATAATTCCATAGCTGTTTTACTCAGCACGCAAAATAATCAAGAACCACAACAAAGTAAAGAAGCTTATAGCACCCCATGATGCACCAGCATGCATGATGCATGCCCCTGTAGCAGCGTAGGAAGATGATGTCTGGAAACAGAAGATGGAAGGGATCAGGGCAAATTACCAGTAAGAATATGGGGCACTTGTCACTCGATGTCGGCGCCTCGGCGGCGACAACGGTGCTGGCCGCCAGGAGACGCGCGCTGTGGGTGACGGCACATAGCAAGTAAGATTTGACGCACAGTTCTACAAAAATTGTCCATGCACGGGGAAGAATCAATTGTGAGAAAAGAGAGACGAACTCAGAGATGAGGTTCACGACGTGCCTTAACTTTTATTGACCGCTTCCTGTCATGCATATGCCGCAGATGGAGGACTCTTTGTAGCAGGTCGACCATGATGGCGAGCAACAAGTGCAGATGACGGGAGGTGTTAGCATCTTTAAACTTGTGTTCAGCTAACTAGTTTGTTTTTTCCACAAAGAGCTCTGCGTGCCGGCTTATCGGTCCAGAGCGCGTCCTGTAATCTCGCATGGCGTTCGCGTCGTGGCGAGAGGAGTCCGGGTCGCGCGGCACGTTCTAGCGTGTGGATGGCACACGCGGTAGCGGATCGTGGCGCGCGCATGCAGGAAGGCATGACCAAGCTCTGCCGTTCTTTTTTGATTTCAGTTGTAAGCACCTAGCTATAAATAAGATCATAGACAGAAAACGTCGCTGGTTGTTGCGACACAAAAATTCTCCAGCTGTTCTTCGCTTTCTTCCTCGCGCTCTGCTCGCTGCTCGCTCTTGGACAGAGGCGTTCCGGCTGACATTTGGCATCAGAGCAGTACGAGAGAGACCTGATGTCCACCCGCTCCGAGCCCCACCACGGGCGCTCGCACACGCCGCCCCGCCGCCGTCGTCCGTCGATCTCGCCCACGCCACGCCGCGGTCGCCGTCCCGCCGAGGTCGTCATCAAGCGCACGATCAAGGAGACAGGCGCCAGCGTGCAGTACCCGACACTCACGCGCTCCAACTACCAGGAGTGGGAGATGTTGATGCAGGTGAACATGGAGGCGGCCGGCATCTGGTACGCCATCGAGCCGGCCGAGGACGAGGAGGTGGAGTACCGCGACGATTGCTTGGCGCTGGCGGCCATTCTGCGCTCCGTCCCGCCGGAGATGCTGCCCACATTGCGTGGCAAGCGCACCGCGCAAGCTGCGTGGGTGGCAGTGAAGACGATCCGCGTCGGTGTTTTTTTTGAGGAAACATGAGGGGTGACCCCTACTGATTATATATTAATAATTTTAGGAGCCAACAACCTCCGCATCCTCGGCGACGACATCCCCGACGTCGACGTCGTCCGCAAGATCCTGCAAGTTGTCCCTGAGCACCTCTCCCAGGTAGCCATCTCGATCGAGACCCTCCTCGACCTGAACACCGTGTCGGTAGAGGAGGTGATCGGGAGGCTGCGCGCCGTGGAGCAGCGTCGCAAGCCGGCGCCCGTCATCGACAATCAAGGCCGGCTTCTCCTCACTCAAGAGGAGTGGCTGGCGAAGCTCAAGATCGGGTCGGCTGCGGGGGAGAAAGGAAACTCCAGCGGCTCGGGCGGCAGAGGCGGCTCCGACGGCGGCGGCGGCAACAGGCGTCCCGGAGGGTCGCGTGGGCGTGGCTGCGGGAACGGAAGCGCACGCCAGGCCCATGGAGGTGGAGAAGGTATAGCCCAACTCAAGAAGTCCACAAAGTGTAAGTATTGTGGGAAAAAAGGCCATTGGGCCAAAGAATGCAGGTCACGGCTGCGCGACGAGGTCCATCTGGCCCAGGCGGAGGAGGAAGATAATGAGCCCATGTAGGATCGAGGAGGCCGACTAGGGGGGTGAATAGTCGGTTCTTAAAATTCTAACAAAACTTAACCGATAAAAATGCGGAATTAAAATGATCGGTCAAAACTCGACTACACCCCCAAAAATATGTCTCTCAACTATGTGCACCAACACCCTATGTCTAGATCAAGGTTTGCAATCCTAGGGTGACAATCAAGCAAGAATGTTTCTAAGAATGTAAATTGCTTCAATGTAAATTGCACAAATTAAAGGAACTCAAGTGGACAAACTACAAAGGAGAGACACCGAATTTTTCCCGTGGTCTCGGTGACTTGCCGGTCACCCCTAATCCACGTTGAGGTGGATTCAATGTTCCAACCGCTCCTCTATCAAGGCACCGCTTGATCTTGAGCCGGCTTGAACCAAAGAACCACTCCACACCTCGATTCCACTAGAGTTGCTCTTCACCACTCCGGTGAGGCGAGCACAAAACCTCTCACAAGCACACCGGGCCTTCTCACAAGCTTCTCTTGAGAAGATCACCGGATCACAGCACCACCACGCCGTCTAGGTGTCGGCAAACACCAAGAGTAACAAGCCAAGACTCATTTGACCCTTCACCAAGTGCCTAAAGCTTAATCTCTTATGCAAATGCACTCAAATCTTGCCTCTCACCCTCTCTTATGTGCAACACATGCACAAACTCGTGGGGAGGACTTGCTCAAGCTCAAGGATACTCAATGGAATGCTCAGCACCCGTCCAAGGTGCAGGAGATGGGGTATATATAGGCCAACACTCCCAAACTAGCCGTTACATTCAAACAGCCCGAAACACTCTGTTTTGGCGGACTGTCCGCCTTACAAGGCCGGACGGTCTGCCATTTGAACTCCAACGGCTATATTCTCAATAAATGCCTCTCTCAGTCGACCGTTATGCCTATCGCGGACTGTCCGCCTTATAAAAGTGCCCTGGAACCCTCAGAAACAGTTTCTGCGTAAAGGGTCCGCCATTAGGTCCGCGGGTCAGAAAATCAACTGAGGACGGTCCGCCAGGAATTGGCGGACGGTCTGCCATTCGCGGACTGTCTGCCTCAAAAGTGGCGGACGGTCCGCAGTCTATTTTTTCAGCACGACCGAGGCTCAGTAAAAAGGTCATAACTCTTAGCTCCGATGTCCAAATTAGGTGATCTTGGACTCTATGGAAAGCTTGTTCAGAGGACTACACATCCCAACTGAATGCTTGACCCAAAACACATTGGATCAAGGCAGAAAAGCAATCCAAGATCCACCTCTCATTTCTATCAACCAATTGCTAAACGATTTTTAGCAAACTACCGGTTCCTTGTCAATGTTAGTATGCATATGCAAGATTGAGCTTTTCAACACATAGTAAAGACTCAAGCATCATCAAGACCCCTCTTAATAGTACGGCATTCTATCTTATCAATCCGGTCTTTTCTCCACTAATCACCGAGACCGGCAAAATGAAATGCCCTACATTTCATACCTTTGCCTTGAGCAAATTCATTGGGTCTTCCATGATGCCCATATGCATGTTGTTCATCACCATAATTTCTTCAAGGCTCTTTATGTTCATCAACATATAGACCGTGCCCACTTTATCTCATCAATATACATGATATCGATCAACATATGCTTTTCATCTTCTTCCATTCTTCATATGATTGATGTGGATCACTCATATCTTCATATAACATTTCATGGTCCATCAGCCCAAGCCTTTACTCGCACTTCACCACTGCCTTGGTCCCTCGGCGCCAAGCCTCTTGCTTGCCCTTCACCCTTGCATGGTCCATCACAGCCAAGTCTTGCTTGTCTTTTACCATCTTGTCATACAAAACCACTTGCATACCACATCTTCAATATATTCACTTCCTCATTATGACCACCATATGAAATTCAATCCAACAACATTTCCTTGGTGATCAATAACTTATCGTGCTCATCCTTTTGATCTTTATCAATTCATGATGTTCATATTTATTCACACCTTTATAACAACTAGTTGAGCTTTACAACGAATTCAAGTCACTTCACCTACATGACTCAAGTTGCCCGCACTAGTGCATCTCTATGGACTAATCACCTGTGTATCTCAACATAAACACATATTAGTCCACCTAGGTTGTCACTCAATTACCAAAACCAAACAAGGACCTTTCAGCCCACTCTCCTAATGGCTGCGGCGGCATTGACCTCAGATGCGCCGCAGAAGCAGGACTCGCCGTCGCTCGCCGGCGGTCGCCACCCTCTCCAGATCGTCGAGGCGAAGGTGTTCGCCCAACTCGATGCGGGGACGGCTGACCGCGATGAGACGCTATGGCACCTGGACAGCGGCGCCACAAATCACATGTCCGGGTGCCGCACCGTTTTCTCCAACCTTGACACCAAGATCCGCGGCATCGTCAAGTTCGGCGACAGCTCCGTGGTGCCCATTGAAGGTGCCGGGACGGTGATCCTGCAAGCCAAGACCGGGGAGTACATTCCCATCACGGGGGTGTATTTCATCCCGAGACTCACCAGCAACATAGTGAGTCTCGGGCAACTCGACGAGGGTGGCTGCGATGTGCGAATTCGGGACGGCATCTGCTCCGTCCGCGACGAGAACAAGAGGCTCCTGGCCAAGGTGAAGCGCTCTGCAAGTCGTCTCTACACGCTGCGTGTCGAGATCGCGCGGCCACTGTGTCTGACGGCGGTCCGTGACGACGGGTCGTGGCTCTGGCACGAGCGTTTTGGCCACCTCCATTTCGATGCCCTCCGGAAGCTCAGCAAGGAGAAGCTGGTAGAGGGCCTGCCACTGGTGGAGCACGTGCACTAGCTCTGCACCGACTGCGTTGCCACCAAGCTCAAGCGGAGGCCGTTCCCAGCACAAGCGAAGCGGAGGGCCGACGGCATCCTCGACTTGGTCCATGGTGATCTCTGTGGGCCAATCACGCCGGCAACTCCGGGAGGAAAGGAGTACTTCCTCCTCGTTGTCGACGATCACAGCCGCTACATGTGGCTGTCGCTGCTCTCGAAGAAGAGCGACACTCTGGAGGCAATCCAACGCTTCCAAGCTCGAGTGGAGGTGGAGACCGGGAGACGTCTCCGGATTCTGTGCACGGACCACGAGGGTGAGTTCACCTCCGTCGCGTTCGAGGAACACTGCTCCAAGAACGGCATCAAGCGCCAACACTCTGCTCCATATACGCCACAGCAGAACGGCGTTGTGGAGAGGAGGAATCAATCGGTGGTGTCCATGGCGCGGAGCTTGCTCAAAGGCAGGGGATGCCCGCGGCATTCTGGGGAGAGGCTGTCACGACGGCAGTTTACCTCCTGAACCGGGCGCCCACGAAGAGCGTGGCGGGCAAGACGCCGTTCGAGGCCTGGCACGGACGAAAGCCCGGCGTCGAGCATCTACGCACCTTTGGGTGTGTGGCACACGAGAAGACGGCGTGGCCACATCTCAAGGAGCTCGAGGACAGGAGCTCTCCCATGGTCTTCATCGGGTATGAGCCGGGCGCCAAGGCGTGGCGCTTCTATGATCCGGTGGCGTGGCGCGTGCACGTGTCCCGCGACGCCGTGTTCCAGGAAGCCGAGAGCTGGGACTGGAGCATGGTGAACGACGACAAGCTTGAGCGCGCGGCGGACCTCGTCATCGACTACTCCATGGAGGAGAGCACGCTCACGGAGGTGGGAACGCCAACCCCATCGCCCGGCGGTTGGAGTGGTTCAGCTCCACCCGCGCTGGCAGGAGCAGAGTCCCCTGTCTTCGTGTCGCCACCGGAGGACGCTTTCAACTTCCTCGACTTCGACAACGACGATGTGACGCCGCGGTTCCGCACCATCAACAACGTCCTCGGTCCAGCCACGCCACCAGGCCTCGCACCCCGCAATCTTGAGGCCGAGTTGTTCCTACAGATCGGAGAGGAACCGACGACATTCGCGGAAGCTGAACAGCATGAGCCCTGGCGCCGGGCAATGCTGGAGGAGATGGAATCCATCGAAGCAAACGACACCTGGCGCCTGGAGTCACTGCCCGCCGGTCACCGCCCAATCGGCCTCAAATGGGTGTTCAAGGTCAAGAAGAATAGCGCCGGGGAAGTGATCAAGCACAAAGCCAGGCTCGTCGCAAAGGGATACGTCTAGCAGCAGGGGGTGGATTTTGAGGAGGTCTTCGCTCTCGTGGCTCGAATCGAGTCTGTCTGCCTGCTGCTGGCTCTCGCCGCCCAGGAGGGGTGGGCCGTGCACCACATGGACGTCAAGTCCGCCTTCCTCAATGGAGAGCTCAAGGAGGAGGTGTACGTGCGACAGCCCCCCGGTTTCATCGTTGCAGGCCAGGAGGACAAGGTGCTGCGGCTCACCAAGGCGCTCTACGGGCTCCGCCAGGCCCCACGCGCCTGGAACGCGAGGCTTGATCAAGCTCTGCGGGTTCTGGGTTTCAAGCACAGCGCCTCCGAGCACGCCGTGTACACCAGGGGCCATGGAGCATTGCGGCTGCTCGTGGGGGTGTACGTCGACGACCTCATCATCACCGGGAACGACGACAGCGAGATCAGTCGCTTCAAGCAAGAGATAAAGGCTCAATTCAAGATGAGCGACCTCGGTCTGCTCAGTTTCTACCTGGGCATTGAGGTGAACCAGAGGAGCGACGACATCTGCTTGTCCCAGTCAGCGTACGCGCACAAGGTGCTGGACATGGTAGGACTAAGTAACTGCAACCCGTGCCACACGCCCATGGAGCCTCGTTTCAAACTCAGCAAGATCAGCTCTGCACCACCAGCTGACGCCACCGAATACCGCGGCATCGTCGGCTCCCTAAGGTATCTAGTACATACAAGACCTGATATTGCCTTCGCCGTAGGGTATGTCAGCAGGTTTATGGAGAGTCCAACAACAGAACACTTAGCAGCGGTGAAGAGGATTCTCAGGTACATTGCAGGGACCATTGATTTCGGCTGTCACTACAAGAAGACAGGAGTTGAAACCAAGCTGATGGGATATAGTGATGCTGATATGGGAGGCGATCTTGACACACGGAAGAGCACCACTGGTGTGCTGTACTTCTTCGGCTCATGTGCTGTCAGTTGGCAATCTCAGAAGCAGAAGGTGGTAGCTCTTTCATCTTGTGAAGCTGAATACATTGCAGGGGCAACAGCAGCCTGCCAAGGACTTTGGTTGTCCCAGCTGCTCTCTGAGCTTAAGAATGAGAAGCGCAAAGCTTTCAACTTGAAGATGGACAGTCAATTAGCCATTGCACTCAGTAAGAATCCTGTCTTTCATGAAAGGAGCAAACATATTGATGTCAGATTCCATTTCATTCGTGATTGCATTGAAAATGGGTTGCTGGATGTTGAACATGTTCGCACTGAGGAGCAATTGGCCGACATTCTGACGAAGCCTCTTGGACGTGATAAGTTCTGTGAGTTGCGTGTCCTGATGGGAGTTGGAAGTATCGTCGGTGAACATCAAGTTTAGGGGGTGAATTGTTAGCATCTTTAAACTTGTGTTCAGTTAACTAGTTTGTTTTTTCCACAAAGAGCTCTGCGTGCCGGCTTATCTCTCGCATGGCGTTCGCGTCGTGGCGAGAGGAGTCCTGTGGGGGATATAGTACCCGGGTACCTCACGAGCAAGCCTGGCGGCCCACCAAAAGGGGGCGGCCCACCTCATCGTTCTGGACCTGAAGACGTGCGGGACAAGTCGGCGCACGGAGGAAGGATCTGGAAGGAGAAGTTCTAGTTGGAATAGGAATTATTGTAAAGAAGGAAAGGATTTTTAGAGATAGGATCGGATACAAACCGACTTGTAACCCTGCCCCCCGATATATAAGGCGGACAGGGACCCCCTCAAAGAGAGAGGAACCACGACTCGAGCCAACTCGAATCACAATCTAAGCAATACAACACCCCAAAACAGGACGTAGGGTATTACGTCGAGTCGACGGCCCGAACCTGTATAAACCCTTGTGTCTGTCCATCCTAACCATCCTGCTTCCGATCTTTGCGATCTTCCCTACATTACAAATCACTTCCGTGGGCTACCCCGTGGAAGACTGCCGGAGATAATATCACCGACAGTGGCGCGCCAGGTAGGGGATATCGCCGAGATCAATCTGGTAAGTTCGATGGATCGCGTCAAGATCTTGGACAGCTGCAACCTCCCGGACGTCGACGAAGTCGAGATCCAGTTCGGGGACGTCATCACCTCCACCGCCTTGGATGTCCAGGCGGCAGGAGCTACGGTCGCCACGGAGGTTTCCTCTCTGGCGCCGACTTCGGCCATCACGGCCCAATCCGGTCCAATCGCCTCTGATCGTGCCGGATCTACCCCGCTGAGTCCTTCGCAGAACGCGAAGACAAATCAGTCGGGAACAGATCTACCATCACTCGGTTTCGATCCGACTCCTGAGAGTCGCGTCGCCGAATCATCGCAGAGCGTAAACGCTCAACCTACACGCGTCCATAGCCCTGAGGTCATTGCTGTTCAGACCCCCGGCTTTTGCGCGCTTGCTCGGAAGCAAAAGATGAAGGACATCGTCCAGTCGGATGATTACTTCTCTGGGAACGACTCCTACGGGCTAGATCTGCTGGGACCCTCAATCCTAGACGATCTGCCGGAAGGATACACGGTGTCCGATGCCTCTACAGAGCCGGAACTACTAGGATCACTCGGAGAATTGACTCCGAGTAGTTTGGAGCGTTACACGCCCACATCCGACTTCTCCGAGTCCGAGGAAGACTACCTCGCGCAAGAAGGAGTCGGATCATATTGTTACATGGTGGCGCCAGCAACGCCAACCAATCCTGTCTCAGAAGATGAGGTCACTCCTGCTGAGGAGACGACCGAAGCCAGGAACCAGCGTCGAGGACGCAATGCCAGTCGGGCGACTCGCAGAGCCGCACGACCACACGGAGCCGCCGCGTCAGGATCTGGTACTGCTCGACTCCAGGAGCCTCGCTCTGAAGATCATCGTCGCCAACGGGATCAACACGAGCGGAGGAGCGCCCGGAACTTGATGCGCGACGGCACGTTCGAGTTCAACGGACACGAAGTCTACGAAACACCGGTCCAGAACCTCGTTACTATCAACGAGGAAATCAATCGGCTACCACCTAACACTCCGGGCTTGGAAAAGGTAAGGGCTCTCGTGCAGGCCGCCTCCGTCCAGGTTCACCAGATGCAAGGCAGAACGACCACCGACGCTCCTGAACCCGGTTCATCTCGACACCGGGCCGGCGGCGGATCGGGTCGTGATGAAGACCTCCGCACCACGATCAACAGAGATCGAGATGCAAGGGACATCATCACCAATAGCGCTGAAGAGCGCCATCGCGAAGAACTCCGACGGCGCCAAGAGTATGATCGGGATCATGGAAATCCCCGTCATAACCCCAACAGAAGCGGTTACTCGACAGAGTCAGACTACTCTGACCTCTCCGGTAGCCCAAGGCGCGGCAACAATGGTGGTCGACGACGAGTGCTTCCGCCACCCAGGCGGCCGACTCCGCCAAGAGATCGGACTCCACCGCGCAGCAGAACCTACCGACAGGACCGAACTCCACCCAGGACTCGGAACTATCGGAGGACCCGTTCCCCACCTAGGGACCGGGATCGCAGGAGGGACAGCACACCCCCAAGAGCGGTTGACGGATCGGGTCCGAGCGATTCCCGCCCTAGAGGTCGGATCGGCGGATTCCAGTCGTTCACCGAGCGCTTGAGAAGCGTGACGTGGCCCAGAGGCTTCAAGCTGTCGGACATCGACAAGTACGACGGGAAATCTGACCCATCTCAATGGCTTCAGATCTACTATACCGCCGTACAAGCAGCCGGCGGCGACGAGGACGTGATGGCGAACTATCTTCCCATCATGCTCACCAAGGACTGCCGCAATTGGCTGGCAGGACTCCCGCAGGACGCCATTGACAACTGGGAGCAGCTTACCGAACTCTTCATCGGTAACTATCTCGGTACCTGGGAAAGGCCCGGGAGCAAGCGGCTCCTCGGTCAGATCAGGCAGCGCAAGAACGAGACTCTGCACGACTTCGTCCGCAGGTTCTCGGAAAAGCGCAACTCCATCACGGACGTCACGGATCAGGAGGTGATGTCAGCTTTCCAGCGTGGCATCTCCGATGGAAGACTGATCCATAAGTGGACTCGGAAGCCACCCGCGACTGTCAATGACATGTTCCGGGTCGCTAGCACGTGGGCGGACGCCGAGATCGCGGAAAGAGAACAACTCAGCGAGATTAGAAGCCGCTGGGAAGAAGAGAACAAGACGACTCGCAAACGCGACCGCCGTGACGACGAAGAACGACACGACGATCATCGACGCAATGACAGCCAACCTCGCAAGAAGAAGAGCGAGGGAGACATGGTCGCCGCCCTGGACCGGTCCAGAGGCCGGGTAACTCCAGAGGACTTCCAGCGCATGCTCGATGAGCAATGCCCATACCACAAGCACAAGCACTCGGCGCGAGAGTGCTACGGGCTCAAGCGAGCCTTCACCGGGGGCAACAGAGGCCCCCCATACAGAAAGAGGAACGATGGTTCCCCGCGAGACGACAGGCGAAACGACGAGCCTGATAATGACTTTCAAGAAGCCGACCGAGTGGTCCGCATGATTTACGGCGGACCAGAGTTCGAGTCAAAACGCCAGCAGAAGCTCACCCATCGCCAGGTCATGCACGCGAGGGAGCCACCGGTACCTGAGTACCTCAAGTGGTCGGAAGTTCCGATCACATTCACCCGGGAGGATCATCCAAACTTCATACCGAAGCCCGGGTCCCACGCCTTGGTGGTAGCCCCGACGATTCGCAACGTTCGGCTCACCAAGGTACTAGTCGACGGTGGCAGTGGTCTGAACATCCTCTTTGCTAACACATTGAAGGAGCTCGGCCTGACTACTCTCGATCTGAGTCCCCCCCAATCCGCGTTCTACGGTTTGATACCGGGAGAGGGGGCAGAACCACTCGGGCACATCACGCTGCCCGTCACTTTCGGAGACCGGAATAATTACCGGACCGAGCACATGCAGTTCACGGTGGCGAACTTTGAAACTGCATACCACGCCATCCTTGGGAGGCCGGCACTCGCCAAGTTCATGGCGATTCCTCACTACGTCTACTTGCAGGTCAAGATGCCAGGACCGAAAGGCGTAATCACCGTCTTGGGAGACATCCGAGTCGCATACACGTGCGAGCAGGAAACTCTCAACGCGGCAGCCGCCCTGGACATGTCCAAGCGCATGGAACAAGTACTGGCTGCATCACAGGAGGTGGACAAGGACGCTCTAGAGATCCCCACCAAGAAGCCAGCGAGAGAAGCCATCGCGCCAAGCAAGGAGACGGAGCTGAAGAGGATCTCTCTGGACCTGGACGACCCAAAGAAGACGGCCATCATCGGGGCAGAGTTGGACCCCAAATAGGAAGAAGTGCTCGTCAAATTCCTAAGGGAAAACGCCGACATATTCGCGTGGAAACCATCCGATATGCCAGGTGTCCCAAGGGAACTTGCCGAGCACTCCTTGAAGGTCAATCCGACTGCCAAACCGATCAAGCAAAGGCTTCGTCGATTCGCGCAGGACCGCAAGGAGGCAATTAGGGCAGAAATTACAAAGCTGTTAGCAGCCGGATTCATTCAGGAGGTGTTCCACCCCGACTGGTTAGCTAATCCAGTTCTTGTAAGAAAAAAGAATAATAATGATTGGAGAATGTGCGTTGATTATACAGATCTCAACAAAGCTTGCCCTAAAGACCCCTTCGTTCCCCCCCGCATCGATCAAGTTGTTGATTCCACGGCAGGTTCCGCCCTGCTCTGCTTTCTCGATTGCTACTCAGGATATCACCAGATAGGCCTGAAGCTGGAAGACCAGATAAAAACCGCGTTCATCACGCCGTTCGGTGCCTTTTGTTACAACACAATGGCCTTCGGTCTGAAGAACGCAGGTGCAACCTATCAAAGGACAATTCAAGCATGTCTGGACCAATTGATCCCAGACATAGTAGAAGCTTACATCGACGACATCGTGGTCAAGATCATGAACCCTGAGGACATGATAGGGAATCTGACAAAGGTCTTCGAACGCCTACGCGTATTCCGGTGGAAGCTCAACCCGGAAAAGTGTGTCTTCGGAGTACCCTCAGGTAAACTACTCGGCTTCATGGTCAGCAACCGCGGGATCGAGGCAAATCGCGAGAAGATCACGGCCATCACCAAGATGCTACCACCAACCTGTCAAAAGGATGTGCAGAAGCTTACTGGATGCATGGCAGCGCTCGGTCGTTTTATATCACGACTCGGCGTTCGTGGATTGCCGTTTTTCAAACTGCTCAAGAAGCAGGACAAGTTCGTGTGGGATGAAGAGGCGAAGCGATCTTTTCAGGAACTCAAAGATTACCTGCAGAATCCTCCCATCCTCGTCCCACCTCAACCAAGAGAACAGCTCTACCTCTACATCTCTGCTACTCCCCGAGTGGTCAGCACGGTACTAGTGGTCGAGCGTCCTGAAGAAGGACACGCATATGGAGTTCAGCGACCAGTCTACTTCATCAGCGAGGTTCTGACCATATCTAAGGTACGCTACCCCCATGTGCAGAAATTATTATATGGAGTTCTTATCTCAGCAAGAAAGCTGAAACACTACTTTGAGGCCCATCCAATCTCGGTGGTGAGCGAAAATCCGTTAGGGGAAATTCTCCATAACCGAGATGCCAGCGGCCGAATTGTCAAGTGGTCAATAGAATTGGCCGCTCATCACATAAACTTTGTTCCACGTACTGCTATCAAGTCTCAGGTCTTGGCCGACTTCGTAGCAGACTGGACAGAAAACCAAGCTCCGGCTGACGACGAGATAGTTGAGTACTGGGAGATGTACTTTGATGGCTCCCTCCAGATAAAAGGAGGCGGCGCAGGCGTGATCCTGATTTCCCCAAGTGGACAGGAACTAAAATACGTCCTTCAAATCATGTTTCCAGTATCCAACAACGCAGCTGAGTATGAAGCAGCCCTGCACGGTCTCCGCATCGCAGTATCTCTGGGTATCAAACGCCTGATGGTACGCGGGGACTCTGCCCTGGTCATAAACCAGGTAAACAAGGACTGGTCCAGGACCAACGAAAAGATGGACGCATACTGCGAGGAAATTAGGAAGCTGGAAGGGAAATTCTATGGCTTAGAGTTCCATCACGTGGTGCGCGACCATAACAAGGCGGCAGATGAGCTCGCTAAGATGGGGTCCACCCGTGAAGGCGTCCCACCCGGAGTTTTTATACAAGATCTTATCAAACCTTCTATCAAGATAAACCCGGATGGCACTGTCGCGGAGCAACAAGTCGGAGAATCCCCAGAGTCAGCCACATTAGTGGCAGATGAAGTGTTGGACTGGAGGACACAGATCATCGATTATCTGGACAGCGGCATACTACCCGCAGAGGTCGCAGAAGACAAAGATCTAAACTCGCTCCACGAACAAATCGTGCGGCGCAGCAAAAACTACGTCATCATCGGAGACAAGTTGTATCGTCGATCTGGAGCTTCCCAAATCCTACAAAAATGCGTGAGTCGCACTGAGGGTATAGAACTCTTGACCGACATACACAAAGGAATTTGTGGAAATCACGCCGGAGCTAGAACCATTGTTGGTAAAGCTTTCCGGTCTGGTTTCTACTGGCCGACTGCTGTAGCAGACTCAGAGAACATCGTGCGGCATTGCAAAGGGTGTCAGTATTTTGCAAGGCAAATACATGCACCTGCACAACAGCTGCAAACCATACCAGCGTCCTGGCCCTTCGCTTGTTGGTGCTTGGATATGATCGGTCCATTTAAGAAGGCTCCTGGTGGTTTTGACCATGTCCTTGTAGCTATCGACAAGTTTACCAAGTGGATTGAGGTAAAACCAGTCAGAAAGCACACGGCAGCCAAGACCATCGAGTTCTTCACCGACATCACCCACCGCTTCGGAGTCCCAAATCGTATCATCACAGATAATGGTACGAACTTCGTAGCGCAGGAGTTTAAAGATTGGTGCAGCGATCGGAGCATCAAGCTATGTCCCGCTTCCGTCGCACACCCAAGGGCCAATGGCCAAGTCGAAAGAGCCAATGGCGAAATAATCAAAGCGCTCAGGGCCCGGATATTCAAGCAGCTGAAGCAACATGACGGACGATGGATCAAGGAGTTGCCGGCTGTAGTCTGGGGGCTGCGCACACAGCCGAGTCGTGCCACGAAGCAAACTCCGTTCTTTCTGGTTTACGGCTCGGAAGCTATCCTACCAACGGACCTCACATACGGCTCCCCCCGAGTGGAGTTCTATGATGAATACGACGCGCAAGTGGCGCGCATTGAAGACCTCGACAGCATCGAGGAGAAAAGATTGGCTGCCCAGATCCAAGCCGCGCGTTACGCTCAGGTTCTGCGACGTTATCACGATCGATCAGTTAAGCAGAGGTCCTTTGAAGCAGGCGATTTGGTTCTGAGAAGAAAGCAAGACACCAAGGGCGCGCACAAGCTTGCGTCCCCCTGGGAAGGTCCATATATTATCAAGTCAGTCAGTCGCCCAGGCTCATATCGACTCATGACCGAAGATGGCGTAGACATCCCAAATCCATGGAACATCGAGCACTTGCAACGCTTCTACGCCTGAATCAGTTATGTATTTGTCTTTTTTATTTTTAGATTTATTTGTTCCGAGTGATTTTGGAGGGTAGTCACCCCCAGTTACGACTCGGCTTGTTCACAATGAGTTATCAATAAAGTTGATTTCATCTTTCATCTATTTCTACCACTCGCATTTCCTCTTTCGCGTCACGCACATAAAGTATGAGGGGAATAAACCTTAAATCGAGAGGGAAAGTACTCGCCAAGTCAAAGCTCTAAACGTATGACAAAGACTCTGCGGCATGAGACTGAGACCAACGAGGCTAATCTACTCCGTAACAGGTCAACCACTCAGAAATTAAGGCTAGCGCAGAAAGAAAGGGAGTTGTAGACCAATTAAAAACTTATATACAGAAGTGATAATTCATACATTGTTCAAAAACAGTACTGGTTCGACCACATACTACAAATATTTTGTTTACTCTGCAGGGTCGCCAGCACCAGACGGGGCCGCTTCATCCGAGTCATCAACAACGTCCTTGGACAGGGCATTGGCGATGGGCTCGACTTCATGGAGCAGTCTGCCCACATCATCTTCAGAGGTACCGGCAGCATACCCGTGGCCGAGTGGCTCCAGGTCTGACGCCGGGAACAGCGACTTGAGCACGGCCAGGACATGGCCACAGCTAGCTTGGCTGATGGAGCAGAGCTGTCGCCGGAAGTAGCGTGGGAGCGCCCGAACGCGGTCGAGGATGGAAGCTGAAGACGATGACGCCTCCGGCTCGATCTCCTCCGCCACCACTCGGATAGCATCCTCCAGCGCTGTCTTCTCAGCGCGCAGCGCCTCAGCCTCGCCTTGCAGCCGGGCCACCTTGGCAGTGAGCTCTGCGAATTGGGACATAGTCCGATATCGATAATCTAAAGAAGGTTAGATCTGAATAAATTTTCATGTCTGACAGAAAAACAAATAAGGAAGAACATACCTCTGAGCTCGTGCACGGCCTGGGCTTCGTTGAGCTTAGCCTGCTCTACCTCCCCGCATAAATCGCGGGTGGTACGCTGGGCTTCCTCCAACTCAGCCTGTCGCTCGACTGCATCAGCCTCGAGCTCAGCCACTCGGGCCACCAAGGAGTCGGCCTTAGCAACTGCAGAAGTTAATTCTTGGATAACCAAGGCTTTAGCCTCAGCATCAGCAGCTAAGTCCTGCAAAAACAAGTCAGAAGACAATATGAATCAATATACCAATGGTATTTGATATCAACAAGATAAAAAGTTCGGGAAGTACCTTGGCTATGTGGCCCATGCGACGATGAAGGGACAGAAACTCCTCCAGAGGAGTCAGGGGAGCACCACCACCCAGGACGCCGACCGCCGCAGAAGCTATATCGACCGTCGCAGTCTGGGGCGCCTCCATTGCTGCAGTCGGTTCAACTGCAGGAGCATGCTGGGGGCTGCCTTGTGGGACTGGCGGAGGAGTCGGCGACGCTGGTACAGGACTCGGCGGTGGCGGGGTTGGCTCCCGCTGCGACTCGGGAAGCGGACCCACAGGCTGATCGCTGAGAAGATCAGCCGAGTGGATCGGCACCTCTGGAGTTTGGATTGTTGGGGCTGCGGTCTCAATCGCCGACTGAGGCGGAGGACCCGAGAAGGGGACCTCAGACGGCGTGCTACAACATAAAGCATTTATGGATCACTAACAAAGAGCATAAAGGAAATCAAGACAAGACAAGAATACTTACAGATTAGAAATGCGCATTCTCAGGCGCTTTCCTTTCCGAGTTGGGGAAGGGAGGTCCCTCGGACTTGCAGCACTCAGAGGCATCACTGCAAGGGGAGACTGCTCCGAGCTCGTGATTGGCGGCTGGAGAGACGACTCGGCGATGCCAGCTTCATCCTTCTCCGAGTCAGACGACTCAGATATAAGGAGCTGCCGGCGGCTGGGCGCATCCCTGAACACGATCCCTGTGGAGATCTTCCGCCTCTTCAGAGCAGGAGCAGCCTTCCCACCACTCGGAGATTGCACATCGGGGGAAGGAGAGGATGACAGAGTGATATCCGAGTCGCGCAGATCACTCTCACTTTCCCCGACTGCTTCTTCACATTCAACGGCCCTGCGCCGACGAGGCTGATCCACTCCCTTTGGCATCTCAGGCAAAGGAGGGATAGATACAAAGGCCACTCGACTCTGCAAATATTGGGTTCAGTTTTGAGATTACACCCAATGGGTGGAATTGAAATAAAAACAACAACAAACTGACTAAATACCTCAGGGCGTGGATTTCCCAAGTTGAACGCCGGAGGACAGTCAGTAGTCCTCAGGGACGTTCCAGGTGCGAAGAATTTGCCAAGCCGAGCGGCGGCTTGGACTTTGTCGACGCGCTCGGGGGCTTCGCGCGTGTTGTCCCCCTCGGCGTAATATTCATACGCCGGGTGAGCTCGCTGCTTGAGCGGCTGAACCCGGCGCAGAACAAAATTGGCTGCCACACCGACGGCAGACAGCCCATTGTCCTTCAACTGGGAAATAAGACCCAGGAGCTCCCGAACCTGGTCCATTTCACTCTCCTTGGGAAGAGCGGTCCAGGATTGGGAGGGGACAGGACGAGAATCAATTTCTGGAGAGATGGCAGGCGAGTGGTTTCCTACGTAAAACCACTCGGACTGCCACCCCTTATTGGAGGTAAGGAAAGGGATGTCAAAATACTCCCGAGTTCGACCCTCGCGGAGTTGGAGTCCGGCGCCCCCGACTACTTGTGGGCAGTCGGTTCGGGGATAAGGTTTAAGGAGAAAAAGATGAATGAAAAGATTGAAGTGAGGTTCTATCCCAAGATAGGCCTCACAGAGGTTGATGAAGATGGCGATGTGGAGGATAGAGTTGGGATTCAATGCGCAGAGGCAGATCCCATAGTAATGAAGCAGCCCGCGGAGGAAAGAATGCGCGGGCAAGCCAAGACCACGGAGAAAGAAAGATTCAAACACCACCAAATCAGAGGAGTTTGGGGTGGGGAAAGACTCACCGGCGGCGGCGCGCCACTCGGCGGTTTGCTGGTCGGGGAGGACGCCATCCATGACGTGCTGCTCGAGGCGCTTGGTGGAGGTGATGGACTCCCTCCACTCGGCGGCGCGATCCACGGCGACCTCGGCGACGGCCTTGCCCTTGGACGACCGGGCCCTTGCTGGTGACTTCTCCTTCCGCTTCGAGGCTTCCTTCCTCTTGGGCGCCATGGCAGCGACTGGTGCTGGAGAGCGAGGAAAAAGGGTGCGGGAGCAGATCTAGGGTTTTGTTCTGGCGCAAAGGGAACTGGAGCGTCGGGGAAGGCAAATGGCAAGTAAAGGAAGAAGAATGCGGCGGGGATGGCTTATAAAGGAAGGAACCGTTCCTCCCGCGCGCGGCGCGGCGCTTGTCTCGGGAACTCAACCGACGCAGGCACGTCCCGTCGCTTTGAATTCAAAGATGCGGTAGGGAATCGCGATATCTCGCGATATCTCGACTTCCGTAAGGCGACCGTTAGGGACGCAACAGACTTTTAGGAATAATGGGCCTAATGGGCTGAAATATAGCACGACCTTTTGGTTCTGTTACGATAATAAATTTGTGGGTTCCTGAGCTAGGGTTCAGGGGCAGAAACCACTCGGTCGTGAGGCTAAAATTAGTCGACGACCAGACTCGATTTTGCAATTAATATTGCGACCTCGCAACTGATTTTTGCGTAAGGCATGCGATATTATCGCTAAATTGACTCAGAAATCTGGGTCAAATGCTGATAAGTATAAATCTTGTGAGAAGATGGCTTACCATATGGTCAAGCTGAGTCGTGGGACACGACTCGGGAGTCATGCCGAGTTCAAAGAACTCGAGGACAAAATTCTTATAAAGGGGAAACAAAAAAGCCTCTGAAGGAAAAGTTTATCCAAAATCCATGCCCAGAGGCATGGAGGCTGAAAAATCAGTCGGAATTCATAGCTTTCAAAGTCTTGACACGATCATGCTGAGTCGTAACAAGACTCGGGGGCTACACCCAATGGGTGCACCTGGAGGTGCACACCATTGATGGATCAAGTTCAAAAAGAGATTCATAATATTTATTTTTGACCCTCGACCAGAATATTCTATTCTGCTCAAGGCTCGGGGGCTACACCCAATGGGTGCACCTGGAGGTGCACACCATTGAAAATCAAGATACAGATGGATAAAAGTTGAAGACCTTTGGCCAAATTCATACTAAAATTGCCCAAAGCCCGGGGGCTAAGTGTATTCACTTCGCTGTCGCGTCGTGAAAAAGAGCACTCCTTCCCCTCACTTTGACTGAAATTGAAGAATTGTTTTCAGAAACGTCTGAGAAACCACTCGGATCTTCCTTGAAACCACTCGGATGAGATCTTAGACAACTTGGAGCACTCGAATCATGCAAGAAAAGATAGAACAATTACAGCCAACGATCGGCCAAGAAGTGCTCGGGGGCTACTGTGGGGGATATAGTACCCGGGTACCTCATGAGCAAGCCTGGCGGCCCACCAAAAGGGGGCGGCCCACCTCATCGTTCTGGACCTGAAGACGTGCGGGACAAGTCGGCGCACGGAGGAAGGATCTGGAAGGAGAAGTTCTAGTTGGAATAGGAATTATTGTAAAGAAGGAAAGGATTTTTAGAGATAGGATCGGATACAAACCGACTTGTAACCCTGCCCCCCGATATATAAGGCGGACAGGGACCCCCTCAAAGAGAGAGGAACCACGACTCGAGCCAACTCGAATCACAATCTAAGCAATACAACACCCCAAAACAGGACGTAGGGTATTACGTCGAGTCGACGGCCCGAACCTGTATAAACCCTTGTGTCTGTCCATCCTAACCATCCTGCTTCCGATCTTTGCGATCTTCCCTACATTACAAATCACTTCCGTGGGCTACCCCGTGGAAGACTGCCGGAGATAATATCACCGACAAGTCCGGGTCGCGCGGCACGTTCTAGCGTGTGGGATGGCACACGCGGTAGCGGATCGTGGCGCGCGCATGCAGGAAGGCATGACCAAGCTCTGCCGTTCTTTTTTATTTCAGTTGTAAGCACCTGGCTATAAATAAGATCATAGACATAAAACGTCGCTGGTTGTTGCGACACAAAAATTCTCCAGCTGTTCTTCGCTTTCTTCCTCGCGCTCTGCTCGCTGCTCGCTCTTGGACAGAGGCGTTCCGGCTGACAGGAGGCACTCTGTATACCAAAAATCGATTTGTTTCCGGCGATTGATCTCCAACGCAAAATTATGATCCAATGGCACACCTAGCTTCTTCTTCCTCTTGCCAGGAGAGCACGCACCCCAAACCTTGAAATCCAGACTCCGTAATCCTGAGGTGTTCGACGGTGGCTTCGCCGAGCGCGCGGGTTATAGGGTCGCACGGCGTGCACTCGCGATGCTGCGGCTCTGCACAGGTGCCCGTCGCGGCGGCATGGCTTCATTCATATGATCGCCGTGAGAGATCACAGGTCAAGCGGCGGGCTACAGGATGTAGGGAAGAGGCGGCAAGCGATTCGTTTTAACCTGCAATTGAAGAGTGCTTTTTGGAAACCGATCTTTCTATGGCAATTGGCAAGGAGCTGGTGAACGTGGTTACGTGGGAAGCAAAAATCACGGAGCCAATCATATGGAGTAGCGGTTGCAACGCGGTGCGCTCGGGCGAAACTGAAGCACGACGCGATGGAGGAGGCCCCACCTGCCGGCGCCGAGGATTGCAGAGTAGCGACGCGAGGAGCGCGACACCATGTCGCATGGAAAGCTTTCCTCTAATTGTCCTTTTTAGGAGTAGAGATTTGCTCACCACCACACCACGGCTCCTTTGCTGGCAGATCGATTACACGTGTAATTGGTCTCCAGATTCGGGTTCTCGGCGCCGCGTGGCGACTCGAGATAGGTCTGGCGACGCCTAGGTTTCCTCGTCCTCCTCTCTCTCTCCACCAATCCACACCCTGATCTCACGTTGAGATTGCGGCGTTCATCTGATCCTCACCCAAGGTCCACACGGGTCCAAGTCAATCTCTGTATTTGCAGCCGTTTTTCTTGCTAGCCTCCTAGTGGTGTTTCGCCAGGGTAGGTTTCCTGATCCGAAATTTGCGTTGCGGCGTGATTGTCGGTTCACGGTGGAGGTCATGGAGGGGGTGTAGGGTATGTTGCAGAAGTTGAAGTTGACTGAGGCGGAGAAGAAAGGAGTGCAGATCGGGGGGCCGGGGAGTCGGCGGATGGCAGTGACTGTGGTCCAGGCGGTGGGGAAGTTGCTGGCAGAGAAGCCAGTGCCGGCGGAGGCGGTGGAGCAGGCACTAGGAAGGGTCTGGTGCCCGATCAAGGGCATCGACTGTAAGGAACTTGGAGACAATTTTTTCATCTTCACCTTCCACCAAACCTCGGGGAAGAGGAAGGCTCTTGAAGATGGTCCATGGGTGATCGAGAAGGATCTTATGGTGGTGGCAGATTTTGATGGCTCTCAGACTCTAGATGAGATTAATTTCACATCAATCCCAATCTGGACTAGAGTGGAAAAGTTGCCTTTGGGTATGATGGACAGGATAACGGGGGAGGCGATTGGAGATACAGTGGGAGAGTTCATGGATGTTGATTTAGAAGATCGTCACTCTGATGTGGGGTATTTTTTAAGGATCAAGGTGCGTATTGATATAAGCAAACCTCTCATGAGGGGAGTAATGGTGTCGCCTGGTAAGGGGATGGCAGATAAGTGGTGCCCTCTAGTTTATGAATTTTTGCCGGATTTTTGTTATGTGTGCGGGATCATTGGACATATTGACAGAACTTGTGATATAAAATTGCCCAAAGGAGAGCTGCCGCAATGGGGTAAGAAGCTGAGGTACATCCCTCCGAAGAGAAGAGGACTCTATGATGGTGGTGATCGTTTTCATGGAAACAGGATGAATACTCATTGGATTTCATCTGGTTATGGTGGAAAGTCAGGTTACAGAGGTTCGGGAAGTAGGGGTTCATATGGCAGTCTCGCTAGCGACGCGCCATCATGGAGAAAGGAGGATGATAAAAGGATGACAAAGCTCGGAGCTCCTTGAAGCTTGCTGATGTGCCTAAGAACAATATTGTGGTAAAGAGTCAATGCGAAAACACACAGGGAACATACAGTGGGGTGACTGGTGGAGAAGGCAGAGGGGAGGTGCAAGTGCCGTTGGTGAGACGGGGAAGCAGGTGGAGCCGGGGGAAGGTCACGTGAACAGTCCCATACAGGACATGCATGTCGACAAACCTGGGTCACAGAGGCAGGCGCAGGTGCCGGTGGTTGATACTGTACACCAGAGCAAGAAGGGTTGTGATAAAAGGGGCACCTTTAAACGCTTACACAGATCCAGTGAGGGGGAGGAGAATGTTGCAAACCAATGTAAGGTGGGGAATAAGCGTGAAAGAGACGAGGAGACGAAGGACGTGGAGGAGGCAGAGTGGGAGGGGCGTAGGAAGACGAGGGTGGCAAATCTGCCAGTGGATAACATAACCAGTGAAGCGGGGCTGCATGGACAGCCCTACGCGCACAAATGAAGATAGTGGCGTGGAACTGCCGGGGTCTGGGTAACCGCCCGGCAGTTCGGGGGCTTCTGGGTCTCCAGAAGTCGGAGAAGGCGGACATCCTCTTTTTGTCAGAAACGAAACTTGATGAGAAGAGGCTGGATATATTTCGGTGGAAGCTCGGGCTAGCAAACATGCTGGTGGTTGACTGTGAAGGAAAAGGAGGGGGGGGGAGGGAATTGCTGTGTTTTGGCGGAGGGGGGTTGATGTAATACTCCGAGATCGTTCGAAGTATTATATTGATGTGGATGTGAAGGAGCCCGATGGCTTCACGTGGAGATTTACTGGGGTGTATGGTGAGCCTCAGGAGCACTTGAAGCACAGAACCTGGATGATGCTTAGAGACCTTCACTCGCGGGGATCTTTGCCATGGCTGTGCGCTGGTGACTTTAATGAGATCTTATTTTCTCATGAGAAGGAAGGGGGCAGGGAGAGGCCACAAGTATGCATGGACCGCTTCAAAGCTACGTTGGAGGATTGTGGCTTGCATGATTTGGGATTTGTTGGGGATGTGTTCACTTGGCGTAATCATAATCACAAATGTGAGGACTATATACGGGAGCGCTTGGACAGGGCGATAGCAAATAATCAATGGAGGGCGCGTTTCCCTGCAGTACGGGTCCTCAATGGTGACCCAAGACACTCCGATCACCGACCGGTTATAATCACAACTGACCGGCCTCCACGGGCTGGTCGTCCGTCGGAAGCAAAGCCTTTCAAGTTTGAGGCTAGCTGGTTGGAGGAGGAGGGGTGCGCAAGGGTTGTGAAGGAGGCATGGCATATGAGTTTAGTGGGAGGGAGTATTGGTGTTCATGAGGCTTTGAAGTGTGTGGCGGGTGGGCTTACAGACTGGAGCCAAAATGTTTTGGGGGGCTTGGAGAAAAGAGTAAAGAAGGCAAAGAAAGATTTGGAGGAGTGTAGGAGGAAAAATTTGGCGGTGGATGTGGTGGCTCGGGAGGCGGTTCTTAGATATAAATTGGAGAGACTGGAGGACCAAGTAGAAATATATTGGAAGCAACGCGCCCATGTAAAATGGATGGAGTGTGGTGACAGGAATACCTCTTTTTTCCATGCTGCTTGTTCGGAGAGAAGAAAGAGGAACCGGATAGGAAGATTAAAAAGGATGATGGAGGTTGGGTGGAGAGGGAAGATGAGAAGCAGGAGCTTATATCTAATTATTTTGTGCAGCTTTTCAGTTCAACGGTGAATGGTGATACAGCCCCACTTCTTGCTGCTGTCTCGCCTTGTGTCACTCTTCAAATGAACGAGCATCTTTTGCAGGAGTTCACTGCTGAAGAGATAAAAGTTGCACTCGACTCTATTGGTGATCTCAAAGCGCCGGGTCCAGATGGGATGCCGTCGGCATTTTACAAAAATTTCTGGGAGGTGATTGGTGACCACAAAGGAAGTTTTGGGGGTGCTGAATGGTGGAGCCATACCAGAGGGTTGGAATGACACAATAATTTCCCTGATTCCAAAGGTGGAAATCCCAGAGAAGGTAATGGATTTAAGGCCGATCAGTCTGTGTAATGTGCTTTATAAGATTGTCTCAAAAGTGTTGGCTAATAGACTAAAGAATATTCTAGATGAGGTTATTTCACCGTCACAGAGCGCCTTTGTCCCAGGGAGGCTAATTTCGGATAACACTATTGTTGCTTATGAGCTTTCCCACTATATGAGGAATAAAAGGAAGGGAGAGTTGGGCTATGCTGCGATCAAACTCGATATGAGCAAAGCTTATGACAGAGTGGAGTGGTCCTTTTTGCAGGACATGATGGTTCGTATGGGGTTTCATGGCAGGTGGATTGATTTAATCATGAAGTGTGTGTGCTCTGTTACTTATAGAGTCAAGGTGAATGGTGCTTTATCAGAAAAATTCCTTCCAGAGCGAGGATTACGCCAAGGAGACCCACTCTCCCCATATTTGTTTCTTCTGTGTGCTGAAGGTTTTTCTGCTCTATTGAACAAGGCTGAAGTGGATGGCACGATTACAGGGGTTAAAATATGTCCGAGCGCCCCCAGTATTTCTCACCTTCTATTTGCCGATGACAGTCTGATTTTGATTCGTGCAAACAGGGAGGATGCTGCACACCTGCAAGGGATTCTTGATCTCTATGAGGCTTGCTCTGGACAGAAAATTAATAAGGACAAGTCAGCTGTCCTTTTCAGCACCAACACAAAGAGAAGTAGAAGGGATGAGGTGAGGCATGAGCTTGGTATTATAAGGGAGACCATGAACGAAAGGTATCTTGGCCTCCCAGTTTATATTGGTCAGTCCAAGAAAAATATATTTGCATATCTGTAGGATCGGGTATGGAATAGAATTCAAGGGTGGAAAGAGAGATTGTTGTCGAAGGCGGGGAAAGAAGTGTTGATAAAGGCTGTAGCCCAGGCCATACCAACTTATGCCATGGGGATTTTTGATATAACTAAAACACTATGCGATCAGATCAGTGCTATGATTGCTAGGTTCTGGTGGAGTAAGCAAGATAAGGAGGGGGGCATGCACTGGTTGAGTTGGGATAAACTCGTACAGCCGAAGCACTTGGGAGGGCTTGGTTTTCGTGATATCCATGATTTTAACATCGCGATGCTAGCGAAGCAAGCGTGGAGGCTTCTTACTAAACCAGACTCTTTGTGTGCATGATTATTAAAAGCAAAATATTTTCCGAGTACCAGCTGTCTGCAGGCTATACAGAAGGATGGTATTTCTTATGTATGGCGGAGCATTTTGAAGGGGGTCGAGTTGATTAAGGAAGGTATGATATGGAGGGTCGGCAATGGCACTAGTCTTGAGATATGGTTGGATTCATGGCTACCTCGAAGCTGGTGCAGACGGCCTATCACACCCCGTGGGCATTCGATTTTAAGCCGGGTTTCAGAATTGATAAACCAGATTACCGGCACATGGGATGAAGAGCTTGTGCATGACCTGTTTTGGGAAGAAGATGCGAGGGTGATCCTCTCACTGCCAGTGCACGAAGAGTGGAGTGACCATCCAGCATGGCACTTCGACCCGAAAGGGAGATTCTCAGTGAGATCAGCCTATAAGTTGCAAAGAAGCTTGATGAATAGGCAACACTCGCAGGGTTTAGCAGCGGACCATACTCGACTAAATACAGAGGAGATGTTATGGCGCAAACTATGGAAGCTGCCAATCCTCAATAAAATGAAACATTTCTTGTGGAGATTGTCGCATGACTCATTGGCCCTGAGAGTCAATCTGGAGCGGCGACACATGAAAATCACTACTACTAAGTGTGTGGTGTGCAGCCGAGCTCATGAAGATGGTGGACACCTGTTTTTCAAGTGTAAAATGGTGAAGGATTTATGGCTCCGCCTAGGCTTAGAAAAGGTGAGATCAGAGCTTGAGCAGTATACAACTCCCAGGCTTGTTGTTGAGCATATTCTGAAATTGCAAGGAGAAGTACAAATGAGAGCGATCACACTTATGTGGTCATGGTGGGACGAGAGAAATAAAATTAGGGAAGGTGAAAGGAGGTGTACTGTACCATGGCTGGAGCGGAATGTGGTGTGTTTTGCGGCTGAGCTCTCTAAGCAGTTTGCAAAGGAACATGTGGTGCAACCAAGTAGGAAGGAAAAATGGGAGAAACCTCTGGCTGGAACTCTAAAATTAAATTGTGATGGAAGTTTTTATCAGGAGACAAATTCTGGAGGCTGGGGTTATGTCATAAGAGACCATCAAGGAGATGTGGTCAGAGCTGCACGGGGAAAATTATCATTCTTGTTGAGCCCTTTTCATGCTGAGCTCTTGGCATGTTTCCAAGCAGTTAAGGCAGCCAGGGAGATGGGAATGAGCACAATTCAATTGGAGACGGATGCGTTGACAGTGAGACAAGCTCTCCTTTCAAGCAACTATGATTTGGCCCCTGAAGGAGGTATCATTACTGAGCTCAAGCTTATGCTCCGGTCGGATTTCATATCTGCTCATGTAATTCATAAACCTAAAAGATGTAATAATGTGGCGCATGAACTTGCGGCGCTTGGGTGTTTGTGTACTGAGGAGGTTGATCCTGTGTTGGATAACCTTCCTGATTGTATTCGGGTGATGGTTGCTTGCGAGTCTGCAGCACCTCATGGCTAATGGAAGCTTCTTTCCGGTTCAAAAAAAAAAAACATACTCTCCTTACTCTCCTTTCATGTACTACCATGTTTATTGTTTAATATACTGCCTTGCATAAACCATCCTTGCCGACTGTTGTGTGTTCCAAACTAGCCGATCAACAAACTCCCCTTTCATGCACTTGCCTGGCGTTGGTCTTTTATTTGCCAATCAGAGAAGGTGGGGGATTAGTTTGGCATTGGCATTGTGTATTTTCTTCGCTTTGAGGTTGTGCAATGGACAATGTCCTACTGCTTGATCTGCCGCCGAATTTGGTTGGATCGAGTGTGTCCTGAGAGCTCTGATCAGTTTCCAGTTCATATAAATTGATTTTGCCTCTATAAGTAAAAAGACCATTCAGGTAAAAAACTTACTCCAACTTTATTAGCATTTCTATTTTCTAATTCTGTTACTTTTGCCTTATTCTCTCTGTTACTTTCAGTTTTACATGAACTTGTGCCCCACGTTTGCAATACTCTATTACTTTCAGTTTTGCATGATGTTGGTTCCCCATATATGCAAATTGTAAGAATAAGTAGAATGGACCATGAGGAGAGTTCGCACCATTTTTATGAGCAACTAAAAAACCATATTGATTTATAGTTTATCCAAAAGCTCTTTCAAATCCCGCAACAACGCGCGGGGAATCACCTAGTTATTCTCGGTTCTTGCGCTGCGGCGGGCGGTAAGCAGAGCACCCGCTTAATTCTCCCTCATCACTTCTCTCTTCTATACCAATCTAAGAAGAACATGCCACACTTCCCTCCCCCCACGATCTCGCTCTCCCCATCTTTCCGGTCACGATCTCACCCACCCGTTCTTTTTTTTTTCCCGAACCGCCGCCTCCTCTCTCTCCCCCCACGATTTCACTCTCCCCCCATCCGTTCTTTTTTTTTCCCCCGGAACCGTCGCCTCCTTCTCCGCCTGCTCCCCCGCTCCCTCTCTGCTCTCCCTCCCGCACACGGCCTGATCCGCCATGGGGAGCGAGATCCCGCATCCCGTCCTCCGTCCCCAGCGGATGGTGCCGCGAGCCCACCCGTCGTCATGCGGATCATGGGCCTCGACGCGCTGCCCATTCCAGCGCCGCCAGCCCCGCCGCGCTCCGACGGTCGGCGTCCGAGCGCGTGCCGTAGGACCCATCGCAGCAGCTCCGGTTCGTCGACCCGGCCTTCCGTCACCGCTGATGTAGTGGCGAGGAGGAGCAGAAGGCGTTGGAGGCAGGCGAGATCCGGGGGTGGCGGACTGGCTGAGGGCGAGCGTGCAGGGCTGACGGCTGACCCCCTCTGTCCCTCCACCCTCCAAACCCCCTCCATTTGCGTTGTCTCGACGGTTGTGGTAGCGGCGGCTCGACGTGGAACAGGTGGATGCGGCGCACTCGCGCAGGCGGCCCGTCATCGTTACTGCCCATCCATCCACGGGGCGCCGATACTGCCTACAAGCTCTCCCTCCTGGTGCACGCTGTGCCGCGCCGCGAGGGACCATGCCCGAGCTCGTGGAGGAGACGTCGGCGCGCACGTCGGCGCTCCCCTGCTCACAACTCGCCCAATGTCATCCAGGTTAGCCTGCTGTCCACATCCCTTTTGTTCGTTGCCTCGCTTGCATCTTGCATGCCATGCTGCAGATATAGATCGGACAAGGCTTTTAGGCAACAATACATCTAGCTGCCAGTTGTGAGTAGTTCATGTGTCAGCAATAATTTTTGCTGGATAGTTGGCTCCCGTGGTAATGAAATTGTTGCATATATGTTGGAATTATGTGCTGATAGCTCTTGTTTAAGCCGTGTTAGGATGACTGCATGCAAGGTGTTCGATGAATTGCCTTGGCGCAAGGTAGCCTTCAAAACTGACGTGCATCCAAGGAAATCATTGATGTTTGAAGTTCATGTTCACCCACATTTACCTGATTTACTAATTTTACATTGCAGTGGTAGGATCACTATGCAAACAAGGGACTTTATCTTGCTGGTACATTATCCTTTTTACTGATTTCTTCTCAATACATTTGTTTGCTATTTTTTCTCTTGGTTTTACTTCCTATTTTTCTCATGATTTTTCTATGGCTCAGATGGATGTGGGAAGTGCAAAGGGTGAAGGTGAAAGAGGTAAAAATGTTTGCACTGGTAATTAAGTTTTGTCTAGCATTATAAAACTTCATTTCATTCCAGCAAATATTATGTATGGTTCATCCTCAAGTCAGATGTGGCATATATAAGTGAAAAGAATTCCTACTCAAAAGCTGCATAATTTTGTTTAAGATTATAAGCATAAAACTGTTGAGAGGTTATTCAAATTTTCTTTTGTGTCTGGCATGACCACATACAGGTGGACATTCTTTATTTTCTTCAAATACTTTCCTTTCATATACATTTCTTGTTGGTTGTAGTTTCTTGAGAGTTAATTTTGTGTTGTCTTGTTTATGGTTTTCAGGAGCTGCTGCTTCAGTAGTGCCAAAGAAGAGCTTCTGGACTTCTAACTATACATGGTGTGTTATATTATACCAAACTTTTGTTTCATACCTCAACTGTTTGTTTGTTTTGTGCCTTCATCTATGTTGTTTGGCATAGGCACTTTACAATGTAATGTCCTGTATATCTGGCTTTGTTTTAGTATATAATTGTTTGCGCAAGTTTTCTTTTTCTAAATTTTGGAATATCAAATATTAGAAAAATGGCAAACATATTTTTTTGTAGGTAGTTGCAAGCAATCCTATTAAAGGATAGCAAGATCAGCACCAAGTAGCATCCAAAAGTCTACTTTGCAGAATAGCCCTACCTTCAACAGAGGTGGCCAAGCATCTACACGTCAAAGGATTAGCCGTGGAGGTTCCAAATCTGTTCAAAAGGCTGGTGGAAGCTATGATGACAAGCTTGTTGAAATGATTAATACAACCATTATGGACAGAAGTCCCACTACTGAATGGGATGATGTTGGTATGATGTAATTTTTTTCATCTATCCTGCATTAAAACAGGTGAAACAGTATCCTTGATCAAACATTTGATTTATATTTATTTTGACAAGACAAAACAAACACTTGGGGAAATGGTTATTTTGCCTACCAAACAATACTTTGGAGACCTGCGTGGGGTAAGCTTCTGCAACTTGTTGTTAACTGTAGGTTGCAGGTTGTTTTGCTAATTTCAATAATTTGCAACTGGTTGTTGGACTTTGTTCGTAGTCCTGCTTCAACTGTAGTAAACAAACTGATCATAAGTTACTAGGTTAGAAAAGTTCTAATGTGCAGACCAATTCTCTTTTTGTGCGGGTCAATTCAATTATTGACTTGGCCAATATAGAATTTGTTTATCTGTGCATATCCAGGTGAGCTGACTACAATTTTGTATAAAGCTACTATGGGGAAATTGATCTGTACGTGCACAGGTGCTTGCACCTGCAGCATATCCGCGAGCTTGCCTTTGGTCGCCTCCATGCAATTTTACTTGCATTTCACCTGCATATATGTCTTTTTGCCCATAGACTGAAAGCTTGCCACATTGTGGTAATTGGTTAGATTAGTTTTTGGCATTTGTGAAGTAAACAAACGGCTGTATTACTTCGAGTGCCGTTTGCATAGACCGTTTTTTTCTTTGTATTTGTTCTTCACTGTACGTTGATCCTGCTGCCCTTTTGGCTTTTAAGTTAGGTTGTATACTGTAGAGTGCAAACTTTCTCGGTTGATCTTACAATTTCCATTTCTTTGTGCTCATGGAATGGTCGAGATGTGGTCAGTGAGCCTCATACTCAATGGCACAAACAACCCATCATTGCTATGTTGCCGTCCAACAAAAATTTAAATCCCAAAACACTACATATAATTCACTCATCTTTTTGCCATTTCTGAATATCATTTGAGTAAATTCATATCATGGGTCTTTTCTTTTTGTAGCCAGTCCATCATTGAACAGTTTCCACCAAAAGAAATATGATTTTACATGGCACTTGCTTTTTCCAAAACGCTTTTGAAATTGGGGGATCCTCTTACAATGAAGTTTTTGGTTCAGTTAGTGATGATATGCACTTCTGTGTTCTACAGGCAAGAAGATGCCCAGAAATTCTTATCCTGAGAGATATACCTTTCTTTTTATTTAAAGAACTGAATAGCGATGCTTAGAAGTTCTCATCCAATATTCAAAAGCTTTCTATGCATCTAACCTTGATTTCCCCAAGGTGAGTTGTGTCAGCACAACCCTGTTTTTATTACCATTTTCCTTAAGCTTGTGCATTACTGAGTATCCCAGATTCTTTTAAATATTGTCTCAAAATGTAGAAACGGAGCTAAATGAGACAGTTGTGATATCATTTGGCACAAGTTAATGGTATTGACTTGTACATCAGGGAATTGTATGACCAAACGTTGGATTATATCTTTCCAAGCACGGACGGAATACCTAAAATGTAGGTTGAATACCATTGTTCCTATTTTGTCCATATATTAAGTCTAATTTGAAATTAAACTAATTGGTAGATAAAACTAAGCTGAACCTGAGCTGTAAAGAGTGATTGGTGTCTTTTTTAGATTAGACATCCTATCTTGTATGGTTCCAGAAGTGGCAGCACAGTTGGTGATTAGGATTGCCTATGTTTGTGTTGTCAAATCTGCCAACATGAATGTTGTTTCATGAAAATAGAATAAATAATCCTTAGGAAGGAAGATAGTTATAGGTGTAGGCCTATCTTGCTTATTCAAAATTAAGAGTAAGGAGTCATAATTCACAACGTGTCATCTGAAGTGTCCAAGTAATGTTTCTTGATTATTTGTTAGCTCTAAATGAATCATAGTTTCTATGAGATCTTTTTCTCTGGGGTTAATATAATATTTTGTATATACTGATCTTGTTAGCACTTGCTACAGGTAGAAGCTTCTGATAGCATGAGATCTTTTTCTCTAGGGCTAATATTTTGTATATACTGATCTTGTTAGCACTTGCCACAGGAGTACAGGTAGAAGAAGAAACAATCATGCGTAAATTGTATGAACTAATGTTTGCAAAAGGGCTTCTTACAAAGGTACATTCTTTGCCTACTTATGGATGATATAAAAGAATACAGTGCTGGTTCCCGTGTTCTTACTATTGAAGCTGTTGAGACTAGCATCATTTTTTTTTCTTTGAGCTAACTGTGTTTTTCTTTTATGTTTCTAATTTAGAGTACTCAGCAAACTCTTGAAATTTCACCAGAACTAAGCTTCTGGTGCATATATTATATGGTAAAAGAATGAGAGACATGAAGATAAGAGGAAATGACCAAATAATGTGTACACAAGAAGACCCCTAATATTTTCTGGTAAATGACTTGGATTAGCCTATATTTCCAAGACAAGTCTCACGGTAGCCCAAGTACAACCCACAGGCAATCGTTCCGCTGCTGGTTCTCTAATAACCTACGTGCAACATGCTGCTTAACCTACATGGAACATACCAATAGGTAGTAGCCTCCTATCCAATTGCAAGTCTGATGGTTCTTGGATTAATGATCGGATCGGGATTCTGAAAAAAAGATCGGATTGGGGAGCCTAGATTAGTGTAGAACTTAATTAAATACCAATTAACAATTGTTTGATACGTAGACAAGTTTGTATGCTTAGGTTGAAGAACACAAATATATAACTGATATGTAGCTATTTTTGAATTTTCTTTGTGTCGTCAAACTCATTTTTAACATTGTTATGAATGTGATTGGGGACCTGGGGTTATACTCTGTTGCTCATGACATTATTTTTCATTTGATGACTTGCCCCCCCTATGATCAAATCCTTGCTACGCCAGTGGCTGAAAGGCTAGGCTTCTGTTATCTTCTCCATGGCAGTACTCTTCCATCACAATTTGGACGTGCAGTATGATGGATTCTCAGTAGAAAATTTCAGTTCCAGATGTCTCACAATTGTTGTAAAGATGAACTGAACCAGACCTTTTGCACTTGTATGCTTCAAATATAGGTTAGCAGTAATATGGTACTCTGCCTTTTGTTCATGCCTTCTCAGGGACCGTGAGCGCACACGCATGCACAAAGTTTGTAACTTTTTTTTTTGGCTGAAGTACTCTGTTTTGTCGCATGCAAATTCAATGTTCATGATAGCAATTTAATCCTATCGTGCGATCCACGTGTTTTTAGCAGAAAGTTTTGTTGCCCCGTAGGCCGTAGCAACGCACGGGCACTGACCTAGTCCACCTAGAATTTTGATGACATGGATCACGTTGCAGCATGCTGAATTGGACTTATAATACTTACTTGCTCTTAGTATTACATGTGTGGACAGGAAGTGGCTGTTCAGCCAGCAGTGAACCGACAAAAAGCCCAAGGCCCCAAGCTCGGTGTTACTAGCTAGACAACGACTACTGGTTTGCCGTTCGGTTTGAAAAGTCCGCACACAACTAAAAGCTGTTGTAAAACACGTCGTCAACGGTGGGATCTTCTCCCTCTCGCGCCTCTCATGACAAGCATACAAGAACAAATATAAAGTAGACAAGAGAGAATATAGGTGGAGCTTCTTTTTATTCCTCAAATCGATGTATTACAATAAGGGGTGCTCCTCCGATTATATAGTCCGAACTAAGGCTAGAGATTATGGTAAGAGCCCACAAGCAACCGGACAAGACTAGGACTTCTAGTCCTTTCCTTCTTGGAAGAGACTAGGACTTCTAGTCCTTTCCTTCTTGGAAGATCTGGTTGTTTTACAACACTCCCCCTTGGGCGTTACCGCGAATGCATATGCCTCATCAAAAACTCCATCCGAAAACCCAGTGGGAAAAACGGTTCTTGAAGAAAAGAGTACATATCAACCGCAATTGTATTGCACATGTTGTCTCATAAAAACCTTATGCGAGAAACCTTCAAGTAAAAACTCACAAAGGGAAAAAGAGTACAACATTAAACCTTCTGGTTATACACAATTCTATATTTACTTTTTTTTCATGAATAGTGATGAATCTTCAAGATTTATGCATGAACTTCATGATTCTTGCACTAATAATCTTCACGATCTTAAATAATCAAGTGGTAAACCTTCATGGTAAATTCAAAAATTAATCATCAAGTTGATTCCTTCTGAGTAACAACATGATTAAAAATATGCTCCCCATCATGACGACATCCTTTAAACTTCAGTGTTCAATAATGTCTTAGTTACATTCTACATAAATGTGTATGAGTACAATAATTAGTCCTTCAAAGACTTAACTATGATAAAGAGCAATGCTTCAAGCATTAATAACCACTTATTAATTGTGCAACACAAAATAAACTTTAACCTTTCAGAGGAATATGGGGCTAATAAGTTCCAATTCACGTATCTTCTACGTATTTGATTTCAAACTTCAATATTCAAATTTGAGTGGATTCTAGTTTATGATCAATGATCTATTCACTAGATCTTCAAAGATCTAGTGAATACTAGATAGCTATGTACAAGTGCTTAAATGGTACATTCAGGACCATATGATTCCTCACTTCATTCTTAATTTATTTGGGTCTGTATAAAGTTAATTCATATCTTCGAGATTATTGGTGTTCATTCAGGAAATGGCTTATAAGTCATTCATTGACTATATCCTTCAAGGATTTTGTAATTCTTCAAGAATAGTATTTCTCTTATGTGAGAAATCCTCTCATGCAAGAGAGAAGTGATTTACACGATCCTTTTAATTTTTAATTTGAGTTCTTCAATGAACTATTTTGAAAGTGTTATTCACAATAAGTCATTCTATGACTTTATCTCCTTCCAGGATTAAGCTCTTCTAGATATTTTAATATTCATTCAGAAATATTATCTACCTTAGACATTTAATACTTAGTATGAGATTTAATTTTAATTCCTTCGAGGAATGATGATTCCTTCAAAGATCACCTATGGATTTTCCAAATCCACCAATTAACCGCATAATATTTTTTTTTTGCATTTGCCAAATAAGTAGAATAATATTCATTCATACATAATGGGAGTTTGTTAGTCTTTTGAAAGACCTGTAAACCATTTCATTTCACCATATCATTATTCCATAATGACTTATGTAACTTGAACTTGCAGGTTAAAGTATATTCTTAATGGTTTAACCTCAATTGCATTCTTTCATTGACACGATATGAGCGCTTCATGCGACTCTACCATGGACTTTATTCGTGGATCCATATTCTCATTAGAGAAATATTTGCAATGATAGAGGTAATGTTGTTGACATTTATTCTTTTCTCCCATATCTTCAGGATAAGACTGTGATATAATCAAATAATATCTGCTATCCCAACACAAAATAATATGCACGCTTTGTAGTCTTAGGTTTTCATCTTCATGATGACCATTCTTAATTTGTGACGTATTTGACCACGATGGTCTTCTTTCTGGAGTTCTATGGAGGTTTCAGTAAAATTTGTATGACAAGTTCATTTAATCCAAAACCAACAGACGTCCCTGTAGATTTTAAATTAACGATCAAGTCATTTGCCATGGTGAGTATATTATTAAATACCCGGGATATACCACATATAGCATTATGTTTACTACAAGTAAACTTAACTTCTGGTTAATAACTTCAGGTCATTTCTCCTAATCTCCAGTTTCCTATTTGTGATTATTCATTATGTGCACATTCTCACTGGGATAAAATCCTTCAAAGAGTTTCACTTCAAGTGTGTTTCCACATCAGGTGGTGCCCTTCATGGGCTTCCTCACATTTAAATATTCTGGCATTAACCTCAGCTTCATGCGAGTATGATTTAGTGCGTGTTTTTATTCGTGCTTCAAGCTTCCAAGAATATTTTATGAAGATCATTATTCCATTCAATACAAGGCATTCATATAGGCTTTCTCCCCCCTAATGCCGGTATTACATCTTTATAAATAATAGCATACTTCTAATAATATACCCATGAGCTTTACATAATGGAATTTCATATCATATTTTTAAACTTCAAGTTAATGCCCATGTATGCTAATATGGTGAAATTAATAATTTTCACGCACCTAATTTCAAAACTTAGGGGTTATTTGTTATGCAGTGAGCTAGACTTTATTTGTATATTATGCAATTTGGTATGTTCTGCATACCTACAAATTTGCACTTCTAAAAAGTTTACAAGACTATTTTATTGTCTAACTTCTTTATTTAGCCTAAAATATTTCAATTCAAATACTCATATGATATACTTTAAGTAATTTAAAAAATAAACTTCACGTTTATAATTTGCAACATTAAATCTACATGAAATTTCCTTTAATTGCTAATTCATTCAAGAATTCCCCATTCAGTTTTGAATCCATAATAAAAATTTCACGCTAATGGACTAACAGGTCCGTCTTCTTTTTCTTGCGTGCAAGCCCATTCTAATTGGGTCAACCAATTTCTAATTGGATATATTTCCCATCAAGTCCATTATAGACCAACGTGCTCCCCCTAATCTTAGCCTTCTTGACTAAAGAATAATAAATGACTACAAGTCATTTTGCACATGTGCATACAGTGCACGAGTGAACTAGCATGCTAGCTTGTTGATAGATATGGCTTACTGGTTATCATAACATAATGGGAGCTGTTGTTCAACAGGAGAAGCTTGAATTTAAATAGCATTCAAGCTATTGCATTGATAGGAATAGCACGATGACTACTTGCCAACGCGATGCAAGATATTGATGTTAGGCCCATTTAAAAAGGCTTTTGATTAATGTAGTGACATGCATGTCCTTACATTACGGTGAAATAATTACTAATTGGCCATTCTAAGTGACACAATAATATATGGATTATAAAGTCTAACGCAGAGCTACATGCTTAGTCATTGTAATGACCATGGCTACAGGCCAACTTACGCGTTGGTTTGTCCATCATCTAACAGGATGCAACTCTAAACCAATAATGCTACAAGATTAGGGATATGCCTATTAGATTTTTCAAGTTTTATCCATTCTTTATATGTCTCTATGCCCCCAATTTCTCTCCCTTTTCATATTGTAATTGCACTTCAGGTGATATTATACTTCAAGCATGATCTATGAACTATTTCAAATATGCCATAGAATTAAATTATACTGCTAGTATATACAGAGTATGATATGAAATCCATATAGTTGTACTATTCAATGTACAATAATATGGCTTAGATAGAATAAACTTCAAGTTACAGGGCTTATGTATTCAGTACATAGTTGAGTAATATACAATTTCTTGACTAAATTGGATCTTCTGAGTTCAATTAAAAAACATGTATATTACTGGTTAACGTGCTTCATAAAAATTCAATTTTCGTTCCACATGATTATTTGAGGCTTTTAGTGGAAAATCTGTTTCAAATAATCATCAAATGGGCAATTCAAAGCAATTATTTACAATGTTCAGCATGCAATTATTTATTTGTTTCATGAAATTAAAGTTATTACTTCAGGAAAAAATTACTACAAGCAAGTGGGCATAAGATAAGGTGAGAAAAACCTATACAGAGGTAAGAAACACTAATATATTCAATTTGCCCTTCTATTCTGGGAAATATTCTTAAAATATTGCTAAACTTCTAGTATGGAGCAAAAAGTAATTGTTCTCTCTTCGTGAGCATAACCAAATTCTTCTTGAATATAACTAATAATGCACCTTATGTAGAAAATTCTATTTATATATGGTTAAGGAGTGAGTATGAAACTTTTTTGTTTCAATGCATCTCCCCCTGATCCTAACATCACTTCTAGAATGTACCTTATTTTCCTTCCAATTCTATGATTTATGCATCACATAAAAATATTTTCTATATTGAGTTTATGCATATTCTTCTTGAATTTCCAAAATACATACGTGGCAAATAATGTGATTCTTCAAGAAAACATTTAAATTTTGTATAACTTCATGTTATTTATAAACTCAAATAGTTGGCATACTACTAACGAATTTACTGCTATTGCAAAATCATAATGCCATGTTGGAAGAAAAATATGTTGTTTCACATGGATAAAATAACTTTCAGAGTTATATAGCATTTCTGCTTGAAGTTATACATTACTATACTTTTAAACCAATAATTTAAATTTCTTTTAGAAATAGTGGACTTCATGTCACTTCCTATATTATTCATGCAATTGCTACAAGCACACTTCATGTGTTTAAATGCATGAAACAAGTGCAAAATTAATTAAGGTTGGTAAATCTATTCAACTGATAGTTTGTTTATTTTTCTAGGATTTTCCTAACAAAATTATTTACCCACGCATTCTTACTAGGAAAAAAAATATGACTCTCTCAAGGTGTTGGGGACCGCCAAAACGAAACCCACCTCGAGCCCCCTTCGGCGGACCCGGCGATGCCCTAAGAACTCTCTCCACGAGAGGGGTGGAGCCCCTAACGGCGGCTTCGCAGCGATTAACCCGTTTCTTCTGTATTTCAGGCAGCAAAGCCCCGGGGAATGGCTCAGACCAAGCCCCTAGCGAAACCCAGCAAGCCACCAGGGCTGCGAACCACTAACCCTGTCTCTGTCTCAGGTATCGGAGCCCCGAGACGGCTACAACCCTAGAGCTGGGCTCTGCCCGATGCCCTGATGAAGCCCGGCGAGCGGCTGGGGGTGCGGCGAGCGGGCAAAACGAAGACCGGGCGTCCAGCCAGGGCTGCCCGCGGAGGCGTGAAGCAGACGGCACCGGAGGCGGATTTTCGAGAAGGCGCCTTAGGTAGGCCGACCGGACACGGCAGCGCTGGAGGTGTACAAGTTGGATTTGCCGGGGTGGTTGAACCCGGCGGTAAATGTACGAAGATAGGCCTGCGTGCCTGTGCAGTTGTAATGTAAAACTAGGGGTATATCCGACCTTCTAAGGCGGAGCGGTTAGGGTATAAAAGGCGCCTCCCACCGCGTGTAAAAGGGTTGGCATTTTGGACGAATACAAGGACCCTTTGGCCTCTAGTTTTGTTCATTGCTTACCATTTTGTCTGGGCTCTCAGGAGGCCCACGGAACCCTAGACTCAACACAAGGGTAACATGTCTAAGGTTCTTCAAGATTTGAGAGAGGTCATAAACCTAAAACCATTTTCTATGATTAAAGGTAAAGTTATAGCCACTTCATGGTTCAAATTTTTAGAATTACATATCCATTAAACATGCTAAAAACCAAATATGAGCCTCAAAGGGTTTCAAAAATTAGAGAGCTCATATATCTAAAACCATATTTATATGATTAAAAGCATTCTTTTACTGAATTTATGCGCAATTATAACAAATATACCATAAAACAGTAACAGAAGATCTGTAGATATGCATATACTATGAAATAAATTTATAACTTAATCTGTCATAAAAAAACAACTGTCCCGAGGTGTTTTCTGCTAGAAATACAAATCAGTAGCTATACTGCACGTTTTATAGCAGCATATGGATTTTTCTAAAATTCCAGTGGTACTTCAAAATTTCCTGACCCCTTCCACGGGTCCTGAATTGGGCTAGTCCATGCATTGCTACGGGCCATTGTGGGGGTGGCGCTGCATCGTGTGCGGCATCGCTGCAGGTGGCACGGAGCAACCACAGGATGGTTTGCACGGCTGCAGACCGTGCCGGGGCGCCGATCACCGCTGCAGGCTGTGCCGGGGTAGGGTAGGTGGTGGGTTGCATACGTGCGAGCTCTGCAGGGCAAACATGGTCTGGGTGCTTCAGGCGTTATAACCCTTGTGGGCACGATGAGACCGGCAATGATGCAGGGCCAGCGTGTATGGGTGGAACTCGGGATCGTGGTCGACTGTGGGTGGGACTCGGCCCCAACTTCAGGCTTGTTTAGATGCGGTCAAGCGAACGCCATGACTTCAGGGCGCAAACGATGTGGAGGTGTGTGTCTGTGGTTTGGTTTCGGGCTTATGCGGCAGCTTGCCTTAGGCTTCGGGCTTAAATGCTCAACTTCGGGCGACATGGCGAGTTCGACTTCAAGTGAGACTCGGTAATGGCCAGGACTCTGCTTCAGGCAGCGATGCATGACTATGGTTGGCAAGTTCGGTAAGACTTGCTGCGAGCAAGGAGGCACGGCTGCAGGCGTCTCTAGGTGAGCTGTATGCGTGTGTACTACCGATCTGCATGAAGATATGTTATCGACGTGCAGATTGATGACTAAAAAAAATACTTGCCGCTATTCTTTTCTATATTGTTGGTGTTCAAGCCAATTCTATGGTGGCAGAATTCAGTCTGTCCACGTTCATCCATGCAAGGATATATTGATACTCCTATATCGTATTGTTTTTGCCTTTACCGTGATAACTTGCTGAGCCATGAGATTGATCGCGTTCCTCACGTGCATGACAAATTAGTTCATACTGCATTGCTATTGTTGCCCACGACCAATATATAGTAGATTGAAATATTGAAAACAAATGAACTTATCGTTGCCTATTTGTTTAGATCAATTCAATCTACTAAATCGAGTTTCATACCTTGTTTATGATGCCAATTTCATCTACTCCACTTGCCGCGTAGGGCAGTTATCAGTAGATACATACCGCGTAGGGCATTAGGCATGGTCGAAGACATGCCTGCTTGATGGCGAGTCGGTGTAGATCCGTTCGCTGGCGACGTTGATGTAGTCGACGTCGCCGAAGTTGTCGTCGGCGAGGATGGCGGCGAGACCACCAGCATCGAGCTTGACGGCGACTCCTCCGGCGCAGTCGACGAAGAGCGGTCGTGCTGATAACGGGTTGTAAAACACGTCGTCAACGGTTGGATGTTCTCCCTCTCGCGCCTCTCATGACAAGCATACAAGAACAAATATAAAGTAGACAAGAGACAATATAGGTGGAGCTTCTCTTTATTTCTCAAATCGATGTATTACAGTAGAGGGTGCTCCTCCAATTATATAGTCCGAACTAAGACTAGAGATTATGGTAAGAGCCTACAAGCAACCGGACAAGGACTAGAACTTCTAGTCCTCCTTTCCTTTTTGGAAAGTCGGGTTGTTTTACCACAAAAGCCACCCGAGAGTACACAACGAGTCGTATTGCCGGGCCAAAGTTAAAATAAACTGCTCGTCAGGGACTCCAATGATGTTGTACATTTTTGTACCGAAGTCAAGTTGTCTCAACACTTTCCGCGAATCAACGATAAACCGTACAGTAGCACGGTAGCAGCCTGTCACCTTTCGTCGGGTAATCCAGAGAATAGCACTAGTTTTACTCTGTGTTCGGGAAATAGCACTTTATAAAATAGCACCGGTTTAGTCCAATGAATATGTAAATAGCACTCCATTAACTTTTCCAACCTTTTTTATTTAAATATAGTCTATTTTGCACTTACAAATAGACAATATTACCCTTGGCTCAGTAATATATGCTTGACCTCACTTTCTACTACCTATCTTCCATCTCGTTCAAATCCTAAACCATAAACCTTAAAGCCTAAAATTCTAAAACACACGCAAACTCTAAACCATAAATTTGAAACTCTAAAATTGTAAACCCTAAAACACTAAACATTTCACCTAAAACTCTAAAATACATGCAAACCCTAAACCTTAAACCCTAAAAATCCTAAAGCACTAAACCCTAACCCTAAAGCCCTAAAATCCTAACTCAGATCCAAAATCCATTATAATTTTTCAAATGTCATAAATTAAATATTGGTTAGTGGCCATAACCATAAGTAATATTCACAAACAACATAAGGGGCAAGTTGGTCTTTTGTGTTTGGTGGAAATGAAGGAAAACATGAAGAAGTGCTATTTCGTGAATCATTGTATGGATGCAGTGCTATTCTCTAGAATCGTAGCATCCTAGCGCCATTTCATTAATTTTGTCCCTTTCGTCTAGGCCCCCCCCCCCCCCCCCCCCGCGGGGGCGTTTGTTGGTCGCCAGTCGTCACCCGAAGAGATAAGAATATGAACTCATCAACTCGTTCATCTCCTCTGACTGACTGACACCCCCGAAATCCCCAGCTGATACCTGCACCTTTACCCGATTCCTTCAGCCCGGGGAATCTTAAGCGCATGTAGTCCAACAACTAACCTTGCTCTGTTTCATTCCCACTTCCATCGGCTCCGATCCTTCCATTCGTGGCTATTTTAAGTTCATCCCGTGCTCAGCAACAAAGTTTGGAGCTTAATTGGTAAAGGTTGGAGCTTTGGGCTCGTGGAGATGGAGATGGAGTTCATGGCGTCCCTCGTCGACACGGTGCTCTGGCCGCTCAAGAACTACTTGGCGCGAACCTTCGGCTTCGTCAGAGCAACTCCAGCCCAGCCCTAAAATATGGGCCTCTATTTTGCATTTTTAGTCAAGCCTATAAAATTTAGGGGCTTGAAATTCTCTTCCTTCCTCAGCCAGCCCGACTAAATGAAGGCCCTTAAATCAGTGGGCCCCACATCTCCCCCTCCTGCAACAGGGCATCTCCCCCATCCGCTGCCTCGCGCGTCGCGCCGCCCCGCCTAGCCGGCCTCCCCGCGTGTACCTGCCTGGTGGATGCCGGCGCCGTGTCGTGGCTGCTCCACCTGCTCTCCTCGGGCGACGCGACGGCGCAGGACAACGCCCCGGCCGCGCCCGCTGGCCACGCCTGGCAGGAACGCGCCGGCCGCGCCCGTCTCCCCCTCCTCACCCCAGAACGGCAGGATGAGCCTGCGCCCAACGGTGCCCGAGGTCCCCGCCGCGGCTCCGGCGCCGGAGGCCACCAAGCCGACCGAGGCACCCGCGCTCGTGCCGGCCAAGAAGGAGAAGCCGGCGTCGCCGCCGACCAAGAGCAAGAAGAAGAAGGGCCTCCCACGCCCGCGCCGCAGCGCCGTGCCCGCGCCGCCTCCCGCGCCCACGCGGCTGGCGCAGATGGCGGCGAGCGTGCCTGTAACACCCTCAAAATTAAGTAGGGTTTATCTAGGAATTATTTGGTTAATCATTAGATTTATTATAGTAATTATAGATTTAAAAAGAAATAAATGTGGATAATAAATTATAATAACTACATGTTTAGGACTCCAGGGCGACGAGGTGCTACAGCTCACTCCGATGAAGAAATGAGTGTCCGTCGCTCTCCGCTAGTTTAAAACGGTGTGGGGGATATAGTACTGTGGGGGATATAGTACCCGGGTACCTCACGAGCAAGCCTAGCAGCCCACCAAAAGGGGGCGGCCCAGCCCACCGTTCTGGACCTGAAGACGTGCGGGACAAGTCGACGCATGGAGGAACGATCTGGAAGGAGAAGTCCTAGTTGGAATAGGAATTATTGTAAAGAAGGAAAGGATTCTTAGAGATAGGATCGGATACAAACCGACTTGTAACCCTGCCCCCCGATATATAAGGCGGACAGGGACCCCCTCGAAAACAACGGAACACAACTCGAGACATCATACAACAACTCAACACGCAATACAACACCCCAAACAGGACGTAGGGTATTACGTCGAGTCGACGGCCCGAACCTGTATAAACCCCTGTGTTTGTCCATCCTAACCATCCTGCTTCCGATCTTTGCGATCTTCCCTGCATTACAAATCACTTCCGTGGGCTACCCCGTGGAAGACTGCCGGAGATAATATCACCGACAAACGGTGAATAATTACTTAGTTTAAACGTTATTCACTGCTTTTGATACTAATTTGTGATAAGATCAGTATCAGTGACCGATCCAGGACCTGATACAGGTGATCAAGGGACTTCTTAATAAGGGGTCCCCACAGTGCCCTTGCCGTCGCCGCGGCATCGGGGCGGCGCTGCGCCGGCCGCGCCCACCGCGTCGTCGCGCTGGCCGCGCCCGCCTACCCCTGCGTCGGCCGTGCCTACCTCCCCCCGCGCTGAGCCTGCCGCGCCCGCCTCCCCCTGCGCCAGTCGCGCCTGCCCCGTGCTCCTCTCCATGCTCCCGCCCGGCGACGCCGTCCTTCCCTGGTGCCCGCGCCCTGGGACGACGCCGACTTGGGCACCAAGCTGCTCCGTCTCCCGGTCGCGCCGGCGTCGAACGTGGACCACCGCGTCGGCGTGTCCCCGCGCGGCTGGAGGCAGAAGCTAGAGCTCCCGAACAGGCGCATCACGGCGGAGCGGCGACGCGGCGCGGAGAGGAGGGGGAGGAGTGGCGGCGCGGCACGGCGCGGCGTTGGGAGGGGGAGGAGAAAGAAGCAGGGATGAAATAAAAGGTGGTGGGGCCCACGGGTGGGTGGAGATAGAGGGCCTCCATTTCTAGGGGCCCGGATCAAAATTTGGAGGCCTCCACAAAATGGTAGCCCATTTAGGAGCCCGACTGGAGTTGTTTTTCCCACTTCGGCGACTAAAATAGGTATAGAGGCTCATTTGAAGGCTGGGCTGGAGTTGCTCCCTGCGGGGACTACATCGACGCCCTGGGCAACGAAATGAACGAGCCCAAGAGCAAGCGCGACGACGTCAAGCGCATGGTGGACGCCGCCGAGCGCCAGGGAATGGAGGCTACCTGCCAGGTGAAGCGGTGGCTCGAGTGCGTCTCCGCGCTCAAGGGTGTCACCGACTTCCAGGAGCGCCGGGAGCTCCTGCCGGGCCAGGCCCACGACGTCAAGGCAACCTATCACCTCAGTAAGATGACCGACGAGGCGCGCGCCGATGTGATGATTGACTTAGTGTTATATCTATGCTTGTGTAGACGCTCTGCCAGAAACTCCAGGAATTAGTCTTCGGCAGAAACTACCGTAATACCAGGCAAGTCTTAATGATCTCCTTGCTCATACTAATCAATTGCATGAATATGTTCTTATCCTCTCCTAGCGTCTGTAGATTGCATTAAGATTAGCCACAAAAATAACCTTAATGCGCCGCTGAACACTACCCACGACCAGAAACCCTTGTTGCGAGAGGCATCAAGGGGATTGAAGATGCGAGGTAGGGTGGATAGCCTTGGGAGAAGCTCCTATCCAGAGGCCTGCTTGGTCGTTTAAGGTCCGGTTCTTTGGAAAAGTCTTTCCAACGCCCTGTACGGCTATACGGGCAAAAAAAGACATAGCCTTTGGGAATGCCCTATAATGTGAGGCCTCGACTCACAGCCCACCAACTACTTCTGATAAGCTACCCCAGGAGCCACAGTGGGGTAACGGATATGCTGGAAACAGACCCCGACAGAGGGCTGGGTCTGGTCGGCACGGGACACATGTGACTAGGCTGGTAGGGCCTACTGACAGAGTTGCCAGATTAATTACTGATGCATCATACCCCGGGAAGGTCCTTGCACGGATGTTTATGTGGCCCCTGCTTAGGCCCCAGTAGCATCCGTGCGTAGACCCAGAAGGGAGTTGCCCAGTGATGGACGTCGGTGGGTACGAGTCCCGTAGGGTGGCCCTCCCGTTGGCCACGGAAGGGTCGCCTGACCGTATAGTCATAGAGTACAAGTCTCTGCAGAGTTATCCAATCTATCCGATAGCTGTGGCTCTGGATCAAGAGCTCGTCTGGTTAAAGCTCACATTGATTAGCCAGCAATAACTCTTAGGAATGTTGGAATGAGGAGGTGATTGCAGGATCGACCAGATTGCTGCCTGAATCATCGGGGACCGGTAGGGAGGATCTTGCCCCTCCAGGACCCAAAACTGCTATGCTTAATAACCTGCCAACCGCAATAATGCATATACTTTTCTTTGATTGCTAGTTACTTGCAATAATAGCAAAGAGGGCCGCCCCCTTTCATATACTCAGACTTGCGTGTGAAACTGTGCAGCTCCGCCAGAAGGCTCCCCTCTCCTCGCCGGTGCTGCAAGCCCACCTGATCAGGTCCTAGTACCGCTCTTTGCTCTTCTAATTCATTCAGCTGCTTACCAACTCCAATGCAGTTAACGTTTTTCCCTCTTACCCAGAAAATGACATTAATTCGTGCTAAGTGGGGTTGCCGGGAGGCGGTTCCCACAGGATTGGTATCAGAGCCGTAGGATAAATTTTTAGCCCCTATCTTAGATAACCTAAGGGCTAGAACGCACCTAGAAGTAGAAATAATCTTTTTCTGAACCGAATATGTTTCATCCTTACCTTTTTCTATACCTAACCCAGAAAGGAAAAGAAAAACTTTCTAAAAATCTTCCTTTCTGATATACTTCAGGCAGATAGCGGAGGATCAACGCTGGGACAACTGGGACAACTGGGTCAATGAGGAAGGTTGGACGCACGGGCATTATATCACAAAGCATGGATTCCCCCGAATTCTGTGGGATACCCTACAGAGATTAGGATATACCCAATACCCAGAATACTCGGGAAAAGAAACCAAGAAAAACGGAATAGGGATATGCGAAATGTATCTCCGAATGCCCGCTGTGGCAGAACCACCCCCAATTATGTCAGCTCAAGTGCATTGTCCCTTAGCTAATGCAAGTAGTACAGCACACTCGCACTTCAACTGACATAACCGTGTAGTTGCTGTCGGGTAACTCCCGATTACACCACTGATCACATTGTCGAAACCAATACGAGGCAAGTCTCACTCCACAATGAGCACAGATGATTAACGAGTCACAAAATTTTACAACACAGTACACGTGGATTTAATTTACAAAACAGGACATTGTAAAGAGTTATTACAACACAGAGTTTTTAAAGCACAGCGGAAGTTTAAAACAGTACGAGTCTACGACGATAAAAACATAATAATGCACAGGTAGCCCAGCTGGCATTATCAATCCCTCGGCTCCACACCCTGCGAAGCCGGAACGAACTGCAACTGAAAACCTTCGGGAACACCGAACGGAAAAGCTTCAGCAGCCTGCTCTGCTAAACTAGACTCAGACTCTGAAAAAGGGTTAACACAAGCAGGTTGAGTAATTTAATACTCAGCAAGTGTGGGGGATATAGTACCTGGGTACCTCACGAGCAAGCCTGGCGGCCCACCAAAAGGGGGCGGCCCACCTCATCGTTCTGGACCTGATTACGTGCGGAACAAGTCGGCGCACGGAGGAAGGATCTGGAAGGAGAAGTCCTAGTTGGAATAGGAATTATTGTAAAGAAGGAAAGGATTCTTAGAGATAGGATCGGATACAAACCGACTTGTAACCCTGCCCCCCGATATATAAGGCGGGCAGGGACCCCCTCAAAAAACATCTCATAACTAGACACCACATCTCAACAAGCAATACAACACCCCAAAACAGGACGTAGGGTATTACGTCGAGTCGACGGCCCGAACCTGTCTAAACCCTTGTGTCTGTCCATCCTAACCATCTTGCTTCCGATCTTTGCGATCTTCCCTGCAATACAAATCACTTCCGTGGGCTACCCCGTGGAAGACTGCCGGAGATAATATCACCGAACCCGGTCCATTTCACTCTCCTTGGGAAGAGCGGTCCAGGATTGGGAGGGGACAGGACGAGAATCAATTTCTGGAGAGATGGCAGGCGAGTGGTTTCCTACGTAAAACCACTCGGACTGCCACCCCTTATTGGAGGTAAGGAAAGGGATGTCAAAATACTCCCGAGTTCGACCCTCGCGGAGTTGGAGTCCGGCGCCCCCGACTACTTGTGGGCAGTCGGTTCGGGGATAAGGCTTAAGGAGAAAAAGATGAATGAAAAGATTGAAGTGAGGCACTATCCCAAGATAGGCCTCACAGAGGTTGATGAAGATGGCGATGTGGAGGATAGAGTTGGGATTCAATGCGCAGAGGCAGATCCCATAGTAATGCAGCAGCCCGCGGAGGAAAGAATGCGCGGGCACGCCGAAACCACGGAGAAAGAAAGATTCAAACACCACCAAATCAGAGGAGTTTGGGGTGGGGAAAGACTCACCGGCGGCGGCGCGCCACTCGGCGGTTTGCTGGTCGGGGAGGACGCCATCCATGACGTGCTGCTCGAGGCGCTTGGTGGAGGTGATGGACTCCCTCCACTCGGCGGCGCGATCCACGGCGACCTCGGCGGTGGCCTTGCCCTTGGACGACCGGGCCCTTGCTGGTGACTTCTCCTTCCGCTTCGAGGCTTCCTTCCTCTTGGGCGCCATGGCAGCGAGCGGTGCTAGAGAGCGAGGAAGAAGGTTGCGGGAGCAGATCTAGGGTTTTGTTCTGGCGCAAAGGGAACTGGAGCGTCGGGGAAGGCAAATGGCAAGTAAAGGAAGAAGAATGCGGCGGGGATGGCTTATAAAGGAAGGAACCGTTCCTCCCGCGCGCGGCGCGGCGCTTGTCTCGGGAACTCAACCGACGCAGGCACGTCCCGTCGCTTTGAATTCAAAGATGCGGTAGGGAATCGCGATATCTCGCGATATCTCGACTTCCGTAAGGCGACCGTTAGGGACGCAACGGACTTTTAGGAATAATGGGCCTAATGGGCTGAAATATAGCACGACCTTTCGGTTCTGTTACGATAATAAATCTGTGGGTTCCTGAGCTAGGGTTCAGGGGCAGAAACCACTCGGTCGTGAGGCTAAAATTAGTCGACGACCAGACTCGATTTTGCAATTAATATTGCGACCTCGCAACTGATTTTTTACGTAAGGCATGCGCTAAATTGACTCAGAAATTTGGGTCAAATGCTGACAAGTATAAGTTTTGTGAGAAGATGGCTTACCATATGGTCAAGCTGAGTCGTGGGACACGACTCGGAAGTCATGCCGAGTTCAAAGAACTTGAGGACAAAATCCTTATAAAGGGGAAATAAAAAAGCCCTTGAAGGAAAAGATTATTTAAAATCCATGTCCAGAGGCATGGGGGCTGAAAAGATCAGTCGGAATTCATGGCTTTCAGAGTCTTGACACGATCATGCTGAGTCGTAACAAGACTCGGGGGCTACACCCAATGGGTGCACCTGGAGGTGCACACCATTGATGGATCAAGTTCAAAAAGAGATTCATAATATTTATTTTTGACCCTCGACCAGAATATTCTATTCTGCTCAAGGCTCGGGGGCTACACCCAATGGGTGCACCTGGAGGTGCACACCATTGAAAATCAAGATACAGATGGATAAAAGTTGAAGACCTTTGGCCAAATTCATACTAAAATTGCCCAAAGCCCGGGGGCTAAGTGTATTCACTTCGCTATCGCGTCGTGAAAAAGAGCACTCCTTCCCCTCACTTTGACTGAAATTGAAGAATTGTTTTCAGGAACGTCTGAGAAACCACTCGGATCTTCCTTGAAACCACTCGGATCTTCTTCGAAACCACTCGGATGAGATCTTAGACAACTTGGAGCACTCGAATCATGCAAGAAAAGATAGAACAATTACAGCCAACGATCGGCCAAGAAGTGCTCGGGGGCTACTGTGGGGGATATAGTACCTGGGTACCTCACGAGCAAGCCTGGCGGCCCACCAAAAGGGGGCGGCCCACCTCATCGTTCTGGACCTGATTACGTGCGGAACAAGTCGGCGCACGGAGGAAGGATCTGGAAGGAGAAGTCCTAGTTGGAATAGGAATTATTGTAAAGAAGGAAAGGATTCTTAGAGATAGGATCGGATACAAACCGACTTGTAACCCTGCCCCCCGATATATAAGGCGGGCAGGGACCCCCTCAAAAAACATCTCATAACTAGACACCACATCTCAACAAGCAATACAACACCCCAAAACAGGACGTAGGGTATTACGTCGAGTCGACGGCCCGAACCTGTCTAAACCCTTGTGTCTGTCCATCCTAACCATCTTGCTTCCGATCTTTGCGATCTTCCCTGCAATACAAATCACTTCCGTGGGCTACCCCGTGGAAGACTGCCGGAGATAATATCACCGACAGCAAGACTTAACCGACTGAAGATTACTAAGACCCCTAGTATGCAAGGCTTTTGGCTGGGTTTTTGTTTTGCCAAAAAGAGCAACTAAAATAGATCCTTACTTTCAAGTTTTAGCAATCAAATTTTAGTTGAGCTATTTGATCTAGATTTGCATTTATAAAACTTTTACAAAGAGAGCAAGAACTTGATTAATAACTCATACAGCATATGATCATCAACAACATTCAAGTTCTTAACTAGCGATGCTGCCCAGTGATCAAGAGCTCAATACCGTGAGTACGGCGAATCGATTCGGTTTTATCCCTTGCAAGGTTAACCTACCCACACGGCACAAACGAGCCCTGTCGAGCTGCTCATGCCAGCCGTTCCTTCAGCCAACACTAAATACTTGACCTACCCTGCTACCCTCAAGTACCAGTCCCCACCGATACCAACGACGGGTCAGCCATGAGTTACTCTAACCGGTACATGAATAGGCAGTCAGGCGTAGTTCAACATACCAGTGCGAGCTAAAGTACATAAGTTACCAGTTTCAACTACCTCTTACTCCCAGCATGTGAGGTAGTACAATTCAATCTTGATCCCAGAGCCAACAACGAACGGGCCTTAAATGACACAGGCGGAGCTACAACATTCCATTCCTTTCCCTACCAACATTCTCCGCCCGGTCTAAACTTTTTCCAGTCTAGATGACATGTTAACAAAACTTGCTGAAAGAACCAACTTAGCATCTCGCGAGTAACAGGCAATTACTCGACTTCTACCGCTTAACCAGCCTAGCAATTCTATCGACCTACACATACTAGAAAAACTCTGGGTTTTCCTAAGGATCATGCAACTAGGTTTTCATTCAACTCCTATGAAAACTTAAATGCATAAGGTAAATACTTTGTAAAGTAAATAAATTAAGTTGCGGCTGCGTTAAAAAGGTTGGATGCACTCCGGTGCTTGCCTTCGCTGGCCTTGGGCCCTTCCGAGTCTTGGCTCGGGTCTTGATCTGTTTCAACAGCAACGACCTCGGGCTCTGGCTGCTCAGCTTCGGACTCAGGCACCAAGTTATAAACCCCGTCAGCTAGCACGTTCTCTACATGAAAATGCATATGTGTGAGCTTAGAATAACAGTTGGAAAAGATACAAAAACTTAAATGCAGCAATTCAATTATACAGCTTAAGTACAAAACAAGATATGCACATGAACTCACATGAAATGTTGCAAAAACCATTTTTAGCATTTTATAGAGTAAGTGCATAACTCTTTAAACAAGATTAATTTATCACTAAGAAAGAAATATAACAACAGATTCAAACTTAACTGAGTTCACCAAAACTTTTTAGAAAACATTTTATTAGCATAAAGATATATATAAAACCATTTAAACATATATATAAGGGTTATTTAGCAACTAATTAAATAAACAAGCCTACACAGGTTATCTAACAGCACAAAAACTTCTCTGAGAAGCTTTTAACTCAAGATTACCACTGAAAATTTTTCAACACTTTAATCTAACAGAAACTAATTATTTTAAAAAAGACAAAAAGGCTAGAAATCTACTAAAACAACAAACAGCAACAAGATTATGCACAAAAATGCAAAACTTCACAGAAACACTATCTACTCACAACTATTTTTAACAGCACAAACAAGCTAAACATGGAGAAAAAGCTTAACTTAAACTATACAGACAGCATGCAACCCAAAAAATTACTGTGCTCACAAAAACACATCTTATAGCTACTGTGATTTTCTCAAAATTTTTGGACATGCAGAACTATTTATTTTGACAGAAAGCTAATAAACTAACTAAAACTTCTACACAGAAAACAGCATAAAAACAACATGATTTTATATTTTTTTGCTGTAACCAAAGATGCAACAAGTACAACAAAATTGGTTTCACAATTTTCCCACTTTCCTATGATTTTCTATGCATTAAACAAGAAATACATGCATGCTGAAATGAACAACAAAAGAAAAACCGAAAACACTTTTACACTTAGGCCCCTGGATCTAAAAGATCTATTACCAACCAGTCCTTTCTTCACAGATAAGCCCTTAGATTTTCCAGATAACCCCCCAGAAAGATTCCACTCTAACACTTAAACCCAACAATCTTTCACATAACCCCCTGGAAAGACTTGTTATTCTAATTGGACACCCCTGGCCGAACTCAGTCGTGCTCAGCGCGCCGCCGCGCGGTTCACCGGCCGGGCTCGCCGGAGAAGAAGGCCGGAGCTGCGCCGGAGATGACCCACGGCCTCAGGACTCCAAGCCGCACCACCTAGGCATGAAAAACCCAAGGATTAGCAACGGATTGGCATAAGTCCACGGTCGGCGGCGGTTAACCGAGAAGATGGCCGGCGCTAGAGCTCACCGACGCCTCGGAGTTCACGATGAGAGGGCGCACGGCTTCAGGGAGTCATGGAGTAACCATTTGAGCGGTTTGGAGAGGCGGGGGAGGATGGGAAGGTGTAGTTCCGTGTGAGGGTGGGACGGCGGCAATGGCGGCCGGAATTCTGGGGATTGCCGGCGTTGGAGAGGGTGGCGAAGCTGGCGGAGTGGACGAGGACGACGAGGGCGATGTGACAGAGTTACTGGCGCGGTGAATTGGACAACTACGGGTTAACCGCGGTGAATTCACCGAGCGACAGCTCAAGACCCCTCTCTGGCCATGTCGACGACGGGTGGCGCTCAGCTCGCCCTCCAGCTGCGGCGCATGGATGGACGACCAAGCTGGCGAGGTAACGCAGTGACACGGGTCCAAGCGAGTTGAAGGGATGGCGCGTGGCACCGACGGCCACCGACGGCGCCAGCACATCGCGCGGCCGGCCGTTTTCCCCCTGCGCTTTACTGAATCGACGAAGTCGATTCAGTAGCTACAGTACCCGCGAATCCCCCTCCCAAAACTTGATTCAAACTTAAAATTTTGTGTAGAAACTTTCCAAAACTCCAATACAAAAGTTGTAGATGGTACCAAGGGGAACAACTTTTGTTAAAGTCACCAGATTCAAAAATGTTTGGTTTGAGAGATAAACTCGATCAAACATCGGCCAAAAACTCAAACTCAGAAAATTTTCTAAGTCCCAGAACTGAATTGGATTTAGCTGACTTTGAGCATGAAAAAGAAATAGCTAGAGTTTGAGATCCTGAAGTTGTTCATGATTTTTGAAGAGTTCAAACTAACAGCTTTCAAACCATGAACTTGATTTGGTTTGGATAGATTGAAAAATAAAAGATATAGAGCTCTAAAGTTGGTTAAAAGCTGCTGTCAGGAATTGGACTTAGCCAATTTTCAGAAGTGCTGAAATCAGCAGTTTGACCACTATTTGACCAAGAGTTTGAGCAAGCAAAATATGTTTTTGCTCAAAACCAAAACTTCTAGCTGAAAGTAGATAGTTCACTAATGAATTTTCAAATTGGCCAAAAGCCACTTGTTTAAACATTTTTAATTTTAAACAAGCCCCCAAAAGGGTTAAAAGGAAAAGGTTTAACTAACCCAAATTTGACTTCAAAGGAGTTTAAAAACAAAATTTGACTTTTGGGAGTCCATTCAAACATGATACTCAGTTCAAAAACATGATGAGCACCACAAACTTTGTACAATGAGTAGATGTGCATGATAAATTTTTCAAAAGTGACACGGGGTGTCACAGCCTCCCCCCTTAAAAGAATCTCGTCCCGAGATTCCGCTGTAAAGAGAGAGTGTAGAATACCTTAATGCAGCAGCTAAAAACTCTGGATACTTGGATTTGAGATAAGATTCTTGTTCCCATGTTGCTTCTTTGTCAGAGTGATGAGTCCACTGAATTTTATAAAATGTTATGGACCGTCTTCGAGTAACTCTTTCAGAAATATCCAGAATCTTGAAAGGTTGTTCCTCATATGATAAGTCGGGTTCAAACTCAATTTCTTCATGAGCAATTCCTTCTATAGGAACCCTAAGACATTTCTTGAGTTGAGATACATGAAAGATATTATGAATAGCTGCAAGCTTGGACGGCAGTTGTATCTCATAAGCAACTGGACCACATTGGCTAATGATTTCAAAAGGTCCAATAAAACGAGGAGCTAATTTTCCTTTGACTCCAAATCTCTGAACACCTTTAGTTGGTGATACTCGAAGATACACATGATCCCCAACCTTGAAAACTAAAGGTCTTCTTCTTTTATCAGAATAGCTCTTTTGCCGCGATTGCGCGGTCTTAAGATTTTGCTGAATAATTTTGACTTTATCCTCGGCCTCCTTAACCAAGTCTGGACCGAAGATTTTTCTCTCGCCAGTTCCCGACCAATTTAACGGGGTTTGACACCTTCGACCATATAGAGCTTCAAATGGTGCCATTTTCAAACTGGATTGGTAACTGTTATTGTAGGAAAACTCAGCTAAAGATAAGCTTTTATCCCAACTCTTGTCGTAATGGATGACACAAGCTCTGAGCATGTCCTCCAAAATTTGATTCACTCTTTCAGTTTGTCCATCGGTCTGAGGATGATAAGTTGAACTTCGAATGAGTTTAGTGCCTAACAGCTCATGCAATTGTTTCCAAAAGCGAGCTATAAATGGTGAACCTCTATCTGAAACGATAGTCTTTGGAACTCCATGCAAACGCACAATTTGATCTAAATAGATCTCAGCATATTGAGTTGCTGAAAAAGCATTGTTAACAGGAATAAAATGTGCTGACTTGGTGAGTCTATCAACAATAACCCAGATAGAGTCATGTTTCTCAGGAGTCAATGGCAAACCCACAATAAAATCCATGCTTATGTCTTCCCATTTCCATGAAGGTATGGGCAATGGTTGTAAAGTTCCACCGGCTTTCAAATGACTAGCTTTCACCCTTTGGCAAGTATCACACTCTGCTACATATTTAGCAATCTCCCTTTTCATTCGGGTCCACCAAAAATTTTCTCTCAAATCTTGATACATTTTACTGCTCCCTGGATGAATAGAGAATTTAGAAAGATGTGCCTCATCAAGAATTTTCTTCCTAAGCTCATGATCTTTAGGAACCACTAGCCGATTATTGAACCTTAGAACTCCTTCATCGTCTTGACGAAAACATTTATACTTTCCATCATTTTCAGCTAGCTTTTGCTTAATGATCTGTACCCCTTTAGATTTAGACTGAGTCGCGACAATCTGATCTTGCAAAGTAGGTTGAATCAAAAGATGATTCAAAGTACCCTGTGGAATAATTTCCAAATTCAATTTGTCCAACTCTTTAGCAAGAGTGGCATTTTGGGGTCTCAAAGATATAAACTGGCAATTACCCCTGCGACTGAGTGCATCTGCAACTACATTTGCTTTGCCTGGATGATAATGAACTTCAATTTCATAATCTTTAATCAATTCCAACCATCTTCTTTGCCTCATATTGAGATCAGCTTGAGTAAAAATATACTTGAGACTCTTGTGATCTGTATAGATATTGCAGTGAGTACCCATAAGATGGTGCCTCCAAATTTTTAAGGCATGTACCACTGCAGCAAGTTCAAGGTCATGTGTTGGATAATTCTTCTCGTGAGGTCGAAGAGCTCGAGAAGCATAAGCAATAACTCGATTATCCTGCATAAGAACACAACCAAGTCCTATGCCCGATGCATCACAATAAACATCAAAAGCCTTGGAAGTGTCAGGTTGAGCAAGAACTGGGGCAGATGTCAGGAGTCTTTTCAAAGTATGGAATGCTTTATCACACTTGTCACTCCATTTAAATTTTTCTCCCTTCTTCAGAAGTTCAGTGATAGGTTTGGTAATCTTGGAAAAATCTGGAATAAAACGACGGTAATACCCCGCCATTCCAAGAAAACTTCGGATTTGGTACACAGACTTCGGAGGTTCCCAATCTAGAACTTTTTGCACATTTACCGGGTCAACGGCAATACCATCACCGGATACGGTGTGACCCAAAAATTTTACACTCTTCAACCAAAACTCACATTTGCTGAACTTAGCGTAGAGTTAATGATCCCTTAATCGCTGAAGAACAATTCTGAGGTGTTCAGCATGCTCTTCCTTATCCTTGGAATAAATAAGAATGTCATCAATAAACACCACGACAAACTTGTCCAGCTCTGGCATAAAGACTGAGTTCATGAGATACATAAAATAGGCAGGAGCATTGGTGAGTCCAAAAGACATGACTAAATATTCATATAAGCCATATCGGGTGGAAAAAGCTGTCTTGGGAATATCACAAGGTCGAATCTTGATCTGATGATAACCCGACCGAAGATCAATTTTTGAGAACACTTTTGCTCCAGCCAATTGATCAAAGAGAAGATCGATACGTGGAAGAGGGTATTTATTCTTGATGGTAACTGCATTAAGGGGTCGGTAGTCCACGCACAATCTCAAAGTATGATCCTTCTTTTTCACAAAGAGTGCAGGACAACCCCAGGGAGAAGAACTTGGCCTGATATAGCCCTTGTCAAGAAGTTCTTGCAGTTGGATCTTCAGCTCTGCTAATTCATTGGGCGGCATACGGTACGACCTTTTTGAAATGGGTGCGGTACCGGGCTGCAACTCAATTACAAATTCAATATCCCGATCGGGTGGCATCCCCGGAAGATCATCAGGAAAAACATCTGGAAATTCATTTACGACTGGAATATCTTCTAACTCAACTTGGATCATAGCAAAGGTGCAATTATCTGGAGAAGGTGTGGATGGCAGATAAAGTGTGGAAACACCATGACTAGGGGAATTTATTTCAACACCCCGGGCTGATAAGTCTAAAACAACTCCGTGCTTTTGCATCCAGTTCATACCCAAAATAATATCTATCCCCTGGTTATCCAGACAGATAAGCTCAGTGTCAAACACTTTACTTCCAATCTGGAGAGGAATTGGTTTAGTCACCCGGTTGGTAGCTATCTTCCCACCAGGACTGGATATCATATAATTACAATTTAACTGTGCCATTTGAAATCCACATTTTTCTATGCATGTCATACTGACAAAACTATGTGATGCTCCAGAATCAAATAAAACAACAACAGGTTTATTTCGAACTTGAAACGTACCCGCCATAACTGGAGTACCCTCTGGAATAGCATCAATGGTAGTGAAATTCACACGGCCTTGCTTAACCACCATTTGCTTCTTGTTCTGACGATTATTGGGCTGCTGCCTGGGTACATTATTTCCACCTTTGGGTGGTGCTCTGCATTCCTTAGCAAAGTGTCCCGGCTTCCCGCAATTATAACACGGAAAATTATGGGTACGCCCCTGCTGTTGAGGAGGAGGCGCACGCGATCCTTGTCCTTGGGACTGTCCCTGAGCTTGATTTGGACGAAGAACCCAGTAACCTTGCTGCCCTTGCCTCTGCTGAGCATTTTGAGGAGCTCTCTGTGGAGTCTTTTGTTCCACACGGAATCTCTGTCCGGAAGCACTAGACGAAGCAGCTGGGGCTTTCCTCTTTTTGTCTGCCTGATGAGCCAAATTACTATCTTCTTGAGTGATGGCCATATTCACCAATTCATTAAAGCTGGCAGGCTTGATAAGAACCAAACTTTTCTTCAATTTAGTATTAAGCCCACGACGAAAACGGTCTTGCTTTTTAGCATCCGTATCCACATGATGACCAGCATATTGCGATAAATGATTAAATGCCTGTGAATACTGTACCACGCCCTGATTACCCTGAGTGAGCGCCAAGAACTCATTAAGTTTTCTCTCTAAGAGACCATCAGGGATATGGTGGGAGCGAAAAGCAGCCTTGAATTCATTCCAAGATACAATATGATCCGCAGGAAGTGTAGCCCGATAATTATCCCACCACATGCGGGCATCATCCCTAAGCTGTTGAGCTGCAAATCTAGCTTTGTTGGCTTCTGAACATGGATATATCAATAAAGCAAATTTTGACTCAATGATATTGAGCCAGACATCAGCATCCAGAGGTTCCTTCGCCTTGAAAAATTGCGGCGGCTGAGTGCCAAAGAAATCCGGGTATGAGGCTTCACGTGGCACCTCATGTTGTGGCTCGTGGCGGGGTTGATTTTGCTGCATCTGAACAATCACACGCATGAGCTCGGTGTGTTGAGCCATCTGATGGGCCATAAACTCCCGGAGATCAGGAGGTCCTGGCAGATTTCCTTCATTCCCACCCCCGGCATTATCCGGAGCGTCAGGCATTCTGCATAAGCCACCAAGTGCAGATTAGTCATACAACTTTGCAATAATTTCTCAGTGAGCGATGATGAATAAAATCAATACTCAGAAATGAAAATATTATAGCATAGTGCATGACATAAAAAATCCAATATAGAGTTAGTCCTCGGAAGTTAGATCCAATCGTTCTTTGAACGCAATTCTACCACTTTTCCACTTTTCAGCTTGTGGACAGATCACACGGGTTTAGCGTAAAATTCGTATCTCGCAAACTACTAAACCAAAAATGCTCAAATTTTTCCAGTAGATTCATAATTTGATAGTCCACAACTTTCATATTCAACTCCCGAACTAAATTTCACGTTAACAGGGGTCAAAAATTCGTCCTTTGCCTCTCTGTCAAATCTGTTTTTCAGCAGACAGAGTCGACTTGTTTCTGCTGTTTCTCCCAAACTACTGATCCAATGGACTTGAAATGTTTTCAGCAGCTTCCTCATGAAATTTGCAACAACTTTGGTATTCATCAGTCTGCCTATAAAAATAGTTATCAAGGCGTAAAAATTCCAATACAAATCTGCTGCGAAAATTTCAGAGCAAAACAAAGTGCTGCATAGAAAAGAAAATTAAGTTCCGCTTACATCCATACATCATAATTACATTACCAAGAAAAGAGTTCAACTGCAGAGTACTCCACCATACAACTTATTACAAACTGGAAATTAAGATACAACACATGATAACGGGAATTTTCCGAAGGTAAACATGAATCAATCGGATTCCTCGTTATCAGTGAAAAAGACACGTTCTTCCGGTTCTTCCTCTTCTTCTTCAGTTTCTTCTTCATCCCCTACTTCTTCTTCCCCATTCATCTCATCAAGCTCTTCTTCTGTATCTTCCTCCTCGCTGATCCACCCATACGCAGGACCAGGAACTTGGGGTTGTGGAACGGGGGCAACTGGCTCTTCCTGCTCCTGATCAGATGACTGTGGTTCCACGGGGTCTAGGTGAGTCATCCAAGCCAGAATCACCTTGGTCAGGCAGCTCTCCTGGTGGATGATTAGCTTGGGGCCCTTCAGCCCAGACTCCCTCCTGCTCTTGCATAAGGTTGTCATTTTCCACCTCTAAGTCATACACACGTTCCTCCAAGCTTCCAATTACCGCCATGTGTTGGTCAACTTGTCCCTGCATTGCTGCTCTTTCCTGAGCCTGTGAGTTAGCAGCATTCAACATAGCGCCATAACTGAAAGCCATGCTCTCAATCAGACGGTTAACATTATCCATATAGCGAGTCATGCTCTGCACATCGGTAGAGTTTTCCTTCTTAACACTGGAGCTAGACTCACCCACTTCATTTGTAGAGGACATAAAAACACCTGCTGGAGCTCCGAAAGTTTTTATCTGCTGCTTAAAACTTAGCTGCTGCAAGGCTCTCCATGCGGCAGTGTCACAGGCCTCCTCATAATTTCCCCCGGTAACAACAATGCGAATATCTTCACCCACTCCTAGGTGTAAACTGGGAATAACCAATGAGACCTCACAACGGTTTATTCCGGTTTCAGTGATGTATCTTCCAACGTACTGAGGAGCGACCACGTATCCCAAAGTCTGCATGGTCTCCCACAGCTGAGAAGGAAAACCCTCTCGGTACAAACCGTTGGAGAAAAGACGACCATCGATGTCTGTGGTGATGTGGGGGTTGTTATTTGGGAAACTCATCTGAAATGAAAAGCAAATGAGGCTTAGCACTTAAATGGAAAAGATATTGCTGAATTTAGAATTGGACAGATTCCTGGCAAGCAAAGAAAAATTCATAACTCTCAACTGGTGTATGCAAAAATGCTCAAACTTTGCCAGAAAATCTGATAGATAATTCTCTACAACTTTCTTATGAAGTGGAAGACTTGATTCAGATGTTAACAGGGGGTAAAAATTCAAAGACTCATTGCTGTCCTCCAGAAAAATTCCAGGAAACAGGGGCTTACTAAAACAGGCATAACTCGAGCTATACTGAAGATAAAAATGTTAAATTTTTACAGAAGCAAGCTAACCAAATTCGGAGCAACTTTCCTTTAACTCTTCCCTGCAGAAAACATCATTTGCTAGCCGAGAAAATTTTGACCAGCAGCAGACGTCCAAAAACTCCAACTAGATCAACCTTAGGTGCAATGCAAAGTGGATGGTGGTGTAGATCCCAGGGTACCCTAACAAAATTTTAAGGATTTTTAACAGATTTTAAAACTCATGATGCATGCTCGTCCTAACCGTCCTCACAAATAAAATAATTGCCAAGTATTCTTGGTCTTACGTGGTTAGAATCGGTGGCAAACCATACGGCTCTCTCTATAATAACTAAGCGTATTGTACACGTCTTAACTTACGTAACGCATGTTAGTGTACCTGCAGAAAACACAGTGCATAAAATGAACCTTTCATGCCAGCACTCATGAAAGCGTCCCCATACATTACCGTTCTCTATAGTAACGGTATCTATACATCCCGTGTCGTATGGACAACACATAGAGGCAACTTTACACCCAATATATTCCACAACAGTGCATGGTATATTGGCTGCAGCTCAAGGAGGCCACCGCTTGAGCACGGCATTCGGATTTCACCGTACCGACCGAGGTGTCAAGGTGTCCCCATTGACCGGAGATCCTCACCCTCTGTCGATGCATAAATAAAGGTTGATTGTGCAATAAAGTAAGTTTTGACAGAAAGTAATGTGCTGGGAGTTAGCTGCAAAGTTAGATAGCCACCTGATTCACATACCCATAATTCCGTAGGGCTTACGTTCTAAAAAAAATTCCTTAACGTGACCAACGCATTTTCGCAAACCAGATTAACTTTTATTTCTGAAAACACATTTTTAAGACAAGTTAAATCATCCGCCAAGTATTTTCGGCTCTGATACCAGCTGTGGCAGAACCACCCCCAATTATGTCAGCTCAAGTGCATTGTCCCTTAGCTAATGCAAGCAGTACAGCACACTCGCACTTCAACTGACATAACCGTGTAGTTGCTGTCGGGTAACTCCCGATTACACCACTGATCACATTGTCGAAACCAATACGAGGCAAGTCTCACTCCACAATGAGCACAGATGATTAACGAGTCACAAAATTTTACAACAGAGTACACGTGGATTTAATTTACAAAACAGGACATTGTAAAGAGTTATTACAACACAGAGTTTTTAAAGCACAGCGAAGTTTAAAACAGTACGAGTCTACGACGATAAAAACATAATAATGCACAGGTAGCCCAGCTGGCATTATCAATCCCTCGGCTCCACACCCTGCGAAGCCGGAACGAACTGCAACTGAAAACCTTCGGGAACACCGAACGGAAAGCTTCAGCAGCCTGCTCTGCTAAACTAGACTCAGACTCTGAAAAAGGGTTAACACAAGCAGGTTGAGTAATTTAATACTCAGCAAGACTTAACCGACTGAAGATTACTAAGACCCCTAGTATGCAAGGCTTTTGGCTGGGTTTTTGTTTTGCCAAAAAGAGCAACTAAAATAGATCCTTACTTTCAAGTTTTAGCAATCAAATTTTAGTTGAGCTATTTGATCTAGATTTGCATTTATAAAGCTTTTACAAAGAGAGCAAGAACTTGATTAATAACTCATACAGCATATGATCATCAACAACATTCAAGTTCTTAACTAGCGATGCTGCCCAGTGATCAAGAGCTCAATACCGTGAGTACGGCGAATCGATTCGGTTTTATCCCTTGCAAGGTTAACCTACCCACACGGCACAAACGAGCCCCGTCGAGCTGCTCATGCCAGCCGTTCCTTCAGCCAACACTAAATACTTGACCTACCCTGCTACCCTCAAGTACCAGTCCCCACCGATACCAACAACGGGTCAGCCATGAGTTACTCTAACCGGTACATGAATAGGCAGTCAGGCGTAGTTCAACATACCAGTGCGAGCTAAAGTACATAAGTTACCAGTTTCAACTACCTCTTACTCCCAGCATGTGAGGTAGTACAATTCAATCTTGATCCCAGAGCCAACAACGAACGGGCCTTAAATGACACAGGCGGAGCTACAACATTCCATTCCTTTCCCTACCAACATTCTCCGCCCGGTCTAAACTTTTTCCAGTCTAGATGACATGTTAACAAAACTTGCTGAAAGAACCAACTTAGCATCTCGCGAGTAACAGGCAATTACTCGACTTCTACCGCTTAACCAGCCTAGCAATTCTATCGACCTACACATACTAGAAAAACTCTGGGTTTTCCTAAGGATCATGCAACTAGGTTTTCATTCAACTCCTATGAAAACTTAAATGCATAAGGTAAATACTTTGTAAAGTAAATAAATTAAGTTGCGGCTGCGTTAAAAAGGTTGGATGCACTCCGGTGCTTGCCTTCGCTGGCCTTGGGCCCTTCCGAGTCTTGGCTCGGGTCTTGATCTGTTTCAACAGCAACGACCTCGGGCTCTGGCTGCTCAGCTTCGGACTCAGGCACCAAGTTATAAACCCCGTCAGCTAGCACGTTCTCTACATGAAAATGCATATGTGTGAGCTTAGAATAACAGTTAGAAAAGATACAAAAACTTAAATGCAGCAATTCAATTATACAGCTTAAGTACAAAACAAGATATGCACATGAACTCACATGAAATGTTGCAAAACCATTTTTAGCATTTTATAGAGTAAGTGCATAACTCTTTAAACAAGATTAATTTATCACTAAGAAAGAAATATAACAACAGATTCAAACTTAACTGAGTTCACCAAAACTTTTTAGAAAACATTTTATTAGCATAAAGATATATATAAAACCATTTAAACACATATATAAGGGCTATTTAGCAACTAATTAAATAAACAAGCCAACACAGGTTATCTAACAGCACAAAAACTTCTCTGAGAAGCTTTTAACTCAAGATTACCACTGAAAATTTTTCAACACTTTAATCTAACAGAAACTAATTATTTTGAAAAAGACAAAAAGGCTAGAAATCTACTAAAACAACAAACAGCAACAAGATTATACACAAAAATGCAAAACTTCACAGAAACACTATCTACACACTAACACAGATTTACCATGATTTATTGAGCTCAAAAACATACTCACAACTATTTTTAACAGCACAAACAAGCTAAACATGGAGAAAAAGCTTAACTTAAACTACACAGACAGCATGCAACCCAAAAATTTACTGTTCTCACAAAAACACATCTTATAGCCACTGTGATTTTCTCAAAAATTTTGGACATGCAGAACTATTTATTTTGACAGAAAGCTAATAAACTAACTAAAACTTCTACACAGAAAACAGCATAAAAACAACATGATTTTATATTTTTCTGCTGTAACCAAAGATGCAGCAAGTACAACAAAATTGGTTTCACAATTTTCCCACTTTCCTATGATTTTCTATGCATTAAACAATAAATACATGAATGCTGAAATGAACAACAAAAGAAAAACCGAAAACACTTTTACACTTAGGCCCCTGGATCTAAAAGATCTATTACCAACCAGTCCTTTCTTCACAGATAAGCCCTTAGATTTTCCAGATAACCCCCCAGAAAGATTCCACTCTAACACTTAAACCCAACAATCTTTCACATAACCCCCTGGAAAGACTTGTTCTTCTAATTGGACACCCCTGGCCGAACTCAGTCGTGCTCAGCGCGCCGCCGCGCGGTTGACCGGCCGGGCTCGCCGGAGAAGAAGGCCGGAGCTGCGCCGGAGATGACCCACGGCCTCAGGACTCCAAGCCGCACCACCTAGGCATGAAAAACCCAAGGATTAGCAACTGATTGGCATAAGTCCACGGTCGGCGGCGGTTAACCGAGAAGATGGCCGGCGCTAGAGCTCACCGACGCCTCGAAGTTCACGATGAGAGGGCGCACTGCTTCAGGGAGTCATGGAGTAACCATTTGAGCGGTTTGGAGAGGCGGGGGAGGATGGGAAGGTGTAGTTCCGTGTGAGGGTGGGACGGCGGCAATGGCGGCCGGAATTCTGGGGATTGCCGGCGTTGGAGAGGGTGGCGAAGCTGGCGGAGTGGACGAGGACGACGAGGGCGATGTGACAGAGTTACTGGCGCGGTGAATTGGACAACTACAGGTTAACCGCGGTGAATTCACCGAGCGACAGCTCAAGACCCCTCTCTGGCCATGTCGACGACGGGTGGCGCTCAGCTCGCCCTCCAGCTGCGGCGCATGGATGGACGACCAAGCTGGCGAGGTAACGAAGTGACACGGGTCCAAGCGAGTTGAAGGGATGGTGCGTGGCACCGCCGGCCACCGACGGCGCCAGCTACACTACCCGCGAATCCCCCTCCCAAAACTTGATTCAAACTCAAAATTTTGTGTAGAAACTTTCCAAAACTCCAATACAAAAGTTGTAGATGGTACCAAGGGGAACAACTTTTGTTAAAGTCACCAGATTCAAAAATATTTGGTTTGAGAGATAAACTCGATCAAACATCGGCCAAAAACTCGAACTCAGAAAATTTTCTAAGTCCCAGAACTGAATTGGATTTAGCTGACTTTGAGCATGAAAAAGAAATAGCTAGAGTTTGAGATCCTGAAGTTGTTCATGATTTTTGAAGAGTTCAAACTACCAGCTTTCAAACCATGAACTTGATTTTGTTTAGATAGATTGAAAAATAAAAGATATAGAGCTCTAAAGTTGGTTAAAAGCTGCTGTCAGGAATTGGACTTAGCCAATTTTCAGAAGTGCTGAAATCAGCAGTTTGACCACTATTTGACCAAGAGTTTGAGCAAGCAAAATATGTTTTTGCTCAAAACCAAAACTTCTAGCTGAAAGTAGATAGTTCACTAATGAATTTTCAAATTGGCCAAAAGCCACTTGTTTAAACATTTTTAATTTTAAACAAGCCCCCAAAAGGGTTAAAAGGAAAAGGTTTAACTAACCCAAATTTGACTTCAAAGGAGTTTAAAAACGAAATTTGACTTTTGGGAGTCCATTCAAACATGATACTCAGTTCAAAAACATGATGAGCACCACAAACTTTGTACAATGAGTAGATGTGCATGATAAATTTTTCAAAAGTGACACGGGGTGTCACACCCGGCATACAAGCCCATCCAGAGTGGGTACCCTGGGTGGAGCAAGTTGAGGGAACATAATTCTCAGACACCCTTCAAACGATATCCCTTCAAGCTCTCACCAAGATTCTCTCTAGACACATAGTGGAAACTAAAATACCCCAGCCAAATATCTTCCTGTGCTAGATCAAACTGACCACTGCTGGCTACAACGAACCGAGCACCTACAGCTTATCCAACCAACGGAACTCCATCATGTTCTAGCCACCACAACATAGTATGCTACCTCCCTATACAACCTCCACACCCAGAAAGAATTAGATGCCCAAACCTACCGCAGGGAAGCAGAGGAAGCACGCCACCGGGAAAGGTGTGCCCGATTTCGACTGATGAAAACCAAAGATCAAGCCGTCCTGTCAGAATACCAGGCCGAAACCGCGATGAGAAACATGACCGCTACTATAGATGAGCTTCAGCTCACCGTTGATAACCTTGCCTATGCCTTAGCCCAACAACAGAATGAGGTTGAAGCACTCACCGAAGCACTAAACCAAGCCCAGCATAACGCCCAAAACCAGCACAAAGAAATTCAAGAAATAATCCCCAGCCATCTATACTCCAGAAAGGGGCACCTCCCAGAACCCCTAGAAGAATCACCATACCAAATTAAAAAGATGAGAGGTGATCACCCAAGTTCTTCGCCAGAAACCTTACCCTCAACAGATAACCTATCCCACCCTCCAATATGTAACACCCTCAGAAATTAAAAAAGAATTATTTAATTAATTATTAGGTTTATTAAAGCCACTATAGGCTTAAATAGGAATTACCATGATTAATAGAATATAAAATAATTACAAGAAAATAAAATAAGGTTCTATAATTGAGTGCTCTTCAAGGACTAAACTGGTACCAAAACCCTAAGACCAAACTTAAAAGAGAAGATAGCTTAAACTTGAATTCAAAATCCTTTCAAAACTCTCTAAAGGAAATAGAAAAAGAATTCTATGTTTAGCAGGCCGACGGGTCGCGACACGGAACTTGCAAAGTCTGACTTAGGCCCCTCAACTCTTCCCTGGCTCACCCTCACACGGCCCGGCCCGGCCCAGCACGCCGCTTCCCCCTCGGTCTCCTCCCACGAGGTCCACAATCGCCCCTCCAACTCTCCTCCCAGCTCACTTCCGCACGGCCCAAACTCGCGCGCTGCCCTTCCCTTGGACTTTTTCCCCGAACTCCGCTTCTCGCCCCTCAACTCCCGGCCCGGTCCACTCCACCCTCTTCTTCCTCCCTCTCTTCCCTCTAGTTCTTCCCCCTTCCCTCATTTCCCCGACGCCATCGTCGTTACCCATCCCGCCACCGCGACGCCCCCGGCCCTCGTGGCACCCCCAAACCGACGCCACGCCACCACCTCCATCCCCTGCTCACGTCAGGAGCCCCGCTCCGGCACGGGAGACCGCTCTCCCGCCATACCGCGGCATCGCTGCCCCCGCCGCCGCTGCCCGATCCCACTTCTCCAGCCAGGATAGGCTCGACAAAGGTGCACAGGGCACGTGCCGCCACCACGCGAAGCCAAGGCACACAAAGAGCGGCGCCAACACCCCCTCCCCGGCCGTCCGCACGATAACCCGTGGCGACGCGTGTCGCACGCCGGCGAGGCCACTGCGCCACGCTTCGGGGCTGCGCTGCTTCGGCAAGCCTTCGGGAAGCTCCGCGGAGCTAAAAATAGCCTCGTGCGTGCCCCGGTTGGAGCTCACACCCACTCCCCAACACTCACACGAGAATCACCTCCGTCACCGCAAGCTCGCGAGCTCCGCCGCCCCGCTCCGACACTCCCACCACCACCAGGACCCCTAGCTCCCTTTTGGCCGCCACAACGCTGCTCAGAGCACCACCAGGCACTCGAGGCGCAGGGTAACGAGAGCCAGAGGGTGCCAATGCCCTGGAAGAACGCCGCCCGAGCTCCGCTGCGTTCATAGATCCGCCGCCGACCGTCGACACGCCGGCGTAGCCCTCCACCGCCACACGAGCCTCGGATACATTCCTGGTAAGTTTCCTGTGCCTCTCCCCGGCTCAACCGAGCTTCACCGGCCTCCCCTGCTTGTCTCTCTATTCCGTCGCCGCCTCACCGGACTCGGGCAAGTCGCCGGCCAAGAACCGGCTGCCCGTGCGCCACCCAAACGCGTGGATACGCGCGGCATAACCCCCAGAGCAATGCTCATAGCCTTGTCTATGCCTAAACCACGCCCTGCTACTTCTTTCCCCCATACCGCACCGCCGCCCGAACTCCGACGAGCCCACGTCGCCGCACCGGACCCCAACCCTCGACGAGATCATCCCCATCTCGCCCGCCGTGACCTCCAGAACTCGTAGATGCCCTCCTCGCCGCGAGAGTGCCCTGACGCCGCCGGCGGCGAGCCCTTCGGCGAACTCCCTCTGCTGCGCCGCCGCGCCACCGCGAAGTACGGCGCCTGCGTGGCAGCCACGCAAGCCCGGACCCCACCTGCCAGCCACCGCCGCACGCCACGCCAGTCGCAACACCAACCTCCTGTCCCGCGTACGCCTGGTCCAGTCGACCGCAGACTCAAGAGCCAGCCAGTCCACGGGTCCACGAGACCGGTCCACGGCACAGTAAACTGCGGGACCGCGCCAGCGCTGGCGTCAACCGAGCCCACTCGTCAGCCGCACAAACACAGGCAAAATGCTAGTTACACCCGACTTAGTGCACCCAAGAAGTTATTTCTCCACCTTAGAACTTTCCAAAAATTCTCAGAAAATACCCAAAAATATTAGAGAAAATAATAAGCCAGTTAGTGCCATCCCAACTATTTATACACATTTCTAGAGCCTAGAATTGAATGGATTCCTTTTCAGCCTATAAGAGCCTCCGTTAACGTATCCAAAATATACCAAACCCTAGATAAAACCCCATAAGTAGCCAATAAATTCCTAAAAATACTAGAATATATCCTAAGCTTTTCTATGAGGTTAGATTTTAGGGTTTTTTGGATCGGTGCCATTGCAATTTTGCAAGTTTTGAAATATGCCATTACAATTCGCGTATTTGGAACCATGCCATTGCAATTCTTGACTTGCCTGAACTATGCCATTATATACGTCTTTGATGCTCTTGGACCCACCCGCAGGCCTCTGTATTTTCGTATGGTCCAAAATGCCCCTGGTACCTCTCTTTCTTTCTACTCAATGACATGCGGGCCCCATATGTCATCTCCTTCTCCTCCTCCCTTCCTCCTCCAACCTTACGGTCATAGATCTGAGGAAACAAATCGGGGCAGCCACCACCTCCTTCGCGGCCTCGCACCCCGCCGCACGGCCCTCGGCGCACCCCACGGCAGTCTCCAGCACTCGCAGGCCCGTAGCGTCCTCGTCGCCGCGCCCAGCCAGGCAGCCACTCCAGCGAACGTCAACTCCGTCTCCCTCGCGCTTTGGCATCCGGGCGTCCAGCACGAGCGGCGCGAAGCGAGGTCCAGCAACGGCCGCCCCGTCAACACGGCGGCAGGCTGCTAGATGCGGCCAACGGACATGGCGGTGGCACTTGGTAGAGCGTTTGAGCATGATTTTCTAATTCGATTCAAATCCAATTTTCCACGCTTGTTATTTCTTTATTCAATTCATTCGATCTAGCTACCGACGCCCTGGGATCAGAACCTACCACAGAGGACAAGATCCTGAAACTTTGGAGGAATTTCTTCGGTGTTTTTTAATTTTGGCTATGAGATCGGACTAAACACGAGCCACGTGAGACGCCGGTGGGGAGTGGATGCGGAGGTCTCCTCTGCGCCACGAAGCAGTCTCTGTGGCTGCTAGAACCCACAGCGTCCTCGCCGCCTCTCCTCCTAAGCACGGACTCGACAGCCTCGGCGGCGCGGCCGGCGCCGACGAACGCGTTCTTGTCGAAGCCGCTCCAGGATGACGACTAAGCGGTCTCCGTGGCCGCTAGCACCCGCAGCGTCCTCACCGCCTCTCCTCCTGAGCACAGACGCGACAGCCTCGGCGGCGCGGCCAGCACCTACGAGCGCGTTCTTCTCAAAGCCGCTCCGAGACGACGACGGAGGCCAGTTGGGGAAGAAAGGGACGAAGGAGAAGGAGATGACGCATGGGGCCCGCTGTACAAAGAAAGAGATGTAGCAGGAGTATTTTGGACCACTAGTATAATGCCCGTGCTAACGCTACGGCCTAATTTAATAACACTAATTAAATTTCAGACATTTTATAATTGCAAACAACCAAAATATATCCGTACAGTGAGAAAACGAGATAATAATTATGTGTTCCAAAACAAAAAACAAAAAAGAGAAGAATTATATCTTGTATGACTCCGCAGTCCTTAAAATCACAAATATGCTAAATTCATGCCACACTTACACTTCGACACATACAAACATAATTTTCACAAATATAATTCCCAAGTATGTACAGAGGAAAGCTCCATACATATATAAAACTGTAGGGCTCATATGAAAACATCATTTCATTTATAGACATAACCATACTCGCAATTGCAAAATTATAATGTTGTTACTTAAACAAACTTATAGCAGTCAATGTAGCTTTCAGCCAGTCCAATTCAATAAAAGAGTGTACAATAAAAAGAGCCCAGTTAAGGTGTCCATGTTTATTACTGGTCTAGGCATCTCTTCAGCAATACTATCTTGAATCTTGAAGCTTGTGACCCCAACAGGATGTACAAAAGAGACAAAGCGTCTTACCTATAAAGCAATAAAAATATATTCTTAGTATTAACCAGGTCTTAGAACAAACTAATAGAAAACTGAAAGTCAGTTAGCTACTTAGCTCCACATAAATGAGAGCCCATCCCAACCATGAACACACGACTCGGGGATATAAGATGCGAGCACAATTCTAGATATATATTACCTCAGCATTTTGATTTCTCTTCAATCAATCCAGTAATAGACTAACGACAACAATACCATTTTAAATAGTGATAAATAACCTTTATCTAACATCCCGCCACAGTTTGTTAACTGTGAAAATAAGCACAAGTTGAAAGAATAACTCTAATGAACTGAAACCACCAGAAAGCATATGATCAACACCTAACCACGTACCATAGACAAACCAAGCACCTGCTAGTAATTTTAACAGAGACAATAAGGGAAAATATTATCTTGGATTGCACACAGGATAAAAGCGGCATCAATATTCGTTCACTTCCCTTGCTGTCTCTCTCTTGACATACCAGAATCAGACCGACAGAGGAGCAGCCGAGCAGAAACGCATTGTGTGTCCCCAAAGCCTAAAAGTTGTGCTCTTCACAATAGTATCCCTAAATATTAAAAAAAACATTTTTCAGAAAACTGGGTATGTGCTCATCCTGAACCAAGAAAGCTATGATACATCTACATAATGCACCTAATTTTCAGAACATAGCACCAACAAAAGAACTCTGAAAAAAGGGACACATAATAAGAGTCATGTTCTATGAACAAGCAAAAGGCATTGCACCTGCATTTGTCTCCACATACAATCCAACAATTAGGCAGTCAGGTTCGCTGATAAAAATAGAACCCACATGGCCAGTGCTGCTTCTTACTCTTCCGGTTGACGTCACATGCATTTCTTGGTGGCAGAAACTCACTAACTCAGCTCTGTTTAAGATCAATGGCTTGCCTCCCCACACAGTCCAACAATTAGGCAGGCAGGTTCACTGTCAAGACAGTAATGATTCAGCTAACATAAACCTAATAACTTGGTTCAGTTTTGGAATGCAGAAGTTTTTATAAACCTGAACAAAAAAATTCTACAGGAAGCATTTCAATTCCTACAGTTAAGTGTTTCAAGTAGTCATGGCAAAAAAATTCCTACTGGAAGCATCTCATTCTGTTACAGGATTTTTCTTCAATTCTGATGAAGGTGATCACTGTAAGTACAAGTTATGATACCTGAACTGGTTCTCTCCTTAACAATTGAAATGCCTCCGCTCTCAGCCCCTCACTGATACAAACCTAAGAAGTCCCTCTACAAGAATGTTTTTCAACTAATCTGCTTGATTAATTTGTCAGACCAATCAAAAGATTTGAAGAAAAATCAATTATCTGTACCTTTTTGGCATTTTGTCAAACACATTCTTCGCAACAGATCTTGCTATTGTCGTACTACATTCATTAAGCCCACCGCCCCTTCATTAGCATGAGAACACATGAAAAGACATGGCCCATTGGTAAAAATCAGTATGAGGCATTTCATCACGGCAAACCATTGAAAATTTATTATATGCAAGTAATCAAATAAAAATCTTGTTCATACGAATAAGAATACCTACATATGCAAAGTATGAACTGTCTGCTGGAGAGAGCCAAATCTCGTGGCCATTTCATCGAGCACGCAGTGCGCTCCATCCCTAGCAGATGCTAGGGTGCAGCGTAGCTACTTTGTGGTGGCCGGTGGCAACGCTCACCTTCTTCCCCATGATGGTGACTTGTCCGACTCCGTTCGACGACAAGCAGGAGGCGGGGCGAGATCAAGAGCCTCCTCTCCAGGCGTGTGTGACCAACCGAGGAGGGAGGCTGAGGCCGCCTGCTCCGCGACCGCGGTCGGCAGTCCCAAGCCTGCGCCTTGCACGCAGCGGCCGGCGGCATCCCAGGCCTCGCGCCCGAGTCCGCAGCCCCGCGCCCCCCGTTTCGACCCTGCCTAGCCTCACTGCACAAGCAGCAGGAGCCGACAGCCCCGTGCGGCCTCCGAGCCATGGCCCACGACCCACGCGTGAGCCCTTGCCGCCGCCGCTTGCTCGCTGTTGGTCGCATGCGCTCTGTGCCTGCGCGCCGCGGCGGCGCCAGCGGCCTTGTGCCTGGTCCGGCGGCCGACGACCCCATGCGGCACCTGCTCTCGGCCCCGATCCGGCTCCTCGCTGGAGCCAGGCGACGGGATCCATGGCCGGTAAGTCCGCCTACAGCCGACAAGCCAGCGCCTCCGCGCCGATCTGGAAGAGAGAGGAGGGTTGGGGAGATTGGGAGAAGCGGGATCGACACAGGATGGTAGGGAGAGGAGAGATGAGACGACGGTTCAATGTTTTTTTTTAGAAAAAACGATACCCTGCAGGATCGAACCGTGGCCGATGGGGTGGGTCGTGGCGTGGGGCGTGGGGGCTGGGGGCGGAGGGAGCGCGTGTGGAGGAGAGGATGAGTGATGAAGGGATGATCCAAAGAACATCAGCCGTTGGATCTGAGTGAGTAAGAGAAAGGAGGAGTTAGAGTGAGATCTCGTCCGTTTATTTCTAATGAGTTGATTTTCTGGGTGCACTTGTTTTGGTACATGGAGGGTAACCCATGTCTGCGGGGGACGATTGTTGGGGTGGCTGTAGATTAATTCAAACTGGTGGTTTATTAAGGGGTATAGATACGAAAATAAGGAGGCCTGCGGGTGGGTCCAGGAGCATCAAAGACGTAGAAAATGGCACATTTCAGGGAAGCCAAAAATTGTAATGGCATGGTTCCAAATACACGATTTGTAATGGCATATCTCCAAACTTGCAAAATTGCAATGGCACCAATCCAAAAAACCCTAGATTTTATAGAAACCTTCCCTAACCCCGATATCAATTTATTGCCTCCCACTGACAACTCCTAAACCCTGCTAAACCCCGGTAAAAACCCTGAATCGCCCCGCGAGACCTCAACCGCCTTCCCAAAACCCTGATTGGCCTAGAAACCCCCGCCCCTACAAACACCCCTTAAACTCCTTGTTCAAAGTAAATCCACCCGATGTGATGATTGATTTAGTGTTATATCTATGCTTGTGTAGACGCTCTGCCAGAAACTCTAGGAATTAGTCTCCGGCAGAAACCACCGTAATACCAGGCAAGTCTTAATGATCTCCTTGCTCATACTAATCAACTGCATGAATATGTTCTTATCCTCCCCAGCGTTTGTAGATTGCATTAAGATTAGCCACCAAAATAATCTTAATGCGCCGCTGAACACTACCCACGACAAGAAACCCTTGTTGCGAGAGCCATCAAGGGGATTGAAGATGCGAGGTAGGGTGGATAGCCTTGGGAGAAGCTCCTATCCAGAGGTCTGCCTTGGTCGTTTAAGGTCCGGTTCTTTGGGAAAGTCTTTCCAACGCCCTGTACGGCTATACGGGACAAAAATGACATAGCCTTCAGGAGTGCCCTGTAATGTGAGGCCTCGACTCACACCCCGTCAACTACTTCTGATAAGCTACCCTAGGGCCACGGTTGGACAACGGATATGCTGGAGATAGACCCCAACAGAGGTCTGGGTCTGGTCGGCACGGGACACATGTGACTAGGCTGGTAGGGCCTACTGGCAGAGTTGTGAGATTAATTATTGATGCATCATACCCCGGGAAGGTCCTTGCACGGACGTTTATGTGACCCCTGCTTAGGCCCCAGTAGCATCCGTGGGTAGACCCAGAAGGGATTTACCCAGTGATGGACGTCGGTGGGTACGAGTCCCTAGGGTGGCCCTACCGTTAGCCACGGGAGGGTCGCCTGACCGTATAGTCATAGAGTACAAGTCTCTGCAGAGTTATCCAATGTATCTGATAGCCGTGGCTCTCGGTCAATAGCTCGTCTGGTTAAAACTCACATTGATTAGCCAGCAATAACTCTTAGGAATGTTGGAAGGAGGAGGTGATTGCAGGATCGACCAGATTGCTGCCTGAATCACCGGGGACTGGTAGGGAGGATCTTGCCCCTCCAGGACCCAAAACTGCTATGCTTAATAACCTGACAACCGCAATAATGCATACACTTTTCTTTGATTGCTAAGTATTTGCTGGGTGCGGTGGTACTCAGACTTGCGTGTGAAACCGTGCAGCTCCGCCAAAAGGCTCCCCTCTCCTTGCCGGTGCTGCAAGCCCACCTGATCATGTCCTAGTACCGCTTTTTCTCTTCTAATTCATTCAGAAGCTTAACAACTCCAATGCAGTTAATGTTTTCCCCTATACCGAGAAAATGACATTATTTGGTGCTAAGTGGGGTCGGCAAGACTGCGCTACTAAGGCCCTGTTTAGATGTTTCGCGAAATTTTTTTCGAGTATGTTCCCTCACATGCATGGCATATTAAATGTAGTCGAAAAAATAACCCATTATATGATGGAGTGTACTTCGCGAGACGAATCTAATGAGTTAGTTAGGTCATGATTAGACAATAAATTGCTACAGTAAACATGTGCTAATGACGGATTAATTAGACTCATTAGGTTCGTCTTGCGATTCACTGACAGAATCTGTAATTAGTCTATATTTAATACTTCAAATATGTACCCGACATAATCGAAAAAAATTTCGTGTTTCATCTAAACAGGGCCTAAACAAGTTCAACAACAATGAATGCCTTTTCACCCCTTCCGAGACCGTTCGGATCGCGCTCCCCCCGCTTCGCTTCCGCAAGGCGACCGGGGGGCTCCCTCGCGCCGCCGCCTCTCGATTCCGTCCCCTCCACTTCCCTCCCTCGCCGTCGCCTGAGCAGGCCACCGGAAGCCCGGCGGCCGGCGAGGAAGGCGGCGGCGGGGCACTTCGGCCAGTGCGGGCCCACAAGCGCCGGAGCGGGACGGCGCCAGGGATCTCGGCCGGGCGACGCGCCGGACTTGGGACGGCTAGATCCGGCCCCTCCGCGGGTGGATCCGGCGTCCACACGCCTGGATCTGTCGCCTCCTTCCCGAGAAGATGCGGCAGCGGCGGAGGTCGCGAGGCAAGTCGGGGTGGTTCCAACCGGCGGCGCGTCGACACGGGAGGAAGGCAGCAGCGTCCATGGCGGGTCCGGCTGGGTGAAGTGTCGTTTTGGCTTCGCCTGCTGGGCCGACGCTCCTCTTCTCGGTACTTCGTGCGGCAGCGGCGGCGGCATGGTGGCGCGGCCGGCGGCCTGCGCGCAGATGCGGCTCTTGGGCGCAAGGGTGCGCCCAGATCTGCTGCGGCTGGAAGAGGGGTTTCGGCGCCGGAGAGCCCCTCGGGGCGCAAGGGTGCGCCCGGTGGTACGGCTGCAAAGACGTGACACGGCTGTGGCGCTACGAGGCGCAGCGGCGGTGCTGTCTCCGGGTGAGCTCCTACGGCTACGGCGGGTCTGGCATAAACGTCGCCATTTACATCGAAGTCGGCAAGGATTTCAATCTAAACAACATCCAGAAGGTTGTTAGCAACCGGCTCAGCGTGTCTTGGGAAAACAGGACGCCCAAAGAACGGGCCGGGGTGCTCTATAGGCTGCTCAGCAAAATCAACTTTGTCCTGCTTCTGGACGACGTTTGGGAGCCCATCAATTTCCGGTCGATCGGCATTCCGGTGCCCAAGCATAATTCCATGAGCAAGATCGTCTTCACGACAAGGATTGAGGACGTATGCGACCGCATGGACGTCCGCTTCAAGCTCAAGGTGGAGTGTCTGACCTGGGAGCTTTTCCGTGAGAAGGTCGGTGAGCACCTGACGAGTGCTAGCCTGGAGATCAGGCACCAAGCGCAGGCACTGGCCAACAAGTGCGGGGGGTTGCCCCTTGCGCTCATCACTTTTGGCCGGGTGATGGCCAGCAATCGCACTACAAAAGGGTCGAAGCATGCCATCACTGTGCTTAAGGTTGCCCCATGGCAGCTTCTTGGCATGGCATTTGATGTTCTAGAGCCTCTCAAGAAGAGTTATGATAACTTGCCCAGTGACAAGCTAAGGCTCTGCCTACTATATTGCTCACTGTTCCCAGAGGAGTTCTCCATTTCCAAGGATTGGATCATAGGCTACTGCATTGGTGAAGGTTTCATAGATGAATTGTACACTGAGATGGATGAAATATACAACAAGGGGCATGAGTGCATGACCTTCTTGGCAATCTCAAGATTGTCTCTTTGCTGGAGAAAGGTGAAGATGAGGATCATATCAAAATGCATCCAATGGTCCGTGCTATGGCTCTATGGATAGCATCGGATTTTGGCATGAAGGAAACCAAATGGCTTAGTCCGTGCTGGAGTTGGGCTTAAGGAGGCACCAAGCGCAGAGAAGTGGAAGGATGCTGAGCGGATTTCTTTCATGCGAAACAACATTCTTGAGCTGTATGAGAAGCCTGATTGCCCTTTACTGAAGGCTTTTATGCTACAAGGCAACCCTGGGTTGGACAAGATATGTGATGGCTTCTTCCAGTTGATGCCATCTCTCAGAGTGTTAGATTTGTCCCATACTTCTATCAGCGAATTACCTTCAGGGATCAGTTCATTGGTTCAGTTGCAGTACCTGGATTTGTATAACACAAACATCAGGTCGCTGCCAAGGGAGCTAGGATCACTAGCAACTCTGAGGTTCTTGCTTCTCTCACATATGCCACTGGAGATGATCCCGGGTGGTATTATATGCAGCCTCACAATGTTGCAAGTCTTGTACATGGATCTCAGCTATGGAGATTGGAAAGGTTGGTGCAAGTGGAAATGGTGTTGAATTTCAGGAACTCGAGAACCTGCGCAGGCTCGAGGCACTAGACCTCACAATACAATCTCTTGAGGCCCTCGAGCACTTGTCTCGGTTATATCGCCTTGCTGGTTCTACAAGAAATATACTGATTAAGGCATGCTTCAGCATGACAAAGATAGAGCTTCCTACGAGCAACCTCTGGAAGAACATGACTAACCTGAAGAGTGTGGATTGCAAGTTGCAGCAACTTAGCAGAGGTAATAATTGATGGCAGCAAAGAAACTGTTGGCAGCAATGCACTCCCCCGTGCCATCTTGCAAGCCTGGGCAGAACTTGTAGATGAAGAGCAGCCCATCCTTCCAAGCCTGCATGATATCATCCTTCAGGGACTCCATAAGGTTAAAATCATTTACAAAGGTGGATGCATACAGAATCTGTCATCACTGTTCATCTGGTATTACCATGGGCTGGAAGAGCTTATCACTGTTGGTGAAGAGCAAGACATGGCGGCAAGCGGCAGAGAACAAGCTTCAGGAGCGTTTAGAATTATCACACCATTCCCTAACCTCAGAGAACTGTATCTCCATGGCCTGGCAAAGTTCAGGGGGACTGAGCAGCAATACATGTACACTGCACTTCCCATCGATGGAGAGCCTAAAGATTGTCGAGTGCCCGAATCTGAAGAAGCTGAAACTTTCTGCTGGAGGGCTCAATGTGATTCAAGGCTCAAGGGAATGGTGGGAAGGGCTGGAGTGGGATGATTTGGAAGTCAGAGCTTCATATGAGGACCTGTTCTGCCCATTGTGCTGAACTCAGTTTTGGTCACTAGAGGTTCTATTCTTTTAGAGATTGGTCATTTCCCGTGCATACAAAAGATTGCTTGAATTCAGATAGTGCTAGTTGGCAGTGGGTGTAATCTTGCTTATCTGATCATTTGTGTAGTTCAGGATTTCAGGGCTGTGTTGTTCATCTTGTATGAAAATGCAAGTTGGGCGAACCTAGTTTTTTGCACAGCTCATGTTCTACTTCTATACACTTGTATAATGTATGGCGGGCAGCAGGAAACCAGCTAATGCAACTACTGGGTTCTCCAAAACAGTATGACTGAGATATCTGATCATTTCTCTGTTTCTGCTTTGTCATAGAAACGAGCTGAACGCAGGCCATTGTTTTCTCATCATTTTATTTGTGACCGAGTCAGAAATTCAGAATATTGATAGCCTCTCTAGACGGTTGCTGTCAAGCAACGGAGCCTGACACTGACAGTCCAGAGTAGGACAAAACTAGACTCTTCACTATGTATAGGGGAAAAAAACTAGGAACACATCAAAATGACTGGCTGGTGTCCTCCCAGAATCCCAAACTGCACAGATAAGGTTTGACCGTTGATGTTGTTGATCTATTCAGAACTTATGTGAAACACGTCGTCAACGGTTGGATCTTCTCCCTCTCACGTCTCTCACGACAAGCACAGGAACATAAGCATAAAGTAGACAAGAACAATGTAGGTGGAGCTTCTCTTTATTCCTCAAATCGATGTATTACAATAGGGGGTGCTGCTCCGATTATATAGTCCGAACTAAGGCTAGAGATTATGGTAAGAGCCCACAAGCAACCGGATAAGGACTAGGACTTCTAGTCCTGCTTTCCTTCTTGGAAAGTCCGGTTGTTTTACAACACTCCCCCTTGGGCGATTACCGCGAATGCATATGCCTCATCAAAAACTCCATCCGAAAACCCAGTGGGAAAAACGGTTCTTGGAGAAAAGAGTACATATCAACCGCAATTGCATTGCACATGTTGCCTCATCAAAAACCTTATGTGAGAAACCTTCGAGTAAAAACTCACAAAGGGAAAAAAAAGAGTACAACATTAAACCTTCTGGTTATACACAATTCTATATTTACTATTCTTCGTGAACAGTGATAAATCTTCAAGATTAATGCATGAACTTCATGATTCTTGCATTAATGATCTTAAATAATCAAGTGGTATACATTTATGGTAAATTCAAAAATTAATCATCAAGTTGATTCCTTCTGAGTAACAACATGAAAAAAAATATGCTCCCCCTCATGTCAACATCCTTTAAACTTCAGTGTTCAATAATGTCTTAGTTACATTCTACATAAATGTGTATGAGTACAATAATTAGTCCTTCAAAGACTTAACTATGATAAAGAGCAATGCTTCAAGCATTAATAACCACTTATTAATTGTGCAACACAAAATAAATTTTATCCTTTCAGAGGAATATGGGGCTAATAAGTTTCAATTCACATATCTTCTAGATATTTGATTCCAAACTTCAAAATTCAAATTTGAAATAATAGCAACTCTATCTAAGTGGATTCTAGTTTGTAACCAATGATCTATTCACTAGATCTTCAAAGATAGCTTATTCCATTATAGATAAATCAGTCTTCACTTTGGCATTTGAGGGGATAATTCAAATCGCCAATCACCAATATACCTTCTGTGGTATGTGAGAATACTTACTATCAATACTAGATAGCTATGCACAAGTGCTTAAATGGTACATTCAGGACCATATGATGCTCACTTCATTCTTAATTTATTTGGGTCTGTATAAAGTTAATTCATATCTTCAAGATTATTGGTGTTCATTCAGGAAATGACTGATAAGTTATTCATTGACTATATCCTTCAAGGATTTTATAATTCTTCAAGAATAGTATTTCTCTTATGTGAGAAATCCTCTCATGCAAGAGAGAAGTGATTTACATGATCCTTTTAACTTGAGTTCTTCAATGAACCATTTTAAAAGTGTTATTCACAATAAGTCATTCTATGACTTTATTTCCTTCCAGGATTTAACTCTTCTAGAGATTTTAATATTCATTCAGAAATATTATCTACCTTAGACATTTAATACTTAGTATGAGATTTAATTTTAATTCCTTCGAGGAATGATGATTCCTTCAAGGATCACCTATGGATTTTCCGAATCCATCAATTAACTGCATAATATTTAATTTATTCTTTCCATTTGCCAGATAAGCAGCAGAATATTCATTAATACATAATGGGAGTTTGTTAGTCTTTTGAAAGACCTATAAACCATTTCATTTCACCATATCATTATTCCATAATGACTTATGTAACTTGAACTTGCAGGTTCAAGTATATTCTTAATGATTTAACCTCAATTGCATTTTTTTATTGACCCGATATGAGCGCTTCATGCGACTCTGCCATGGACTTTATTTGTGGATCCCTGTTCTCGTTTAGAGAAACATTGCAATGATAGAGGTAATATTGTCGACATTCATTCTATTTCTCCCATATCTTCAGGATAAGACTATGATATAGTCAAATAATATCTGCTATCCCAACACAAAATAGTGCGCGCGCTTTGTAGTGTTAGGCTTTCATCTTCATGATGACCATTCTTAATTTGTGAGGTATTTGACCATGATGGTCTTCTTTCCGGAGTTCTATGGAGGTTTCAGTAAAATTTGTATGACAAGTTCATTTAATCCAAAACCAACAGGCGTCCCTGTAGATTTTAAATTAATGATCAAGTCATTTGCCATGGTGAGTATATTATTAAATACCCGGGATATACCACACATAGCATTATGTTTACTACAAGTAAACTTAACTTCTGGTTAATAACTTCAGGTTGTTTCTCCTAATCTCGAGTTTCCCATTTGTGAGTATTCATTATGTGCACATTCTCACTGGGATAAAATCCTTCAAAGAGTTTCACTTCAAGTGTGTTTCCACATCAGGTGGTGCCCTTCATGAGCTTCCTCACATTTAAATATTCTAGCATTATACTTAGCTTCATGCGAGTATGATTTAGTGCGTGTTTTTATTCGTGCTTCAAGTTTTCAAGAATATCTTATGAAGATCATTATTCCATTCAATACAAGGCATTCATATAGGCTTTCTCTCCCCCTAATGCCGGTATTACATCTTCATAACTAATAGCATACTTCCAATAATATCCCCATGAGCTTTACATAATGGAATTTCAGATCCATATTTTTAAACTTCAAGTTAATGCCCATGTATGCTAATATGGTGAAATTTCACGCACGTAATTTTAAAATTTAGGGTTATTTGTTATGTAGTGAGCTAGACTTTATTTGCATAGGTATGTTCTGCATACCTACAAATTTGCAAATCTAAAAGGTCTACAAGACTATTTTATTGTCTAACTTCTTTATTTAGCCTAAAATATTTCAATTCAAATACTCATACGATATACTTTAAGTAATTTAGAAAAATAAACTTCACGTTTATAGTTTATAGTTTGCAACATTTAATCTACACGAAATTTCTTTTAATTGCTTATTTATTCAAAAATTCCCCATATGCCTTAAGATTTTGAACCCATAAATACGAAATAGTTTTTCACACAATGGACTAGCAGGTCCATCTTTTATTTGTTCGCAAACTCATTCTAATTGAGTTAATCAATTTCTAATTGATTGAATAAAATCACTATTGTCCCGATTTCAAATTGGTTCGCTCCCCCTGATCTCAACCTACTTGATTAGAGATAATATGATGATTACTAGTCACATTATACATCTGCATGAAATGCACAAACTGAATCAACATGCCAGCTGATTGTGATAGTGTGTTGTGATGACTTGCTGATCATCTCGACGGTGAGAGTTACTACTCAACAGGAGAAGCTTGAGTATATGTATAGCATGCGAGCTAATACAAGAAAACAACAGTATTGTGGCTTCTAGCCAACATAAAGCAGATTTTTAGTATAATACCCATGCAAAGGCTAATAAATAATGTAGTAACATGCAGGTTCCCACATTAGTGTGAAAAAGCTATTAACTAGTCATTCTTAGTGACAAGTGGTATATATGGATTACGAAGGCTATGCGCAGAGCTACAGACTTAGTCACTATAATGACCACAGCTACAGGCCAACTTGCGCGTTGGTTTGTCCGTCAATCTAACAGGATGCAGCTCTAAACCAATAATACTACAAGATTAGGGATATGCCTATTAGATTTTTCAAGTTTATTTATATGTCTCTATGCCCCAAATTTCTTCCTTTTTTATATCGTAAGTGCACTTCAGGTGATGCTATGCTTCAAGCATCATCTATGAGTTATTTCAAATATACCATAGAATTAAATTATACTGCTAGTATATGTAGAGAATGATTGAAATCCATATAGTTGTACTATTCAATGTACAATAATATGGCTTGGGTTGAATAAACTTCAAGTTATAGGGCTTATGTATTTTAGTACATAATTGAGTAATATACAATTTCTAGACTAGATTGAATCTTCTGAGTTCAATTAAAAAGCATGTACATTACTAGTTAATGTGCTTCATAAAAATTCAGTTTTTGTTCTACCTTCATGGTAGAAATGCACAATAACCGTAACCTTCATGGTTATTTGAGGCTTTTAGTGGAAAATCCGTTTCAAATAATTATCAAATAGGCAATTCAAAGCAATTATTTACAATATTCAGCATGTAATTCTTTATTTATTTCATGAGATTAAAGTTATTACTTCAGGTAAAAATTGCTACAAGCAAGTGGGCATAAGATAAGGTGAGAAAAACCTATACAGAGGTAAGAAACACTAATATATTCAATTTGCCCTTCTATTCTGGGAAATATTCTTAAAATTTTGCTAAACTTCTAGTACGGAGAAAAAGTAATTGTTCTCTCTTCGTGAGCATAACCAAATTCTTCATGAATATAATTAATAATGCACATTATGTAGAAAATTCTATTTATGTATGGTTAAGGGGTGAGTATGAAACTTCTTTGTTCCAATGCATCTCCCCCTGATCCTAACATCACTTCAAGAACGTATCTTATTTTCCTTCCAATTCTATAATTTATGCATCACACAAAAATATTTTCTATATTAAGTTTATGCGTATTCTTCTTGAATTGCAAAAATACCTACGTGGTAAATAATGTGATTCTTTAAGAAAACACATAAATTTTGTATAACTTCATGTTATTTATAAACTCAAATAGTTGGCATACAACTTACGAATTTACTGCTATTGTAAAATCATAATGCCATGTTGGAAGAAAAATACGTTGTTTCACATGGACAAAATAACTTTCAAAGTTATATAGCATTTCTTCTTGAAATTATACATTACTATACTTTAAACCAATGATAAAAATTTCTTCTAGAAATAGTGGACTTCATGTCACTTCCTACATTATTCATTCAATTGCTACAAGCACACTTCATGTGTTTAAATGCATGAAACAAGTGCAAAATTTAATTAAGGTTGGTTAATCTATTCAATATATTTGTTATTTTCCCAGAATTAGCAAAAATTATGCCACATTTATCACTGCTAGGGAAAAAAATTAATAAATATGACACTCTCAGGGGTGTAACATGTCTAAGGTTTTTCAAGATTGAGAGAGGTCATAAACCTAAAACAATTTTCTATAATAAAAGGTAAAATTTTAGCCACTTCAGGGATTAATGATTCAAAATTTATAATTTTCAGAATTATTTACCCTTTAACCATGCTGGAAAAGGTTCAAATATGAGCCTCAAAGGGGGGTTTCAAATCTTGGAGAGCTCATATACCTAAAAACCATGTTTCTATGGTTAAAGGCATTATTTTACTGAATTAAAAAATACCATAAAACAACAAATAAATTTCATAAATTTAGATTTACATACGATACAAACTATATACAAAATTTCTTAATCCTCCACAAACAACCAACTCCCCGAGATGTTTTCTGCTAGAAAATATGCAAAATATCCTAGACACGGCAACTGTCGTCTGCATACGGGCAGACAGAGATGAGGAACAACATGGAGTCAAATTGCTCCACGTGTAGAATTCAGTTCGGCCATCTCATTGATAGCGGGCTTCTTCGTGAAGGACACGCACATGGTATGGTTGGCACATATACGGGTGCTCGCGTGGATGGGTGGTAGATTTGGTGCGAGCTGGTTAGGGGCTGCGCAGCTGCAGGCTGTGCAGATGAGTGTCTGGGTGGGTTGGCGCGGCTGCGGGCGGTGCGTGCATGCGTGTGGAGCTGACTTCCGGCGGGGCTCGACAGAGTTCTCAACGTGCAAGTCAAGGACGTGCGGCTACAAGTGTGATTTCGGACGACACATAGTTGTGGAAATTACAGGTGGTGCGATTTTTATTGTTGGGATTTGACTTCGAGCTGACTTCAGGCAACGATTCGACTTCAAGTGAACAGTTCGGACGGCGCACGACCTTTTTGCTAGCGGCAGTACGTGCTTGTCTTCTGACGATGCATTAGACTTCGAGTGTATCTTAGCTTCAGGCGGCATTATGAGTTCGATTTCGAGCGGGACTCGGGTATGGCATAGCCTGGCTGCTGGCCGGCATAGAGCTCGTCTTCCGGCTAGACTCGTCTTCGGGGCTGACACGGCTTCGTGCAGCTAACGCCGAGAAGTCGGACAACAGCGTACGGCTGCAGCCGTCGATCTTCATGTCAGTGATGTCCGATGCGTACCATACCTGATGATGGGCCTGTGCCGGGCTTCTTGCCAGCGGCATATGCCCATTCAACTACCGGCTTATAGTACTATGCTAGCAGCGGCGCCCTGTTCCGGCGTACTGCGTACAATGCAAGTCGGTATCGCGTTTGCACTAGCCTTTACATCGTACGAGCGGGCTTTCCTCAGGGTCGTTTGTGAAACTTGCCGATCTGAAAATTTGGGTATGCGTGCGTCGTACATGCATGTATGGATGATGGTACATGCTTAGCTAGCTTCTTGCAAAAATTCATGCGTCATACACGCTCACATGGATATGCGCGCATGCTTTGCTTCCTGCTTGCATGCCTCGGTTCATGTACAGATGAATATAAGCAAATCCGACAAATCACATGCCACATACACAGTTCAATCATTAGCCTTCGTGGCAAGTAGTAGATTGGAAAAACAATTTACCAGCTCGATGGGCGGGCATAAATCTACTACGTGATTTTAGTAATTCGTACCTTGCGATTGATTGATGCCAATTGATCTACTCCACTTGCCGCGTAGGGCAGTTATCAGTAGATACATACCGCGTAGGGCGTTAGGCATGGTCGTAGACATGCCTGCTTGATGGCGAGTCGGTGCAGATCCGTTCGCTAACGACGTTGATGTAGTCGACGTCGTCGAAGTAGTCGTCGGTGACGATGGCGGCGAGACCACCGGCGTCGAGCTTGATGGCGACTTCTCCGGCGTAGTCGACGAAGAGCGGTCGTGCTGATAACGTGTTGTGAAACACGTCGTCAACGGTTGGATCTTCTCCCTCTCACGCCTCTCACGACAAGCACAAGAACATAAGCATAAAGTAGACAAGAACAATGTAGGTGGAGCTTCTCTTTATTCCTCAAATCGATGTATTACAATAGGGGGTGCTGCTCCGATTATATAGTCCGAACTAAGGCTAGAGATTATGGTAAGAGCCCACAAGCAACCGGATAAGGACTAGGACTTCTAGTCCTCCTTTCCTTCTTGGAAAGTCCGGTTGTTTTATGACAAGAACAAATTCAGCCCAGCGAGCTCGGTCAAAGAGGCGAAAAGACTCGTTGCTCTTGCGCTAGGCCGGCATGGATGGACCATGGACCTTTCCTTAATTTGTCACCGTCGATTTCAGAGTTCAGACACTTTCTTGAGAGGCAGGCATAGTGTTGGACCGGACAGACATTTTATTAATTCCAAATTTATGTTTGGTAATACAGGCACAATATCACGCAGCAAACATGCCAGGAATTATTCAGAACTACACCAGAGACTGACTGTCTGATGACTGATGAAAATGGCTCTCTGCACTCACTGGTCACAAAACCAGCACCATCGTCAGAAATCAGAATCCAACGTGGTACGCTGCGCGTCGTATCGGTGCATCATTCAGAGCCCCTCGATGTAGGGCACGCCGGTGCCGTTGAGCCAGCTTCCGCCCTGGATGAACTGCCTGACGGTGAACTGCTCGGCCACGCTCCGGTCGGTGATGACGTGGTACCCAGGCCATCCGACCCGCGCCGCCGTGCCGGCCCCGGGCCCCTCGTTCTCGTACTCCCCGAAGAAGAGCGTGCTGAGCGCGAAGTCCCCGTCCCACTCCAGCCACCCCCTGGGGTCCACGTGCCCGTCCAGGTAGGACTTGACGTACACCGTCCGCGAGTACGCCTTCCACGGCCTTCCCAGGTACGTCTTCACCTCCTTCCCGGCCACCGGCGCCAGGTCCGGCGCCGGCACCACGCGGCACCGGTGCACGGACGTCCCCGTGTTCTGGTTGGGGTCCTCCCGCCCCTGCGCCGTGACGGCGTTCTGCTGGCCACGCAGCGGGACGCGCGCCGCCAGCGCGCAGCCCTGGAGCACCGCGGCCGCGTTGCCGAAGACGAAGTCGACGGTGCCGGAGACGAAGCACTCGCGGTAGAACTGCCGCAGCGCGTGCGCGTACAGCGTGTCCTGGTACCCGTCGACGCGGCACCGGTAGGCGACGGCGCGGTCGGCGCTCACCCGCAGCGCCACCGCCTGCTGCTTGGCCGGACCCGCCGTGTTCTCCACCCGCAGGTCCTGCAGGATGATCCCGTCGCCGGCCACCGCTGCAGCACACGCATCACAGTCAGGGGTCAGGGAGAGGGAGTCACCGTCAGCGTTGAGGAAATAAGTGTTGTTTTTCTTGTTCTTTTTTTTCACGGTTTTCGTATGTGCCGGTGGTTTTCGGCGCCGGATTTTGGTCGATCTGAGGTCCTGTCTGCGTCAACACACCAGCTGGTATAGTACAGTGAGTGACGGGGAATCTGGACTTTCTGGAGTGCACATTGAACCCGGATGAATACGAGGACGTGCGTGATTCGACACTTCAAGTGATGTCTATGGGCGGCACTAGAGGTTTAAGCCAAGCATGAGACCATGCTCGCGATTTCGGACCCTTTTTTGGACGAGAACGAGAAGCATTTATCTTTTGGAAAGCCATCAGTCAGTGAACATTCTCCAGGCGGCGTGTTCTTTAGGAAATGCACCCGACAACTGGAGTAGCAATTCTTTTCTCTGTTTCGCTCATCACGAAAACAGATGACTCGTCCAGATCGTCCTCCGACAAACAGCACTGGAACATTAACATCATCCCGTGCCGGACACAACTCGATGCGTCCTCTCATGAAGGCAAGTAAAGAAAAATCCAATCAGAGAAGAATTTTGGCAGCCCTAAGCCCTAAAGAGCCGACTTTTGCGCAATGCAATGTCCTAATCGTAGACGGAAATTAGTGTGAACATGGAAAGGGACGTAAAGACAAACGGGGGACGGGTGCTTCACCTAGTGTTGCCGAGTTGAACGTCGTGGCGCCGTCGACCACGTTGCGGCTGCCGGTGATCACCGTGGCGTCCATGCCGTCGCCGACGATCATCAGCTCGCGCTTCTTCTTCCCCACCTCCACGTTCTCCTTGTACACCCCTGTCTTCACGTAGATCACGTACCGTCTCTTCCCGCCGTCGGGCGCCGCGTCCACCGCCTCCTTCACCGTTCTGTAGTTGCCGCTCCCGTCCTGCGCCACCACGACGTCCGCCGCGTTGACGCCGGCGCCGGCGCCATGTTCCATGAGCGCGCGGTCCCGCTCCGGCACCCACGGCGGGAACGCATCCACGGCGGCCTCCGCGAGCACGTCCCCGCCGTCGCCGCCGGCGACGGCGTTGAGCACGGCGAGCGACGCGCTCGCGAGGGATTTGAGCGGCTCCACGGCGTCGCGCAGCGGCGGGCCCTCGCCGGCGACGCCGTCAGCGCACGTGGCGTAGAAGGTGAGCGCGGCGCTGATCCACGTGCGCGCGCCGTCGGCGTCGTCGCCAGCAACGGCAGAGGAGGAGGCGTCGGCAAGGCGGTCCCGCGCGAGGTCCATAAGCTGGACGCAGTCGGCGAGCGCCGCGCGGCGCCTCGAGTTGTTGTCGCTGCTGTTACCGGCGCGGCGGTGCATGGCGGCCACCGCGGAGGCGGCGGCGTCGTGCTGCGCGAGAGACTTGCCGAGGATGGAGCGGAGGACATGCGCCGGGCGGCGGCTGGAAAAATAATAAAGGGGAGACGATGCCACGGCGTCGGAGACGATGGCGTTGCACGAGGCCGGTTCCGGGGAGCCGGCGCAGAGGTCCGGAGGAGACGTGATGTCAAGGAGGAGGAAAGCGACGGCGGCGGCGCAGAGCAGAGTGGCCGAGAGGACCGTGATCAGCAGCAAGAGCGGCTTGCCACGAGAGGGAGAGGAGAGGAGAGGCTCGTTGCTCCCAGTCCCACGCATGGTGGCTGCTGCGAGAACGCAAGATGAGCCGTGGGGCTCTTGATTGGTGAGGACCTTTGAGATGGTTATTAATGATGCCTAAGTTTACAAGCTGACTGGTCTAACTGGATAGAGCTCACACGTTGTTTTCAAATAGCAGCAGGTTATTTAAATTTGAATAGATGGAAATAAACGCAAGTCGCTTCCAGTCTAACTACTACTTGTTTATGTAGCGCTCAGCATGCAACAAGTTGATTGTTACCCTGTGCTTTAGTTGACCTTCAATTAAGTTATCCCGTGCACGCATTTTGATTCCTGGCACGTTCCCTCTGAACAGACTCAGGGCGAAGCTAGAGCGAGACAGTGTGGGGTGCACCACCTCTATAGTATTACAGAAATATGTAAAGATTTTAGAAATTTTTATAGATTAGTACGGAGTACTGATTTTTCAAAAAAATTGTGGGTGCCTGGGCACCCCCTGCACTCAAGGTGGCTCCGCCCCTGTCACTCAAGAGAACCAGCTAGCCTACGAACGCCGTTAATTGGTGCCATTCGCTACACTGCTTTGTTTTGAACAATGCACCGCTTTGTCACTGGGACCGTTTTACTGAAGTATAATTTCCATCTCACAAGAGAGCGTAAAAAAAACATAAGGTGGTGCCTCAAACCACGGATGAGAGAAAAAAAACACTTGAGAAAAGCATAAGGATACGGAGGAGGCAAGCGCTATGAGGAATTGAGGCTGAGAGGCACGGAGGAGCTAAATAAGTACTCCCTCTTATTCTCGATTCCTGAGCTAAATAAGCGCCGGTGGTGTGCGTTATCGCGACGGCCGGCTTCCACATCTCCGGCGGGCACATGAACCCGGCCGTCACAGTGTCGCTCGCCATCGGCGGCCACATCACGCTGTTTTGGGTGGCGTTGTACATCGTGGCCCAGATGCTGGGCTCCTCCGCGGCCTGCGGCCTGCTCCGGTGGCTCACCGGAGGCGTGGCCACTCCGGTGCACGCGCTGGCGACGGACGTGGGCCCCGCCCAGGGCGTGGTCGCCGAGCTCATCTTCACCTTCAGTCTGCTGTTCGTGATCCACGCGATCATCCTGGACCTGAGGAAGATCCTCCCCGGCGTGGGCATGCATGCGCGTGAGTGGGGCACTGGGCTAGCTGCATGCGTGTCAGAGGCATGCCGTGCATGCAGCATGCGCGTCAAAGGCCGGTATCCATGAGTGTGAGGCGGGTGAGGTGATGCATGTGCGGTGGAGGCGCTAGCGCCGCGTATGCGACGCATAGCAAAACCGCGGAGTCGGTCCCCGTCTCCTTTGTCCAGTGGCGCGAGCCATCGCGTTGATGGGATTGGCCGCGGCAGATCGCAATTTCGCAAAGATCTCCATTTTGCTCGCGCCAGCCGGTGCAGCCGTGCAGCACCTGAAGAAGAGCAGGTTATCCTTGATCGCTGAATCAACCTGGACAGAGAAATGTCTCTATGACGGTCCAATGTTCTCATCCAGCCCACCGAAATTGAACCTGAAGAATGGCCAACTACTGAACATTTTGGGCACAAAAGTAGGCCAGCAGTGCCATAAAAATGGCGGCAGTAGTGGGCAAGGCCGAAACAGTATACCAGTGAGCTTTGAAGCAACAATTCGCTTGGAACGCGATTATTGGTGCCAGCCACTGATCGAATTTGACAGCGCATACACGCATGGCGAAACTTTATTCAGGACGCTACATTTTGTGAAAGGAAAAAGCTATGCAACACAAGTGTGTTTTGTCGTGAAGCCAACACATTGATTTATTCACCGTTGAATCTGCTATGTAACTTTTCTCTTCCTCCTGATTCAGGTTGGGATATTTGGCGTTTTTTCGTTTTTTCCACGTTGTGGATCCCACCTGTCGGTGTTTTTTTTTGGAATCGTTACCTTTCTCATCTATCTGCCGACTCTGTCTGTGTAAGCACTCGTTCTCACCTCTCAGCCTTCTCACTCGCTCTCATCTCCTTGGGCACCAGGCGGGACGCGGGAGGCCGCGCCGGCGGAGGAGGACGACGACGAGGATGCGGCGTCGCTGGCGGCCGCGACCTCGGCCGGTATGCCGACCTGTAGCCGCCCGCACCGTGGTGTCATGGTGAGGACGGAGAGCGGCGGTCTGCCTGGAGGGCGGCGGGCGACCTCCAAGGTCCGCGTGGAGGGCGGCGGCGGCGGGTGACCTCCAAGGTTCGCTTAGAGGGCGGCAGCGGCGGCGGGTCACCTCCTTGGAGTTCCACATGGAGGGTGGGGAGGCGGCGGCGTAAGGCCATTACGAAGGTTCGTCCATGGTCCCCCTTTGAACCATTTGTCTGTTCCCCAATCAATCACTCTGATCCATTCCTCATGTCCTTTGTCTCCAGTAATTTTTGCATTTGTGAGGATGATGAGTGGTTCATGCCCTGATTTTTGGGGATTTAGTAAGATTTTGTTATTTCGCTTTCTAATCAGACCTGGTTCATTCATTGGGTTTGTGTAGATCGGATATAGTTATATAACTCATGTTCAACAGCTCATTGCCTATTTGTTGGATTAGGGTTTCCCCTTGCGAGTCTCTGTAGCTTAGGATTGTATTATGTTCATGTCTGGATGACAGCTAATGTTGTAACCTTGTTGCGATGTTCATGGAAATTCTTAGAAGATATATGAGCTGCAATGTGTGTACCGCGAGAAATGAAAGCCATTTGCAGATTGTACGATTTCTCCATTCTTTTTGGTTGTCCCCATGTTTAGTCATCATAGCTTGTGTTTATGGCATCTGGTTGTACAAATCCTCTTTAAATCACGGGCCACTTTGATTTCCTCTAGTGTATTCCCCTCTTATTTCTAGCGTAATAGTTGATTTCCCCGTGGTTATGCTTGCTTTGTGTTGTATGTGCAGTTGCCTTAGCTTAGTACCTTCTCGTTTGAGTTGGATTTTAGCTGAGTTAATATGCACATCCCCGTGGATTAGCTTATTAATTGTAATATATTCACTGTCTCATAGTTGGATCACATGCATCTTTAACATAATGGTCAATTCTTTTATTTGAAATCTTAACAAATTGAATATATCCCCATAGCATTGTAATTGACAGTGTCCACATACGAATTTGACAGTGTCTATACTCGAACTTGACAGTGAAGATGATTCTGTCATAAAAGAGGGTCTTGACTGTCATTAATTTTCTATGTTGCAATTTACATCTGTCTTTGGTAATCCTCTATTCCTCTCTACACTACATGCCTAACTAGTTGTTTTCTTCTTAAATCAGTTCCACTAGTTAAATTGGCGAAGCGCCACTTCCTTTTCTGATGTTGTTTGGTTGGTTTCTTATTTACCGTGCTTAAAACAGTTCAACTAGCCTGATTTCCTTTGGCTAGAGTACCCCTGAATCTCATAAGGAGAACATTTCTCCACAGCTGTCTCTAGTTTTTCTCATCAGTTTTTAGTCATAAACTTAATTCTGTGTTTACCACTCATATTTTAGTTGGTACATTGCTTCATGCTCTGCAGATAATGTGGCAATATTGAAATTAGGATGTGTTACTATACAACAACCACATCTGATCAGGTCTTATTCTGATCTGAATACCATTACTGCCCTACTCTCATAAAGAAATGGTTTGCTACTCCTGCTTCCACTTTTTTAAAAAAAAAACAGTGAAGCATAAGAAATTGTTTGAAAACAAATTCTATGTAATTGTTTCCTTGGGTTCCTGGAAAAAATGCATATTCCTGTGATAGATGTAAAATTCAGTATTGTTGACAATTGATCAAACACATTTCTTAGTCCATATACTAGAATCATGAAACACAATTCTGATCTGTTTAATGTTTACAGCATCTGGCCTCTCCGGGAGTAAAGAGACGGCACAAAGTCAGGTCCTGGTCGGAATGGGTCTGCTTGCTGGTTCCACTGTTTTCCTCCTCACCCTGCTTTGGGAACCTGTGTCATTTTTGGCAAGTGTGACCTTGGGCCAAATGGTGAGGCAGTTGATGTAACGAACACCAAGGGCTTCAGCTTGACTGGTACATTGCTTTCTCTTATGTGAAGTGTTGCTATGGAAACAGTCTGACGCTTTGTTATCCCATAATTCTGTAGTACAGTGAAGCACAAAAGTTATTGTTGTTTACATCGAGAAATGGAAAAAATGTAGTAATATGGTTGATAGGATCCTACAGATAACAATTAGGCAGAATAATTCATATACTTAATAACTACCAAACTAAAGCTCATGCTGTAACATATGATCCTAAACATATGTGTTTTGTTTGCCGTCCTTTTTACTAGTCTGGTAAATTTTTGGCAGGCACTGGTATTACAACTGATCTGCAGTCCAGCTACGCAGCACGGATCATGGGGCTATCTGTCATCCCTTTATCATTGCTCTCTGAAATTTTCATGTTCCTTTAATTTCTTCTCCTTTTCTTCATGTTTTTCTTTGATTCCAAACTCAGTTGTCCTGTGCATCTCTTGGAAACAGAATTGCTGACAGTTCCTATGAATTTGTAACTTGGTTGTCGGCTGTTCTGTTGATCTGACATCTTTCTGTTGTGTCGCAGCTAAAGTACTTGCATGTGCCAGCAACCCTACCAATTGTAAGATGCCACAACTTTTGTGCTCCACAATGCGGCAATCTTGTTTCACTTTATCTAATTACATATCATTTATCATAAATGCATGTGCTCAAGACTGTCCTAGCATGAAAGTAAACTTCCAGGCATCTGCATGTTTCGGTCAGTTTTGTTGGTTTCAGTCCTGTGCTTTGAAAATGCTATTTAATTTTATTTTAGTTTTTGAAATTGGAAATTCTTCCTTATGGTTAGGATTTTATCTGTACTTGTTCATGGACTATCATAAGCCCCACTCAGCAGTAGTTGGTCAGATTTAGTGCAGTACATGCATGTGAAATCCTAATTAGGATGCCGCCATCAGAATTTTGGAATTTTTAAAATTTACAGACTTAATAGTCGTCCAGTTTAAAATTGGCAGTTAAATCTTTTAATCGGTAGTTAAATTTTACCTTTTGTAATCTGATCAGGACTTGGTAGTTTGATTTGCATCTTCCAGGGTTTTCGAGCACCTGACTAAATCTGCATTTTACTAACTGTAGAAAATTTTGTGTTAATCTTATATTTCCTTTTACATTTTGTATATGTTAAATTTGCATTTTCCAGGGCTTCCGAGTAACCCACTAAATCTGTAATTTTTCTAATTATAGAAAATTGTTCTATTTAATTTTTTTCTGTTTTGTTTTGGGGAAATTGGAGTTGCTCATAAGCTCCAGCCCTTAGCCAGCAGGTAAAGTTCTTATCACCCTTTACTGTGTTTCACTCGCTAGTCTTTATATGTGCAATTGCCAGTCAGGCCTAGCTTATATGCCAGTTCACATTTCAGTGTCAATTGCATGTTAGAATGCTGGCAGATTAGATTTTCTTTGTTTCTGTGGTAGTTAGTTCATTTGCATATGCATTTATCTCTGTGGGTTTTCGAGCACTCGAACAATTTGTTATCTTGCTAACTATAGAAAAAATCTGTTTATCTTAAATGTTCTTTTGCATTTGCTTCTTCCTGTGGTTCTTATTTCATTTGCATATGCATTTGCATCTACGGGTTTCCGAGCACCCCCAACAATTTGTTATCTTCCTAACTATAGAAAAAATCTGTTAATCTTTAATTTTCTTTTACATTTGCTTCTTCCTGTGGTTCTTATTTCATTTGAATATGCATATGCATCTGCGGGTTTCCGAGAACCCCCAACAATTTGTTATCTTTCTAACTATAGAAAATATCTGTTAATCTTTAATTTTCTTTTACATTTGCTTATTCCTGTGGTTCTTGTTTTATTTGAATATGCATTTGCATTTGCAGGTTTCCGAGCACCCCAACAATTTTTTATCTTCCTAACTATAGAAAAAATTTGTTAATCTTTAATTTTCTTTTACATTTGCATCTTCCTCTTGTTCTTATCCTTCCTGTTGTTCTTAGCCACAACTATGTTGATAATGAAAAAGTTATCATTTTTTCTTTAGGTATGAGAAGCATGAACAACAAGGAGATCAACATCCCAGGTTTGTATTGCCTATGGTCTTCTTGAATTTCATTATGAGTTCAGGCATATGCATTTTCAGCACAGCTGTGGCTGCTGACAGGTCAATTCATATGCCATTCTACATAAGCATAGATAGTACTTTGTATGTCAATTTATTATTTCGTATGCATATATGCATACTCAATTTGGTTTTATATTCTTTATATATGTGTCCATATTCATGTACTTTTTTTCTTAGTTGATATTGTAACTAAGAACTTGTAGCTATTGTAGCTTAGCAAAAATATATTTGTCCCCCTCCTGTGTGTACTTCAAATAATAAAGTGTACTTCGAATTTTGTATGAACTGGAGTTGATTTGACCAAGTTTCACAAATTTGTAGTGCTCGTGGTGTTCTGTTCCGGTGTTATTTCTCATGTCCCTGGAAGTGCTTGTGCTTCCCTTCTATTGCTTACAGTTCCAATTGTTTTGTGATTTTGACTGTTCCGGTGATCTGACTTTTCAATGTTATGTGACAGGTGAAGTACACACAGGAGCTGGGCAACCCTACCAAGTGTAAGATCCCGCCCCTTTTGTTTTCCACAATGCGTCGGTCTTGTTTTTGACGCCTTTCATCTTCTTCTGGTGGTTCTGATTTTTTTTGAAGCGGAACTGGTGGTTCTGATTCGGTTCTGATGGGTTTTTTGTGTTATCTGTGCAGTAGTCAAGGGCATGGGAGGGTCCATTTCAAGGTGCACTTCTTCAACATTTTGCTGCGCGGCTGACACAGATTTGGATAATTAAGTTGGCTTATGACAGTTAGTGCTAAGCAGTGTGTTGACCCACGTCTTATTGATTGGAATTCTGTTGTTTGTGCCTGGTCGTAGTCTTGTAGGGCTGCAAATTCAAATTCTTGATCCGTATAAAAGAAGACGGTTGTTATATGCTCTCTGTTTATTTATGCCAAATCAAAGATTATTCCCTTGTTACCTTGATTGCTTACCTTGGTCGTTACAATATGTTGACAGTATCATTTTTTTTTTTGATTTTACAGACAGTGGTAGTGTATTTGACACTATAAAATCACTGTCATTTATGGCTATGTTGACTGTCATTCATGGAGTACCTATTGTTTTGCCCTCCGGTGGTGTTTTTGAATTTTGGTATTTTGTATATCTATATGTCATATCTCAGTTTTATTGATTTTAAAGCCCATTTTTTTTCATACCATCATATTAGAATCTCATGTGTATGTATACCGTCATATTTCATTTTTTTTATATTTTTAGTGCATAATTTTTGTAGCAAAGAAAGTTTGCTGTCTTCTTCGCAGTATTCTTTCATATGAGCTCATAAAATATATGTATTCTTGGTTGTTTAATTGCTTTATACAAATCAATGTGTTACCTTCATAACAGATCACACTCTTTACGGTTTGGTATAAAATACTGTGTTCTGGGTTGGTTAATTGCATAGGGAATATTAGTGTGCTACCTTTATAACAAAATACACTCGTTTTCGTTTGCCATAATCTGTGTATTTTTATTCCTTGAACACACGTGTGTTACCCTTACGGTATAGACACTCCCTTTGTGAAAAGGAAGCATTTGGGTGTGCTAGTACAGTACATCCTACACGAGCATCTGAAGACTGAAAGCGAAAGAAGGAAAATTAAAACAGAGGATCACGCGCCCGGCGTCCATGCGGCACCAAATCAAAGCATCCGACGAGCATCCACTTCCTTTCGGCAACCACACGCTACCGTGTCGTTCGTCACCCGTAGTTGAGCCGGAATATGTCGTTCTGCACGAAGAAGCTTCCCTGCTCGTTGGGCACCAGCTGAAACATCTGCAATTAATCCAAGACCGGACAATTCACGCCAAATTTCCAATTGAAAAAACAGTTTTGAGAGGATAGGATGCCGAGATTTGAGATTTGCACGTTGCGCACGATTGCACGAACCTGGCTGAACCTGAGCTGGTGCTCCTCGCCGGCGAGCTGGAGGTTGCCGCTGACGAAGACGAGGATGCTCCCCGGGAACGACGGCGAGGGCTGGCAGTCGACGGTGCAGATGGAGTGCCGGCATTGGTCGAACGGCAGCTGGGACAGCTTCCGTCCGATCTCCTCCGCGCCCGCCACGGCGTGGCCCTCGAAGGAGAGCATCGAGGTGTCGCCGTAGAGCGCCGCGAGTGCGCCCCGGCTGGCGTCGAACGTGTTGTAGTAGTACTCCACGAACGCACTCGCCACCGCGTCGCCGTTGTCGCCCGGCTGCCCGTCCATTGCAAGCACGGCGGCTTCGACCCGCGACACGAGACGCTAGCTGATGCCTGGTGGGCCGGTGGTGGACTGGCGGTGCGCTCGTGCTCCGGATGCTCACGGCGGCCACTGCAAATTGCAAAAGAGTACGGGAACCTCGCGCCGGTATTTGTAGGCGCGCGGCCGCGGCGTCGCGCGTGGCTTTGGCCTGTGGCTGTGGCTGCAGTGCAGTGTGGTATGGCATGGGGTAATCCGTTTGTATACTCGAATGAAGGTGCAGACTGCTAGCTTTCGCTCTTTTTCCATATTGGCGTAGGTCGCACGCCCAGCTCGCGTGTGCGAGTGCGCGTGGAGCCAGCCACATGAGCGCAGGGAGGTGGAAAAGCGGAGCGGGCTTCCTCATCGATCAGGGTCTTTTGATGGAAGGAAAAGGCAAGGGGGAAAAGCAGTAGGAACAATATTCCTTGCCCAAAAAGAGGAGTTAAGTTTGTGCATTTTCTGCTTCTCCGATCCTTTTCTGAAATGATAGTCTGTTTCCTCAGTCATTCGTATAGAATGGTCCGGTCCGTAGCTGAGGATCATATCGAAATCTAGCTTGTTACCTGTTCGTTGATGCATCTATGTTTTGTTCTTTGCATGTTGGTTTGCTCAAGGAAGGTACCGATCCCTACGAACCGCCTTCGGAAGATGCACGCAAGGAATCCAGGGGTGACGGCCAAACAGGAACTGCGCATGAGCTAGACATGACATACCCGAGTGTGGTGACGGAGGAACTTGTCCGGCACATGGCAGAAGGCACGGCCACAGAACCACAAGCTGGAGCCTGGAGGGCGCTTTCGGCGGCGATCCGACGTCGTCCTCCTCGTGGCCGCACGACGGACCGCCGCCACTTTCGCCGACCGAGCCAAATGAGCTGCACAGCTCGTTGCCGCCGCCCGCCCTCTCTCTTTCTCGCTACGTCACTCACACACGGCCGCACCTGACAGCCCAAAGACCACAAAAAACGTCGGCCTGGTGGGGAGAAGAAGGGAACCGCTAATTTGCGGTCGGCCGCAGGGACTGGACCGTGCGCTCGCACGTCCGTCCAAGGCCGACCGCGGCGCGCGTGCTGCCCAGCGCCGGTGCTATAAAGAGGGCAGGCAGGCGGGCCCCATTCACCAGAAAAAATATTTTTTCTTCTAAAAACCATTTTGAGAAGAAAAAATATTTGAAGGAAAAAATTTACAGCACAAAAAATTTGTCATACAAACATTTCATGAAAAAAAATGCAACAAAAATCCTGAGCGAGCAAACTGTTGCTTGCTTGTTTGTGACAAAATTCTTCAGAATTTTTTGCAACAAAATTTTGTCAACAAACTTTTGCTTGCGACAAAATTTTTCAGCGTCAAAATTTTTGCAACAAAATTTTGTCAACAAACTTTTGCTTGCGACAAATTTTTCAGCGTCAAAATTTTTGCAACAAAATTTTGTCAACAAAATTTTGTCAACAAACTTTTGCTTGTGACAAAAAAAACTTTAGCACCAAAATTTTTGCAACAAAATTCTGTTCAACTCTTCTTATTAGGTCCCACCAGCAGTAAAGAGTCCTCGCGCGCGGGGGTGGGGGAGCGAGCGCACGGGCCAGCCGGTGCGCTCGCCCCCAAATTTGGGATCGCGGGAGAAGAAAGAGGTGAAGAGGAGGAAGAGAGAGAATGGAGGTGGGCTCCACTGTGACAAAGTGGGCCCCGCTGCCATGTCAGCGAAAATCACTGTCTAAACCATGTAAGGGTAAAACGGATGGTTTACTAGATAACTGGTTTTTCGGTTCAATGAGAAAACATGGACTCAGCCCAATGTCCAGAGAAGTGAAAGGGACTATTTCCGGAGGAGAACGAGCACGCATGCTCGAGCACTGGAACAAAACTCTTATCCGTCTCGGGCTGGAGGCCGTGTGTCACAGTGGTGCCACCCGCGCTGTGCAAGTCGTGATCAAACAAAACAGTTGGGCGCTCCGCGACGATGGGTCGATGGCCCGCCGATTGAATAACATGGGCACACAAGATACAAAAGGGCCATCACAGTGATACAGATCGGTCGACAGTATGGTAGACGCTAGACAGCGCCACTACCACAACGGCATACTTTTTTGAGCCGTTGCAGATTCAGAACATGAGGCTCAGGATACACAGTTTTTTCACCTGCGAATGCGAATTGTCGGATAAACATTCACGATTGCACACCACACCATGAAGAGTATATCTTCAATCTCATATTGAATACACCAGCCTTGCATGAAAGCTCCTTTAAAAAAAAACTGAATGCAACAGAAAAACATATATGCATGCAGAGCATCAGCCATGAAGAAGTACACATATATATAGCCATATACTCCGGTGGTAAACAATTGACGCCGGCCGGTAGCATCAAGCATACTTGTCGGCGATGTCAGTGAGGCACTGCACGAGCTCCTTGGGCCTGGAGAGCATGACCAGGTGGTCGGCGGCGATCTCCTTCACCTCCTCCACGGGGTTGTTCTCCACCATCCAGCGCTGGAACCCCTCCACGATGGCGTAGTCCTCGCTGCACACTACGTACACCTTGCGCACCGACCCGTACCCCTCCTTGGTGAACGGCTGCTGGACGACCAGGTCCTCTATGAACATCGAGCTCACCCTCATCAGAGATGACGCCAGGGTGACGTCCTGCGGATCAAAATGGCAGACCACACGCGTCAGCGTGCTTGCTTGTGTTCTTGACACACTTTTAGCGCTAGCTAACAGTGACTAGCTCGTGCAAAAATGTTCGTGGCTAAAAATGCGTCTTGTCTTGGATCCACTTTTTTTCTTTTTTATAACGCGTTTATGTTACTGTCAAGTATCCATAAACAAAGATTTAATTTGCACCGTGAGTGGGACACATCCGGACAGGATCTGTGGCTATGGCGCGCTACGCCTACGTATCATGTACTACTACAAAGCCAACCAAACAAATGATTTTCTAGAGTTCCACAAATAAAACAAATGATTTCAGTTTTTTTTTTTGACACCTCCCTGCTGAGTACAATTGTAGTATCTGTTCATGTGCGTACTCACTCCTCACACACACCCACACACGCACGCCCCACGCACACAACCAAACCTACAACTATACACAGCAAACATCGCGTCCTTCGTGGCACCTGATTCCGTAGACGACGGGCACGTCGTTCTGACCATTGTGGCATCACGCGCGGGAGGTTGCAGGCTACAGATATTATTACGAGGGAAAACACCCTCCGGTGAGAAACCAGGGTCGAGCGGGGCTCGAACCCTGGCCGGCATCGAGCGAACCACGAGCTCTTACCATCGCGCTACGTGCGCGTTCTCACAAATGATTTCAGGCCTTGTTTAGTTCCAAAATCCAAAATCCAAAATGAATGTTTAGACACATGTATGACGTACTAAATATAGGTAAAAAAACAAATCGCATTATATAGATGGACTGGAATTTGCGAGACGAATCCAATGAGTCTAATTAGGCCGTGATTAGACACTAATTTGCTACAGTAATGCTGCAGTAAACATGTGCTAAAGACAGATTAGTTAGGTTCGTTAGGTTCTTCTCGCGAATTCCAAACGTAATCTGTAATTAGTTTTTAATTAGTCTATGTTTAATACTTCAAATGTGAAAAGATTCCCTTTCAAAATCTTTTCACCGCGGAACTAAACACGGCCTCAGTTGGTTTTGAAGAAACTTGTGGTATCGAAAACGTCACTCGCCCAGATATGCATGTGCACATGCTCTTCATCAAAGCCAACGGCATGCACTGTTGATGATAACATAAGCCCTGTTTTCACATAGCGGTAGGCCGTCCTTTTCATCCGAGGACGAAGTGATTTGGCACGGTGCGTGGCCAATGGACATATGGCTCTCTAGCTATGCTGATCAACGAAAGCTACTCTTGCAATTTGGCTCACAGCCTTACACGAAGGACAAACGGGACAGGCGCAGCGTACAGTGTGCGATGCGTACCTCGGGCGAGCAGAGCTGGAAGAACTTCTCCCGCATGATCCTGGGCCCGAACAACATGGACGTGGGGAGCTTGCCCTCGTCGTCCTGCGGCTTCAGCTCCGTGTCCATCCAGTCCAGCCACTTCCCCTCCACGAACTTCAGCCATCACAGCAACACCACAAATTAAAGGCGAAACAGCAAGTCGTGAGGAGGGAGGCATCTCGTACGTTCCCGAAGGGAAATAACATGACAAGGACACGCACACCACAGGAGGACGGAGAATCTAGCGAGCCTAGCTTAATTATTGGCAGGTTGCGTTCTGGTCGTGGATCGCCCGGCCTCTCACCTTCTCGAGCACGTGCGACGGCGGCGCGGCGCAGTCGGGCATGAAGGCGCAGAGGAACACGGCGGCGGCGACCTTGTCGGGGAACATCTCGGCGGCGAGGGCGACGTTGACGCCGCCGAGGCTGTGGCCGACGAGCACCACGCGGTCGCCGTCGGGCAGCGCGGCCAGGAGGTCGAGCAGCGGCGCCGTGTAGTCCCTGAACGTGGGCACCTCACGCAGCGGCCGCGGGTCGACGCCCGACGCCGCCAGGTCCGGCGTGTCCACGCGGTACCCCGCGGCGCGGAGCGGGGTGGCCACCTTGAACCACGACCAGCCGCCCAGGCACGCGCCGTGCACCAGCACGATGTGCTTGCTCCCGCTGCCCATGGCGCCGCAGAGAGAGGCCGGGGTAGCGCCGTGTGCTAGCTCGAATCACCTCTTGTGCGGCTAGCTAGCTGCAGCAGGCACGTCGTCTCGGCGCAGGAAAACGCCTTGGAGCGCGACGGCCTTATAATACCGTGCCGCGCCGTGCGGCGCGCGCGCGCGGCGGTAGTGGTGTAGGCGCACAAGTAAGTGTAAGTTGCGACGAACCGAACTAATCACATCAGACGGGCTTAAGAGTCCTGTTCCTTATGGAGGATAAGCTTGTTTTTATATAAAAAGAGGGAGAATATGTAGACTTGTATAAAGATAATCCTTCGTCAAGTCAACTTTGGAGGGTGAGACTGAGAAGAGACGACAAAAGAAAATGCTAACGTGTGATCGCGTTCCTCTTTTGAAAAGGTTAGAGAAAATCAGCAGAAGAAATATATTGGATCCTGTTATACTAAGCATAGGCGGGCTGATGCAGACTAGGAAGAGCTAAGAAGTCTCTCGTGCTGGGCGTGCGTGGTTCAATATTGAAGAACGCGAGTACCGGGACCGACAACTAGTACAGGTTGCATCAACAGAATGCATTTCTTTTTGGAAATTTTGTTTGCTCATTATCGCCAGCGGAATGCTAATCAAGCTAGCGGCGCAGTGCGTGGTGACGTGAAACCTGACAAGCCATTTGCTCAAAAAGAAATCTGACAGGCCAATATCCAGACGTCGTTGTTGATTTGCTGCAGAAACGGTGACAAGGGGACGACGACTCGACGATGCAAATCACGCTCGCCTGCATCCAAAAATGAGATGAGAACACGACGGAAGACCAACCAGCGGTTTGGCTCCTAGCCGCCGGTGTGATCGCGACGGCCGGGCTTTTGCAGTCTCGCGCACACAGGTGACACAGCGGCCCAGCGCCCGCTGTAGAAACAGGATTTCTCAGTTTCTCAGGCCATCATGCGTGTATCGATCTGGGGACTGGGGGCTTCCGGTGATCCGACGGTCACACACTCACATGCCCATGCCCGACAGATAATTTAGCACAGGAAAATTAAGATGTCAACAGAAGGGTGTACTGCTGCACTACTGTCCCGTAGAGTTGGCGTGCACGATGGCGCGCCATAGAAATAGGACTCGCGTTGAGCGCGCGTGGCATAAACAACTCGATCCTCCAGGCAGGAACTGAACTGCAACCACCTCTGCTGCAAACTGGTTGGTTCAGAGCTTGTACATGTTCCCCACTACAGTACAGAGGATTAGTATAAAGATCAGTCGCAAAATGTTTACGAAAGATTAGATGGTCGTGGTCCTGCCCAGGATAGGCTATACTTGTGGAAATTTTGTACTGCCATCTAACGTGGCATGCATCCACATGCCTCCTCTAGACAGGCCCGTCTTGGAGGGGGGTCAGCCTGTGCAATGGCCAGGGGCCCATCAGGCTGAGGGCCCATGAATCTACCAAGTATGTATAATACAGTATACCTTACACGATCTACCATGTATGTATATTTTAGATACAATTGATCTTGAAAGTGTTCTTGAAGATTTTGCATCAAGAAATGCCCAAAAACACCTTCTTAAAAGGCACTAAAGCACTATACATTTATTTAAGATAACCATCATAGTTATTTTGCCCTTTTTAATCTTTGATGTACTGTTACTTTTCCGAGAAGAATTAAATATATACTATGTATGCTACAAATTATCTCTTATTAATACTATTATATAATGTAATTGTTTTATTAAAATATTAGATTGTCATGCCCTTAATGTCTTACTAGCCCAAGGGCCCATAAAATTTGTGGAACGGGACTGCCTCTAGAAACAAAATTACCCATGAGGTACATGCACCTCCACAAATTGCCTAGGTAATAGTAGTTTCAATATGCCAAAATGGAAATGTTAACACCTTCAGAGATCAAATTGCGGACTTCATCTTTTGCCGCCACTGGTCCCAAGCTAGACCGGCGACAGCCAAATTGCAGGTTCCAAGTGTACCAAAAAAACTAATTGGCCATGATGCCCTCACAAAATTCAAACTAATTGGCCATGTTTATGCACAATGCAGCTTGCTTTCATTAAAAAAAAAAAAAACAATCACCCCTGCGGCCGGCGGCCCTGCCACACTTCAAATCTTCAATACTGCATACCGAGAACAAACAGCCATTGATTCAGGCATTCAGCTGGTAACTGAGCATCTCAAATCGACACATTTATTGATGTAAGAGCTGTTCAACGCTCAAAAGAGAAGGAAAAAAAAACTTTATCTGTAAACCTTTCCTGTGCCTATGTACAAACATCTCAAATCATGCTGGTACAAACATTTCTTCTGTAAACCTTTATCTGTAAACCTTTCCTGTGATACACTGACGTATGGCTTCTACACTGCTAACATCCACCCATTTCTCAATTTCTTCTGTACAAACATTAGTAACGATGGCAAGCAAGGCAAAAGCAAGGATATCAGTGTATCACTGGCCGTCAGCTTGACCTCCTGTCATCTTCCCCATGGAGAGCGTAAAGTAGAGCAGTATCAACGTGCCCACGCTGGACCTGTAAATGAAAAAGTGCATGCCATTAAAAGTAAATACTGCAACGCAGGAAACAGCGTGGTACCTCTGTAGAGTGTAGGCTAGGCACTACTATCAGCAATAAGTCAAGGTTTCACGATTGTCTGCGACATAAGTGCATAACTAATATACCCCAACCAGTAAATGGCACAATATGTTCCAAACAACAGCCACAGGCACTCAATAAGTTGTTAATTAAAAATAAACAATTCCTATGGAGACATGGTTGCACAATTCCTATCTATCTTTGAATATACGGTTGTCGCCATCATTTGGGCTTTCTTTATTGCACACTGATTAACCATTGTTCCAGACTTTCAGAAATCCTTTAGTTGTGGTCAATTTATCGCACCGTGTGCTGCCTGTTTGTCCTACAACTGTCATCAATGAGATGCCTTATTGGCGACCACAACAAAGAGTACGGAGTATTCCTGCACAACGCTGCCTGCCTAAAAAAACAGGACAGATTCAGAGTTTCAGGCCCACTGTTCTTAGTCTAACCAGGATAAGGACCAAACTATCTTGAGGGGCCTACGGTACCAAAGCATTTCTGATTTCATTCAGTGACTTTGAGTCTGGAAAATTGCAACTAGAATTCTGTTGACAAAGTTGTAGACTTGTAGTACATTAACCTGAAACCTAACAGGAACTGGATATACAGAATACACAAAACAACAGGCAATGGTATGGTTGATTACTTACCATTAAAACTACAGATATGGAACTACGGTGGTGTTTTTTAAAAACAAAAGGAAGGAAAAATGGTCCATTGTACATTTGTACTGAATTTATGTAGATACATTGTACTAGCACGCTGCTCCAATATACTAGTGTCCAGATCAGATTTATATTTAGAATTTTCGGTTGCGGCCAGAAAAATTGATAACTGACAGATCTAAGGCACAAAATTAGGAAAATAAATCCTTAAGTGTACAGTTTACAGCTTTACACCGACAAAATCTATCCTACACATATAGCCAGATGGAACAGCTACATTCTAACTGATGGAGCTATTTTGAAGAGCAACCTGTTCAGAGCTTTTCATCAAAAGGAAAAGAAGACAGCAACAAGGTTCCTAACTGTTGGTTGTGACACACACGAGACAACAGAATGTAACGCACACAACTGACACTGAAAGGGGCCTTTTTGGTACTTTAATCATATTGCTTGGAGATGGCTGGAAGAATTAAGCCTGGAGATGAAAGAAAACGTATGGCCTGTATGGAACAGGACCACAGAGACAGACGTTTTTTTCTTTTTAACTAACGAGACGAGGAATAGAGGATGCATTGCTGGTTACATACAGTGCTGCAAACACAAAGAGGATCTTCCTGGGGTCACGCCACCCGGGAACACGCCGGCTCGCACGGCGGCGCTTTGGGGTTGAGGGGTGATACTCCCTTGGGCTGCCGTCAACGTGCACCGGCACTGCCTGCTTCTCATATGCACTTGTCACACCTGTATAGGAAAGGCTCTGATGAACTTTCTATTCAGGAAAAAGAAAAGACGAAGTGCAACGATACTACTTAGTACACCTCCTTGCCGTTGCAAGGTTGATTTCTGATAGGCACCAGCTATTACCATTTTCCTAACAAATATAAAACAAAATAATGACAAGTGATTTCCATTTCTTTTGAACTTATTTATTCACACTTCTGTACATCAAGTCTCAAAATTCTTCCTAATATCAGAGATCAAAGAAATTAAAGACCAGACACACTTAATCAACTAGACGCCTACCTACCTAGAAACAATTAATGTCTCATATCCAAAACTACGACGAAACTTAACAACCCATAAGAGGCGCAATCTTGAGCAATGCGTTTGCTAAAAGTAGTAGCAGATTTCATGCAGACTGTATTTGTCGAAGGCATCCCTGCAGATTGTAGCATGAATCTGAAAAAAAATTTGGATGGAGCGTGGCCCGTCGGGCGTCAGGCTCTTTCATGATGCATCGAGTAGGTGGCGGGTAACACTAAGGTCCATTTCCGAGGAGCAAGGATTGATGAGAAATGAATGCAGCTATCCCACGCAAAGCATCTGACATGACACACTAATTAGGGGCTGCATTTGATGAGAAGTCCTGACAAACCGTGTGTGTGGACTCCTTCGTCATCTACACCGCGTGATGCAATCCGCGAATTTTGAATTTTTTATATATGTATAAAGTATCTAGTGCTACACTGCTACCAAACCTAAACAGGCAAGGAACTTGAAAATTTCATTATTAAAGAGCTCGAGATTTCAAGTGGTCACTGTAGTTTCAGAATTCAGAGTAGCAAGCAGGGAGGATGAACGCGCTGACCAGTGGAAGAAGAGTTGGCGTCTCCGCTCCGCTCCCGCTCCAACCCCTTTGCGGCGGCGAACGAGGACTCCATCGTCTGCTCATCAGGCCCCAAACAAGAATCATCCGCAGCAGCGAAATCAGAAATGGCGATAAAACGAAGCGAGTATTTAATAATAACCAAAGTAAATTCTATTCGAACGAGGCTTACCAGGTCCGGCTCGGCCCCCGGCGACTCCGCCTCGCCGCGGATGTCGAGCGCCACAAACTCCGGCGCGGCGCCCCGGTCCGCCTCCCGTCCGACGAGGTCCATCGATGATGGCTCCTCCCCTTTGCTCGCTAAGTCTCAGGGCTCTCAGCGACCAAATAACGCGGCGAGGAGCATCACCGGTGGCGGAAGGCAGCAGGCACCGCGTGGTAGGAGTCGAGTCCGAGTCGCTGGTCGCCGCCTTGACTTGAACCGGTCGCGGCCCTTGACCCGTGCCGTTTGGTCTTCCGTGGGCGCGGATGGCAGAGGGCGAGAACGGGACGCTGCAACCGCCGCGCGCCGGGGACGAGACGGCCGCGGCGGAGAGTCTGGCTGACGGACGGGGAGAGTGAAGGGGGGAGGATCCGGTCGAGGGGTGATGAAGGAAGGCGGCGTGGTTTTCGGCAGCGAGCGAGTTAATGGCGACGGAACAACCGAGCAGGGGGTGGAGGGAGGGAAAGACGAAGGCGGCCGCTCACCGGAAAGGGGCGCGGGACTGCGGGAGACACGTCGCGGCGGGCGGGTGAGCGGGGAAGGGGAAAAAAATCCGGTTTCTGTTTTGTTTTGGATTTTTGGAATCTCTCAGCCGAAATTAAAAATGACGCCCCGAAAATACAAGTCGCGTCTGGGAAAAGGGATAAACATGTGAGCTGTCGCTTTTGGTTTAAGCAAAGCGCCGGCAAGGAACACTTCGTTCAATCTTTTCCATCAATCAGAATTGCCAGCTCAAAAATGTTCTGAACAGGATTGTGGTGGTTATAAAATGTACTCCCTCTGTCCCAAAAAGAATGCTTGTTTGGGTTGCGTGCCGTTAAATTTGTTCACGTTTGACCAAGTTTCTAGTGAATTGTATTCATATTTATGGCTCTAAATAAATTTGTTAAAAACTACATTTGAAAACGAATCTAATGATATATATTTCATATCATAAATATTTATATATTTTTAATTATAATTGGTCAAACTAAGATTCTGAAATTTTTCGGGAAGCGAGAAGTGCATTCTTTCTGGGACGGAGGGAGTATTTTTTTTCTGGCGGGTAGTGTTTATAATAATTTATCTGGAGTATTCTCCGCAAAATTGGGCTTTAATAATTAATAAGCACCATAGCATTCTGGCTCGGAATATATTTTTATAAGAAACTTATAACTTACCAACACGCTTCCCACGTAATCTCTCTACGACTACTACATCACATTATTTTTCTTGCTCGCAAAATATAAAAGGAAAGAAAAAGGGAAATGGGATTCTGAAACCTCTCGCAGTCCTCGTACCGTTAGAAAGTCCGGGCTGCCTGTGTTCTCCACTTCGAGGCCTGGATGGCTGAGATTGGCCGAAGTGGGCTGTGTGACGGCCTGGAGGGCCCATTTATAGGGCCTAGTGGACCGGTTACGAAGGGGCCCGTAAATCAGTTTGAGAGTAGATTATCGGCCCGCAACAAACAGAAATGCATACAAATACAGATCGATGTCTCCAAAACCAAACTAATAGATAAGTTGTATAGAATACCTATTTGCGAAGTCATGTAACTATCGTGTATAGAATATCTATTTGCGAAGTCATGTATATATTTCCAGTTGATATAAATAGGTAACAACATGTTTCCAAAGCACTACCTCCTTTGATCACTCATCTACGACTTACTATAGTTTGAAGCAAAGAAAAAAACATTATAAACTACAGATATGAGATTTCACTTTTCTAATTTGTTTTGATTCCTATTGAAACTTGCACACCATGAAAATTCACCTCACAACTAGACCCTTTGCTCTCCCAAACCCCATCCACCTAGTTGTGAGGCAACATCTTTACCAAATTTCCACTTAAAATATTTTATTTATACTATTGCATTGATAATGCTCATTTTCTTTCAAAAGTTGCATATGGACAACGCCATAGAGAGTTTATTTTGTGGCACCATGACAATTGGTTGAATGTGATTGTGTTGCAATTATGAGTGTATATGTCTATATTGTGTTAAAAAATATTTCTCAAAACACTATCGGTATGTTAATATTTTTTGTATTTTAAATAGAGAGCAAAGAAGGAAGGCTTAGAAAATATTATTGTAAAAATTTGCACTAATCAATGAAATAAATCGTGTACACAATATTTCTTAATAGCTTTGCTATGGTACACCCAAATAATTGTGAGCCGTCTATTTATGCAGATCTAGATGTTTAAGATGAAGCATTACCTATTAAGAAGTAATATAGCAAACATTTATCTATATATTTTTTATTTTTAAAAACATGAAAATCTTTTAGATCTAACTTCTTGCATGCAGTGGCGATGGGACCTAAAGTCACGGGCAGATGCCGATAGGCACGATACTTTGTTTTTTTCGTTTCTTTTTTTAAGGTAACGTGATAGGGTATGAGAGGGGAAAAATGTAACGTTTTATGGGTGAGTTGTAACAATTTTTTTCGTAACACGACAAAGATGAATGGTAAAACTTTTCCCAAACGTGACATTCGTATTATTTTTTTCCTATAGCGTTACATGTTATTTTTCATAATGTGTGGTATAGACCCATATGCATTTGGAAATAAGACACATCATATGCATCATATTTTGATTGCGTGCATGTTGATCGGTAGTTTGGGGGGGGGGGGGGGGGGGGGGGGGGGGACGGTTGTCATTCCACACCTCTGTGATGATAATTGATAACGCAAGACATGGACGTATGAGATTGTCATGCCTTTTTTGGATTATTTACATATTTAATTGTTTCTTTTATTATAAAAATCAACAACTCTGAATCGTTCGAACTCTTACCTCTTAGGAACTAACCAGGTGTACCATAGCAAAGCCCCTTTCCTGAACTAGCATGTTATATATGTTCAATACGTTCGTAGCTAGTTCTCCCCATGATTCACGTTTTTAGTTGGTTACAATCTTCTTCAGCTTTCCATACGGAATTAACGATCTTGTAACCCCTTCAATTATTATGGTCCGGAAAATATCGATTTAGTCTAGATGTAAAGTTAGTTTAATAAGTAAACATTTGTTTTATTTTCTAATTATATATAATAAAAATACTACCTGATGTTTAAAATGGAGGCAACTCAAAACATCATTTGTGTCAGAAGAAGTAAATCTATTACCAGATGCATCTTTATTGCATGAAAAAAGTCTATATCACCCCCAACCTATGAGGGGTGGACTACATAACCCCCCCCCCCCCCCAACCTATGAAATGGTCTATATCACCTCCCTGAACTTTCAAAAACCAGTCAAATTACCCCCTAAAGCAATTTGAAAAATCATAGTAAATCATAGAAAAATCATAAAATAGAAAATCCAATTGTGTTGAACTCCAGATGAGTAGATCTACACAGTGAACATATAATATGGTATGATTTAGTACACTTTTTGTTGTAGCTTTATATCTATGTTTTTATTCATAACTGTAAAAATTGTACTACAACATACCACATTATATGTTCACTGTGTAGATCTGCTCATTTGGAGTCCAACACAATTGGATTTTCCATTTATGATTTTTTTGATTTACTATGATTTTTCAAAATTGCTTTAGGGGGTAATTTGACCGGTTTTCGAAAGTTCAGGGGTGATATAGACCGTTTCATAGGTTGGGGGGTTATGTAGTCCACCCCCATAGGTGGGGGGGTGATGTAGACTTTTTTCTTATTGCATTTGTTTCTACTGGGGCAGTGCAGTTCATCATCAACCTTGGATCCCGACTCGTCACTAGACGGACAAACTTGGCACTCAACGAGTAGTACCATTGTCATGATGCATTCGTTTTACCTTATAAGGCAGGCGGTTAGCCGGCGACAAACAGGATGTTGGAACATGACGCAGAATATAAGTTTGCAATAACAATGAAGACTCCCCTCTTAATTACCTACTACCTCCGTTCCAAATTATAGATTGTTTTGGCTTTTCTAGGTTCATCATATTGTTATGCACCATGATAAACGCTATGTCTAAATTCATAGCAAAATCTATGAACCTATTAAAAATCCAAACGACCTATAATTGGAACAGAGGAAGTAGTAATAATAGCTAATGCGATTGACTTCACCATTAGTTTAGGAGTCGCAAGCTGCAAATTTGCCAGCCTTATAATTTACCATGTTAGGCCACTCTTAGTGCATAATTTTTTTTCCAGGGTTTACCGAGTTTTATGGGAGATAAAAATTCCTATTACTTTCTCTCTTAATTATGGAACTTTCTCTCTTAGTTACCTTACCATGTCAATAAAATTGATGATGTAGTATTGGATTTAATGTTCCAAAAACTAACAGTAAAAGCTCCATTGAGACTGACCTTTAACAGCTCGACTATTTTGATTTTGAATAGGCACGGCACGCGTAACCACAGGTCATCTGGCAGGTAGACTAGGTCACCAAGAAACATATACGGAATACCGAGCAGGTATAACATAGCGCTCGTGCGTCAGGCATTTCTTGGTCAGCAGAGCACTCGGCTCGGCTTATTACCACGACGAGCTCAAGTTATCGCTCCTTCTTGCATTTACCGGGTTAATTTTTCGTAAGAAAGCTTGAAGTCTTTGGTACAGTATATCATCAGGTACGTACAGCCTTCATATCGACAATTCCCGCCTCCTGGTGATAAGCCAGCCAGGACAATCCATAATGTGAAAGTAGATAAGGGCTCTGCTAGTCGGCTAAAAGAATCCGTTGACGGTCACAAAAAAGCCACGACGGCCAGGCCGGGCCCATCGCCGCCGCCGCCGCCGCCTGCCCCTCCGGCCTCCGCGTTGGTACATGCTCGCGCCTCCGTGGGAAATGGCTGCCGCGCTTTTCCTTCTCCCCTTTCCGCGTGGCCTCCAACGTTCGTTCCATCGCTCCGCGAGACCGCGACTCTGCCTCGATGGATATTCCCAGCTAGCCAGCCTCGGTCTTTAACCAACTCGCTGAGATCCCCGATAGCGAGGGCCGGCCTCACCTACCACTACTGCCTCGCCGCCTCGCTTTCAGCGGAGACTAATCTCATCAATCTGTTATCCTCGCGCCCGGGGTTTTATTTGCCGGGAAGCTTGCGGATTCCGCCAATTTTATACTCGTCCAGTTTACGCCCGGCTCCGCGTCCAATTCTTCTTCGCCCGCCTTCTCCACCGATCCCGCGAGATCGTTTCAACCCTTCCTGAGCTGCTTCGTGAGTCCTAAGCAACGCCGGCGAGCTAGCGGCGACAATTCATTTCAATGAGGCAGCTTCTGCCGCTGCTGGTGGTGGCCGTCGCGGCGAGCTGGCGGCGGGCCTCGCGGACACCCGTCGCCGCGGTGGGCGGCGCGCTGCCGGGGCTCCCCGTGGCCGGGCTCGCCGTCGGGTTCTACAACGAGTCGTGCCCTGAGGTTGAGGACATGGTGCTCGCCGAGATGCGCGCCATCGTCGCCAAGGACTGGACCGTCGGCCCGGCGCTGCTGCGGTTCATGTTCCACGACTGCCTCGTCAGGGTGCGTTCGCTGCTATCTGCTTCTCTCCGTAGCTGCCTTTCCTTGTTGCTCCGCCGCGCGCGCTCCCCTATCGCGCGTTCGTTGTCGTCGCGAGCGCGACGTCGTGGCGGCTGGTGACGCGCGCGAGGGTTTGCCTGCAGGGTTGCGACGCGTCGATCATGCTCAAGTCGCGGAGCGACAAGGGGGAGAGGGACGCCGTTTCCAGCTACGGCCTCGCGGCTACGAGGAGGTGGAGCAGATCAAGGCCAAGGTGGAGGCGGCGTGCCCGCTCACCGTGTCGTGCGCGGACATCATCGCCTTGGCGGCCCGGGACGCCGTGTACCTGGTAAGCGCCTGCTGCCGTTGGTCAAATGCATTCGTGATGAGCGAGCTCGGTCGCCGTGGCGTTCTTCATTGCTTCCCCTGGACCAACAACGTTATTGAGAAAAGAGGCATTTACCTTCTTGCTGCGTGCAGAGCAACGGGCCGCGCTACCCCGTCGAGACGGGGCGCCGGGACGGCAAGGTGTCGGCGGAGTACGACGCCGACAACGACCTCCCGCCGCCCTCCTCCAACATCGTCGACCTCAAGACATACTTCAGCGTCAAGGGCTTGGGCTGGAAGGACCTCGTCGTCCTATCAGGTACTGTACTAGCAAATTACTCATAAACAATCGACGAACTAGCTAATTAGCTTCCATTGCAAGTGCAAGCAAAGCAAAGCTCCCAACCAACCAACCAACCGATTGCTCAATCCTTGCCGTCAAAGCGCAGGAAGCCACACGATCGGGCGTGCGCAGTGCTCGACGTTCGCGTCGGACCGCCTCTACAACTTCAGCGGGAAAGGCGAGCAGGACCCGTCGCTGAACAAGACGTACGCGGCGACCCTGAGGGAGGCGTGCGAGGCCGGGCTGGAGAACGACACGACCCCCGTGGAGATGGACCCGATCAGCCCCGGAACCTTCGACCTGGGATACTACCGCGACGTGCTCAGCAACACGAGCCTCTTCCTCTCGGACCAGGCGCTCATGGACGACGGTGGACCAGGGCGTACGTCGAGAGGATGGCCGCGGCCGAGTCGACGGAGGAGTTCTTCGCCGACTTCGCGGTCGCCATGACCAACATGGGCAGGCTCGAGGTGCTCACCGGCGACAACGGGGAGATCAGGGAGACATGCGCCGCGTTCGTCCGTTGACTAGAAGCGAAGCGAAAGGTAGAGGCTGAGGCTGTAGGCTAGGGATGGGCTGGTTGGTGGGCCGTGAGCTGGTGGTTGCCTGCGACGTTGTTGCAAATGCAAGTGGTGGACCGATCGTATCGTCCAGTCACGTGGCGACGGGAACGTGGGAGCCAACCGGGATGCACTTGTGCCGGTATCTTATTGGTTGGGGTTGGGTGGTTAGAGAATTGATGTCGCCATGAGGCCGGAAGCCGGATACTACTTGCATTATTCTTGCTGCCGGAAATATGAAATTGATTGTACTTAGGGTGTAAAAAAAGTCGCCTCTTTTGTTCTTCAGCACTGTTTGTTGAGGTGTGTGAATACTCGTTCTGTTGCTCATTCACACGACGATGATGACCATTGACCAGGTAATATGACAGCTGAGCTGATGCTACTTTGTTCGAAATAATTTGATGTGACGTTTAAAAAAAAATTGGTGTGCCTCTTGCAATGCCGGCAAGCCCAACGGCCCAATGGCTTGTTTCCTCTTCTTTGTACGGGCCGCGCGGGTCATGCGGGCTTGATCTGCTACGGCCCGCTAACTGCGCCTCCTGTTTGAGCCCGCATGGAGTCGGCCCATTTGTTGGCTCGGCCTCTTTCTCTCGACAGGCTTGCTGGACCTGGCTAGCAACGGCACGTTTTTCTTTTTCTCTTTTTTGTACGAGGTAAACGACACGTTTCTCTCTTCTGAGATAAACGAGAAACAGTAAGAAATGCACTGGATCGAAAAGCCACATGCTTTTCTCAATTTCGTTGTTTAGAGACCGCTTGTTTCAGTACTGCCGTGAGATTCCTAGGCTAACTTGCGTAGTTGCGTGTTCAGCAGAAGCATATTCCATCCATTCCATCGCCGTGTCATCATATCACCGCATGTGCAAATGGAAATATTCCGGTTGCGGGGCGCTACAGATAAAATCATCGTGTCATGCGGTACTCAACCTCCCTGCCAGCCTGTGGTTACCAAACCTTTCCGCCTTGGACTTTTGTTATACTCCCCACCCCGCCGGTGCCTTGGAAACCAAGACGCCTGCCCCTGCCACGACACTTTCCGCATCCGTGCTCCCCGTCCGCCCCCGTGTTTCAAACGGGGCATGTACGGCGGCGGGGCCATAAAAGTCCGGTCGAGCCGTCGAGATCCGGCGCCAGATCCGCGCAGCGAGCTCTGAGTCTCTGACACCAGCCGCCCAGTACCAAACGGCAGCAAAGCGACGCGAGGGCCACACGGCAGTGTGTACCCCCGACCGACCGGAGCAGCAGCAATCGTAGACGGCGAGGCAAACGCTTGGCTGGATCGGTTTGGTTATCTCCCCAGCCAAGCCAACGACCGGCACCTCGGCGAGCAGCCGCTTCCTTCCTTCACGGCTTCACCCTATCGCCTCGCCCATTCTCATCTCACGGCTCCCGTAATCTCTTCGACGCAAGCCAAAGCAAACACGAAGCGGCAACCGATTCCAAATCCGTCGCTGCTTGTCTAGCTTATCCCTCCCCCCCTCTTCGTCTCCGAACGGCCAACCGATTAGAATTAGCACATCGGGTCTCCATTAATTTTCTCTCGAAAGCAAGGGGCCAAGCCGCGCTTTACCTCCTATTCTATTTCACCTAATCCCCTCCCCTCGCCCATCTCCTCCTCGTCTCTCCCGTCCAGGGAAAAAAAGCACACAGAGGAAAAGGGGAAAAAAAAACGAAACCGCAAGCAAACCCTCGCTTTCTCCGATCGAATTGCTCGCCCCCGTGCACCCACACCACCGGGCTCGGCCGCTCCCCACCACCAGTCCTCCTCCCCTCCCCCGCGCCGGATGATCTAGGCCTCTCGCCCGCCCGTTCCGATTTCCCCCCATCGAGCTCCACCCCTCTCCGCGCGGCCATGGCGAGCACCTGAGATACGGTCAGTGGGCTGTTTCTCTGCGAGAGTCCCCACGAGTCCCCACAGAAACAGCCCGGGGGCATCTGCGATCGACTCTCAGCGGCTCGGTTCGGCCTGATTGGCGGTTCCGTCTCGGCTTAGGCTTCCTCCCATCCCTCCTCCGCTTGCTTGGAAGCTAAGGCTGCGCTTGCTTTGTTCCGTTTGCATCTGAGGAGGTTGGGTGCGGGCGGGGCGGCGGTAGCGTGCGCGGGTGGTCTTCGTCGGCCGGGGCTCCATGCGGGACGGCGCGCAGGCGCCTCGCGGCGGCGGGGGCGGCTTCTTCTCGGCGAGGTCGCTCTCCAACTACATGCGGATCGTCTCGTCGGGGGCGTCCACGGCCGCCTCCACGCTGCGCTCCGCGGGGGCGTCGCTGGTGAACTCGATCGCCAGCCACGAGGAGGACGGGAGCCGTGACCAGGTTCGTTTTGCTTGCTTTGCTTCAAGCCTTAAACTGCTCTGTCTCTGCGTGCTTTAGTTTAGCCCCCGCTGATAATTGGGAACTGCCGCACCTTTTTAGTTGGTTGGTTCACGTGTGCGGTTGGTTAAAAATGAGCAAAAAGTGTATTTATGACACTTCCAATTCTGTAGGTGCTCCCCAATGTATTGCAGCACGATTTATACTTTATGCCGGTTTTTTTTCATGCAGTAAATATGTTGACCATTAGTATATACCCACCGCAATGTTTGAACTGCAAACTCCTTTAGATGTGTGCCACTGGCCCACTGGTACTTGTTCAGCAGTTTACAGATTGCTGAGATGATTTGGGTGTTATCAGACATGCCGAGCTGCAGATATGGAAACTATATAGAGCTATCACAAGTAGGCAAGTTAGCTTGGAGTCCTGCTTGTAATTCTTGGGATCAGAAGTTCTGTTTTGTCTGTACATTCTGGCACCTTATAGTCTACATCCTATCTGTTCCAATGTTAGGTTATGTATAATGAACATGTCCTAATTACAAGATTGGGACAGGAAGCTGTGCTCTGATTTATTAAGAATTACCATTTTGACATGGAAATTAAGCTTGAGTTTGTTTTGTCTGTACATTATGGCATGTTATAGGCTTACAGTCTACATCCTATTTGTTCCAATGTTAGACTATGCATAGCGAACATGTCCTAATTACAATATTTAGACAGGAAACTGTACTCTGATTTATTAAGGATTGCCATTTTGACATGGAAATTAAGCTTGGGTTGGTCCATATACAATATATTAAAATGACTGGATGATGGGGAAAAAGTGGCTGTGATACTGTGACTTTGCATTACTGTCCCATGCTGACAAAACATTATAGTAGGAAATAAAGAATACTCTCCATAAACTATTTTGTTCAGCATCCGTCCCATGCTAATTGTATGTACTTATCGATGAGCAATGTGTATAGGTTCCTGATGTAAATTTTTGTGAACTATTGCCTTATTGACAATAACAACTATAACCAAATGTAAAAAAGAAAGAGCACTGTTTATACACTTCATTTGTTTCTAAATATATTGCATTTAACTTGTCCTAAACATCACATGTTTAGAAAATGAGGGAGTATTTAGTATTTAGCTATCAGCCATGCAAGCTGCATACATGTTGGATCAATGAGCGATGTGCCTGGGCTCGTCATTTTCACCTTTTGAGTATGTGCTCTGTAATCCTTGTAGGCAATACTTCCATGTACCAAGACACCAACATTCTTCTTGTGTGTCTTATAATTTGCAGGTACAATGGGCTGGCTTTGATAAACTGGAATGTGGGGGTGGCATGCTACGACAAGTCTTGTTGCTAGCTTACAAATCTGGCTTCCAAGTATGGGATGTCGAACATGCTGATGATGTACGACAGCTGGAATCCAGACATGATGGCGCTGTTTCTTTCATACAGCTGCTAAAGGATCCAATTTTTACTTCAAAATCTGAAGACAGATTTGCAGATGCACGGCCATTGCTTGCTCTTGCCTGTGAAGGGACTTACACTGGAAGTGGAAACAACCATGACACTAATGTTCCTGTTTTTGATGGAACCAATGGTGCTTTCCATAATATAGGCAGTGAAAATCTTCCTACTGTCATTCGATTTTATTCATTGAGGACACATGAATATGTGCATACATTGAGGTTCAGATCAGCTGTTTATTCAATAAGGTGCAGTCCGAGAGTTGTAGCTGTTTCACAGGCTACTCAGGTATTATTCTATTTTCACTCTTCCAAAGCCTTTCTTTTGTGGATCAAGTGTGATCCTGATGGGAAAAATACGTATTGCAGATACATTGTTTTGATGCTGCGACAATGGAGAGAGAATACACTGTTCTCACCAGTCCTACAGTTGCACAAATTTCTGGTTATGGCCCACTTGGACTGGGTCCTAGATGGATTGCATACTCTGGAATTCCAGTTCCAGTTCCAGATACAAGACGGGTCAGCCCTCAGCTTCTTAGTCTGTCCCCCTTTGTTCCTGCTCCTGGTTCGAATGGTAGTGTGGTGGCATACTATGCAAAAGAATCAAGCAAGCAACTGGCTGCTGGCATTGTAACACTTGGTGATGTTGGATATAAGAAGCTATCCAAGTATTGTGCAGATTTCATTCCAAATGGTAATGGTATTGTAAAGCAAAGGAGTTCTGGCTACAAAGCAAATGGAGCAACAAATGGGCACCACATTGACAGTGAATATGCTGGAACGGTACATACTTTTTCCCAGTATATATTTCATCATCAGTTCCATTATCCCAAAGATTGTTATAAAATTGGTTGACATTGTTGCGAGCTTTACATGTAACTGGTAATAGTAACAATCAATTAACTGCAAGGCCAGTAGGGACCTCAGACTGTCCTGACGAGTTGGTTAACTATCTGATGATGCTATAGAAACATGCTTGTGTAGATTACAACTTCACTTTACAGACCAGGCATTTGGTTGAGTTTGATTTCAGCGAATAAAGTAAGAACAATATTATCTCTCAGTACTAGACCAGATGGTATAGTAGGAAAGATGAGCAGTTTATTCTTTGGTCTGGATGGAATTCAAAAAAAGAGTAGCCTAACGGATTTGCTGGATTGGATTCTTTTTTTTTGTGCAATTACAAGTCAATTAGTATAATTATTTCATGTCTTTACCTACTTCACAGAATGTTGACCTGTAGTTTGTTCCCTTTGCAATTGCAGGTTATTGTTAGAGATATTGTCTCTAAATTATTGATAGTTCAGTTCAGGGCACACACCAGTCCCATTTCAGCTCTATGCTTTGATCCAAGTGGAACTTTGCTGGTGACAGCATCTGTTCATGGTCAAAACATCAATGTTTTCCGCATTATACCTCCTCCAAATGGGACATCAGAAGCAGGTCAAATTGGAACCTATGTTCATCTGTACAAATTGCAAAGAGGCATCACCAATGCGGTAAGTTGCCATACCTACTTCTCGCTCATTATTTGTAATGTGGTTGACTGTAGAAGTATCACTTTTCTTGTAGGTCATAAAAGACATCAGCTTTAGTGATGATAGTGAATGGATAATGATTAGCTCTTCAAGAGGAACTAGTCATTTGTTTTCAATATCTCCATATAGTGGATCAACAAGATTCCGTTACAGTGATAATAACCCTGCAGAAAATGATTACGTGGTGGACTCATCATCAGTTAATCATACTGCTCATTGGTCCCAGAAGTCAGCGCCCTCTTTGAGTCTCAGTCAGAAGACACTTTTGTATCTGGACCCCCTCTCACATTATCTGTTGTTAGTAGGATAAGAAATGGGAGTAACTTGTTTAAGGGTGCTGTCCATGGTGCTGCAGCATTTGCAACTGGTGCTTCCAGTCCAATTTCTGGTGCTATCGCTTCAACATTTCACAATTGCAAGGGTGCTGACCTTAATTCAGATGGCAGTTCTCGCATGAAGTACTTTTTATTAGTATTTTCGCCATCAGGAAGCATCATACAGTATGTTCTCCATCTCTCAACAGAACAGGATTCTGGATTTGATTTCCCCACAGGCCCCATTTCTTATGGATCAGAAAGAGAAACTGATACAAAGTTTGTTATTGAAGCTCTTCAGAAGTGGGATGTTTGTCATAAAAGAAATAGAAGAGACAGTGCTGAGAGTTTTGCATATAATGATTTTGAGAATGGAGAAAATAAACTTTTCCAGAAAGTTACGAAAAAAGGAACTAGTATCTATCCATTTGATTGTGCTGCTGTTGAAAGACCAAAGCTCAGCGCTGATGAAAATCGTAATTTCTATATTTCTCAGAGTGAGTTGCAAACTCATGTTGTTCAAACTCCACTCTGGTCTAGATCTGGGGTATTTTCTTGCACTTTTCCCTTTCAATGCAGCATTTTCTTTTCTGTTTGATTGACATGCTGGGACTCATTGCAATACCTGCTTATTGACTGATGCCAGATACACTTTCAAGTTATGGAAGGGGAAACTTTAGAAGCAGACGATCTCGATATAACTTCAGGGGAAATTGAAGTAGAAAAAGTCCGGACCCATAACATAGAATCGAGGTCAAAGAATCTCATACCGGTCTTTGACTCTCTTCATACATCAAGGTTTCAACAGACAAGGTATGCTCAAAGCTTACATTTGTTGAGCACTTCTTGTTAGTGATTGGTGTAAAGCCAATACAGCTAATTAAAATATTTCATCTATACGGTTGATAAAGGCTGGCTAATCTTTATTAGATAATTCAGACCTTCATCATGAAATGGGAAATAGCTGCAGATACTTTTTTCTGATTAGATTTATCCTGTGCTGACTAATGTACTTCTACCTCTAGGTTGAACACACCTGATACCAACAGGTATGGACTGCTTCAGCGACAGAAGTCTGAGATTTCAGAAGATGGTAGGCTCTCTCGCAGAAGCAGTTGTAGTTCTTTGGACTGCATATCTGAAGGGCCCAAAAGCTCTGATGATGGCGGTTTCAGTAAATATGTAGTTGACGATAGCAGTGCTTCTGTAAATAACAATCCAAGTGTTAAATTCCATGCCGAGCTTGTAAATAATACTGGGAGCCTTAAGTCAGAGGCCCAGCTCGGATTTGTATATAGCAAAGAGGATGCTGAAGATGAAGAGCAACTCCCAGACCTGTGATATTGACTGTCTGTTAAGGTAAGTGCTCTAGCATATTTGTATTTCATTAGCACTATCTTGCATGATATAATGCATGTGAACTACCCTACCATGCAAACAGCCAGTTGCAGACACATGCCTAGATTTTCTTTGTACATTGTTACTCGTCATGGTCATGAACTCTCCAACATGGCTTGCAGATGATCGATGTGATGGAGGAGCCTCTTTACTCGCTGAAGTCTTCATTGCGCGTGTGTATCTGAATTCTTTCATTTCTCCATCCGGAGTTCTTTTACCTCTCTTCTATAGTTCTATTCATAGGCATTCATGAAAATTTTACCAAGAGAAAAAGATAGAAAGGGAGGTTGAATCATCGCCCTATGGGCATGGAAGCTTTGGTGCTGTGAGTTGGGGTTTCGATCTTACAAAACAAGAATTTGTACATAACATGATTGTTAATTGCATTTCCAATAATAGCACGTAATTTGTGAATATTTGAAATTCCAGTCTCAGCTGCAAGATATCCCCCACCAGTTCAGATATGCCAGTTTCTTTTGTACCCTTCGACTGGATGAACAGAGGACCATTTAGAAAACCCACTTACTGTCAGTTTTTGTGATACCTTTTATTTCCCCGCAGAACTTTTTGCAATAGTTATCTATTTATTAGATAGAAAATTGAGTCTAAGGAGGGATTGGGGAAAAATAGTTTAGTCTTCACTTCAATTCGTACGGATTGTAAAGGGAATAGGTTTATCCAAACAAGCATAAACAGCCTCTGTTCTAAGCGTTTGTAACATTTGCGTCTCATTTTTTGATGATGTAGTGCTCAACTTTGTTTATTGTGGGCTTAAACAAGTATTATGAAATGGATAGGTAAATTGAATAACTAATGATGAAAATAGAAATGGACCAGGAAAATAAATTGAGGTACGAACTGGTAAATTGAGGTACGAACTGGTAGGAGTTGATATTACACGGCACATTATTCCATAACTTACCTGAGTTGCTGCTGTCAACTCCTTACCTTCAATTATTTCGTTTTTAGCAGCTGAATTTCTCAAAGCGTATTATTTTTATTAAAAAACAAATGTCTTAACAGTATAATAACTTAGCATTGCCTTTTCAAAATTATTATAACTGAGGCAAATAATGTCAATCCGAATGTCGCAACAAAACACGTCCCTTTCTGTATCTGCAACGCTTCAAAACCTTTTTCTGTTTTCTTTAATCCGGTCTCGTGTCTCAGAAGAATCATGGCATAATAAAAGCAGAGTCACAAGACATCTCTCCTCACTCCTGAATTATCAAGGAAGCAAAACAGAGGCCGGAGATGACGAGGACTACTCAACTTGCCCCTCTCCTCGTCGCCGCCATCGCTGTTTCCTTCGTGTCCGCGGCGGCGGCGTCCAACACCACCACCACCTCGTCACACCCCAGCCGCCTCCAGGTGCTACTCGCCGAAGTGTCGCGATGGCGGGAACGCCACCTGGCCGACCCGTCCTCTTCGCCGCCTGGGGTCCGGGCGAACACGGTGGCGGCGTGGGTGCTCTCGTTCCTGGCCGCGTCCGTGTCGAGCGCCGGCGGCGTGGGCGGCGGGTCGCTGTTCCTTCCCATCCTGAACCTGGTGGCGGGGCTGAGCCTGAAGCGCGCCACCGCCTTCTCGTCCTTCATGGTGACCGGCGGCGCGGCGTCGAACGTGCTCTACAACCTGGCGTGCGCCGGCGGCGGCGGCGGGCGGCGGCTGATCGACTACGACATCGCGCTGCTGTTCCAGCCGTGCCTGCTGCTGGGCGTGAGCATCGGGGTGGTGTGCAACGTCATGTTCCCGGAGTGGCTCATCACCGCGCTCTTCTCCCTCTTCCTCGCCTTCTGCACCGCCAAGACGTGCCGCGCCGGGCTCAAGATCTGGCGCTCCGAGACCCGCGGCGGCGCCGGGGCACAATCCAGCAAGGAGCCCCTGCTGCTGCTGCCGCCCGCTGGTAGCGACGCCGAGGACGGCGGCGGCGGCGGCAATGGCGGCGCGGGTGGGTTCCCGTGGAAGGACGTGGCGCTGCTGGTCTTGGTGTGGCTCTGCTTCTTCGCGCTCCATGTCCTCATTGGAGATAAGCACGGGAAGGTACGTGTTGGTCGTCTCGTCTCGTGTCATCATCTCCCCTGCGCGACGTGTTCCCCCTCGGCCCTCGCCGCTCATCTCCTGCTCCTGGCGCTGAAGGGGAACACCTGTGTGAGGCCCATCACCCATGATCACCATGAGCGCCATGAGCCAGTAACTGAGGAACGGTTCGCTCGATGGGGTCGCGTCACGCAAAGTTAAGCAGGAAAGCAATGTGCCTTTGGAGCCTTTCGTAATCTAGGCTTCTTTTCCGCTTGTCATGTTACGTTTGCATTGCATTATTCGCCTCTATAGTGGGAAGGAGGGGTTGCCCTGCTCGGCTGCTCCTATCCGTCGCGTTTCTTCCTTTGCTAGTGGAGTAGTGGAAGGTCTCGGACGGTCGTTTTTACTGGACAGGACCCGGGCCTTATCGAGCCTCAACACGGAGGTGCCTTTTTTTGGCCTCGTCATTGGCGTGCGTCTAATCTACTAGATCATTTCCAGATCACTCGCTCTGGACAAGTTGGCCGGTTGATTCTGGAGAGAAACACTAGATCTGTAGGTCCACTTGGAAAGTTATATATGCCCGAGCAGGTAGCAGGTTGCTAAACCTGAATTGTCCTCCAGACCTCCAGTCACTATCCGCTCCAGTCACTATCCGGTGAATGTTCAGCGTCAAATGCTTGTTTGTGGCAAGCCGACTTCGTCCAGGTGCCACCGGTACTATTTAATCATTTTTTTTAAAAAAATCCTGATATCCATGTCAATGGCTTCTTGATCTCAGACATTCTGCTCAGGATCCTGACATCGTGCTTCTCCACATTCACTGCATACTAATTCAGAATCAGAGCCCCAAAAATTTTTGTGGCAACTGGCAAGTTGAGGGCATTCATTTCTTAAAATGTGAATTCGCAACAACCACAGCAAATACATGTCCTCGTTCAGATATTTCAGTCCAACAAAGCATATGATGAACTCTCGATGTTATCTGCACAGGGTGTGATCAAGATAAAACCCTGCGGCGTCGCCTACTGGCTTATCACCTTCTTCCAGCTACCTGCCGCCGTGGCTTTCACGGGGTACATCATATACGCCAAGCGGAAGAAACACGTTGTTCATAGCCAAGAGGATGGCAAGGTTAGGTCGGCCGATTTTATCTTGTTGTTGTCGTCGTCGTCGTCGTCGCATATCTCAAATCAGAGCAACTTGCACTGAGCATGACATGGCCAAAGCAGGAGGATCTTGTGGGAGCTACAATGGAGACCCTGCCGTCACTTACGTTCCCGCTGGCGGCTTTCGTCACTGGGTCTCTGAGTGGCCTCTTCGGCATTGGAGGGGGGCTGCTTCTCAACCCTGTTCTTCTTCAAATTGGGATAAACCCTCAGGTATCTAGCATACCAGGGAGTTTTTTTTTCCCCTACTATATACTGTTCCATATTTTCCAATAATGCATCACTATTAGTATTTACGGTTAACTACCAGTACAGCATTCAATCATGTTTTCAGCCTTACAAATTCTTGGTTTGCAGACTGCAGCAGCGACGTCTTCGTTCATGGTCCTGTTCTGCGCGTCCATGTCCATGGTTCAGTTCATCCTGCTGGGCATGAAAGGCATCGCAGAGGCCTCCGTTTACGCGGGGATATGCTTCGTCGCGTCGGTCGTCGGGCTCGTCGTGATCGAGCGGGCAATAAGGAAGTCCGGCCGGGTCTCGCTGATCGTGTTCCTAGTCACCGCCATCATGGCGCTCAGCACGGTGATCGTCACCTGCTTCGGAGCGCAGGATGTCTGGAGGCAGTACACCAGCGGTGCCTACATGGGCTTCAAGTTGCCTTGCTGACATCTTCAGAATTGCTGACAGAGGGGCTTGATGTCGGCTTCTTTTTTGGCTTGGCCTTTTCGGTTTCTGAAGGAAGATTTTGCTCTTGAGTGATATTGTAATGGCTTAGCTAGGGGCTTACTTGCTGAAATAATTTTCCTACCGGTGAGCTTCCTGGAAGGAGGCAGCACTGCTTGTGGGCAATGGAACAATGATTGAGCTTATAAAAGAAGTCGGGTCTTCTATGTATAGTTGGCCATTTGGTACGAGGCCCATGGCCAGCCCACAGCACGAAAATATGGCCCGACACGAACACGGGCCCAGCACGACCGACGTCGTGCCCGTGCCGGCCCTGCCCGTCCTCGTGCTGTGCCTGGGCGGTGTCGCCAGCCCACCGTGCTGGCCCAGCATGGCCCGACGTGGCACGGTGGACTAGCACGTGGCCCAGCCGGCCCGACCGCGCTGCTCCCCAAGCCCTCCCCCCCCCCCCCCCCCAAAACCCTAGCCTCTAGCACCCACTCGCGCCGACGCGCCCTCTCCACTCCCAGCCTTCTCTTTGTCTCCCACCTCGCCTCTCCCAGATCCGCCGCTTCCCCGCCTCCATGACGTCGGCCGGCCTCTCCTCCCCACCTCCGACTGCCGGATCTACACCACCCGGACTCTCCTCCCCACCTTCGGCCACCGGATCGACGCCGCCCGGGCTCCCCTTGCCCTCTCCGCTCTCCGCCGACTGCCGCCCACTCGTCCCGTCCTCTCCCTTTCTCTGGCGGCGCCGCCACTTCTCCTTGCCGTCGTCGGCCTTCCCTCGCTCCTCTCCGCCGTCAGCCTTCCCTCGTTTCAGCACGTAGTGCCAGCACGGCACGGCACGAACTGCCCTTCGTGCCGCGCTGCATCGTGTCGTGCTGAGGTCGTGATGTGCCGTGCTAGTGCCGTGCCGCCCATATGGCCAACTATGTAGTATGTGTCGCTATCGTCCTGTTGCCAAATCGTTCACTTTCGTAGGCGCTTGTTCACCGGCTATTTGCAGCTTATATATATGACACACTCGAATGTTTTGAGCTGTCAGAAAGGATATCTATATGAATGCTCCGCTGTCAAAAGATACTTGTGGACTCTGGTGGTCTCTTGTGCGAACAAAAGACCAACAACATGATCTTGCCACCATCAATCGAACATCTATCAACAGCGATACATCAACGATTTATACTTGTGTACTACCTCTTGAGAAAGGCATGACCATTATTTTCATTAGTACCAATACGAACAAGCCATGCATGATCTTGCTAAAATACAAAAGTTCTACAGACTGTAGGATCAGCTGAGCTGTTTATTAGCATCATAACAACTACTTGTTCCTGCATCCAGAAGCCTGTAAACTAACAGACAGATATACAATAATAACCTTCAACGTCGCCGACATAGCAAGGACACATGGATTCTTACTCAACTAACAGAGTATACATGGATTCACATTGTCTATCTGTGCAGACAAAGTTAACGCCTGCCTGCCTATACCAATCACGGACCAAAGAAGCAAAACGAAATTCTCTAGCTGAAACACTGACAAGATAATGGACTCTAATGCAGATTTTGTGAGTCGGGGGCTCTTGTGAGCCCCGAATTGCTCCGCCGCCGCTGCCAGGTGGGGCCTAAGCCCCGTCCTCGCCAATGTTCTCGCATCTGTTCTCACCTTCTTAACCGCGGCCATATCCAGCGCGGTGGGCGTCGGCGGGGGCTCACTAAACGTCGCGATCCTCAGCGCCGTCGGCGACTCGGCGGGGCCAGCGCCAAGACGGCGACCGTGTTCTCGAGGTTCATGGTCGCCGGTGCCGCCCTGTCCAACGTGCTCTGCACCGTCTTCCTCTGCGGGGCCGGGCCGGGAGGCGAGCGAGGCGGAGGCGCTGATTGACTACGACGTCTCGCAACCGTGCCTGCTCTTGGGCACCGGCGTCTGGGTGCTGTGCGACACCGCGTTCCCGGAGCGGCTCGTCACGGTGTTATTCGCTGCGTTTCTAGCGTTCACGACATTCAGGATGTGCCGCACCGGGGTCAGGAAGTGGCGTGCGGAGACGTCTCCATAAGGATGATTGCGGAGAGGACGGAGGATATATTTATGATAACAAGATTTTCAGAATCAGATCACACTTTATTATATTTAAATTAAAAAACTTAGATTTTTTAAAGGATAAACCATTCATTTATCCAATTTTAACAACCAGAACAAATCCACTAAACTTGTGGACAATCTGGAGTTGGGCAAATCATCTCCACAAATTTAGAACAAATCATCTAAATTTGGATGTGGGCTGTTGGGCAAACTCGGATTCGGGAAGAATCTTGTTGCCTGGGCCGGCGTAGAAACTGCATACCGGCGCCGGGAACTCGGAAGTCCGCAGGTCCGCTGCCGAAGAACGACTAGCGGACTCGGGAGAGTGGAGACGGAAGTGGAGCTCGTCCGCCGTGTTGGATACGCGCACGGGTAGGCGGCGCCGTGCATGCGTACCCGAGCGACGCGGCGTGCGCGTGCCCTCCTTCGATCAGCTAAAGCGAGCCCGGCTCCGCTTTTGGGTGCGCTTGGGCATCACCCATTGCCCCTTTGGCTCCCGCATTTGGCACCATCTGATCTGCCCCCGTGCTAGCGTCGCGCATCGCACCGCACGGGAGCTGCTGGCTCGCTCGCAGCCGTTGCGCCCGCTCGCGCTCGCATGCACAATTGCACATGCGCTGCAGGGGAGGGGCGGAGGGCCGGGCCCGCGGCCGCGCGCTCTCGCCATCTCGCCAGTCCCCCCACGCCCTTGGGCCTGTTCACCCGGCCGTATCCCGCGCCGGCAGATTCCACGTTCCTCTGGAACGGAATGTTTCGCCTCGGCCTTTGAGCGCTTGGCGGCGCGTTGCGCTGGAACACTGGAGCGTCCAGGACAGGACAGCCGCGCGCGGCACCACGGCACGGCAGAAGGCGCCCCGCTCGCGCGGCCGGACAACCGCAACGCGCCGTGGTGCCGGGGCACGCGCGCGGCCGGGTTTGCCGAGGCCGAGCCCTTTCTTGTGCTCGCGCCGCCCGGCACGTACGCGATGGGATCGCCGGTTTGGCGGTTGCCCGCTGCAGGCTTTCCTTGCGGCTGGATACGGTTGTCCGCAAGCGGCCGCGCGCTTTGCAGAATTCTGGATGCGTGCGTGCCCAGGGAATGTACCCTTCGTCTGGCAGACTCGCAGCGCACATGTGCCTCTCGATCCAAAGGTACATATAGAAACTTACCATTGCAGGAAACTGGCGAATGTACAGCAGTGTTACTACATGTTCTGAAGGTTGATCTATACTCTCCCGAGTGTGTTCTGCCTACCAGCTCCTTGGCTGTTTCCGTGTACCAGGATCTGTCACGACCAAATTCCATTGCAGGGTTTGTAGCCTGTGCATGCATGTAGGGTGAGTGAGTGACTGGCACGGCAGTGATCCGTCTGTGTATAAATGGAGGACCAGCGGCTGTGTGCTGTGCACCTCCTTGTTACATCAACCTCAGGCACACTGACTAGATCGTGCCCTCTGAGTGAATCGAACACATGGCGAAGATGAAGGCACTGGCATGCGTCGCCGTGGCACTGTCGCTGATGATCCACGCCGTGACGGCGGCGGACTACGTCGTCGGCGACCCGGCCGGCGGATGGGACGGGAAGACAAACTACAAGTCCTGGGCCGCAGCCCAACCGTTCGCCCCAGGAGACACCTTGAGTAAGTTGCTATCAACAGCTCATCATCGCATAGTATATTCGTAATCGTACTCGTACGTCTTGCTGTGACTGGGCGCCATTAGTTGCATTTGCATGTCTATTAAGGCCAGTAAGATTGTTACGGCACGTGTGTGATTATTCTAATGCGCATGCATGCAACAACCTGCGTGCAGCCTTCAAGTACAACACCTACCACAACGTCCTGGAGGTGACCAAGGACGCCTTCGACGCGTGCACGACGACCAACCCGATCTCCTTCGACAACAGCGGCACCACCACCGTCCTGCTCACCATGCCGGGGACGCGCTACTTCATCTGCGGCGCGCCGGGGCACTGCCTGAACGGCATGAAGATGGAGATCGAGGTCGCCGACCGCCCCGCGCCCACCGTTCCGAGCTCGCCGCCGCCGCTTCCGCCGCCACCACCACCGGCGCACGACGCGAAGCAGCAGCCAGCTGCGCCGGCGCCGATGGCACCGTCGTCCCCGGCGTCCGCGCCGTCGTGGGCTCCTGTGCCGGCGCCGGCGGGTGCGACGCCGAGACATGCAGGGCACAACAAGAAGCACAAGAAGAAGAGGTCGTCGTACTGCCCGCCTGAGACCTCCTCGGTTGCGCCGGCACGGCCCCCCGTGGTGCAGGCCGTGGAAAATCTCTTCCCGTTCGCGGATGTTACCCCGATGTCCTCACCTCCGCCGCCGCCGGCAACGTCGGGCGGGCCTAAGGCCGTGCTGCGAGCAACGTGGAGCGAGGCCACCGCAGCGCTAGCAGCTCTTGGCGGGTTTATGCTTCTAGCACTGTGAACCGAAGAGGTCATCGACGAGATCTATCATATCGTGCACGTTTCATTCCTTAATTTGTGTGTTGTATAATTAGATTATGATGTGTGGTATGGGTGGAGAAAGCTGGGAAATAGACGTATCTTGGGTTGTTGTGAAGTCTTTCTTTGAATGAGTTTATATTATCCTTATTTCTTTTGGTGTCATTCAACAAACAAGGGATTTGGTTTAGATGTGATGAACCAACACTGTTAGTTTAAGCGATCTAAGTGACTAAGTGACTGTAGTTTGCAGAACACTACAAGTTCTTATAGTTGGATTAGCTAGCAAGTAGCAGGGGGCACGGACCTGTGAGTGTAGTGTAGGTACCATCGCCCAAACAACCGAGAAGAAGGGGAAGAAGAAGGAAACATATGAGAAATAATGAGTCCGTGGCTTTTTCGGATAAAGTGAAACATTTTGATGGTGTCATGGCTACCTTGACTACTGCTGACACCTATATCAACTTCGCTACTAAATGAAATAAATTATATGAGCAGGCTCGGACACGACCTAATTTTTTCCAGATCTGGTTTGCTCTGATCACGTTAAGTCCCAAAGCAGTCATGGGCGGGCTAAATCCCAGCGGGTACTCAAACTGGATTTTGAGAAAGCCTTTGAAAAAATTGAACATGAAGCTATGCTACAGATTATGAAGTTTAAGGGATGTGGAGACAAGTGGATTCAGTGGATGCAAATGATTTTCAACTCTGGAACTGCATCCATTCTCCTTAATGGAGTACCAGGAAAAACATTTCATTGCAAGTAGCAGGGGGCATGGACCTGCGAGTGTAGGGATCCCACAAACAACGGAGAAGAAGAAGGGGAGGAAGGGGAAGAAGAAGGAAAGATATGAGAAATAATGAGTCAGTGGCTTTTTCGGATAAAATGAAACTGTTGGGGAACACGACTTCGGAAGCAAACCCCCACCCCCCGTTGGCGGAGTCCCGATTATCATTGTCTATTAATGGTGTTTTTCTTTTAGTGCATCAGGATTTGGCTGTTATCGTGCTCGGAGTCTGGTGGCGGAAGAGCGCCGCGAAGGTGATCGCATGACTTCGGGATTGATCTGCAGGCGTTTATGGCGTTCGCACTCTGCCAGGGGTCTCGAAGAGAAGGGCATGAGGCTCAAGATTCACGAGGGCTCGTGAAGTGGGCATAGCACTTCGCGAAGGAAGACGATTCGAGAGGCGTGTGAAGTGAAGGAGGCGTCAATGATCAAAGGCTGGCTTCATAAAAGCGTGCCGGAGTGTAGAGTAGTGACGTGTAAAGTTACAGCTGTAAAGCAAAAGGAAAAGACTTTTAAGCCCCGAGAATATTCCGGGAATGTAGCAGCTGGAGGGGTAATCCCTAGAAACTTGTAAAGTGACCACCCTATAAAAGGAGGGCTAATGTACAGAAAAGGGGATCGTCTTTTGAGAACAGAGAACACTTATCATTGAGCGAAGTGTCTTGGATTATTATTCGGGTAATTTCCTTGTGTTGTTTGTTTAGTAGCTCTTTGGCTGTTGGCTAGTCTTTGGGCTGGTAGGTTCTTTATCCCAACAGAAACATTGATGGTGTCATGACTAGCTTGACTAGTGTTGAAGACCTCTATCAACTTCACTACTAAATGAAATAAATTATCTAGCGGGCTCGGACACAACCTGATTTTTTCCAGATCTGGTTTGCTCTTATCAATCCCAAAGCAGTCATGGGCGAGCTAAATCTCAATGGGCTTGGACCGGGCCAGGCCAGAATTTCTAAGGTCTATTGGTAAACTTATTGTGTGCGTGTGTGAACGAGTATAATTGTCTACAATGGGCGTGTTTGGGAGAGCTCCACTCCAACTCTTGTAACTCTGCTCCACAAAGTACATGCCAAACGTGTCCAGCTCCAGGAACTCCAGATCTGAAAACTCCAGGAAAAAACGTAGAGTTGGAGGCCAACTCCATGTTTTTCTTGGAGTACCTCAAGGGGTGCTCCAAAAACACTTGTTACATACATCCTCATGGAGTTGGGGTAAAATTACCCACCATTGCCACTGGTTACAACGTACCCCTTCGTGAAAAAAAAGAACCGATCCCCCTTCCCCACCGACCGCTCCCTCTCCCAGCGCCCCTTCCTCTTCCTCGACAGAAACGCCGCCGCCCCTGGGACATGGAACCCTAGCGCCGCCGCCCCCTCCCGGAGACTCACCGACGGCCGACGATCCAAGCAAAATGGAGTCTCCTGAAGATAACCTTCTTTCCCATATAGGTATGGATCTTGATTCCCTTGTTAATCCCCTACAATTTCTCTTCTTCTCGCTCACAATTTATCCCAATCCATGGCGCCACAGCCTCTCCTCCTTCCTCAGGGGCCCGAACCCCTTTCACCCCGCCGGCCATGGCCGAGGGTAGTGCAACGGCGGCCATGGAACTTGCCGGGCGTGGCCGTGGGCAGCCACCTCCCCGTGGCTGTGGCACAGGCCGTGGCCGTGGCCCTGGCGCCGGCCGTGGCCCTGGCGCGTCCAGCCTGGGCGCTGGTGCGACCCGCAGGGGTGGTGGTGTGGCCGGCAGGGGTGCTGGCATAGGCAATAGGTCTTCGGCTACACAGGAAGGTATGGTTGATGGAGTGGTTGATGCCGACGAAGATCCTGTCCAAGCGAACATACGTGGTGCTGGGAAAAGGAAAGCAAGAGATGTGGTATGAGAAAAAACGATCTTTACCATTCTTTCAATTCTTACAAATTGTTTCAATGTCTTGCAAACTGAAACTAGTGGTGCAGATGCTTGAAATATTATTTGATCTATCATGGTCAGGGTATGCAATAGATTGGAATGACAGGAATCTTTCAATCATATGTTCATTATTTGCCAAACAAGTTAAGAAGGGCAATAGGCCAAACACCCACTTGAACTCAGTAGGTTATGAGGAGGTGTCGGACAGTTTTTATGAAATGACAGGAATTCATGCAACGAAGCTACAATTGAAGAACAAGTGGGATAAGCTTAAGCCTGATTTAGTGGCATGGCAAAAAGTTTTGAAACAAACTGGATTGAGGCGGAATGCTGCTGGTTACATTGTTATGGATGATGAGTGGTGGAAGAAGACAAAGAAGGTGGGATTATACTAGCCCCATCATTGATATGTTACTTATTTTTTTAGAAATTATTGATCTCAATTTTTTTAAAACATTGTAGGATATTCCAGGGAGCGGTAAGTTCAAGAAGAGACCATTGCAAAATGAGGAGGACATGAAAATTATGTTCGGTGACATTACTAATGATGAATCTGATCACTGGAATCCTATGAGTTCTAACCCCATCGTACCTCCATCTAGAGATGATGTTTATGATGTCACCCAAGATGGCGATGGTGTGGATGAGGAAAACAATGATGGTTATTTTGATGATGAGGAGCTTCAGGAGCTTGAGGAGGCTACTCCTTCTCCTTCTATCATTGTTGGAAAGAAAAGAGCACAAGGTGGACCGCACAAATCAAAGAAACCTAGAGTAGGAACAGCACTTGTCATTCAAGATGCAATGACCAAGATTTCTGAGTCTGCCACTTCTTTTACAGCAAGGAAACTTAGTGAAGTTACTGTCAAAGAAGTTATGGCTGCTGTTATCGAATGTGGGGCAGGCTATGAGACGAATGAGCATTACATTGCCACTGAGTTGTTTGTGGATAAGGAGCAAAGGGCAATGTTCATGACCTTACCGCCAAATGAGATTAGATTCAATTGGCTTAGGAGGAAGTACAATGAGCACTATGGCAATTGAAGCATAGTGTTTGATGTGATTTGAACTATTTTATTTTATCATGTTTGGTGTCATTTGAACTATGTATCCTATGTCATTTGAACTATGTATCCTCGGTCATTTGAACTATGTACCATCAGTCATTTGAACTATTTTATTGTGTCATGTTTGTTGTCATTTGAACTATTTTATTGTATCATGTTTGGTGTCATTTTAACTATTTTATTGTATCATGTTTGGTGTCATTTTAACTATTTATTGTATCATGTTGGGTGTCATTTTAATTATTGTTCTCTAATCTTTTTTTAGGAAACTGAAAGTGACAGTGATGATGAAAACGATCAATATTGGAGTCTTATTTTGGGTGCCAGTGAGATTGCATTGCAATATACTGATCTATATCTTGCTAAAAATCCACCAAGGACATCGGCCCTTAGCGGAATGGGATGGCTTTTGGAGACATTGAGCACTCCGGGTGAGTGCCATAGACAGCTTCGTATGGGCACGGAAATATTTATGGATCTACATGATTTATTGGTGGAAAGGTATGGGTTGCAATCTTCTATGCATATGAACACAAAAGAGATGCTTGCAATATTCCTATACGCATGTTCTGGCAATGCATCAAATTCAAGATGCCAAAATAGATTCAAGCACTCAGGGGAAACCATTAGTAGAAAATTTGATGAGGTATTGAATGCTTTGATGGCTATGGCGAGAGATTTCATTAGACCAAAAAATCCAAACTTTCCCATGATCCATAAGAGGATAAGAGATGATAGACGTGCTTATCCACACTTCAAAGATTGTATTGGTGCACTTGATGGCACTCATATTCGAGTCTCTCTCTCACCTGAGGATCAAGTCAGATATATTGGCAAAACTGGTGTACCTACTCAAAATGTTCTTGCGGTATGTGACTTTGATATGCGCTTCACATATGTTTCCACGGGTCAGCCAGGAGCTATGCATGACACAAGTGTTCTGTACAATGCAATCAAAGTGGACGAGACATTCTTCCCACATCCTCCACAAGGTACCACGCGTTAATTATGATTACTTGGTTTATGAAAATAACATGCATTAACTTGTTTTGTTATGTATGTATAGGCAAATACTATGTTGTGGACGCAGGATATCCTAATCGTCCAGGGTACCTCGCTCCGTACAAGGGTGAAAGGTACCATTTGCCGGAATGGCATAGAGGTACGGAACCTAAAACTCCAACGGAAAAATTCAATCGCGTGCACTCATCCATCCGGAATATCATTGAGCGATCATTTGGATTATTAAAAATGAAATGGCCGATTCTCTTCAAGATACCATCCTATCCTATGTACAAGCAAAAGATGATTGTTGTGGCAACCATGGTCCTTCATAATTTCATTCGGGAGCATGGAAGTGAGGACGAAGACTTTGCCCGTTTTGACCGTGATCCTAATTTCAAACCAACAATACCGGAAAGATACATCAAATATGTCGTTCCATCATCGGCATCCGATGGGTCAACATCTGCAGTGAATGCTCCAACTATGGATATATTTCGTGATGAGCTGGCCACATCACTTTCTCTTGCTTGGAACTAATTTATATTGATGTAATCGATTTTGTAATATTATTTGATGCGACCTTTCTTGGAACAATTCTGTTACCTCTCCTATAGCCCGCATGGCACTGCAGCACACATGGCACTGTACCACGGATGGTACTGTAGCACGCATGGCGCATGGCCATGTAGCAGGTACTGTAGCGTGGGAAAAAAATAAAGCCAACCAACATACCAACGCAAGGGCAAATAGGACTATTCCCACCAATTAATACATTTTTTAGAGTTGGAGTCAAGCCGTTAGCCAAACATGTTCATCAACTCCATGTTTTTCTGGAGTTAGTGGAGTGGAGCTGAGAAATGGTGGAGTTGGTGGAGTGGAGCTATTTTTTTGGAGTGGAGCTCTCCCAAACACGCCCAATGTATCTCCTTCTATAAACTCGTGTTGAAATGCTAATTAAATAAATTTTACTTGTCTAAAACTCAGGAATATATTTTTCACCGAGACACGAAAAAGTGTGAAACAGCCCACGCACAACAAATCAGATTGTACAGTAATACAGTTACGCATGCTCTCTTCGATTCTTTTACAACGTTGAGAAACTACTCGCACGAGTATTATCCACTGCCTGCGCCGCCGCAGTCACTCGCAGTCCGCGCCGTTGTCGTCGTCGTCTCCGTCGAGGAGGTCGCGGGCCTCGCGGCGGTACGTCTTGATCTCGTCGTGCTTGAACTTGTACCTCCCTTTCTCGGCCTTAGCCATATAGTGCTTCTCGTAAGCGGTGGCGCCGGTGGACTTGGAGTGGTTGGTGGGCTTCCTCGGCGCCCTGACGAGGCCGCCGTTGGCCACCGCCGCGCCATCGTACACCGCGTGGCGCGCCTTCATGCCCAAGAAGCAGACCACCCACCCACGCTGCCGGCCCTCGCGACGCATCCTGCTGCTCTCTCGTAGTCTCGTGTCTCTCTGTCTTGTGGTTGTGGAACGCCTGTGGCAAACTGGCAATGCGTGGCCGCGTTGGTATGCTTGCTATATTTATGGGCCTGGTGTTGGTAATCCCGTGTCCGTCTCGGTCACGAGACTCCGTGTTGGGTCGGTGAACGGTAGCTTTGGGCCCAAGCCAGACGAACGGTGCCCCCACGGAAAATTGGTCAGGCCGAACTAGATGGAATTGGGCTGGACCGAGCTCTTTGGGAATACACGTTTCGGCGTTCGGGACTTCGGGCATACGCATGCCACTTCCACTCCTCGCATCATTCTTGATAGCTGGTGATGCAATGGAAGTGAAGTGAAGCTAGCATTTTGCCACGGCCCAGGGCCGCCAAAAACTAACGAAATCCTCGTGACGGGACCGGAGCACCGCTGCCGCCGAACAGCGGTAGCCTTGGCACTTTGCCCTCGTGTACACCTGCGCGGCGGCCGCAAAGCCGGAACACCTATCGTAGCCTACAGTTGCGGCAGCAAACTCTTGTGGATCGTGCCTGCAAAATGCAGGTACGTATACAGTCTTGAGAGCAAGTGTCACTACACGTTTCGAAAAAATAAAACAGCGCGCAATATAGTTTACCCCTGAACAGAAAACAACTCTCATCGCCTGGACTTGTACGGTGTACGCAACGCTAAGGTAGTGCTACAGCAGAAACGAGCTGCTTCTATACGTACTCCACCTGAGAAAGCCATGATGCGCATCATTGTTCGGCAAAAGCTGATCCAGCAGGCGTGTCTGAAACTCCGAATACAGAGTACTTCGTCACATGCATGCACAGCTTTTGTTTCTCACTAGTACATTACACTTCCCAACTCCAAGCACTGCGAGCGGACAAAGTTTACTGCCAACACGAGTATTAGCACATCATTAGCACGTCGATTAGTCCTAACCCTTATTTTAACAGCAGCATGACACTGACACACTCATTATCTAAAAAAATGACACTGACACACTCGCTAACAACGATCTTTGACCGTAACACTTTCGTTCCACGGCTCCAAACCTTTGTTTCAGCAGTATATAGTTGCGTACAGAATGATGCCGCTTCCTCTAAGCACTGTCCCTTAAAAATGGAACAACTTTTAAGCACTGATTCAGGAGATTTCGACTTTTCTGAGTGCCGGCCAATTGTACAGAATTTGTCTCCAGCTACCACCAATCCACGAAATGATGACGGATTAGGCTCTAGAATAATGGTTATGATGATTGTGGATCGACTATGCCAAAACTTGGGCGAGGAATGCGTGGAGCTCTGAACAATATCGCCATTTGCCCACTTCCTTCCAAGTGTAGTGTTCCGTGCGTGTGCTCTGCGTACATCAGTGCCTCCACGTACTACAGTAGTTGGGGACTACAGTAGTTCCTGCACGCATGATTAACCTGCAAACAGTGCCAAAGTGTCTGCGGAAGCAGCGTGTTGTACCAGTACCAAGGCGTGGAAAGCAGAGCACATTGAACCCGGCATAAATGGCCTATCTACTAACATCTGAGCACCTCTCTTTCCCTGTCCTGATGATTCCTGAAAAACACGACCCTGCTCAAGCCTCAAGTGGTTTGGCACCGCAATATCGCTGTCCGTCACCCCTGTTTGCCATTCGACGATCTCCAATCAGTGAACGAGTCCCTCTCGAGAGAATGGTCGTTAGCGTCGAGCCGCCATTGCCGGCCGCGACCAAACCTACCTGACGCGTCTCGATCAGGTTTCGTTTCGCCGGTCGTGCTGCCCTGCTCGTATCATTCCAGCGGACAGCGGCAAGCTGACACGGTTGGACAGGAGGCGGCTCATGAATCTCTCCCGCCGATGATCAATCAGATCCGACGGCCACGGGTGCTTTGGCTACCCGGCCGTAGTACGAGACGGCACGGCGAGTTAAGACAAACAGTTGGGAGGGGCACGGAAGATGACGGGCACAAACGAACCTGCAACGCCTGTCGTTACCGCCAACATAATCATGCCGTCGTCCTCTGCCCTTGGACCACGCACACAGTTTTAGCACTACAGGTACGTACGGCGTACGCGTACGTATTCTGCTTGATACTGCTGTTACAAACAGAATGCATGGGGCCCCCTCGTGATCTTTCGGTTCCCTCCCAGCACGCTGCAGACTTGTCACACATGATGGTACACCTACACGTCCGGTAGTAGCTACTTCCGCGCACATGTCGCTGGTCCGTCACGACACTTGGATGTGGAGGAGTATGCGTAGGTCTCTCTGGTGGCCAGGAGTGTGCTTCGGAGTGCAGCTGAAGGAGATCGCAGGAGGTGATTGCTACGGGTAGAGTGTTACATTCACCATGGAGTTATTATTATTTTTTTTCAGGAAGGCGCCGTAGCAGTAGTCGCAGGAGGTGACGAAGCGAGACCTCTAGGCGGGGCCAGTGAAGGCGCATTTAAGGTCGCGTTGGAGCCGTTTGAGAGCCTTGATTAGGACAAAGCCTTGACGCCGCGGTCTGCCTTCTTTTATGCCGTCGCACGCACATGCTGCTGCTGATTGCACTATTTTAGCGCCAACACCGTAATCATTGCGATGATAATGTCAGTTAATGATGTACTGCACCGTAGCTCACCAGCACACCGACAAATTGACAGAGCCGTCCCGCCCGTCCGCGCATTTCTTTCTTGCCATGAAACAAACACGCAAGCCAACCATGAAACACAGGGCCCCTGGGAGAGAACCCGGCCGAACAGCCGATGCATCACTATCCGAAAACCAGATAAAAACACCGGCGGCTTTCTCATGGGCATCGCCGCCCAACACCTCGATCCAATTGGCCACGGCAGCACCGAATAGCCGAGTTCGAGCATACGGGAGTACGCACCGACACGTACGCCCGTCTCTGTCCGCCCCTGTCGTGCCGTGTCGTGTCCCGTACCGGAGCACGGATCGCGGCCGGCCCGCATCGGCGATCTCGTTCGGTTGCCGCTGCTCGCTCGCAATCACGGCCGCCCCGCCCCAAGGCACTAGGCAGGGGTCCTGCCGTCCTGCGGTCCCTCCTCCGTCACCCGCCTCCGCTTCATTACAGTTCGAGATTTGTTCTTACGTGTCGGCCTGGTCCCCGTCCCGGCACCCGTCTCGTTCTTGTACGGTTGGGCTTTGGCCGCTCCGGGAACTAGCCAGCCTCGCTGTCAACTTGTGACCCCCCGCCAGGTCGCAGGGTCACAGGTCGTCGCGCGCCGCGCACCCACCGCCCTCGTCTCCGCCTTTAACTGCTCTGAGCTCGGCCCGGCGGGCAACACGCCAGGGCCGCCTCCCCTGCAAACAACCACCACATCAGCAGCAGCAGCCGCGCAGCACCGAGCACTCGAGCAGGGGAGCACGAGCAGTTTTGGTTTGGTGGCGCGCCTTTACTGCCCGCCCCCGCCCAGCACAACACTCCCAGGGGAGGATTTTAATTGCCCCCGCCAAGCCTCTCCCTCCCTCCCTCGCTTCGGATGCCGCTCTGCCGCGCCCGCTTGCCGCAAGTAATGCAGTGACCGCCTGACCGACCGAGCGGCCAAAGCCAACGACGCAGCTGCGCGCCACCGCCCGCGACGCGATGGGCGAGAGGCGGAGGCGTGGGAGCTCCGCAGCAGCAGCAGCAGCTGCCCCCGCAGGTGGAGGCGGCAGCGGTGCCGCTACGAGGGCTGAGGAGGAGAAGGCCGCGGCGGCGGGGAAGGCAGCGCCGCCGACGGTGTGGTTCGCGCTCAAGCGGTCGCTGCACTGCCGCTCGGCGCCATCGGAAGTCCACGTGCCGCGCGCCAAGCAGTCCCAGTCCGGCCACCCCACGGCGGCACTCGGCGGCGGGAGCCTGTCGTCGATCGTGACGAAGCGCGCGGCGCCGCGGTCGGGCTGCTCGCGCTCCATCGCGAACCTTCGCGACGTGATCCACGGGAGCAAGCGGCACCCGGGGCAGCCGCCGAGCTCGTGCAGCCCGCGGTCGATCGGGAGCAGCGAGTTCCTCAACCCCATCGCGCACGAGGTCGTCCTCAGCACCAACTCTCGCTGCGAGCTCAGGATCACCGGATTCGGCGGCTGCGGCGGCCTCGGCTCCGTCGGCGTCGCCGCCGCCGCCGCCGCCGCCGCGGACGGTGGTGGGCCCGACGGCGCCGGCGGGGTCGTGTCGTCGTTCGTCGGCACGCTCCGCCCCGGCACGCCGGGACCCGCGTGGACCGGGCACGGCCTCCCTTACAGCGGCTCCATGCGGGGAGGCGGCGGCGGCGTGCGGTGCACGCCGCCGAGGTCCCCGAACGTGCTGCTGGAGCGGAACGGCTCGGTGGCGGCGGCGGCGGCCGGCCACCGCGCGTCGTACTGCGAGGAGAACGCCAAGAGCGCCGGCAATAAGGGCTCCGGCGGCGGCGGGCTCAGCTGCCACCGGTGCGGCGAGCACTTCGGCAAGTGGGAGGCGCTGGAGGCGCACCACCTCTCCAAGCATGCAGGTGAGGGCCTGGCCACCGCGCTAGCTGCTGACACCTGCGTCTTCCCGCTTCGCATCGCATCGCATTGCATCTCCCGTCGTACAGTACAGATGAGCTTTTGGTGGTGGTACGCACAGTCCCCTCCGTGGATCGCCACGCCGTCCGGCCGGTGGGCGGTGGCGCTTTAGTTAGTGCCGGCCGCGTCTTTAGTGGGAAAAAGTTTGCAACTACCTGGTACAGGGTCCGTGGATTCACCGCCGAGTTCATGCTCGTCCAAACTTTTTGCTTCTTTTTGCAAACCCATGCTCGCAACTTTTTCAATTACTGCGTGCCTGTGGCATCAGATTCTGTTGGATTCTCCGGTCCGTAGTCTGTAGCACGCTTTCAACCTTTCCAATTACTCCATGCCTTTTCTTCATTACAAGCCATTCACAGGATTCTTAATTGCAAAGCAGTAACCGGAAACTTAAAATTTCTGAATATTTTCTTTTTGTTGTTCATTTCGTTAGGACTTCTTTTGTTGTTCTTGGTCATGCAATCCAACTTCAGCTTCATCACCAGGGAATATGCATGTCACGAGGGACTGCATTTCTGTAGTGCTGACCCAACTCTCTGCTGTACGCGTGCAGTGACGGAGCTGGTGGAAGGGGACTCGTCTCGGAAGATCGTGGAGATCATCTGCCGGACGAGCCTGCTCAAGTCGGAGAGCAGCTGCGTGCGGATCGAGCGCGTGTTCAAGGTGCACAACACGCAGCGCACGCTGTCCCGCTTCGAGGAGTACCGCGAGGCCGTCAAGCTCAAGGCCAGCAAGCTGCCCAAGAAGCACCCGCGCTGCCTCGCCGACGGCAACGAGCTGCTCCGCTTCCACGGCGCCACCATCTCGTGCGCGCTCGGCTCCGGCTCCGGCTCGGGCTCGTCGGCGGGCAGCCAGCTGTGCGCCTCCGACAAGTGCGCCGTGTGCCGCATCATCCGGCACGGCTTCTCCGCCAGGAAGGAAGGCAAGGCCGGCGTCGGCGTGTTCACCACGTCCACCAGCGGCCGCGCGTTCGAGTCCATCGAGGCACCGGCCGCCGGCGGCGGCGGCGGCGAGGAGGGGGGTGGGGACACGTCGGCGGCGGCGGCGCCGCCGCGGAAGGCGCTGCTGGTGTGCAGGGTGATCGCGGGGCGGGTGCACAAGCCGCTGGAGAACCTGAGGGAGTTCGCGGGGCAGACGGGCTTCGACTCGCTAGCCGGCAAGGTCGGGCCATACGCCAACATCGAGGAGCTCTACCTGCTGAACCCGAGGGCGCTGCTCCCGTGCTTCGTGGTCATCTGCAAACCGTAGCGGCGTAGCCTAGCGAGCGAGAGATGAGACACCATCTCATTGTTACTAGTAATTAACAATTCATTTTTCTTTTTGGGTTCTGCTCTTTGTCGTGCGTCTCGATTGCCGCTCTGTTGCCGTTCGCTTGATTGCTTCAGCTAAACAAACAGGGTAACTATCGATCGGACAGGAATGTGATTGTCCATGTTTCAGTGTAGGTACGTGCACGAACGATATGCTCGTGGCCATTCTCGTTCACCATCGTTTTCAGAGCAGCTAAGCAGACGCCATCGACCATAGGAGTTCAGCACATATCGCGTTTAGATGTTTCCCGAAAAAATTTACAGTATGTCGGGCACACATTTGAAGTATTAAATATAGACTAATTACAAAACTAATTACAGATTCTGTCAGTAAATCGCAAGACGAACCTAATGAGTCTAATTAATCCGTCATTAGCACATGTTTACTGTAGCAATTTATTGTCTAATCACGATCTAACTAGGCTCATTAGATTCGTCTCGCGAAGTACACTCCATCCATATAATGAGTTATTTTTTCGACTACATTTAATATATCATGCATGTGAGAAAACATACTCGAAAAAAATTTCAAGTTTCATCTAAACAGGGCCATGACAACTGCCATGTTCGTCTCAGAATAGACTACTAGGTTGGGTTCCATTTCCGCGTTTAAACTTTTGTAGCACCAACCCCTGCTCTGTTGGATGGTCGCTGGGCAGCGCCATCATCCACCTTTTTCTTTCAACTTTTGTTTCGAATTTTGTCCTGGCTCGTGTTTGAACCCTCTGGTAGTAGCAGGAACCAAATCTTATCGTGGCAGTCGCAAGCGAGTGCTGCCGGCCGGCGCTGGTACGCCCTGCGCCCACCAGGCCGCGACGCCATGTCGTTGTCACATCGATGGCTACCGGCCGCCTGAACCGGACATTCAATGCGCCTTTTGTCCCGGCGTCTGCGACAACAGTAGGCGGATCGGGCGCGACGCCGATGCCACGCCGGCTTTCTGGCAAACCATGGCCCTGGCGCCCTGGCCTCCGTCGCGTTTCCCCACGGGCGCGCAGCCTGCAGGCAGGGAGCAGGCTGCAGCGAGAGCGCCATTCATGAATCTCTGGTTCAATCCGTCGTTCCCGCTCAAAACTTTCATAGGCCGTGTTTAGTTCCTGAAAACTTTTCGGTGAAAAGATTTCGGGTTATGATTTTATCAATTTAAGAGTAGTAAATATAGACGAAAAGGGTGAAAAGTTATATAGATAGGTTGGAAATCTCGAGACGAATCTAACGACAATAATTAGAGGGTAACTAATCCATAATTAGCGGATGGTTACTGTAGCATCACTATTGCAAATCATAGATTAAGTAGGCTCATTAGATTCGTCTCGCGATTTACAGCCCATCCATATAACCTTTCACCATTTTCGTCTACATTTAATACTTCATGCATCTAAGATTCTCCTTTGATGTGATGGGTGAAAAAATTTCGGGTGTGAACTAAACAAGGCCTGCACAACAAGCAGCCTCCTGACCTCAGAGCACCTGGCGCCGGGATGACCGTGAACGTTCTACGTTTACCAGGAACTCGCCTTTGCATCAGCATCACTGGTCTACAAATTTTACCGGGTCATCATCAAACGACGAACCTGTCTGACCAGACGCCGTATTAACACACGTCCTAGTGCTAAGCGCCAGAGTTAATACTCCTGCAATTTTCTATCGAGCGTCACGGGCGGGGCACCAGCTGCACACAGGCACACAGCACGGCACGCAGGCAGCATTAAACCCCGCTCCGTTGACCACGACCACGCACTCGCACGCATTTGACCGCACGTACTACAGGCACCTACAATTCCCGTGTTCAGATCCTTGCTGTAATCCCTCGTTCAAATCCAATCCTGCTTCCATTCCATTTCTATTGTTCCTCCGCGCAGCGCGCTCGCTAATCGCGATGCCCCCCGAAAGTCTACACCTGCCGAACCTACTTGCAATTGACAACGTTTTTGAAGGTTTGGAGCCTTCTGTTCTTTTCTACTCCGTACTCCAGAAGGGTTTTAGTATAGCCATCCTTGTTTATTCGCGTCTATATGCTGCCTAACTTCTGGTTGACTGCTGGATGCTTTGGCTGATCACGCACGATGCCGTGAAGGAAATTGAGGAGGACCAAAAGCCTTGCTAAGAAGCAGGTATTTTTGTTGCGTCATGTAGTAGCCAGGTTGCCTGGAGCCTGGTGCTCAATTGTCCAGTGGATTTCGAGTGCAGAGCAGAAGGGCTCAATAGTCAATGCCGTTACTACAATAGCATAGCATGACACTACCACCGAATTAGGAATTTTTAACCGTTTGACCTTACAACTTTTGGAATCGCTGCTCCAAATCTTGAACTGAACCCTTACAGTTTTAATTAACACAAGCACCCTCTATCCAAACGGATTCTTTCAGTTTCTCTCTGCCTCTCTTTTTGCGGTTTTACCACATCCACAACCGTAGCAAGCGGAGGGACAATCTCAATATAACTTCTCTGTCTAGCTCCAGACCTAAACTTTTACAATAGATGATTTTTTTTTAAAAAAAAATACAGTAGGCCATAAGTGAAATGAGCATTCTTCCATATGCAACAAGAGCCTCGCAAAAACAGACAATGGCAATGGCTTTTGTAGAACTGAATGGATATTAAGATGGCACGAGAAAACAGGGCATAAAACAGACATGGGATGTCATCAGCTAATCTATGCCAGGCAATTCAAGATGACATACTCCAATGCGCGTTATGATAAATAATATAGTTGGAAGCTAGAACACAGGCCTTGGGAAGGACAGATCAGGGAGCTCACCTGAAGGCTTGTATCACATTTTTTTTTTCCAGATGTTCTAATACTCTCAAATGACTTCCTATAAGAAAGAGGTCTTGCGCACTGGCACGAAGCCAGAAGTCATAAAAAACTAAAGTATCATATACAGAGAAAGCAAAGACCCCAAATTAGTCTGGACACTGGAGCTGACACCAATATACCTCCAGTGCTGGCCTGGACAAACCTAACCCACCACCACACAAAGGGTAAGCGTTGCTAGCAGAAATGCTGATTGAGACGAGTTTTAAGCCAGCTTTTAATATAAAAATTAATTCTTGAATACCTTCAGGTTCTGCCCTGTGTCACACTATGAAACATGATGCTTTGAATTATGGAATGACTTCATTTTGGTTTATCTGTTTCTGGCAGATTGTAAAACTTATCCCCCAAAAAACCTATAAAACATGATCAAGAATGATCAAAGAAAAATGATAAAGAAAAGCATGTAATTGGCGACCTTGAGCTCATGTGGAAGACTGCTGTGGTTCATCAAACAATGCCTCATTTGCCTTCATTCTCAATCCTAACTTAACTCTAGAAACAGTCCAGAAGACCATCTCAAAGCTTAGCCAGCCACTGCACATTGCAGTCAACCTGCTAGTGCTGAATACCAGAGTCCATGCATTCTCAACCATAAGAAGACCCCTTTCTGTCATAGAAACATACCATATACTTGAAAGCAGCAATGTGATGTTTGACAAGCTGTTAATTTGCATCCTGCAATACTTTGTTTTTGGTTTAATTAACTTTCTACATGTAAATTGTCTGACGAATAAGATTATCTATTCAATGAAAGAAAAACGGACCATGACTGCTCTAGAGCTAAGATATCCACTTCTAACTTGACACACTATGACTAAGAAAACGGAAGCTGATCTATAGTGACATTAAGTCTCCCATGAGACATGAATTTCAAAATTCCAAACTTGAAGTAGTCAAGCAAGCTAATAATTCAAAAGTTATATATTTATTTTCTTGCCAAAGCAAACAGTGTAGACCAGTATATGTAAATAAGTATAAAGCTTGCACAACATTGAAGAATGATTACGAAGGAAAAGGGCATTAAACCAAATGTAACTAGAAATTCTAGGGAAGAAGGGTTTGATGTAAAAATATCATGTAAACTGAGTAGAGGTTTTCTTACTAATCAATTTAAAGCAAACAATAGATCATTTGTTATTAAAGTACCAGGGGATAGCAATTGTACATGCAATTCTGCTGCATTATGCCAGCAAAACAGTAAGCAAGTTTTGAATGCATCACCATGACACATCAATGGCTAACCTACAAAGGTATATCCTCATCAAGCATTTTTAGAATCCTCTTCCTCACACCCCTATTCATCCAGTGCAGAATCTTCCGAATCATTTTCGGCTTCTGCATCAATGTCTTCCCCAGTAGAAGGTGGCATCTTTAAACCCAAGTCTTCTCTATTGCGTGGTGGCATCCTCAAATCCTTCCGAGGATAGTAGTTCTTCCTCCCAAGCTCAACAATCCTCTTAGCTTCCTCCACCCTTGATGCATCAACCAATGCAGTCACGACCAACTGCAGCAATGAGCATTGCACTCTGCACTTGCTACTAAAGATCTCGTGGCAGTACCTTAGAGCAAGATCAAGCTCCCCAGCCTCCACAATATGTGGCACCAGGGTATGAAATGTGCCCCTATTTGGTGCACATTCATTCTTTACCAGATCATCATATACCTTCTTGGCCTCCTCCAACCTCCCTTCTGAGCAATACCCTCGAATCAGTTCATTGTAGGATACTGTATCAGGTTTTGGCCCATCCTTCTGCATCCTCATAACCAAAGCAATTGCATCCTTAATACTCCCATTGGAAAGAAAACCTCGCAGCTTCGCGTTGTAGCACTTTGCATCCGGCTCAACATTCCTCTCCTTCATCATCTCCCAGACTTTCTCGGCATCATCAAAGCGACCACAGTTGTAAAACCCATTAAGCAGAGTGTTGAAAGATATCTGATCAGGTTTGACACGGCACTTCTCCATGAATGGGATGACCTCGAGGGCGGCAGCGAGGTCCTGCTTTTTGCACAGGCTGCTGATGAGAATGTTGTAAGAGTATGTATTGGGGACAATGGCGGGGTGTGAGGCCGGGATCTGCTTGAACGCGGTGTCGACCGCCTCGAATTCGCCGGCGTCGACGTAGGCAGCGAGGAGGGCGTTGAAGGTCATGACGGACTTGTGCTTCGAGGGAAGGTCGTGGAAGGTCGCGGCGGCGTGGGAGGACATGGACGCGCGGCCGTAGAGGCGGATGACGCGCGTGGCGAAGCCATCGTTGGAGGCCTCGAGGAAGGGCTTCTGCGACTCAAGGATGTCCGCGACGGCGTCGTGGCGGCCGAAGGACGCGAGGCGGGCCACGGCCACCTCGTACACGCGGTGCCTGTCGCGGAAGCGCTCGGAGGCGGTCGACGCAGCGATGAACTTGGATACCAGCTTCTCCGGATCGCGCTCCCGGATGATTTCCTGCAGGATTTTGCCGAGGGGCTTCTCGTGGCTGCGGCCCGCGTTGGGTTTCGCCTCCGCCTCCTCCTCGCCGGCGGCCGCCTTCGGGGCCGGCTCGGGCGCGGGCGCGGGCTTGGGCTTGGGCTTGGCTTGTTGGGCGCGCTGTGTAGTCGAGGCGAAGATGGCTGAAAGCTTGCGCGCACGGGAGGCGGTGGCGGGGGAGGCCATGGCAAATGGGGGGAACAGCGGTGACGGCGGCGCGGCGGGTGGGGTTTGCGTCGAGACGAAAGACGACTGCGAGACCTAGCTTGGTCTACTATAAGCTCGCGGTGGGCTTCCGGGCCGTTCCGCAGAAGCCATGATGATGGGCCGACAAATGCCAATTTCTTTGTGTAATGTCCAGTAGGTATTTTTTTTTTCTCGAGTCAGTTTGATATAGTGTTCAGCAACTCCAAAAGACTCTCTAAATCTTTCTTCATTGTTAATTTTAGAGATTTTGATTAAAAAGTTACCTTTCAACAGCCTCTCTATTTGGTTATTCAAACATAGTCACTCTCTATTCCGGATTTCTCGCTAGCAAAATATAAAAAAGAGAATAGCTCTCTAGAGTGCATGCAAGATGTAGAGAAGCTGTTGGAAAACATGAAGATATAGAAAATGATTTTTATACAAATGACTCTTTAAATGATGATTTAGAAAATGGTTTTTAGAGAGACTCTTGGAGATGCTCTAACAGGTGAATATCTCCTCCTAAAACAAAGGCGAATACCTCTCAGGACCTCAGGCTATTTGCATCAGTTGTGCAGATGTTGGCCCTCAAAATGTTGTTCATTTGTACTGATAATGCCTCTAATATGTAATATGTGATATGTGATATACTGTATTCAATATGCGTCTCGCATTTCTAAATTTCTTCCCAGTTCAGAGCATGATGCGATCCCTCATCCCTGATATGCTGATGATGTTGTACATTGGCTATTTGCCGCTAACCGCCATTGGATAATGGATAGCATCCTCTGCTTTTATTTAAGCGGATGGTCTCTAATTTGGTCCACAGGACATTGTTGGAGTGCTTCTTCGTCAGCAATCCGACGTAGACCACAATCATCTTCTTCAGTCAGCGTTTCCAGGCATAACATGCGGGGGCTATGTCCACCGGTGCACAACTATGAACCATCCAACCTATTTGTCCTTCCTGGAGCGTCGACTTCCATTCCCAACTGAGATTTGAGTGCAAAGTTTGAACAAAGCTCGTTCTGCTGCTTTGAACTGTATTTGCATGCCCCTCAATGATATTTACTGTTGCATCTAAATACTAAGTAATATTTGTGAATTTGCAAAAATAAGACTTCAATCTCAAGTGCGACAAAATGATAGTTAGTGTGATCCTGTAATAACTTCTTACTAATTCATTGTTCTAACGGCTCGTTATCTGACGGAATAAAGGTAATCTGATCAAATAAGTAAAGAAAAGAAAAGGCGTGACAATAAAGGAATCAATTCTGCAGTGAAGATGAAAACATCAACCTCAAGCTTGACACAGTATCAAAAAAAAAAGAAAAAAAAACTCAAGCTTGACACACTGTGGCACTAGTAACTACAAAACAAAAGCCGATCGTCGACATATTAGTTCAAGCATCCCATGAGATATGGGATTTCCATATACCAAACCAAACTCAAAGTCATCAACTTGGGACGGTATGTTTATTTGCTTGTCCAAGCGAGCGGTGGTATATAATCATAGACCAGATCATATACCTTTTTACATAGGTATTGCATATAATTATTCATAGGGTTTCTACCAATGAACAGTCATTATGATATGGATGCACCAAAAAACCGATCCGAAAGCACTTAACGATAAAGATTATGATACCTTTAAGAATGGCTACAGAACAAAAAAAGGGCATTAAATCTAATAGAATTAACACTTTCCATGCCGTGTGACAAAATTCTCAATTCTCAAGCCAGACATACTAGGCAACATCAAGCATTCACTGTAAATATCCTGCAAGAAACTATGATGTTTTTTCTCCTAAGCATATTATAGCACAGAGCAAAATAGCCACTATATTATTTAAGTATGTTTTAAGTGCACACAGTACAGCAGAACAGTGCATTGTGTGCATCGGCATAGCATCATGATGTATCAATGGCTAACCTACAAAAACGTATATCCTCATCAGACTGTCAAGCAGTCATAGACTCCTCTTCCTCCACGCTCCCCTCTTCATACGGTACAGAATCAATGCAACCAGTTTTAGCTTCTACAAGCTTGTCATTTTCAGTAACTGCTGGCATCTTCAAATATCTCGGAGGATAGTTGTTCTTCCGCCCAAGCTTAACAATCCTGGCAGCCTCATCAACTCTAGATGCAGCAACCAATGCAGCCACTATCCCCTGCAGCAACGAGCATTTCACCCTGCACTTCCTACTAAAGATCTCATGGCAGAAATTTAGAGTAAGATCAAGCTTCCCAGCCTCCACAAAACGTGGCACGAGAGTTTCAAATGTTCCCTTATTTGGAGCACACTCATTCTTTAGCATATCATCATATACCTTCTTGGCCTCATCCAACATCCCTTCCTTGCAATACCCTCGAATCATCTCATTGTAGGACACCGAATCAGGTTTCGGCCCATCTTTCTGCATCGTCTCAATTACAGCAACTGCATCCTCAATCCTCCCTTGGGCAACCAGACCCCGCAGCTTTGCGTTATAGCTCTTTGTGTTCGGCTGAACATTCCTCTCCTTCATCATCTCCAAGACTTTCTCGGCATCATCAAAACGACCATTGTTGTAAAACCCATTAAGCAGACGGTTGAAAGATATCCCATCAGGGGTAAGACCACACTTCTCCATGAGCGGGAAGACATCGAGAGCAGCCGAGAGGCCGGGTTTCTGCACAGCATGCCGAGAATGAGAAAGCTGCAAGATTACACGCTTGGGATAACGGTAGGTAAATACGGGATCACCTGGAATGCGGCGACGAGCATGTCGAAGTTGCCGGAGTCCTCGTAGGCGGCGAGGAGGGCGTTAAAGGCCGCAACAGACTTGTGCTTTTGGGGAAGGCCAAGGAAGGCCGCAGCGGCGTGGGACGGCATGGAGGCGCGGCCGTAGAGGCGGACGAACTGCACGGCGAAGCTCTCGCTGGAGGCCTCAAGGAAGGGCTTCTGCGAGTCGAGGAGCGCCGCGACGGCGTCTTGGCGGCCGAAGGAGGTGAGGCGGGTCACGGCGACCTCGTACACGCGGTGGTTGTCGCGGAAGCGCGGGGAAGCCGTCGACGCGGCGATGAACTGCGACACCAGCTTGTCCGGGTCGCGCTCTTCGGAGATCACCCGCAGGATTTTGCCGAGGGGCTCCCGGCGGTTGCGGCCCGCCTTGGGTTTCGCCTCCGCCTCGCCGGCTGCCGCATTCTGAGCCGGCGTGGCCGCGGGCTCAGGCGCGAGCGCCGGCGCAGGCTTGGGTGCTTGACCGCGCGGAGTGGTCGAGGAGAAGATGCTGAAGAGGCGGCGCGCCCGGAAGGCGGCGGCGGGGGAGGCCATGGGGCGGCGTGAAACGTGCCGACGGCGGGTGTGTGGGGTTTGCGGCGTGACGGGAAGAGGGGGAAGAGATTCTTGCGATGCCTGCGGCTGGGCCTATTTGGGCCGTCAACGTTTGGCATATGCCAGCCCAATTTAACCGTCCGGTCCATTACTGACAGCAATCGCAGGGCCCCTCCCGCTCTCCCCGCACCGCCGGCCATGGACGGGCACGTCCGGCGGCTGCTGAACCGCGTGTCGATCGCCCTGGCGGCCGTCGCCACGGCGGCGCTGCTGCACCTGTTCCGTCGCTCCTCCTCCTCCTGCTTCTCCGGAGGCACCGGCCTCTCGCCGGCGCACGCGTCCCTATCCCTGACGCCCTTCCCGCGCACCTCGTGCGACGCCGCCTCCCGCCGCGTCGTGGACCCCGACCTCCGCCTCGCCAAGCTCCGCGCCTCCCCTCGCTGGCGCCGCCACGGCGCGGCACTCTCCGCGGCCTCTCTGATCCCGCTCCGCCGGCATCGCCTCCTCGGGCGCTCCTCCAGTGCGCTCTGCGTCGCCGCGGGAGCAGGCCGGGCCGTGGACGCGCTCCACGAGGCCGGCGTGGGCGACGTCACGGGCGTCGATCTCGTCGACTTCCCGCCCCTGGTGCGCCGAGCGGACGAGCACAACCTCCCGTTCTTCGACGGCGCCTTTGATGTTGTGCTCTCCGACGACCCGGGCGCGGTCGCCGGCGCGCTGTTCCCGTCCAGGTTCGCGTCGGAGTTGGAGCGCACCGTCCGACGCGGTGGCGCGATCGTGATCGCCGTCGACCGGCAAGTCGGTTTCTCTACCGTCGCTGGCCTCTTCAGGAGGTCCCGCGTCGTGGAGGTGAGGAATGCGACGCTGGATGGCTCCCTTGTGAACATCGTCATCTTGAGAAGTAACAAAACCAAAACCATCCCCCATTGATTCCATTGTCAGTATTGTTGTTCTATTTTCTTATTTTTAGTTTCAATCTTAGAGTTCCCGATTAAACTCTAGCAGTGCAGTTTCTTGTGATTAAGTTCTTGATAGAGTTAATCTTAGCTTATGGTTCAGAGTCTTCAGACATGGCACGAAATTGTATGAGTTACACCATAAAAGATGCAGAACAAAAACGAAAACCTCTAACTCCTAGTGAGCACTGCTGCCTTGAATATAAACCTTCAAACGCTAAAAGCAAGCAGAACCGTGCCCAAATTCAGAAATCAGAAACTCATAATCCCCTTCCTTATTCTCACTTTTGTGTTTGGTTTGTGGAATGAAATGGGTGCAGTCCATCACCACCTCATTTCCCGCAAGCACATAATTAGCTTAATGATGAGGAATGGGTTCATCTCACCAAATGAAAGAGTTGGTTGAAAGACCACGGCCCGTTTCTCTTATCGGCAACTTTAAATCTTGGGTTGGCCTGATCAACTCAACTGCAATGCTTTGTGTTGTTTACATTTGGGTGAACCTAAATAGGTCCCTGACCTGCTCCTGCATCTGCATTAGCTGCTGATTTTCAGACAATTAAACTTGACGGAAAGGGTTACAGAGAAATTTGTCAGTTTTTGTGCTTGCCAAAACATCAAGAACAATAAAAGCATGCAGCATATGGTGTTGTACTCCAGTTTCTTTCAGAAATTTATCTACTTTGGTTGGTAAGCTATCTACTAGTAAATCAGAGCAAGTTTTCTTTTAGGGTAAAATCAGAGCAAGAGCAAGTTGTTGCTGTCGACTTTATGGCCTTTTCTCTTACTGGCCCATGTTAGATGCGCCACCTCTAGGCAGGCCCAGCAGGAAAAACATCCTAATTGAGCCTCAAGGCCTACACAGTAAAGAAACGTATACATGGGCCGAACATAACAAGTCCTCTTGGGCTCTGAGACAGAGAAACAAGATACTTCACCGGCAAAGCAAGGTGGTCCGGCATTTCCTCTCGGGAGAAAGGCGCTACTGGACGTTTCTTGCAACAAGAAGCACGTCCCAGTGTCCCACTGTTGTCCCTCGTGCACATGCGCCTCACGAAGCAGTGCCCGATCCCGACAGTTGGATCGCGGGCGTGCGGATGGTTGAACCCCTCACAGTCGCCGGCGGCCCAGACGACACCGCGCCGGCATCGCATCTGCGTGCGTGCGGTAGGATAGCGACCAGATGGGGCCCGACCCCGCCCGGTAGATGGGAATGTCCCCGGCCTCGTCGCCGTCCCACGGCGGGGCAGGGCAGGTACGCCGCACCAGCCATGCCGCCCGAGTCCGTGAGCGGGCGAGGAGGGAGGGCTCGGGAAAAAAAAGCCTTGAGCCACGTCGCCCCGTCGTGGTCCGCGGCACAGTGGCATGTCCCCTCCTGGCGATTCGACGACGCGGGCTCCGCCACACGAAATCATATCATCAGCCGGCCCCGGCATTCGGCAATCGCCATAGCTGTTGCCTGCCTGCGTGCCGGAGTAATGGGGCAACCAGATTTCCCCGCGCATTTATCAGTCCAACTAGATCGCTCCATCACTAGTAGCGCGGGGGGAAGAAAGGAAGGAAGGAAGGAAAGCCTTTTTGGCGCGTACTTGCTGGGCGTGGGAATCAAACGGGGCCCTCCTCTCCGCTCCGGCCGGCCGGATCGGGCGGGGTGGCGAGGCGAGGCAAAGCATAGCAGGAGTGGGCATGGCACCAAACGTTATCAGACAAGGGATTCAATGCCGCTCTGACTTCCTGCCTCCTTTGTACCGATCCGGCGTTGCAATATGCCTTTGGTAGCCCAGGCCCCGGCCATCAATGGCGCACAGGAAGGGCATGGCATGGTGTGTGCCGCTGCCGCGGACGGCAGGAGGCAGCCTGGAACGCGCGCATGCGGGTGCATTTCCTTCGGCCGATCGACGACGTCGCGCGTGGCGTACGTGGCCGTGTGGGTGTGGCGACGCACGGAGGGAGTGATCAGTGATGGGCCGGGCGGCCGGGGCCATGGAGCGAGCCACGTCGAGGGCAGCGACAAGACGGGCACCAGCAACCAGGCTGGCCCCCCGTCATCGCTCGGCCACCGCGCCCGTCCCCTGCATTAACCGGGGTGGCATGGAGCGGGCGCGGCCCGGCCTACATGTCCCCCCGTGCACGTGTGCCCGGCTTCTTTTAACACCCACCCAACCCCAACCACTGTCGCGGATCAGTATTCTGTAGGAGATCTTATCAAGAACCCCCATCTTGTTAAGATTTTTTGGTTGCGGCAGAGCAATGTATAGCACTACAGCAGGGTACGTGCTTCGTTGGCAGCCATTGCGGGTTAACAGTCATGGAGATGCAATGCAAAGAGTGTGCAAGGCCGTATGGGTTTGATTGGTTGTTGTGTTGACCAGTTGGATACGTGCTGTGCTGACGAGACCGGACTATCCACGAGCTGGGACGACGACCGGGTCAAATGACGTGACGACGAGTCCGGATGAGGAGGAGCCAGCATGCAGCAATGATATGCAGGCAGCTGGACGCACAGCGGCACAGCGAACCGCAGCACGTTCGGCACAGAGCGGCAGAGCGCTAGGGCTCTCTATGCGCGCGCATGCGGCCGAGCATTTGGTTTGGCCGCGCGCTCCCGGCCGGCCCCCGGTCCCTCCCGCCCGGCACACGGCAGGCGTATCCCCTTCCGGTGCCAGCCCCGTTCCAGCAGCCGCGCACGCCCGCGCCCGGAGCCGGAGAGAGATTCCCGCAACCGCCAAAGCTGCGCCACCACGCCGGGGCCCGGCCCCGCGCTGTCCGCTTTGTTCTGTGCCGCCCACATGGACGCATCAGCTCAGCTTTTCTGCTTGTTTGCTACGAGCTCGTGCGCGTTCCGGCATGCATGCTCGCTCGCCTAGGCTTCCAGATTTGCTATATGCCGCACGTGCGGCGGGACGGCGGCCACCGCACATCCTCCCTCCTCGAGCTCCGCCGCCGCCGTTCGTCGCCGCCGCCGCTGCTGGGTTAGGGTTCGGGGTTGGGGGCCTCCATCGCTGCTGGACCTAGAGGGAGGTGGCCGGAGGAAGGCCGGCCCGGCGGTGGCCGGTGGTTGGTGGGCGGGGCGGCGAGGCGGCGGAGCGCCGCCGGCCGCGGGGGGCGGAGGCCGGCGGTTGGGGCCAGGGTCGGGCGGGGGCGTGACCCGGGCGAGGCAGCGGCGCGGCGGCCGGCGTTCGACAGGAGGAGGTGGCGCGGCGGTCGGCGGGAGGAGCGGCGAGGCGGCGCGTCGCCGTCGGCCGCGGGTGGCGGGGGTCGGCGCGGGGGAGCAGCACGGGATTGGTTAGGAAGGGCGGGGAAGCAGGCGGGGCGGGCGGCGCGGCGGCGGCGGTAGCCGCCGGCACAGGGCAGGAGGACGAGCGAGGCGGTGGTGTGCGGTGGGCGCCGGGATGCCGCATCTGCGGTGTGCAGTCTCCCCCTGGGCTTCGGCTTCGGCTTTGCCTGCCTGCCCCTCCCGAAGTCCCGAGGACGTCCCGCCCGCCCGTGTGTTCCCGCCGATCGCCGGCTCGCTCAAATGACCCTATGGTGTGTGTGAATGGCCGTTCCCCTCGTGATCCACCCGTTAAAATCTATGGGATCTTGATTACAGATGCTGAGATGCACATTTGGAGTTGTGTGCGCTTTGCACTCTTTACACGACATGCATGCATTTCGTGCGCGGCAAAGGCCGACCTCGTCACGACGCCACGCTCGCGGGACATTAATTCCCAGCCCACACACGTCCACGTCTGCTGCGGCGGGGTGCTCTCTCGAACAAGGGGACAGCCACGCTATAGTGCTGGAGAGTACAAGGTCACGGCCGGACTTTATTCGCTAGACTTTTGTCCCCGTGCTCGATCACTGTCATCTACGTAGGCCCAGTACACTACGCCTACGCTACGTATGTATCGGTTGCGCCGAGTTGCTGACAACTCTAGCAAGTCAGTTGAGTTGAGCCTGCCAACATGATCGCAGATATGGCCAGGCAAAGAAAATTCAAACGGGGGATCGGAGCAACCGCAAACGCGAAACGACATCAATGGAGAATGGACACGACGGTCGATCAGGACTACTGGACACTGCTAACGTCCAAGCTGGACTTTCATGAGTTTGAGAGAGCATCCAAACTCCGAATTTATTCGCTTCTCCTTTTTCCCATTCTAGCCCCCCTTTTATTGAGGAACAATATTTTATCTCGAAATAAACTTTCTTCATAAAAACAACTCTTTTACGGGGGCATGATGCATATATAATTAAATATTGTATGTATAGGTATCAGGCCACAGCAAAACAAAGGAATGGGTCATACTATAAATATTCCCACCAAAGTTATGCACTATGTAGGGAAGTGCTCCTAATATTGTGTCGTGTCTCAGTCGTGTCTGCTGCTTGAGATGGATGGATAGTCAGATGGATGGAAACTAAATGAGAAGAGGACTATTTGTTTGTATGTTAGTATGTGCACTAGTACAGTATATAAACAATGATTTATCAGCCATAGGAATACGACTTTACTGCTGGTACAAAATAATTTTTCAGTGCTTCCAATTAGCAGCTAAAACGTGGCTGATTTGAAAAACATGGAAGCACTTATCTTTTTGGCATACTACTAGCTTTAGAGTTGATCTTGAGGTTAACTATTATTTTATGCTTAGGAAAAAGGTTTAATGCTGCATCCTTCATTCTAGCTGGTTAGGTATGACGCTGCATGTGCTGGGTTTTTTGGAGTCCTGTTGACTCAAAAGTACTAAAGAAGAATTAACAACTTTTCCACTTTCCTGTTGCTTTTTATATATCTTTCAGATCCTGATTGCATGACTAAGAAAAGTAACAAAGAGGTAGTATTCTTTTAATCACGCTTGAAAATTAGAGACACTCCAAGGAATCAGGCCCTCCTACTGCTGTGGTGCGCTTAGAATATATGGATCCCTTCTGTACATCGTCAATGCCATTTCCATGACCATGTTTGCCGGGATAAAAACAATGATGGTTGTATTAGGTCGATTGCAACAGACTTGAGTTCATCTCCATACTGAATTTATACTCATACCTTCCCCATTCCCAGCCTATATGTCACTAACGGAGTAATAATTTAGTATATGTAATTGACATGCACTAAGCGCATAGCAAAATACACGACCTGGAAAAAACAAAACATCTTACAAAGACAAGAGAAAAGGACCCCAAAATCAAATATCATAGATATCCTAAGTCATCATCATTCCATAGCTACTAGCTGCCTCGATCTGAAAATTCAGATCGTACCACCACATCATTGGATCGGATCAGTGCGCCTAAAAAGTTCATGACGATCAGGCGTCCCCGTTGCTGATCACATCCGCCCTGCCGTTGTTGTTCCATTGCTTGTTCCCGGGACTCCACTTCGGGCACTTGGGGCTGAAGTACTTGCCCTGCACCCTCGCGTCGAGCAGCTCGACCACCGGCCCGGGGCGCACGCACCGCGGCGCCTTGTACTGGTTGATGGAGGCGCCGCGGCTGATGGCGTAGTCCATGAGCTTGTCGAAGGTTCCCTCCGAGACGACGCGTATCTCGAGGGGGCCTATGGACCTGTCGCAGGCCCTGCACTGCCGGTACACGCTGTTGAGCGCCTCCTCCACCGACAGGCAGCAGTCCTCGAACACGGACGCCGGCACGTCCGTGGTGCCCGCGCGCAGCTCCCAGAAGAGCACGTAGTGGCCCGGGATGGCCCCCGCGTCCGCGTAGCTCGTGTACTCCACCAGCGACGCCCCGAACGGCGCCAGGTGCTGCACCGCGCCGCTCACCGCCGCGTGCAGCTCCGTCTCGTCCGTCTTGTCCGAGTCGATGCTCAGCGCCACGTTCTGCCGCCGCACGAAGCTGAACATGGGCGCCTCGTTCTTGAACCCCGCCACCCTCAGCACATCGCCCACGCGATACCGGCACAGACCTGTCACCATCACAGGAAAAAAAAAACGTTACCAAACGATCGATTGAACACGAGTGCTAGTCTAGCTGGATCGTCGAGAAGCTAGTTATTTTCCGGCCCAGAAAACGTACCGGAGTAGGTGGTGACCACGAGCTCGTACTCATGCCCAAGCTTGACGTCGACGAGGTCGACCAGGTCGCGGTGGCTCGGCTCGGCCTTGGCGTTGTTGCTGCAGCGGAGGGGAAGGAACTCGAAGTAGCACATGGTGGGGATGAGCGTGTAGGCGACGTCGCTGGGCTTGCACATGGGCTTGAGGTTGAGGCCGAAGTAGCACTCGGAGGAGGCGTACATGGTGCAGGCGAGCGGCAGTCCGCCGCCGTAGAACTCGAGCGTCGGGATGTACTGCGACATGGCGCCGGTGACGATGACGTCGATGTACTTGGTGCGCGGCCACAGGCGCCGGATGATCCCCTCCCACGACGCCCTCCCGCACTCGGCCTCGATCTCGTCGGCGAGCGCCGGGTCGGCGCGGCCGCCGAGCACCCTCCCGACGGCGTCGCGCACGGCGCGGTCGGTGATCGTCTCCGGGTCGACCGCACCGTTCCGGATGTCGCGGCACAGGCGCGGCCAGTGCTTCTCGAGGAAGCGGATGGCGCGGAGGAACCCCGAGGCGAAGACGGCGCCGACGCGGAGCACGTCGGCGCGGTGGACGAGGCCGCAGAGGAGCTGCGCGTACATGCTCTGGTACGAGTCCACGCACAGGATCGCCTCGTTGGGGCTCGTGTAGTCGGTGTAAGGGTCGTGCGGACGCTCCAGGAACTGCCGGCTCCGGTAGTAGCTCGTCAGCACCGGCCGCGCCGCGAGGCCGCCCGGCGTGCGCGACTCGGCTTTCACGAACAGCAGGTACATGGCCTTGCCCTTGTCGAGACCGGGAACCGACTGGCTCATCACCGGCATCTGCAGGCTGTACAGCAGCGACCGCCTGTCCAGCTCGTCGGCGATGGTCGGCATCAGCTTTCTCTCCCCTCCGGACGTGCCAGAGCTGGTGATGCACACATAATAAACACCACCATCATCAATTGCAACAACGTCAGCGCACGTGCCCATGTCGGCCAAACCAAATATTTTTTAGCGTCGTCGTGTGATGATAATAGATGCGTGCCTGGTGAGGAACTCGGAGATGGGCTTGCCGGAGAGGATCGGCGAGGTGTCGCCGTTGGCAATGCGGAGAATGTCCGGCTGGAGGCCCTCGTAGGTGACGAGCGGGACGAGGCGGCGGAAGGCCTCGACGGCGTCGTCCGCCGCGGCTCCGGAGACGACGCCGTGCCGCCGCAGGTACTCGGCCGGCGCGTTCTGCGCCAGAATCTCCGCGAGGACGCGCCGCTGCACCTGACCGGCGTTCGCCGTGACATGCTCGATGAACTCGAGCGCCTCGCGGTGCGCCCCGGGGGCGAAGCCGCCGCTGGCCGGCGGGGTTGTCGTCTTGGTAGTCGGTGCCTCCGGCATGGCACCTGCAGTGCGTGCGGGCTAGCTAGTGCAGTTCGTGCCTGCTCGGTGCTCGATAGCTGGTCGACACGAGGTGAGGCCTGAGGCGTGTGATTTGGTGCTTAACCACTGATGGGCGGTGTGGGCGTGTGGTTGTGTGCGAGAGAAATGTGGTTGTGCGGGGCTTTATATAGAGGGAGGAATGGGGGGAGTGTGCAGTCAAAGTACTGTTACTGGGTCGCCTGATGGGCCTACTCATCAGTTAGTACTGACTAATGCTGATGGCTCCTGATACTGGGCTTGTAGTTGCAGCAGCAGCTGCAAGCATAATTGCAATGCTGTTTTGTGGGAATGTCTGCTTGGATTCACTAGTAGTTTTATATAGTTCCCCTTGCTAAGTTCTTTTAATACAAGCACACCATCTTTTTTATTTTATTTTTTAGCTCAATTTTCTGGATTTGTACAATATGCTTGTCTGGCTCCACCTGAGATTGTACAAGTTGTTTTTCACAATCTTTGGTGGAAAAAGCAGTAACAAAATTACCTTCAGTCTTCACCGAGTATAAAAAAGGTGAAGGTCAATCTGCCGTTCTTGCTTCCTCCAGCAGTAACAAAAAGCGCGGGGTTTTCTATAGGATTCAGCAACAGTTCACATAATCGGGATCTTCACCTCTTCCCCCAAGAAATATTGTACTTGACCAGCAAGACTGCCAGAGGCCATGGGAGCTACTAGTTGCCGCCGCACGCATCAACGTACAGCAAGCGACGAGCTTGAACAAAGCAAGGTTGCCTCGAAGGGCTCCCGTGTGCGCCCGGCCGCACGCCGGCACGGCGCGGCCGACACGGCGCGCGAGCGACGAGTTGCTTCCATGGCTTGCGTGCTGGAAGAAAGGCCGGCATTTGCATCGTTTCCCGGCGTGCAGCTTCCGCCTTCAACGCCCCTCTTCCTGTGCTCTCGCGATCTGATCGCCTTTTTGGTTTAGTGCCCACTACTCCTTCGCCATCTGTTCTTGAGTAGATTATGTTCAGTCTCCCTTTCGATTTTGTCAATCTGTGACGTGTGAGTGCAACGGTAATCATTTGGGAGATTAGCTTGCACACCATGTGTTCGTCCGGATGTGCCCGGACTAGGAGACAGCGGGATCAAACAGCCAATGGGAACTCAAGGCACACCCGGGTAATAACCAAGAGCAAAGATATCCTTTGTGTGTTGGACTCCTGGGTGTCTCCACCTCCAAGATTAAATTATGCTACTATTGCTAAGGAGGCCAGTAATCATACTCTACAAGTGCCTTTGAAAATAACTGAAATTTGTCTAGTCAGGTAAGTCAAGTAATATTAGGGTTTGACCAAGTTTATAGAAAAAAATAAATTAACATCTATGACACCAATAGACCTGCCCTGGAATATATTTCAGAAGCTGAATCAAATGATAGTACTCATTCGGTACCACAAATATTAACATTTTTATACAAATTTGATCAAATTTAAATAATTTTTGAAGATAAAAAATTGAAGAAGTTTGACCTAAAAAGCTAAAATGTTTTGTTTCCACAACTCGATAACTTTTTTTGACATCTAGTGCTAATCATTTGACGATGTTACCTTTGCAATAACTTTGTCAGTTATTTGTTGCCTGCAGATGCGTAAACAGGCGCATCGTTGGTCCTGCGTGCCCTGGAGCCCAGGCGTGCGATTAGGATCGAGGCGTGCGGACCGAACATGCGCCTGTCCAAAGCTCCCGTCAAGCAGCTAGCTAAGCTTACTGGAAAGTGGAGACTAGACGTAACAGAATCGGCCGGGTCACGCCAGAACCGAACCCTGCATGCGTTGCATGGCTGCCTGCTTTCTCGCACCGAAGCAAAGCAAAGGGTGCTGCGCGGACAGCGACGGCACAGTACCCAGCGAAGCGTCGCCGCGGGCGGGCGCGTCCGCTTGGGCGCAGGCCGGCGGCAGCTCACGTGCCCCTGCCGCACGCCCCACGGGGGGACACGCCGTGTGGGATTCGACTCGTCCTATTCCTACCCGTGTACCCGACGACTTGATCGAGCGAGTGCCCAGGCCGGTGGCGGTAGGCGTGTGTACGTCGTCCGGGGGCCGGGGCTACCGTGTCCCGGTCGGCCCCGAACGGAGAAACTGAGAAAGAACGAGCCCGGCACAAGCACGACAAGGCCGATCGAGGCGGCCTCGATCTCGCCGAGTTTGTTTCGACGTGTGTTCGCTGAGGAGGTTGTGTCGACGGGTACCAGCTGGTAGCTGCTGGCCTTTGGCCGTCGCGCAGGCAAACTGGGACAGCTCCAAAAGATCTTGTGCTGGCTTGCCATAAACGGGACTACTGGCAGCGTCCATGAAAAGTTCATGACTAGACAGCCTGGTGTAGCACAGATATGGGTTATCGCTCGCTGCATGCACGGTTAGGCCGCCGATCCCTGCCACATTGGAGTATAGTAGCAGTGCAAGTGCTCCACAATGGAAATCTAACCACCAGATGTCCAGATCCAATAGTGTCTGCACCATTTTTCAGTGAGGTGATTTCGCTGGAACTTTACCATGCGCTCAGGATAGAGGCATAGAGCGCACCACTTACTTGGTCAGCAAGGGTTGTGCCTGCAATCATGAGGGGGCAACGGAACAGCCTTCAGGAAACAAGCATCTGATGGAATGAATTACTGCTCCAGGAGCAGGAATCATGGCGCCCTTCTTTCTGCGCCCTATAATTGAGAGCAGAGCAGGGTAACATACACGAGATGGATATGGATTTGGATCCCATGATTGGAGGCACCGGGCTGAACTTCAGGGCGGGATTGTAGCGCGTACCGATTATTGATCATACCCTTTGCAACCTGAAAATTAAACTGCTGCATCTGATATTCTGATCGATGCCTAGTGGCGGAGATAGATAGATAGATACCTGCCAGAAACAGAAACCTGAGGGTAACCCATGCTTGGATTGGATGGAGCATGGAACGATATGTCGATATGGTCTTCGTCGCTCGGCAAACGAGAGCACCCTGGATCCGGATAAGGACGCAACAGTGAGCTGACGAATTTGTTTTTTCTAGTGCACATAAAAGGTGATACACTGATACCATATGCTTAATCGCACTGATACATCCGTCGAGCTCGATCGGTAGGCTGTTGCCGTGTTCCTCTCAGATCGATCACTGCGAAGCTCTGTCTAGTCGGATCTGTTCATCATGACTGGCGCAAGACAGCATGTCCGTGTGTTTACCACACGAAACGGAACAGAAGCCACCGGCTCGAAGCGCACGGATCAGGACGAAAAGGACCGAGCAGCGAGCAGCTAGCACATATGTATGCGTCGGCCGCTAACGCGGATGTTGTAAGTCATGGTCTACGTCCCCCCTATTTTTGGGATGACGTGGCGCTGATGTTACCTTCTTCAACCTCCAGCCGGTCCTCCAGACGTGCCGCCGCCTACCTCCACCCGGCGCCGTTCGCCCCCGCCGCCGGCTTCCTGGAGCCCTGAACCCTAAGGCCGCCGCCCTCGAACCGCCGCACGCCGGACCTCCGCCGCCGTCGGCCACCACCCCCTCTAAATCCAATCGGAGATTCACCCCCGGAACCCGAAACCCTAAGGCCGCCGCCCGCGCCCAGGCCCGTCTTAGAGGGGGGTCAGCCTGTGCGATGGCCAGGGGCCCATCAGGCTGAGGGCCCATGAATCTACCAAGTATGTATAATGCAGTAAACGTTGCACGATCTACCATGTATGTATATTTTATATACAATTGATCTTGAAAGTGTTCTTGAAGATTTCGCATCAAGAAATGCCAAAAACACCTTTTTAAAAAGCACTAAAGCACTATACATTTATTTGAGATAACCATCATAGTTATTTTGCCCATTTTTATCTTCTTTGATGTACTGTAATTGTTTTATTAAAATATATACTCCGTATGCTACAAGTTATCTCTTATTAATACTATTATATACTGTAATTGTTTTATTAAAATATTAGATTGTCAGGCCCTTTGTGTCTTACTAGCTCAAGGCCCATAAAATTTGTGGGACGGGGCTGCCCGCGCCGCCCTCGAACCGCCGCACGCCGGACCTTCGCCGCCGTCGGCCACCACCCCCTCTAAATCCAATCGGGGATTCACCCCCGGAACCCGAAACCCTAAGGCCGCCGCTTCCCGCCGCGCCGGCCGGCGGCGCCCACGTCGCCCTCGAACCACCGCGGGCCGGACCTCCGCCGCCACCGGCCACCACCCTCTAATCCAACCGGGGATTTACCCCCGGAACCCGAAACCCTAAGGCCGCCGCCTCCCGCCGCCGCCGCACCCCCTCCACAGGAACCCTAACTCCCTTGCTGATGTTAGCGTCCACGCCATGCTGACGTCATGCTTACGTCAGCAGCTACTGTAGCAGCACGAATCTTAAAGCAAAAATCGAACGGCTGGAAAGAGGGGACATTGACGGTGACTTACCGCAACATTTACGTGTCGGCCGCCGTTGGTAGAAAATCGGATGCTGTCTGTATGTACGATCTCAAACGAGACAGATGTTGAACCTCCTCCGTCCATAGCTCACTGGAGGTTAAGTAAGCGTGTTCTGCATACAGGTATTTTTGATTGTTCAACAACCATCTCGCGAGACTTTCTAACAAACACGAGGTCGAACTTGCTTGGTTCCCAGGAAGCATGCAACGAAGTCGAACTCAGTGTTCCTCGAAGATAGTACGTAGTAGTAACCACAGGGAGTTCCTAGTGCTGTTTTATCTACACGGTCCAGAGACTCCAGCCAGATTGAGCATCTGCGCGTGTGCATCCATATGGACCACGAACCCACGATCATGTGCACGAGCACCCCAGGACCTGGAGTCTGTAGACCCGGACGGAGGTGCTCACTTATTGGAGGATCCATTTCACAACAAGAGGCCGTCAAAAGCCGCAAGAGCAGGAGTTGACTATACATTACCAAGACAACTTTGGAAGGCGCTACACTATACAACTGGAGTAGTAGTGTGTATTTTCCCCCGTTCTCTAGTTTTGAGTCTTTCCTACGTGATCTCTTGTCCCTTTTTTCGACTAGTTTGGTACGATATATACTACGCCGGCCGGAAGAGGCAGCACCTTTTCGGATTCCGAAAGCTGCTTGCTTTTGCTCTTTTGCATTAGCGAGAAGCTTCTCGCTACTGACAACTTCTGCGTGCACTTGCAATTCCATGTAGACTAAACAAACCGTTTAGACTTTAGAGTCACTAGGATCTCTCTCCCTCGTGGTACGCTGGCATCTAAAACGATTAGTAGCTTGCAAATTGCAATAATTCAAAAGCCGGGAGAGAAAGTGGAGTGTATAATAACAATGTATGATGTGAATTGTTACAATCTAATATAAGGTGACTAGTAGGTGAGAGTCTTGTTGTTTAATTTGTTCACCTTGTGATTGTGGAAGGTACATCCTATGTACATTTCGCAATTCTGAGCTAAAACAAATAAGACCATTATTATACTGTAATGAAAAAACCATTCTCAACCCACAGAATCGAAGAGGTATCTTCCTGATGAACAAAGCGGATGAGCGTCCAAATTTTTCATCTTCAGAAACTGGATCGGCTCTTCCATCCTTAACCATTCCAAAACCACTTATACGCCAGCCTTTTTAATTTATGGCACTCCCTCATGTTTAAAATACATGTCATTTTAGGATTTCTACCCATTATTATTACCTACTTAGGCTACTCCCAATGCAGAGTTTCATTCTCATTGATTACCACGTCACATAGAATTTTATGATGACACAACAACGAATTTATAAGAATACAAACTCTTGATGAGTCATGGAGTTAAATATTATTTGGAGTTTATGAAACCACATCATGATCAAATTATATATTAGGGGAGGTGGTTTTAAACGACATTTTATTTTATCATTGCTAATGTGGCTATTTTGAAAACATCAGTATGAAACTTTCTATTGGGGCCATCTTTATATAAAAAAAGGCTATCTAGATTGACAATATAAACAGATGTTTCAAGATCCACCACAAAAGAAATACTTTCAAATTTTGCTTACCTTTCTTTGAATATCATACTTCAAGAGATTGTTAGTCTAAGCTCCACCTTGTAGACCATGTCGATGGCCTATACTACATGTCTGTTCAACGTGAGGCGTGTTGATTCACTGAAGGCATCGTCCAAACTTTATCTCGCACCTGATCTACGAGGATTGTAACTTCTGAGTAATAGATCTTCGATCCCGTTCCCACTGAAAGGAAAAAAAAAAGCCCCTGCCCTTGGTGAGTTCAATCAGAGCCATGCGGCCATGTCGTTAATCCTAAAGGTATGTAGTCAGCCTTTCAGTCCATCCAGCGAGCAAAGTGTCTATGATAAGCAGCAGCCAACAGACCCATCATTTCTATCGTCAGCTATAGGAAGGTGTTTGTTCCTCTTACTAAAATGTAGCACCTATATCACATCGAAACAAAATACATGTGATAAAATATTAAATATAAACTAAAAAATAACTAATTACATAAATTGTGACTATTTTACGAGACAAATCTTTTAAGCCTGATTAGTCTATGATTTGACAATGTAGTGCTTTGTGCTAATGACAAATTAATTATACTTAATTGATTTGTTTTGCGGAGTACCGATATAATCTGTAATTTGTTTTTTATTGGTAACCGAAAATCCCGTCCGACATCCCTCTTACATTTCGATGTAACATCAACTAAAGTTTGGCACCTGAATCCAAACATGCTCATAGTCTTAGCTGTGCTGCCATATAGGCTTCTACTAATATACGTCCAATCATATTAGACAGCACTTTCCTCTCTTTTTTCAGATCATTGACACAGAAATGCAGCCCAGAAATATCCAGCGATAATATAACTTGAAGAAGTTGTCGTTGCCTGTTCTTGACAGGAAAGCTGCGGATTGACGAAATGTTTCTTCTTCTTTTTTTTAGAAAAACCTGACGAAATGTTTCTTTCTCACAAAGTGCTGGGCAAACAGATCACGTGAGGCGTCATGACGGAACGATATGTATCCAGGATTTTATAAGGCTAGCTAGGTACTTACGTGTCATCTCTTGGCGCGCCCATGCAAGGCTCTGAACCACGCACGTCGATCGAACGCGTCCGTGCGGCCTGTTCATCAGCAGCAGCAGGTGTTGAGTTATCCCCCCTCTGTACATGGATGGGCACTGTGCTTTGTGTCGGTTGTTGCTGTGAAGTGTGAACCGGGTCCGCCCTCCCCGCCCTACTCTTTCCTCATGGTCCGATCGGGATCGCCACGCACTGTGACATGCGAAAAAAAAAAACGTCTTTATCCAAGAGGATGTCACTGATAGATTCTCAGGATCACTAACTCTAGCTAGAACACCATGAATTGATTAAGAACATGCATACATACTATCGTTCGATGAGTTAGCCATTGAGGCTCGCTGAAGTCCACGTGCCTGCTTGATGCAGCAGGCTTGTCGGTGTTGAAACCTAGGGCGAGACCTTCCCAATGCTTCAGCAGCAAGCTTGATTGGTAGCTTGTCCTAGAATAGGATATCTTGAGGCCCAAGGGGTCCTCCCTTTATATAGTGCTGCTGTGCATTGGGGGGAACCCCTTTAGATGTCTTTAGGTGCTTCTAGTGCCTCCAATCAAGGCTCTTAAGCCAACTTTGCTTTGGCCACTAACAACTAGATGTTAGTTGTCATTTGAGAAAGCCAAATTGCCTTTCTCCTTTAAGCACACAATCACTTATGTGCTTTCACACCTAGAGCATTCACATGATCAATCCAACATTCTCCCCCTTGATCATGTACCTTATTACCATAACCCCGTCTCTCAATAGAACAATATACCAAGATCATAGAATTACAACGGTTATATAAATACCATTGAACCCTAATGACTATAGTACATTATTTCATTTCGAAATGAGGCTTACTAAACATATATGGAGATATTTACATATTTGGTTCCACTTCCTTCCAGGATCACAGGCTTACTACCAAACCCATGCCGGCAACATGCTCTTTAAATATACTGGGTGGTAGGCCTTTAGTGAGCGGATCCGCTAACATCAACCTCGTATTCAAGTACTTTACATCAATCGTCTGATCCTGGATTCTATCTTTCACAACATGATACTTAATGTCAATGTGTTTGGCAGCACCACATGAATTGTTGTTACTCGCATAGATTACTGCGGGTTGATTATCGCAGTATAGAGTGAGTGGTTTAGATATGCTGTCGACCACTCTCAATCCCGGGATAAAGTTCTTGAGCCACACTGCCTGCCCGGTAGCCTCATAACATGCCACAAATTCTGCGTGCATCGTCGACGTTGCAGTGACACTTTGTTTTGAGCTTTTCCACGAAATAGCTCCTCCAGCAAGAGTAAAGATGTATCCTGATGTTGATTTTAAACTATCTTTACATCCCGCAAAATCTGAATCTGAATAACCTACAACCTCGAGGTTATCAGATCTTCTGTATGTGAGCATGTTATCTTTAGTGCCTTGCAGATAACGCAAGACCTTCTTAGCAAGTTTCCAGTGTTCTGGACCTGGATTTGATTGATATCTGCCAAGCATCCCGGTCACAAATGCCAGGTCAGGGCGAGTACATACTTGGGCATACATAATGCTTCCGACAGCTGAAGCATATGGAATTGCTTTCATCTGCGCAGCTTCATACTCATTTCTTGGACATTGCCACTTCCCAAACTTATCGCCCTTTACTATCGGAGCAGGCGACGCAGAGCATTTATGCATATTATACTTTTTCAGTACCTTCTCAACATATGCCTTTTGTGATAGCCCCAATGCGCCTTTGGCTCTATCTCGGTGTATTTCAATGCCTAGAACATATGACGCCTCACCGAGATCTTTCATGTCAAATTTAGAGGAGAGAAACCTTTTGGTCTCCAGTAGCAAATTCATATCACTACTGGCCAACAAAATGTCATCGACATAAAGGATCAAAAATATGAACTTACTCCCCCTGAACTTGGCATATATGCAATTGTCTCTCCTATTTTCTTTGAAACCAAAATCCCTTATGATTTCATCGAATTTGAGATACCATTGCCTTGACGCTTGCTTCAATCCATAAATGGATTTTTTAAGCCGACATCCTAAATGCTCATTTCCTTCCACAGCAAAACCTTCCGGTTGAGCCATGTAAACAGTTTCATACAAATTTCCATTTAGGAATGCCGTTTTTACATCCATCTGATGTAACTCCAAGTCATAATGAGCAACAAGCGCCATAATTATTCTGAATGAGTCTTTAGTAGAGACAGGCGAATAAGTTTCATTATAATCGATGCCTTCTCTCTGTGTGAAGCCTTTAGCTACGAGTCTTGCTTTGAACCTTTCAACATTCCCTTTGGAGTCACGCTTTGTTTTGTAGACCCATTTGCAGCCTACTGTTTTGGCTCCATCGGGAATCTCTACTAAGTCCCATACATCATTTGTACTCATAGATTGCATTTCATCTTTCATGGCATTATACCATTCAGATGAATGCTCACTTTTCATTGCTTCCTTAAATGAAGTTGGATCATCGTCCAACACCAACTCATCCATATCTTCACTCATATAAGTGACATAGTCGCTAGGAATAGCCGACTTTCTAACTCTTTGAGACCTTCTTAGAGGTTCATCATTTGGTTCATTTTCCTCAGCTGAATCCTGCTGGATATCCTCATCATTTATTTCATTAGGTATGATATCAGCAGATGTATCACCAGTATTTTCAACTCGAGGTACAACATTATCATGCACCGAAAAGAACGGTTCTTGAATCATAGGAGTCGGGACATAAACCCGCTTCTCTTCAAGATTTATTTCCCTCGGTGTCATACTCCCCCTCATCAGCTCATCCTCCAAGAACACGGCATGTCTTGTTTCAACAAATTTTGTGAGCTGATTTGGACAATAAAATCGGAAACCTTTTGACTTGTCAGGATACCCAATGAAATGGCAACTGACAGTCCTAGCATCCAATTTTCCAGCATTTGGACTGAAAACCTTAGCTTCGGCAGGACAACCCCACACATGCATATAATTCAAATTTGGTTTTCTCCCAGTCCATAGCTCATAAGGAGTTTTAGCTACAGCTTTACTGGGAACCCGATTGAGAATATGTGTAGCGGTTTTAAGTGCTTCCATCCAAAGACTAACCGGCAAAGTGGAGTGACTTAGCATGCTTCGGACCATGTCCATAAGTGTGCGATTATGCCTTTCAGCCACTCTATTTTGTTGTGGTTCGCCCGGCATAGAATACTGGGCCACTATACCATTTTCCTGTAAGAACCTTGCAAAAGGTCCAAGAACTTGGCCATAGGAAGTATGTCTTCCATAATACTCCCCACCACGATCTGATCTTACAGTCTTTATCTTCCGATCATGTTGATTTTCAACTTCGGCTTTAAAGACCTTAAATTTGTCTAATGCCTCAGACCTTTCTTTAATTGGATAAATATATCCATAACGGGAGTAATCATCAGTAAATGTTATGAATGAATCAAAACCATCCATTGTCTTTACCGAAAATGGACCACAAATATCTGTGTGTATGAGCTCTAAGACTTCTGTGCTTCTTATGGCTCCTTTCTTAATTTGCTTAGCATATTTTCCTTTAATGCAATCAATGCATTTATCAGCGTCAGAGAAATCAAGAGGGTGGAGTATTTGTTCTTTAATGAGACGCTCAATTCTCCCCCTCGAAATATGGCCTAAACGACAATGCCATAATTTCGATGAAGTCTCATTTCTCTTACGCTTAGTACTGATATTCATAGATGAAGAGGGATCAACATTATTCACCACATCACAGAGGGTAACAAGATATAGTTTGTCTTGTCGAATGGCAAGACCAACATCTTTATTATTAGATTTAATTATACATCTCTTATCCCCAAAATGACAGTGAAGTCCATCATCATCTAAACACGAGACAGAAACTAAGTTTCTTCTCATTGAGGGTACATATAGGACATCTTTTAAACGAAGTGTAAACCCTGTATGGAGCGTAAGGTGCAATACTCCAATTGCTTCAACTTCGGCCTCGACGCCATTAGCGACTCTAATCCTTCTTTCCCCTCTTCTTAGGGTCCTCCTCGTAGCGAATCCCTGCACAGTATTTGCAACATGAATAGTCGCACCTGAATCAACCCACCATGAATTGGTGGCATAATCTGCATACAAGGATTCATCTACAAAGGTAATACTATCAGTACCTTTCTTGTTGAGCCATTTCAAATATCCAATGCAGTTCTTTTTAAGATGTCCACTTTTTCCACAATAAAAACATCCATCTGCATTGGCCTTATTTTCAGCACTGGAGCCATTTTCAGGCTTGTCTTGCTGTGTCTTAGAGCATTGACCTTGCTGGGTCTGCTTAAAGTATTGTCCCTTCCTTTTGAATTGAGAAGACTTAGGCATATATTCCTTTTGGAATTTCTGATATCTCTTCTTTTCAGAGTGCTTAATTTGATTGCAATGATCAATCCTGGCAGCCTTAAGCCTTTCCTCTTCCTGAACACACATGGCCATTAATTCATCAATGGACCACTTTACCTTCATAGCATTATAGTTGATTGTGAATGGAGAAAACTCCGAAGGTAAAGAAGTCATGATGAAATGGACGAGGAAACCATCAGAAATTTCCATCTCCATCTGTTTAAGCTTGGCAGCCATGTTGCTCATTTTCATGATATGCTCCCTTATACTGCCACTCCCATCATATTTGTCATTTACAAGCCTCTTAATAAGAGTGCTTGCATAGACCTTCGATGATCCTTTGAACTGATCCTCTATCTTGCTAAGGTAATCCTTAGCTGATTGGGAGTCAGGCATTGCTCCCCTTATGCCCTCAATGATGGAGCTCTTAATTATCATGAGACACCTCCGATTAGAAATGTCCCATTTTGCCCTTTCAATTTCATAGCCCCTTTTGAGAACATCATAATTTTCACAACCTTCTTCGGGTTCTTTTGGAGCCTCATTATTTAGAGCATAATCAAGGTCCAATAAAGCAAGCATGATTTCGAGCTTTTCCTTCCATGAAGGATAATTGCTCCCGTTAAGTTGCTCAATGCCGTTGATTAATCCGGCAATATTTGAGACATTAGAAGCTACATAAAGAAATAAAGATCATTAGTGGAATTAATCCATATAAACAAACTTTATTTCATTATTCAAATCCATTAACGCGTTGGTCAGAAAATGGACAAGAACAATAAAATTTGCGACAAATATTTATTAAACGCGTTGGTCAGATTAATAAATATAAGCCACACTAAATCTCATAAAATTACCAATTCTCATAATTAAATCGTCCCGTTGGTTCGGATTTAATCAAAAGAATTTTCAATAATTTGTAATTTACTAATCAAGTTCTCCCGTTGGTTCGAACTTTAATTAGAAAATTACACCTCAATTTGCAGCGGAAACATGCAATTAATTTGGGTATAAAACTTGAAATTCTAGTGCCTCATCATTTTGGAAGACTTGTAAATGCACTAGAATAATTAAAACCCAAAATTTTCCTTTCAAATGGATATTTTTGAGCTCAATTCCTAATTGAAACAGTGCATATGAAATTCACTGGAAAAATTAAGCCCAAAACTCATTTCATGGCCCATTTGGCCCAACACTATGCAGCCCAATAGTCTAAAATAAAAGAAAAACTTTTATTTTCCTTAACGGGCCACAACTTCCCGAGCTGGGCCACATTTGGCCCGGCCCTTTTATCCCCTCCACGCGCCCGCATGGGCCTTAGGCCCAGCGCGCCCCCGGGCCAGTCAAAACAGCCCAGCTGGCTCCCCAAACCCTAAATTTCTTTCTCCTCCCCTTCTCTCACCCGACGGCGGCGGCGGCGGCCGAGCGGCCGGCCCGGCCAGCGCGCAGAGGCGGCGCGCGCGAGTGGAGGGCCGCGCCGGCGGCGGTGCGCACGGCACGGCGGAGGAGAGCGGCGCCGCCGAGGGCCCCTTCGCCGGAGCACGCGCGCGGCGTTGGCTTGCGCGCGGCTCCGTCGAGCGGCGCCTCGTCGTTGCCCTAGGCACGGCGGCCGCGCACGCGCGCACGGGCGGCGTCCCGCCGACGGCGATGGCGGCGCACCTGCCCCTCCACACGGCGGCGGTCCATGGCTGCAGCTCCGGCGCCGCGAGGGGGCCAGCCTCGACGGCAGCCGAGCGCGCACAAGGACCCGACCGCACATGCTTGTGCGGTGGTGGATGGGCGCCGCCGCCGCCGCAGTACGACGACGACGAGCCCAGGTAAGTCCACCGCCTTCCTTCGATTAGGTTTAGGGTATGCCCAAATTTTGGGGATTTTTCAAAGAACTTAATGACCTAGGGTTTCAATCTTGAGGAAAAAGATCAATATCGATTTAATTCCCCACCTTTCGATGCCGTAGCACCACTGAAAAACCCTAGGTACCTTCAATTTTGCATGAATTTCATGAACTTAAACATGAACACAGACAGACTTGATGAAACAGCATGAACCCTAGCATCTTTAGTTGAACAGACATGAGCTAGAGCAAGTTCCAGTACTTAAACTTGATGAACATCATATACTTCAGCACTAAAACTTAGGACAGGGGCATAAACATCAAGAACATACCATGTTCCAGTGCACAAACATGATGAACAACATGACTATCATGAACTTTACTTTGTACAGGGGCATAAAATTTGCACTAGAACATGAGCAGAGGCATAAACATAGATCATAGTTGCATGAACTTGAACAACATGACCTAGGGCATGAACTTGAACAACATTTCAAGAACACAAACAACAACCCTAGGTGCAGAGGGTCCTAACTAGAGATAGGCAGGCTCTGGTGCCATTGATAGATTCTCAGGATCACTAACTCTAGCTAGAACACCATGAATTGATTAAGAACATGCATACATACTATCGTTCGATGAGTTAGCCATTGAGGCTCGCTGAAGTCCACGTGCCTGCTTGATGCAGCAGGCTTGTCGGTGTTGAAACCTAGGGCGAGACCTTCCCAATGCTTCAGCAGCAAGCTTGATTGGTAGCTTGTCCTAGAATAGGATATCTTGAGGCCCAAGGGGTCCTCCCTTTATATAGTGCTGCTGTGCATTGGGGGGAACCCCTTTAGATGTCTTTAGGTGCTTCTAGTGCCTCCAATCAAGGCTCTTAAGCCAACTTTGCTTTGGCCACTAACAACTAGATGTTAGTTGTCATTTGAGAAAGCCAAATTGCCTTTCTCCTTTAAGCACACAATCACTTATGTGCTTTCACACCTAGAGCATTCGCATGATCAATCCAACAGTCACTTGCTTTTATCGCGCGGAATCTTTGCGAGATCTTGTGCGCTCTTGTCGCGACTCGCGAGACGACAGTACGGCCCTACACTGATGTGCATGGGCTGGCGGAGCAATCGGGCTAGCGACCGGATCATAAAACGGAAAAGAGTTTTTAAGCCCAGACATGGCGTGTGATCATGACGACGAGGCGCGATCCATCATCGTTAGCGGCCTGACAATGCAATGGCTAATAGCTCATTGCGATTAAGCAAGCTAGCGGCCTGAACACCCAATCGCACTCAGCGCGAACCAATAATGCAGGAACCAGGGCAGGACAGGCCCCCGCGAAGGCCGCGCCAAAGCACGCGCGCCGGGGCGGTTTGCCCGCGTGGCCGCCCGTCGTCGGCGTCCGGGCGCTGTCGCCGCGCGCGACATGCCGGGTTGCCGCCTTGCCGCGCGCCGGGCCCCCCGTACGTCGGCGCGCGGCGTTCCCGTGGCCGCGCAGCTCGATCGACCCCCGCCCGTCGCGGGCCCCACATACGGCTCCCCCATGCCCCGTCACGGCAATAACTCCGCCACGCGCACCGTCCCATCCCGCGGCCGGCTGGCCCGATCGGTCGCGCTGCGCCGCCCCCAGCCCCAGGCTATGCCGCCGCGCGGTCCACGGCCTACAGAGGGGGGCTACAAGAAGAATGTCGGGGCATGCGTACGTCCGTCCGGTCCCTCTCTCGGCCTCGTCGGGGTCGCGAGTCGTGACTTCTGCCGCCCCGACACGACGGATCCAGCGTACGTGCATGCACGCCGTGCGCGCGCGCGCGCAGGTGGGTTCTTGGCCCGGCTCGATCCCGCACCCCGTCGCCGCTGCCGATCGACCGCGACCGCTGGGCTTGGTGTCGTGTCCCGTCGCTGCCCGTCCCGTCACCGGACATCCCTATCAGCGGGGCGTGGGAGCGCGCTAGTGTCCACGACGCCACGGAAAATGCCCGCGACGGCGACGCCGGCCGACGCGTCGCCGTCGCGGGCGCATGGCCTTGTGCCGGCCTGCCCGGGCCGTCAGCCGGCAGGGTCGCCCTCGCGTGGGCCGCGACGGGAGGGCCAGGTCCATCGCCCTATGGGAGGTAATAACGGCATCGGCATCGCGTCTCCAGCGTCGGTTCCCGCGTGTACGGTGCGCAGCCACGCCGGCCGGTGTACGCTCGCCGGCGCCGGGCGGAACCCGGTGTGGTTTAGCTTTCGCGCGCGTAGCTCTGTCAACGGATCCGTCCTCCCCTTGCGTACGACGCCGACGCGCACAATTATGCTCGTGTCGTGCGGGTTTCGGGCCATCTACCGACAGGTTTTGCAGCCATTGCATTCTCATGATGGTGCCGCCGGGGGGCAGACTGCGGAATAGGGGCCGTCCAAGTAACGAACTTCTCATTATTGCGCGCGTCCGTTATACTTTCAAATGGTTTGATTTAATTTGTCGTTCCTCCGTCGCATCAAGCTAGGCATCCGAAAATGGATGGTTAGCAGGACGTGCATGTGTGAACATCGAAGAACAGTCCACCGATCAGTAGAGGGTGTGAGAATTCAACGTTCCTGTGGAATAGCTGAACCCGGGGACACGCACATAACCAGATTTTTAACACATATTAACCAAAGGGATTTTTGACACAGCATCAACGCTCGCTAATTTCAACAAAATCAAACGGATTTTAACACAAACCGAAATTCGTTTCAAATAATACAAACCGAAATTAACCAAGAACATAACATATCTTTGGGAAGGGAAACATACCCACCACATGTGTTTGTGAGAATATGACAAGGTCTCTCTAGACAGCTAGCACACCATAAAAAAAATCATGATTTCGGGAAGCAAATCGAGGTCCAGGGACACATGATTCACTTTCATGCTATGTTTGCCTATAGTCGTAGCTTTTTCCTTTTGTTTTCAAGATACAATTTTTGTACAAAAACAATCAGTTATGCATGTCCATTCACGCATATAAATTTATACATGGCCTCACAAAATAAATAAATAAATGTATACATGCCCACCCTATCTTTATAAGCACACACAAGGGATTTGAGATTTTTTTTTTAAAAAAAAATCGGTAGGGAAAAGACCGCCTCCAGGCATTGTACTATGAAGAAATCTCAGCCAATCCGGCCGAGAAAAACCCCCGAACCCCGGCTTCACCTTATAAGGCCACACCGTAACCTAGGCCAACCACGACCAACTAGGCTGCTGACCGCTGCAACTACCCCTTGTTGGAGGGCCCAAACCAATCGTAGGTGCCACAGGCCGGCTCCCTGCCACTATTTTTCGGGTTGCCAGCGAGAGGATTTTTTTGCTATAATCAGAATTTAAACCCTGGTTGGCGTCTTCTTCGACTGGGGAGCTTGCCACTATACTACATGAGTGTTATTAGTCTTTTCCGTGTTACTCTTTCAACGGTATGTGATGTGCCTGTTAATAGCGGAATGCATGGGGTGATTTCGTCTGCAATGTTAAGATTTGCTGAGAGGTTTCACACTTCCGCCGCCACAAGAAAATGGTTGTTTAGAGTTGAATGCTACCCTTCCCTACTGTACTCTTCGTGAATTTCCCTACAAGGCGCTCCGGTGGTGCAAGACAAGACTATCCATAACGACCACAGTCGATGCCACTAACCTAATCAACGACCGGCCAGTGTAACGCGCGCCATTGACACAGAGCACTTGGAACAGTCTGTACTGTGTGATGGTAAGACCAACAGCAACGAGGAACAGGGACAACGACATCATGTTGGCATGCAGCTGCTAGGTTCTAGGCCGTATCGTAGAAAGCCTACCTTGCAAGACTAGTCATTGCCATATCCTGTCTGCTACCTGCAGATAAACAATCCTTTGCTCTACAGTTCACTTCATCTTGCAATGCACATGGATTATTATTGTCAATCTATCAGCCAATGTGCAACCATTTGCTCTACAGTTCACTTCATCTTGCAATGCACACGGATTATTATTGTCAATCTAGGCCCCGTTTAGATGTTTCGCGAAATTTTTTTCGAGTATTTTCCCTCACATGCATGGCTATTAAATGTAGTCGAAAAAATAACCCATTATATGGATGGAGTGTGCTTCGCGAGATGAATCTAATGAGCCTAGTTAGGTCGTGATTAGACAATAAATTGCTACAGTAAACATGTGCTAATGATGGATTAATTAGATTCATTAGGTTCGTCTTGCGATTTACTGACAGAATCTGTAATTAGTTTTGTAATTAGTCTATATTTAATACTTCAAATGTGTGCCCGACATACTCGAAAAAAATTTCGCGAAACATCTAACCAGCCAATGTGCAACCAGCAACTTGTAGCAACCTGTGCTATCCATACGGCACGCGGTGTGTCAGTGTCATCAAAAGGTCAACTGGCCAGTCTTGCTACCACTGAACTAAGCCCGTGTTTAGTTCCCACCCGAAATCTTTTCACCCATCATATCAAAGGGGAATCTTAGATGCATGAAGTATTAAACGTAGACAAAAAAGGTGAAAAGTTATATGGATGGGCTGTAAATCGCGAGACGAATCTAATGAGCCTACTTAATCCATGATTTGCAATAGTAATGCTACAGTAATCATCCGCTAATTATGGATTAATTATCCTCTAATTACCATCGTTAGATTCGTCTCGAGATTTCCAACCTATCCATATAACTTTCCACCTTTTTCGTCTATATTTACTACTCCTAAATTGGTAAAATCAATACCCGAAATCTTTTCACGAAAACTTTTCGTGAACTAAACACGGCCTAACCCAAATTGCAAGTGGCCGAAGATTCTTTTGAGCAGCTACTGCTTACTGTGAGAGTGAGACCTGGAGATGCCGAACAGCATCTTGATCCTAACTTAATTGTGCCTCTCGAGTGGAGTTTTGAAGTCATGCCCCTCGCATGCACGCACAAATAGAAAAGGATGGTCCATGATGAAAGGTTTGCACACAAGTCAGCGAGACTCACAGAGTCACAGGCTGATCTGACAACTGGAACAGTTTCTTGAAAATCAGCAATCAGCAGGCATCGAAGTGCAATCATGGGTCATGGCAGGGTTTAGGCCATCTCTGAACTGGGAAAACACCATTTGGGACTCCAACTTGGTGATCATAGTCTTCTGAACAGAAAGGGGAGAAGAAAAATTGGCAATCCAAGTCGACGTAGTATCTGAAATGGACTCCAACTTGGTGATCATATATGCATGGCGATGCACGGGTAATCTTCATGCATATCAATGCACACGCGTACTGCGTGCAGTGAAATGAGGTGTCCCACTCCCACCAATAGCCGCAGATGCACAGTTGCACACACACACGCACACACAGTAGCCATGGATAAAGCCGGACAGACATGGCGCCATCAGCGGAAAGCAGCGCACAAGGTTGCACGCGCCAAAAGAGCACCACCTTTCCTCAGGGGTCACCTCTGCATGGCAAAGCTCACACCATGTCTCGCCTATCCCACTCCCACACACGTCCAGCAGGCCGGCGACTCCTGTGTGCGAGCACCCAGGTCCAAGTGCGGGCTGCGCTGGAGGAGTGGAGCACGTAAGACCTGGATGCGCGCTGCCGCGCGCACTCTGCCTGCAGCAGTCACGTCGTGACGGACAGACCCGAAAAGGCAGCACGACTTGTGGATGGGGTGAGCCGCTTGTGTTCCCGAACACGAGCTGCGGATAAGATAGAAATTAAAGCGCAACCGGGAGCTGACGGTTCAGACTTTTTCCAGAGATGATTTCAAAGGGGACACGGGCAGTTTATGGCCGCTGCGTGTGTGCCGTCACGGCCGGTCAGGTCGCGGTTTGTTGGTGGGTTCAGTGGCCCGTATTATTGTGGGGCGTGTGCGTGAGACGTGCACCCATGTTTTGTTTGGCCCAGGGATCTGACGGGTTAGCGTGCATGCATGCATGCTTGCTGAAAGGCTTGCCTGTACTTTATGTTGTGTTGCGATTGCTGGGTAATTAGCGACGGCCGTCATGGCTCGTGAGTCAGCATGCACCTTTTATGAACAGTATTTTTGACAGCCAGTTGTGTCATGGTGGGCGTCGCCCAAACAGTAACCTGCGAGTGTAGATACCTCGACTGAAGTAGTTAGTGGCAGTGATGGTGGTACTGAAAATCGGAATTGCTCGCCACTGCAGTCCATGAATTTTCAGCCATGATCCTCGAGAAGCACGAAATTGGGCCGGGATCTCGCTGAAGTACCCGCCAGCCCACCGCCTCGCGTGCTAGCCCACGACCAGCTTGATACTGAGCCGAAATTCAACAGCCCAAGGAGCGGGCCGGTGTGCATATTGCTCGACCTAGTAGAGATGCCTAGGCGCGTGGCCCACAAGCCCACTTGCTCTTATCCTCCTCGCCCTCAAATCAGATCACTGCTTGCTCCTCTAAAAGAACAAATCCGATCACTGCTAACTCTGACGCAGACGCTCTACGGAATATTGGTGGGAAGTCAAGCAGCGAAATCTGGACACCCCACCTGGCGTTGACTAGGACCGACAAGGGACCGACCCTCCGACGCAGCAGGTCCGTCCGTTTTACGTGCCGTTCCAGAGAGAATCAGAACCTCCTCGCCGGCCGCCGGCCGCATCAAACCGGAGATGAGCCAACAGGTCAACGTCCCTTCCAGACGCAGGGGCAGGGCCACCTGCGCCAATAGCCAAAGCGACGTGGTTTTGGAACAACAAGTATCGGTCGAGGCAGCATATCTTCTTCGCTTCACTCGAGATGCCCCCCTTTGACCTGCCTTTACGTTGACAAGCGAGATCGCACACGCAGGCAGTCAACATCAGCTCTCAGCTGCAGTTAGCACCACCCCTTTGCCCAAGATAAAATATCCTACGCGGAGCAGGGCTGACATTGGTTCACCGGAACCGGACGACCGGGGGACGCGCGCCTTTCGGGTGGCCGGCGACGGCAGCGTCGCGAGGCTCACGGCGATCCCGCCGGATAATCCAAGCGCTTCGACCGGCAAATAGAAAATTAGCTGGGAACGAGTGATCGCGTCAGAGACGAAGACCTGTTTGTATCGTTCCTGTCGACGAACGTACGACACCGTCAACCAGCTGCTCAAGCTCATCAGGATAGGGGTGTAGGGTGTTCTCGCCGTGACGCTGGCAAGCTTCGGAAAGTGATCGATTTCAGCTCAAGGATCCAAACAGCGCCAGGTCGTAACTAACACCCTAAACAAGTGATCTCTTTCCCCGACGCGGTCGCGATCCGGCCATACGTGCTCAAGCTTCTGGCGCCCAAGTCCCCGCAGAGCTCTCCGCGCCCTGTCATCTAGCGCCAGGAAGCCACTGCTCCCGCAGGGATTCCGCGCCGGAACCCTGGCTTTGCAGCAGCAGGTGGCGCTGCGTTGCTCTGCTCTGCTCTGCTAACCACCGCCTTGTCCGTTGCGGGGAGGAGGATTTGGAGGCCGCGCGCGGCCTCTTTTTGTCTTCCCCGACAACGACGTGATCTCTCTCGCGGGCGCGGCGGGGTTTATGTGAAAAAGATTGCGGGGTGTTTGTGTCACCAACTGATATGATGGAAGCCGAGCCGGAAGAGGTTCGGTAGCGTCTCGTCCGCTTTGCTTTGGCAGCTGGCCTCGCTTGGCTCTGCACTGGCTCAGCTGAGATATGCTGCTGCTGGTATGGTACTACTCCTCCTTGCTTTGCTTCTAATCGCATAGTTTAATGGCGTGACACGGGTGTCGGCAGTTGGAAGAGTTCGTTAGATCCACTCCGGTTTAGGGAACTGAACTGAACTGAACTGAACCAATCCATCCACACCACCCATATTTTGTAGGGACTGATTGACCTGGCTCGTGTTTAGTACTGTTTTGTGCACTGTCATGCGTCAGGCATGCTTATCTGCTGAACACAGTCAACCGCACCGGCACCGCGTGTCAGAGTCCCAGCGTTTAGCCGTGCCACTTTCGCAGCTAAGCTTGTGGTACGGTACACGTGCACGGTCAAGCAACATTTAGCATACTCTCAAGGCAATGATGATGGCTACTCATATCAGTGGAGGAGAACATAACTGATCGTGCAACTGAATCTGGCACAAAGCGCATTTCAGATTCAGCAGCGCCGGCGCCGGCGGCATGAATTCCAGTTTGGGAGTATCTTATCGCTGGGGTTTCTTGGCCGCAGACCACCCCAGCAGAGGAAAGAGATAATGGGCGGCAATGCCGCAATGGCACAGGCTTAAGATACGATCAGACACGCGACACGGCCCGCACCCAGCAGCCCTGCCGCTAGCCGCCGTACGCGCATCATCTGCTTCCAACGTCGTTCCACGTTTAGGGCGCGGGCGGCGGCCGGCCGGCGGTGCCCGTGTATGCGGCCGTCGCTTTCGTGCGGGGTCACCTATGCGCGGCCGCGAGAGGCCAGGCCGCCCCCCGGGCGCGCCATGACGGCAACCGGAATCTGGTCGGGCCCGCGTCCAGGTATGCGCGGGGGCACGCGTGCGCCGCGGCCGGCCCCGCGAGCCAACAAGTGCGCTCGACGTCGGCGTGACGTCGCTGGCTCGATCGATGCCAATGCCATGGCAGATCCGATGGCTGAATGGCTCATTGGGCATTGGCTCATGGCCGCGCGGCGCGCGCGATTGCTCCATAGTCCTTTGCCCTCCGCTGTATCCATGAGACGGCCCGATAATTTCTAGCAGATCAGAGTGTCCTCTATCTACAGGCTTCAGGTTTCAGAGAAGTTTTTGACCGGCCGGTGTCGGGATCAGAGAACTGAAGATCTTTTAACCTGGCCAATGTTCAACTAAAAATCTTTGAACAGGCCACCACAGGCATTGCTTCAGCTAGCGTACACTAAGCAGCGCGCATTGGATCAACGAATCAGGAGGATCTCCGACTTCCACGCATTGGATCAGGCACGTCGCGTCCGACATTTCTGGCTACCTTTCCCCTCCTTTGCCGAGCAGTACGAAAAAAACTAGGGAAAAGATGCAGGAACAAGAGAAAAGGGACCGGAAAAAACCCCAATGATCAATACCCTGATAAGCGCGCATGTCGAGCGAGGGTCCAGCAGGGGTGAAAAGGGGAGGCCTTGATGCATAAACTAGATCTTGAGGCAGCCAGGGGTACATCCGGTCCGTTGTTTCCTAGCGTTTGTCTGTTGCTGAAAGCAGATGGACGAGGGGGCAAACGGCATGGATACAGGGCCCAAATCCCAGTCGTCTTTGGCTCTTTGCACACATATTATGCTGTACATTAGCCTGTAACCTGCACGGCACACCTCAAGACAAGGCCCTAGAATTGTGGGCTTGTATTATCAGGCAGGTTAATTATTGTTCCGGAAACCCTAAAGCTTGTGAGCTCGCAGCACAAAAGCTGTGGGCTATGGCTGCCTCAACGCTAGTACCAGGACACCACTACCAGCGAGTGCTTGCAAGCAGTGGCAGTACTATTAGTATTAAAAGCCTTCCTGCATGGACTGGTCTTGCTTTTTTGGATAGAAATATGGGCAGTTTTGGTTTCAATGGTGGGGGGTGATGAGAAAGTGGAAACAGAACGAGAGTTTATATTCTCCTTTCCTGATTAGTTGCAAAAAGGCAATCAGTAGTCAGCTCATTTTCCAGCATCTTCTTTTGTTAGTTCCATACAGTAGGTAATGTATGTAGCATCAGCTGTGCTACTAATTACTAAATGACGTGGATAAGCTACAAATCGAACTATGCATGAAAAACTCCCAATAAATTAACACTAATAATTCTGCGTTCGTTTGATTTCTGCAGAATGATTTAGGAGTGTAGAAATCGAAATGGAGCAAGATTGATATCGTTGCCTGCCTGCCCTGCAGGCCTGGTTTGATTCCACGAGATCGACGAGAACTTATTGGATAAAACTAGCGATCCAGATCTTCGTTTTGGAGGCAAGATGCCATGATGGGTAGAAGGTCCCCTCCTTTTCCTACCTGTGGTCCAGTAGAGACGATGGCCTCTTGCTGAAGCAATACCTGGGAATATTTTAGGCCATCTCAACGACAAAATGAAGTCGTATTTCGAAAGGAGGCATCTTGTACTTAAATCAAGTATAGTACTAAACACTGATCTAAATCAAAATCGTTTATATTCTTTGACAGCAATGGATTGGCATGACATAAAAAAAATATAGCCATGCCTAACGAAACTAAAGCACATTTTGTAGTTCACATTGACATGCTGAAAATGTCACTTGCGAGCCGGTTCAAGTCACTAGCTGGATCTGCTCTATTGTGTCTTCCTACATCTTGAGACACTGCCTTTACTACACATGGAAATGTTTGGAAGCCTTTCTGCCGAAGTGATTTAGACGGAGACCAACTTATTGATAGGACGTCGTCCGCCGCTAACATTTTGACAGTACAGGAACCGAACCCCATTTCTACACCTCGCTCGTCTTCACGGAGAAGCCATGCACGCATGAAGTTCGTGTAGCACTGAGCAAACCAGTATCCACTAAACTAAAAAGAGGCTGGCTTGCCGTTTGTCCTACTAAAAGTTTTCTCCAGAAGGTAATCCAGCTGTAGTGCAAAAGCTGCTTTAGAGCAAAGTTTGGTGTAATTCACGAAGCATGTACTGAAATGTATGGCCTAAATACTAGATAGAAATGTTCTATCAGATTGTTTCCTTTAGGCTTTAGTCCAACTCTTCAAGAATTGTATATAAACATTGGATGAATTAAATATTTAGACGTTCATATAGGAAAAATGATTAGTAGTATATATACCCATTGTAAAACTTGCTTTCACCCTACTGTTCTTTTCATGTTCCTTAATATAGGTTGAATGATTAAATAAGGTGTACAATATTAGGATGTCCTAAATGACGTACATGTATTATTGGGGCTGAAGGTATGTAGTATATGTGGTAAGAGGCCAAAGAGCTGAGCTTTTTCTTCAATCAAAAGAAAGATCTGAGCTGACTAGCTAAACAGAATAGCGAGCCTAGCAACGAGTTGGGCATAATTCCAACGTCAAACTTTCCCAAATATTTATTTTGTCCTCCCTCGGTTCCAAATTATAATTCGTTTGACTTTTTTGACCCCAAGTTTGACCACTCATCTTATTCAAAAATTTATGCAAAATATCACATCTTTTGTTGTGGTGTGGCTTGTTTTATTACAGTTCTTCAAAAAATGACTTAAATTTCACTATATTTGCATAATTTTTCTGAATAAGACGAACATTCAAACTTGAAGTAAAAAAAGTCAAACAAAGCGAAGGAAGTAGAATAATATAACTGCCCTACTTCGTACTTCCTGAACTTTCTGCCTCATGAATGCTAGTTATCTGAAGCGCTTCCAATGGAGAGGACGGAGAGGACATAAAAGGGAAGTAGAAGAATTTCACACGGTTAATTGTAACGACGGGAGGTCATGAGTGAGCTAACCATCTCATTCGTACTTTTCACAAAAAGATCAAAGCAATAGCCACATGATTTCCCTTTGTACCGAAGCAAATACTTATCAATCAACCTCATGCGCTAGCAGAGGTCAACAAATCTAAGGAAATTATGCAGACCTGGTAGTGACTACCAGCTAGCTGTGTATAAATCATCAGCTAGCTAGAGGTCACGCCACACTCTGTTATCTAAGGTAGTTTTGCATAGAATTTCTCATGAGATTGGAAAGCACCAAGCACCTCTAGCTCTAGGAAAAAGCCCGTTTGTTTCGGAATCAACCTCTGTCGTCTCAGGTGATCATTTTGATGTGAAAGCAGTGCTGATCTCTAGTCATCTGATCGACTTCCTAGACAATTGGTGACAAACCTGGATAGATCCCCTTTATGATCTTGCAGAGTTATTGACCATTGCACCATCTGAGGATGCTTATAACCTTAGAATGATTTTGAAGATCTTTTCAAGATGTGGTAAACGACGAGTTTTTCTTATGGTCCTTCGGATGGTGCTGAATTTTGAAGTCACGGTGCTTCATTCGTTTTCTTTTCTACTAGGAATCTAGGATGTACCAAAACTAACGAACCTCGCTCCCTTTCCTATGAGGAGTAACAAAGTTCAGTACTAGTGGTACCTCCTTTTTTATTAATCGGTATATCTTAATTCTTGAAAGAGGACTGTAAAAGAACTCAAAGGACAAACATGAATAAGCTAGGTAATTGGACTTCTGTGTTCGAATTCCAAGAGGTAGCCATAACCAAATGGAACCTCACCACCTAGCTAGTTTATTGAGAAAACACATGTCGGATTAAGTAATAAGAAAAGAAGAAAGGGAATGTAACCTCATGACTAGTGGTAGCTGCTCCATTGGGTCCCATCCCAAAGGTCAGCCTCCTGCTTCCCTATACAAGTCCACCATGGATTGATTGATGCTCAACGCACAGACACCACGCTGTACCCTTCATATATACTCAGATTCCCCTCCTTCCCCTTTCCTCCCCGTTCCATCCCCCTTTCTGCCACACACCCTCGAGCGAAGCAACAGCACCACACGAAGAACAGCAGCCAGGGAGACCCATCCGATCCCCTTCCTCCCATCCATGGCCGACGAGTGGTGGAGCAGCACCTCTCACAGGAGCCATGGCGCGTCGGCATGCTCGGCCCCGCCGCTCACGGTCACGGACAGGGTAGCCGCCTGTGGCTGGGCTACGGCTACTACCTCCCCCACCGCAGCCGCCGAGTCGACAAGCTACATAACCTTCCAGGACCCCTACAACAGGAGCTCCACGCATCAGCCTCTCTCCGATGCTGCCTCGTCCCAGGGCGATCCACACGTGGACTGGACGCAAGCCTTCTTGTAAGTTAGCTAGCTTCCATGATCCATATGTGTTTTATTAGGCTTTCACCTTCATAGTGAAAGGCGGGTTGCTATTTTGCTAAAGCATCCGATCTTGCATGAATAATTTTTAGGAGCGGGAGGAGTGATACCAGCTTCCAAGCCGTGCTCCAAGACGACATGGCTCGAGCTCAGCCGGCGGCCGGCGAGGGCCCCGCGATGGACAATAATCCGTTGATCAGGGACATGAGCGCCGCCGCGTTCTTGCTCGACCAGGCGCAGCAGATAGCGCCGCCGTCGCAAGCTCTATTCGACGGCGCCACGGCGGGGCACGGGATCTCGGTGTACGGAGACAGCCAGTCCTCGGTCAGCTACGACGACGCGGCGGCGTCGATGCAGTTCTCTCATCAGCTGCTGAAGCCCTCGGTGCCGGCGGCGATGCAAGGCGGCGGCGCTCCGACGACGATGCAGTACTTGTCCGGCGGCAGTTACCTTCCTTTCGGTGGGCCGCTGCCGCCGCAGCTTCTCTTGCAGGCCTTGCAGACGACGAAGCCCAGCGCTAACTCTCTGACGGTGAAGGTAAGAGACATGCATGGGAGTCGATCACCCTACTGACTTCGTTCAAAGCTATCTAGCTAGCTAATCTAGGGTTTCGCCAAGTCATAGCCTGAGTTTCAGTTGGACTTCAATTCCGGGTCTTTCCAGGACGCCAGCTCACCGGCGACGAGGAAAAGCGTCTCCGAGTCACCTGCCGCAGTGAAAAGGCCGCGGATCGAGGCGCCATCGCCGCTGCCGACTTTTAAGGTGAAGGGCGTGATCCGAGCAGATTTCTCCTTTAACCTTTCATCAGTTCGCTGTGCCTCTTTTTGTTCCTTTTGATGAATGACATTTCCTGAGGAGCTAGCATCGACGGATGATGGCCTTGGAGTCTGTGGATTGCTAAGAAAAATAAAAATTCATTTCTCCTGCTCGCTTTTGCGCTGCAGGTGAGGAAAGAGAAGCTAGGGGACAGAATCACTGCACTCCAGCAACTAGTCTCGCCTTTTGGAAAGGTATTAGTTCTTTCTGTTCTGCGTCAATTCCCTCTCGCTCCTCCCCGTTCCAATTAGCAGCTGAGCGAGCAAGCGATGCTTAGCTAGAACTCATCCTTGGACAATGACCTAACGCATCATCTTATGGTTACGGTCATACTTTAGACTGATACCGCATCGGTTCTTCACGAGGCCATCGAATACATCAAATTCCTTCACGATCAAGTTTCTGTGAGTGTCCAAAATGCCATTCCCTACCTTACGTGTTATTGTTAAATGCTCAATGTTTTTGTTTTTGTTTATATCTGCAAAATTTAGCTAATCCCTTATTCATATATATCTTGCATATATGCTACCTACAGTCACTGAGCTCTCCCTACTTGAAAAATGGGATCCCCTTGCAGCAATTCCAGCAGAAGGTAGTATCAGCTTCTGGTTCCCAGTTCCTTAAAATGTTATTCATCAGTGTTTAGTACTCCTCGACGATATAGATTGCATATGTTCATATAACATCTATTTTGCCTCTCAACTAGGGCTCTGAGGACGCCAAGGATAACGGTGACACGAAGAAGGATCTGCGCAGCCGGGGCCTGTGCCTTGTCCCGGTGGCGAGCACGTACACGGTGGCGGCCGAGACGGTGCCGGAGTTCTGGCACCCTACATTTGGAGCCACATTCCGGTAGAGATACAGCTAGTAGTGTAGCTTCCATGCATTGGTACATGGTACACGTTGCTAACAGAAAACGTGCACTTGTCCGTGAATTACAAACAAACTCACAGAGAGTACGGTTGAATGAAGCTAAAGCAAAGCAAAAGCCATGTGTTTTTTGTTATGAAACTAAGTTTTGTACAAATGGTGATAAACTAATTTTAGTAGCAACAACCTACTAGCCAGCCTGAGACGAAAAGCAAGAATTCTATATGATATCGCCCAAGCAATCGAAGGATGTTTTGAAAGGGAGAAATATGCTGGTGGTCTTCTACGACAGGTTAACGTAAGTACATATAAAATGCTGGATAAGGTGCAAAAAAGAGAATAATGAATTGAGGCCGTGTATGGGGCATCTACACTCATGCATGTGTAGCTTTAATTTGCAAGCCAATAATGCATGGTAGCTATATATAATTAATTAGCATTGTAGTATGAACAGGGTGGCGTTGGAAGGGAAAGTTGGGGCAGGTGCCAGCATTTGAAAGGCAAAGCAGGAGTCATGGCAGCATGAACAATGATGTTAATCTCATCATATGCTCCTATAACTGAAAGTACGAGCCCCAAAAGGGTAAGGACCAAGTCAATAAGTTTACTTAATTAAGTTTGTCTAGCTAGGATTTTTATAAGACGTACACACGCCCAATTTCAAATATAGTTTTATGATCTTATACTTTTATTCTAAAAAATAGTTTTCTGATGTTCGAGTAGTATACTTTGTTAAGAAATTAAAAAAATCAGGTGTAGGTGTATAGTTAATTCACCACCATTCAGGAGTACATGTGTTACTTGAATTCTGACAAAGAATACATGATTCATGCCAATGCTGTATATAACTGCTAGGCCCTACATGTGTGGAACAGATGTGTCATATGCAGGGTTTTTTTCCCCGCGGTTTGAGCGATTTTTTTAATAAAAACCGGTCCAGTAAACCGGTTAAACCAGCCGGTTAACCGGTAGGAGCGGTTTAGTAGGGTCGGTTTTGAGCGGTAACCGGCCCTATTTAGCTACCGGACCGGACCTGTTTGACCGGTAACCGGTCAAACCGGACCGGTTTGGAACGGTTTTTTAACCTTGGTCATATGTGTGTTGGATAAAATTACCACCGTTCTTGTTTATATGACGCCGGTTAGCTCAAAATTGAGCTAACCAACGTCATATATACATGAACAGAGGGAGTACATGTTAGTCAGCAATATAGGTCTATATAGGATGCCAATGCCGTGCCTATAATGTGATATTACTTGCAACAAGACTTTTATATTGGTATAGCTGGAGTTGTGAGGGTTGGATAAAACCGTACTCTTTTTAAACCTAGTCACTACCGGATTCCGGGTCTTTGCCGTGTGCCTCATACACACTGGCAAAGGGCACACGGCAAAGTTCAGACGGTAAAGAGGCCATTTGCCGTGTGCCTTTTTTATCACAACCTTCATGTGTTATGTCATCACATCATGACAAATTTCATGATTTTCAGACTTTATTTTCTTTTATTTGAATTTAATAATTATCCGGACACATGTTAGTGGTCATATTGTTTGAACAAGATGTTCAAATTTTTTTTCATTTCATGTGCAAGGCCTCAAACTGGATTAAATAACATGACTATAATTTTTCACTCATTTTATTCTATTATTTGAATCACTTGCAATTCAATTTTGACTTGATTCAAAAATTGCTTGAAATGCAATTAATTAATTAAATATAGCAAACAAACATTAAAATGTATCAAATTTTAACATGGAGTGCTACATGTTGTATGTGGATGGTAGAAAAAATTTGGATGTGAAAATAGAAAAAAATATTTCTTTGCCATGTGCAATAAAAAATGCACACGGCAAAGGCTCTTTGCCGTGTGCCAAAAAGGACACACGGCAAAGACCTGCCTTTGCCGTGTGTCTAGCTTTTTGTCGAGTGTTTTATTTTGGCACACGGCAATCCGAAAAAAAAACACTCGGCAAAGAGCTAGACACACGGCAAAGGTAGGATTTCCTGTAGTGATTGTTGTGTTAGTTGTGCCGACTGCCTAGGCAATTCTGCTAGTTTTTACATATATATGTTGTGTTTCAACTTTCAAGCAGGACCGTAGCTAATAACTGTAATCCTTCCGTACACATATATATCCTTGAGGGCATTAACCTAGCTAGCGCTGTGCACCAACTGCCAATCAAGAGCTCGTGCAGTTGTGCAGCATCATCAGTTTCCGAAATATTCTTGCACGCCGCAGCTGAGCAGGGTAGTAGCATAGCAAACGACCATGCATAGCTAGCAATTGTTCCGGCTTTTAGCCGAGTTCTTCTTTCTATGAGAAACCCTGTGTGCCAGCGCACATGTGATGAAGTGGGGGCCTCGCGCCTTGTCCAGGTGGTGGCCGGATCCAAGCTCTGGCCGCCTGCAGGTCGCCTGCGGCGCGGGTGCCGCCGGCCGGCCTGTGCAGAGAGCGGCGCCTTTCGCCGCAAAAGCGCGCCCATGGTGCGCGCGCGTCAGGCCGGGAACGGCGTGGCCACTGGCCACCCTCGCGCTCACCTCCCGCCGACCGGTGGCCCCATCCAATAACCGAGTCGTCCATGGAGCTGTGCTTCGATCAGCCGAGCACGGGTGGTCGACGTGGCATGATCTTGCTAGTTAGATTAAGCCGCGCCGACGCCGGATTGATCACGTACTTAATTAGTGCGTAAACGCATTATTAGCGAGTGCGTCAATATGGAGGGGGGCCAAGCAATCGAGTACGTCTAGTCATCTAGAGGAGGATGGAGAGGGCATTTCGGCGATCTCACCAGTCACCACAGCGTCACTGTGAGGTCAGTGTCACCTTCTCGGCTGCTCGACTCCTTCAGGCCGAGCATAAGGCCCCGAACAATGTGGGCCTGCCTGCCTGGCCTGGCCTAGTAACTTGGACAGGCCGAATCCACACGACCAATCCTAGCAGGCTGGGCTCCCGGATAGATTTTTTGCCAAACAAGAAAGAAGAAATCTGGGACTTTCGGCCTGGAGACGTTTGGGTTACTGGATATCGTTCTCAGGCTTTTGGTCGGAGAACTGTGTGACACGTCTGACAGCAAACTAACCTAACAAGACATTGCAGATCATCAATCAGCTGGAAATCGTTTACATGAGCAATCATCGATATTTATGCGACGAGAAACACAACAGTCGAACACCAGATTACACAACCCATGTCACCAGAGCATGAAAACCATATAATACGGCAGGAGATGCCCGCAGAAGCAGGCACTACGAGAGAACAGACCAAGCTATTGACGGTATGGTGTAGTTGTAAAATGTTTTAAATTGTGGTATGACTGCCAAATGGCAGTGAGATCAGGCAGACCCCTTGAGCTTCTTCGCGATCCCAGCGAAGTACTTCCCCTGGTGGAAGGCGTGCTCCAGCTCAACCTCGCTTGGCCACCTCGAGCCGTCTGCGGCGAACGTGCCGGCGCCGTAGGGGCTGCCACCCTGAACCTGGTCCATGCCGAACAGCTTGGCGCCGAAGGTGTAGCCCACCGGCACGAACACCATGCCGTGGTGAGTCAACTGGGTAATCGCTGTCAACCTGAAAAGAGGAACAAGTGTTGGCTCCATGATCTTTGGACATCAGGTCTGGTCCTTGTGTAAAGCTGTGGAATGGTACTTACGCTGTGGTCTCTTGGCCACCTCCCTGGGTTCCGGTGCTGAAGAAGATGCCGGCGGGTTTGCCAGCAAGGCTCTGCTCCCTCCACAGGCCACCAGTGGCGTCGAAGAACGCCTTCATTTGCGCCGCCATCATACCAAACCTTGTCGGGAACCCGAAGAGAATTCCGTCAGCCTCAGCAAGCTCTTGTGGTGTGATAACTGGCACATCAGGCTTAGGGGGTGCGCCCATCTTTCCAAGCACTTCCTCAGGGAGAGTTTCAGGGACCTTTCAGATGACAAGTTGAGGCAGTAATAACTGTTAGACCATTACAAACACCTTGGTTTCAAAAAAAAATTACAAACACCTTGTGTAATAGTCTTGAGGAACTTGAGCCTGACAAGTGCGCAAATACCTACTGATGATCAGGGCTTACCTGCCATATTTTAGCCTCAACACCTTCAACAGATGAGGCACCTTTCTTGATCTCTTCAGCTAGTTTACCCACATGTCCATACGTGGAATAGTACCTGTTGGATAATGATTCGTAAGTTGTTTAACAAGTTCTGCTTCAAGGACTCAAGTAGCAAAGTTATTAACTCTTGCTCTCCATTCTACCCCCAGAACTCATATGGCCATATGTAACAAATTTATGTTTCATGCTACTTGCCTACTTCACAAAAATAACTATGAGATAAAGAACAAATCCATCGTTAAATTGATAGTGCAGTGCCCATGCTCTGGTTTCCTTTTGAATACAGCCTATGTTTTGACAGACTGACACTAAACACTTCATACCAACACGTCATTAAACTACTCAGTAAAGCAGTTTGTTTCAGTGCCTTTGTGATGAAAGAACCAATCCTACAAAGAAGGCTATAAGATATGTGCAGCCAAACCAGAGTCCAAAAATACATTACTTTTATGATGACTAGTGACATGAAAGAAAAGGAAACTGTCAGTATATCTTCTTAGCTACGCATATCACTTTCAGCTTTTATTTTCTTCTAGAAAAGATGGTGTGCATACAGTACAGTGGCCCACAAAAAAGCATAGCACAAGCAAGAATCTTGGGGAAGCCCTATTTCTAAAAGAACTTTATAATTACGTTGCTGAGCTTATGCTAGGTGCAGCTGTGTGTCCACTTCATTTTTTATATCCAAGTCTTTCAGGTCTTCAGAATTGCTGAACTTTCATTTTGGTAGTTATAAGCCCCGATGTAGAAGATCAGCGCGAATCATAAATGTTGCTCATCAAAACTTTGATTACAATAGACAATTTTACAACTGTTGTCCGCTTAACTACTAAATGGACAAAAAGAAAGATGATATAGGCAAAAATAGTCTGCCTTGATAGCGCAAATAAGTTTACTACAAAAAGTGTGGTTCATTAAACAAATACTGGCTGAAGTCAACAATTTAATTTGAAGCGTTCATATGTGACATACTGACATGTTTGTACTATTCATGCTAAAGTTCACCATGCAACTAAATCAAGAATTGATCAACAACTCTCTTGAAAGGAAATTAAACAAAAGCTTACATGACTGGCTTTCATTGTCTTAGATATTATGAATAAACAGTTTTGTCTCGTAAGGAATCACTTAAACGGTTGGACACATAGGGGGGGGGGGGGGGGGGGGGGGGGGGGAACAAAATCCAAATGGTTGGAAAAGCACCGGAAAGCAGCAGGAGCTAGCATATATGAATGCGCCATTTAACGGTAACAGCGACTTTGTGGTAGGGAACTCACATCACAAAAAGCAGGGCATCCACCCTCTCAAAAGAAGAAGGCACATCCACATAAATCGCATTTTAACAAAAAGAAAGGTAGAGCAATTTCGTTTGATACTTTGATTTGTCACGAAAAGGTTGCAAATTAACACAATGGAGGTGGCACCCAAGTTTAGTCACAACATTTATACGCATATAGATCAGAACATAAAAACTTCCTTAACTAAGATCAGGCTAGAATTTAATATATATTTTGGTTTCCAATGTACAGGGCTCATCTACAATGCCTACCGTTTCAGGTGAAACACAATACTACAAATGAATCACTTGGTGGGTGTGCTACGTGTTTATGAAAGTTTGAGTAATACCCAATAGTGGCATAAACATAAGTAAGCTACATATTAGTATCATTCTTTTAAAAAGATGTAGTGGAATGACTAGTAGTCAACAATGCATCTGCAATAGTTGATGGAGAATACAGAATAGTTGATCTGGAAGTTATGTCATGCAAGAATTTTTTTTTTCCAGTGATCATATTGAAGTGAGGTATCCAGATGCATCGTCGGAACAGATCAGGTCTTGGTGTGCTAACCTAATAATAATGGCACTAATTTCTTTTCCGGGCCAATCAGCAAGGCTGACAAAATTGGACCTCTGACGCACAGCACAGGTGTGCATAGAAAGCAAGAAAGGATGGGCACAATTAGCGCCGGAGCCCACCACTATTTGGCCCCATTAAGGAGGCATCAATTCCATCAAGGACCAAAACCTACCGTCATGATTGAGACCCTACGAGTCATGTGGCCGAAAATAAACACCGGAGCACTACAAGTACATTTTCTTCCTCCGGCTTCTTCACTAAGGCTACTAGAATCATCAGCGTGTTCCGACATGAATCAACATAACCTCGCTTGTCGATTTCATCGCGAACAAAGCAGTTGGAAATACGTACTGGAATTGGATGCACAGTACAGCAGGATTCCCAAAATTGATGATTTCTCTCGAGAATTCACCCATAAGACACGACCCGGGAAACTCCTATGCGATTCGATTCTAATTACAATTAAACCCTAACAATTAAGAACAAGACCACGCTTGGTGCTGGGTGAGTGTTAGTAAGCAACAAGTACACGAAATAGGACCAAGAAACAAACTGAAATCGGGAAATTTTCTCAGGAAACGAGAAATTTTAGGGGGCGGACGACGGAAACCGCGGGAATAGCCGAGTAATTCCCGGAAATTAAGGGGAGAGGCGACGATGCTTACACGACGTAGACCTTGACCGCCATTGGAGATGGATCGGAGCTCCTGGGAGACCGGACGGAGATCTGAGGAACTTCTGCCGCGGGAGGGGGAAGAGGGCCGGCTGGGGCTGTGTGGAGTGAAATCGGCGCTCCAAGGTGTCAGTTTCTGGCCAGTGGAGAGAGAGTATTTATAGGCAGTGATGGCCTGATGGCGTTGTGCTGCTCTGGTTTGACCTCCAAATGGCAGTCAAGACTCCTTTTTTTCTGTCTTTTTTTTTTTTTGGCCCGTTTCTTCGCCGTTTTACCCTCTTCTCGTCGACGTGAGATATTTCCAGCTGTTTTTTCCCCCTGCTTTTCTCACATGGATCTCATCTGATTCAGCACTTGGACTCCAAATGCCGGGGTATATCTAAGATCTCAACGAAGACAAATAGAGCAAATTTCACGTCAGTGGGGGTGTCAGGTGTGAGACTTCTGGCTGTCGGCAATTGTTCTAAGAGATTCTATACACACTTTCTTTTACTGATGAAACTATACACGCTTTGTACATACAAGTAAATACTTGGACTGGTAATGCGAGGCCATCATATAAAATTAATAAGCAGAAAACATGCCCCCCTTGGCAGTTTTCCGTGGGGAAAAAATCAAGGCTGACTTCTGTAAGATCAATCCATCACTAGGAATCTTTACTTCTTTAGGGAGAACCAGCTAAAACATACCAATGGACAAATTTAAATATAGCTGCTCTGTTTTTTTTTTCGATTCTAAAAATAAAGGGGGAAGAACATGCCGAATGTATCATGGATCAACATATGAAGCAACCTTTAGACTCTACCGGCCGCATCTGCCAACCTCCCAACACTAAGCATGCATAAAAAAGATAGTGAATTCAAGTCAAAAAGATTTGGCACAGTGGATCCTATTAGCTGGTTGCCATATATTTGCTCGGCCTGTCCTAGTCCTGTACATGCATGCCACAATAGTGTGCAAATGCAATTGCGAAGTATGTAGTCCACGTTTCAAGCGCGTGCGTATGGGACAGCAATGCATGACGACTTCGGCGTTCGTTGTACGTAGCAGATGAGTGTAGCAGGCTAGCCAGCTAGTCCATGGCCGAGATCGTCTTCCGGGTCACTGTCCCGTACAATTTTCATGTTGCTTGTTTTAGACCAGGAAGAGTATTTGACAAGGATTAGTTAGTCACTTTATAGTCCCTCTATTTTTTATTATATGGCCCAACTTTAATCACGTTTACAGAGAAATATAATACTATATATCTATACTATCAAAATATATACTATACTGAATCTAATGAAACAAATTTGGTATTGTGGATGTTGTTATAATTTTCTATAAACTTGATCAAGATTAGCTACGTTTAACTTAATTAGGACAACATCATGTGACAAATAATAAAAAAAGGAGGGAGTAATTCTCAATTGAAAACTTTTAATCCCTTAATGGCTCTACATACTCAGTGACTGATTCTAACAGTATTGTGCTTTGCAGCTCATACACCCAGACCGACTAGTGAAACCCAGTGATTTGTTTGGGTACTAATCAAACTCAACAAGCAAGTTTCATGTCTGATCTCGACGTCCAGCTTCCATCTGCTTTTGGTATATAGTCCCTTTTTTCTGTCATTTTTTTGTTCAACATTTTTGCGTTGAATAACGTACAGATATAGCTGAGTTGGGTCCTTTTAAGTCATGATATACATTTTTAATGGTGGATATGGGCCTCTTGCAACCCTCTTGTTCAAAATACTATTCGTTTTGGCCTTTCTAGATACATAGCTTCAGATATGAATCTAGATACATAGCAAAAGTTATGTATCTGGATAGAAAAGCCAAAACGAATAGTATTTTCGGGCGGAGGGAGTACTAGTCTTGAGGTGGTACTGAGACATGTCTTTATATAGACTAATGAGACTGTATGCATTCATGGGTTACTGGGTCTGATGAGCTTTGTTCTTTTGGTTTTCTTCCAGAATAAATAAGGTTACTTTTACTCAGTTGTCCAGCCCGAAACACACTCTAAAGTCAGAAGTTGATAGCTTGATATGTTTTCTATGTAGATCCGTTTGCGGAGGCAAATGCTGAGGACTCCAGCGCTGGTGCTGGGTCAAAGGACTATGTGCACGTGCGCATTCAACAGCGCAACGGAAGAAAGAGTCTGACAACTGTTCAGGGCTTGAAGAAAGAGTACAGCTACAACAAAATCCTCAAGGATCTCAAAAAGGAGTTCTGCTGCAATGGTACTGTCGTCCAGGATCCAGAGCTAGGCCAGGTATGAAGTACACCGAGCAATCGCTTCCATCAGGTCTATAGTTATCTTATTATTTGATTCTGAATGTCTAGCTGATCATCCATCCACTATGTTTCACAGGTCATTCAACTTCAAGGTGATCAGCGTAAAAATGTTGCTACTTTCCTAGTCCAGGTAAGCTCTATGAGAATGTGAATCTCTGTAGTTGTTTAGTTCAGATTTCTTAATCTGACAATGTTATATTCCGATTAGGCTGGAATTGCAAAGAAAGACAGCATCAAGATTCACGGATTTTAGGCAGCAACATATAAATGCTTGTGTGGTATCATATGATAAGTATCGAAGGTTTTTGAAGCTTGGAAGTCACAATATCCGTAGTCCTTATCTTTGTGTGAACCTTTGTGTCAGTATTGGATTGAGAAGTCTATTATTGATGCAAGTTGTCCTTGCAGCATGGATTGTAAGCGTTACCTGCGTGAAAGTGTTGTTTGTCTGAGGAACTGTCTAGTAGTATTGAATAACAAGAGAGCTTGCTGTTTGGGTTCGTTTATGATGTTTCCAATCTGTGTTCGGTTATGATCTTTCCGATCTGGTGTTCGTCTATGGTCTTTCCCTTTTCAGTTGGTGCTTTCTACTCTGTATTTGGGGTTCGCCTGGAATCTGTTTATTTTCTTTCGCTAACGCTTTAACCAGACGATCAGGATGTACTCCCGAACCGGAGCGATCCTTCTGTTCCTGCGGCTACGGAGTATTGCAGGACCTCATGCAGAGATCTCAGTGCTGTCAGCTGATTGCTCAAAGGCTCACTGGAAGCGCATAAACTAGATTGATTGAGTATTGCATCAAGGTTTGCTCAACACCTGCAAGCAGGCTGCAGCTGCAATTCTTCTGCGCTCAGCCTAAACCTTACAACGAAGGCCATTTCTTTTCTCATCTATTTCAGCATCAGGCTTGACAAAGAGCAAGCTGATGTTTGTTGGGAACAAAACACAGACCATGTCCAATACACAGCTAGTCTAGATAGATACCCGGTGACCCTGTTAACTCGGCGCTAGCCGGTCCCCGCGCTGCCGCCATCACCGGCGTTCCGGCCGCACCTGAGGTGGATCTCGTAGCCGCAGGCGATGCACTGGTACGCCCAACCAAGCCCTTGCTCCTCGCACTCGCAGCAGATGTACGGCCCTCCCCCGGACTTCTCCGACACGATGCTGAGCTCGTGGCGGTGGCCCCGGTGGCGCAGCGAGTGCGGGTACCCCTTGGCCGCCTCGTCCTCGGCCTCCTGCAGCAGCCTGATCTGCGCGTCCGTGAACGGGAACGCCATGTCGAAGTAGAGGTTCACCGAGGTTGCGGCCGTCGCGGGTCACCGTCTTGCCGTCGGGGCCCGACCACCACCAGCGTCGGGATCTCCCGCACGTCGAAGTACCTCGCCAGCGCACGCGACGGCGCGCCGTCGTAGGGGAGCGCCAGCCACGGCATGTCGCGGCACGAGCGAAGGTACCCGTCCTCCTCCTTGTCCATGGGGATGTACACGACCTCGAATTCCTCCGCTTTCCCCTTGAGGCTGCTGTAGATGGCTGCCAGCTTCGCCGTGAACTTCACGCACGGCGCGCAGTGGTGCGCCGAGAAGTAGAGACCCACCGTCTTCCCCACCAGCCTCGAGACCGGAACCTGCAGCCCTTAGCCACGGTGAGGCCGACAGCTAGTAGCTGGATGGTCGACGGGCCATGGATGCACGCCAATGCATCCAAGGTAGCTAGATCATGGCACCCCTCGAGCTAGCTAGCTTGTGTTCTAGCTAGATCGAGCACGTTCGTTCACTTACCTGTTCGTTGCCGCCGTTCACGTACTCCTTCCCGTCGATGGAGAAGAGCTTCTCCAGCGTCTGGGACGCGTACTTGCGCTGGTCGTCGGCTTCCAGCTCCGCCACCCGCGCCGCCGTGAACGGGAACGCCCTCTCGCCGTAGCGGTGGACGAGGTCGGCGGCAGTCCGGGTGCACGACCTCGCCGCCCGTGGAGAGCACCACCAGGCGCGGGATGCCCTCGACCTGGAACCTCTCGCTGAGGCGCTTCTTGCACTGGAGGTCGCCGAAGGGCACGGCCGGCCACGGCATGGTGCGGTGGAACCTCTCGAACGACGGCCGGTCCTCGTCGCACGACACCAGGACCACCTCGAAGCCGGCGCCACGCTCCTTGAGCTGATGGTAGGCCGCGGCAAGCACCGGGGTGAAGGCCTCGCATTTCGGGTACCAGTTCGCAGCGAAGTAGAGGCCGATGAGCTTGCCATCGAGCTCTGGAAAGTGCACCTGTGTCAAGAAGACGACTTCGATGATTTTCCATCATATAAATTCATGTGTCATCTGGAACAGAAATGGAGACATGGAGATCGAAAAGTAGAGATAAAGAATGACTTCAATGCAAGACCATGTGTGTGAGGAGAAAATAGTGGGCGGCATGCCGACACATGTCTGAAGATAGTAAACGCAATCTGCACAATGCGATTCTGATTCTTGTCGTGTGTAGTGTAGGAATACGGGATGAGCTGAGCAGTCCTATAAGCAAAAGTGCAAAGCAAATGGTGCATATATTCTGGTTCGATTTGACGTGCAAGTTACAGCAGGAAACCTGGAAGTTTAGAGATCAGGTCCAACATGAACACGTGTCATGTTGATTAAGCAAGATATAAAAAGACAGATCGGCTTGGTTTGTTGAACAAAGAAAGATGAGTTTGTACGCATAGGTTTGGCACGTATGCGCGTGGCACAATTCTGATGAAACTGGTTAGCTTCTTGGTAAAGACTCACATCAGTGTTTTAATTGTTATACGACCACTCACCTGGCTTTTATGAAACCTTACTAGAGTAGACTGTTTAGATGGTCCAATAAGCCCTTAGCTTTGTAAGTTTGCGCTGAGCAAAAGTTTTTCATCATGGTTCATATTAGCTGGTGCTTTGAGAAATGATAGAGGCTAAGACAACTTTAGATACTATTACTTGAAGGGATTTCAGATTGTGCACATAATAAGAAATATGAAAACTTAAAAGTCAGTCTTCCTATAAAAAAATAAGAAGCGAAGCTTCTAGTTGTTGCTTTATCTAAAGCTCAACCACTAAGAGGGACCAAAGTTTATCACAGTTTTAAACGTATAATTTTGCCCTCCAAAGTACTAGGATCTTTTAATTAACTAGATGGTGGCTGAATTGGATACTTTGTGTAACTGATGAGGTTATACTTGCATGGCCCACGAATATATGACTAAAACATGGATCATGTTTCTGTATTAACGATCGCCATTCGATATATTTTCACCTTTCCATGATCAAATCCTCAAGGAATCAAGGTCCCCCACCATTATTTCAACATGCTAAGAAGGAGAGAGAGATCTGTGGACATGTTTGATACAGATTTTTGTAATATTTCTTAGCTGCTGCAGATAAAAGAAACGTCACTGAAAAACAAGAGTGATGAACCTTACTGAAAGGGCTACCAGAAATCAGAGGCTGTAGAGAGAGCAGAAGCAGCTAGCAGAAGAAGAACACAAAACTAACTGAAAAGGTCACCTCGTTCCCGGAGGGAGAGACCAGCGAGCCCATGGTGAGCACGGAGCGTATCCCTCCCCCACGCTCCGGCGCTTCCTCCACCTCCAGAACTCCAGCCATGTCCACTTCCACTGCTCTTCCGCCCGACGCTTTCTTCCCTGTCCCGGCCAACAGCAACCGGCCTGGAGATGCTGCCGTGCACCCTGCCTCCGCAGGCCCGCCCGCGAGACGGCAACAGCCAAAGCTCTACGCAGCTACGCTTACGCTACGCGCCCTCGCGCGGCACCACAGATATAAATGGCCAACGCGCTGCTGCCCTTTGTCCCGCCCGGCTTCCCTTTCCAGGGGCGTCCCCGTCATTTGGGCGCTCTGCACCAATCCAACCCCAACCGCGCGGGCCGTGTTGGCACGGCCGCGGGGGCGAGGCGGCAGCCTGTCGTTGGCGCAGGTGTCACCCGGAGGGCAGGCGCCCGCTATCCGCGGCGGGGCCGAGCCGGAACGGAACCCACCTTTTTCGCCGTGCGGGCCTGGGGTACGTGGGGGCGCCGGAGCGGGGGGCTGCGCCTGCCGTGCGGTGGGTGGAAAAGGACGGGTCGGGGGGCGAGTCCACGAGTGCGCGCTCCTGCGACTGGGACGTTGGACTAGGAGAGTCGGGGGAACTCGGGGGTCGTTCCGTTGCGGCTTGGGCACCAACGTGTGCCTAGCCGTCTCGGCTCTCGCGGCGTGGGGTGGACGCGCGGCCGAGCTGGGGCGGGCAGCCGCCGGGCGTGTGGAGCACGGCGGCGTGGGAAAGGGTAAACTACTGGTCCGCCGTGGGGGGAAGCAAAAGGGGGTGCTGCTGGGAGGGGAGATCGGCGTCGAGGTTGGCAAGATTCTCTCGGGTCGCCACCCGTGGGGAATCGACGTGTGCGTGCGTGCGTGCCAGCAGCGTGGGGGTCGTATAGTCCTAGAGCACCTGGCATACTGCATATAGCATCCCCGTACGTGGCTACGCGTGACCGCCGCCTCGGCGGGTACGCGTGCATACGTGACGCGTGAGGACTGAGGAGGCGTGGCGGGGGAATTAACGCGCCTTGCCTCTGTGCCCTTTTGATGTAGTGCTACGGGGTAGTAGTATAGTGTAGCGTGAGCGGCACGGGCCTTGCCGGGGGCTGCTCGATCACCCCGATCAGGCAGGCAATCAAGAACTCAAGCTGTGTGGGTGTCCTTGTCGCGCGCACCGACGGCATGGGCTGGAAACCTCTCGGTCATTCCGGGTAGCCGACCGGAAGGAATCACGTTGATTGGTTGACGACCATTTCCTTCCGTGTCGTCTCCCGTTTCCTTCTTCCTACCCAAGCTCACTGTTCAGTCGTCTTTGTGACCTTGCTCGTCCTGCCATGCCGCGCCAATCACCGTGCGCCGCCACTACGTGATTCAACATTTCAACTCATGAGAAGCCCCCTTGAACCCGAATACAATTTCGCCGCTCTATCACCAAAACGGCGAGACCCACCTTCGGAAGTATATATTTCAACTTTAAAAAGGTCGCAAATCCTTTTTAAATCTGAACTCTAAAGAAGGCGCTGTCGCTGCAACGTCGCCGCTCGGTTGGAAGCTGAGGAAGAACCGAAGAAGCAAGAAATTAAAGAGGATAAGAGCAGAACTACTACCGTTCACTTCACAGTCCCGTCGTCCGTTGACCGATAGATAGGGAATACCGCTTGCATTGTCCCTCGTTAATTAACTTTATCCTTTCACGATGATTAGTTGAAAAGAACTGCGGCATTAGATGAGAATGGGATTAGGATTTTGCGGCTTTTCCTGATCTGGCCCTGTTTAGATGTTTCGCGAAATTTTTTTCGAGGATGTTTCCTCACATGCATAGCATATTAAATGTAGTAAAAAAAATAACCCATTATATGGATGGAGTGTACTTCGCGAGACGAATCTAATGAGCCTAGTTAGGTCGTGATTAGACAATAAATTGCTACAGTAAACATGTGCTAATGACAGATTAATTAGACTCATTAGATTCGTCTTGCGATTACTGACAGAATCTCTAATTAGTTTTGTAATTAGTCTATATTTAATACTTTAAATGTGTACCCGACATGCTCGAAAAAAATTTCGCGAAACATCTGAACACGGCCAGGATGCTACCACTTCTCGCGGCGACATGATTGGTGTGCATAGATGCGCTTGCATGCCTGCATTGCATCCGAAGCAATGATTGGGACGCTAATCGTCTGCAGTTCCCGGTACACGTCGCACAGCCGTCGAAAAAGATCCTCACAACACTCCCATCGACACGTCGACAGTTAGCCAGTTCACGAACTCTGCTCGCAGTCGCAGATGGATGGATGGATAAACTGCAAACTCCAATCAGTTAACCAGGTGGCGCTCCTGCTCCGGTGCTACCCACACTTGTCGCGTACGCCCAGGACGCGCGCGCACGACGAACTCTTGTGGCCCAAGCAACCACCGTACCGCGAGCGCGAGGCCGCCGGACTGGGACGGGGACCTCGCCTAGTCACCTGCCCGGCGCCCAACCACTAGGGGCACGTGCTACCCGTCGGTCCGTCCCCCGCGCAGCCACAGCTCATCCAGGGGCGCCGTGGCGCCACCGTGCGAGTGCGACGCCGACGCGAGCTGTGGCCAGTACAGTAGAAACAGAGGCGGCCAACGGCCGGACCCGACGAGCACCTACCTGATCGGCCTCGTCATCCCGATGCGTCACGTCAGGCTTGAACGCCCCTGTCACGCACGCGTCCCCGGCGGCCACGACACGTACTCCCACGCCACGCGCGCCGCCGGGGCCGGCGACGAACCCCGCGCGCGCGGGGGGGCTCTCCGGGGTGGCATGGCATGGGAGGCAGCCGTCGCTTTCGCCAAGGCGCCGCGCTGGCCTGGCGAGGGGCACGGGCGCCGCCGGCCGGGGGCATGGCATGCTGGTGAGGACATGAGACGCTTGCTCGGAACGTTTGGTGAGCTCTCGTTCGTGTCGTGAGCTCGTGACGGGCCGCGCGGCGCCTGTGCCGGGACCGCGGCTCGTGCCAAGTGTGGCGCGGCTGTTTCTGTTGCGCGCGCGCCCTGCTGCCTTTCCGGCCCTCCTCTTTTGGCCCCGGCGGAGACAGGTGTGCGGTGCCGTGCGTGCTCGGCTAGGCGTGGGGGATTGTGAGATGAACTGATGCGGATGCGATGCTGATCTGCGCGCGACCGCGGACGGGCCACGCACGGCACAGGGAGGAGGACCGGAGGAGATCGGCAGAGATGGCAATTCCGGGGAGGCGTGGCGTGGAGGGACCAGACCTTTTCTTTCGTAAAGGCATATGAATTGTATATGCTCTTGCTCTCGCCTCTCGGTGCTGTGAGCCTGTGACTATGACTCGCCCGGCCCGTCAGAGGTGCTGGCTCTCGACAGGTGGATTCTTCAGTAGCGTACGTGTGCAGTTATAACTAACCAACTGCTTGGTCACAATTTTCTTTAATTTCGGAGCTCCTAGGATATTTTCCGTTCGAGCTCAGAAAACAATTTTTGTGATGATGGTTAAGTTGGTATGAGAACTCTGCAATCGCTTTCTGCTGCCTCCTCCTAGAGTTTGTTCTTTTTTCCCTTGTCAGAAGCTGTTGTGTTGTGCGCATCGTATTCGTATTCCTTTCGTATGAGCCATTATATATTCGTTGTCAGTCGTCGACGTCGTCGTCGGTACTAATGCGCTCCGCTTCGTGTCGCTTTTCAGATGCCCCGCTCTGGAAGAAGCAGCAATTTCGCAGCAGAAATGCCCTGAACAATTTCTCTGGGCTGGAAACGGTTCCCACTTTCCACGAACACCCGTGGAGCAACAACACAAGTGGGCTCTTGGGTTCCGGCCGCAGTTCGTGGTGATGGTTAACTTGTGTTTAACTTTAACACTGCCACCACTTTCTGTTCCTTCTAGAGTTTTTTTTTTCCCAGTGCGCTCCATATTCTTCTTCTTTCGTGTGCGCCATATTCCTCGTCAGTACTAACACTTGTCCGGCTCAGAAGCAGCCATTTCGCAGCAGACCGCAATGCCCTGAAGAGTTTTTCATGGGCTGGTCACCTTGCAGCTCCCACTTTCCACGGACACTCATCGAGCAATGCCCTGACCTACCTTGTGGCCTGTTTGGTTCTTCACAGGCTCACAGCAGTTTGCCAGAGGTGTGTCAAGAAAAATTGCCATAATAGAGTGAACAGACTTTAGGCAGAAAAACTGGCATGGTGTGGTAAGCAACCGAGGAGTTTTACAAGTACAGCGCCGGTAACATTTTTGGCCAGTGACATACTGTTATGGTGGTAGCAATGTACGCCACGGCAGTAAGCTCCATTTTTCAGAGGCGGCTGAACACAGGGCAATCGAACGAGGGATGAACAGATAGCAAACATTAACATTGTCCTGCACTTTCTCTGTGATAAATGGACTGTTCGAGTCCTAGTTGCATCAACACACAGCAGAATCCTCACCACCAGATGTTAGATCAGCTCGGATCTTATGAAGGGAACAAGAACAAATGAAGATATCGATTAGTGTGGTCGAATGATTGCATTGTTTATTGATTAAAATACTTCTACACAGGACAGTCGTGATTACATCGGGCTAACAATTTCATTTAGGCAAGTAGGTGCGCCGTCAGCCATCAATTAGGTACAGTCAAATCATAACACCCTGCTAACCGCTACTGCAACAATTCCTCTCGCGGGGCGCTGTCTGTTCCAGCTGAAGTAGCCCCACGAGCAGGAGGCATCATGATATCCTGTTTCCATCTCGAATGCTAGCTGCTGAGGGCTGACCATGCTATATCTTCTGCTTCAGTGCTTGACGCAGCTGGACCTTACTGCCGTCAATCCTTGCCTCCAGAAGCTTGGACTTCAAGCTGTGCTTCTGCACTCCTCGGGGCCATTCGATGCACCCTTTTATGGCTCGAACAATGTCCGGGTTTAGCAGGTCTGGCCTCCATTGCCCTGCACTTTGTGGACTGTCACACACTTCACCGTCCTTCATATCAGGAGATTCGGCAACATTTGACATCCTGGCATTTGATAATCTACCATTGAGTATACTGGATCCCATTTTCTTTTGGTCAGCACTGTTTGATGATCTCCAGAGTCCGACGAATGATCTTTTACTCCGAGACCTCCCTGCTGTTGCTGAACAAACTTCACTGATCTCACTATGTGCCTGATCATTGTCACAGTTTTCATCCCAATCAGTCCCACTCACTGAAGCATCATTTTCACCACAGAAGCCATTTACAGACGGTTCGCTTCCCCCTGGTGAATTGCTAGAGCCATTCTCCTCAACTTGGCTTACTGTTTCCCATCCGCTATCATCTTCTGCCTCCACGTTACGGGTGTGAGGTTGATTGCAATATCTGCTCGCTTGATTCTCCAAGAAAATGTCAGTTTCAGGACTATCTGTATGGGCATTTGATGCACGGCTCTTGGGCCTATTTCCGTTACATTGCACGATCACCTTCTCAGCAGTGTCTTCATTTTGCTTGAGTTCTTCGAATACAGCAAAAATGTCCTCTGAAGGAGGAGGGGGTTTGTATGAAAATTCCTTGATACCATTGATCTTCATAGAGCAGATTGCTTCCCTGAGCCTTACCACTTCCCTTACTGTTCCTTTCTCCAGATTACAGCCTGGCTGGGAGCGAAGCAGATTCTCAAGTTCATCCTGAAGTTTGCTCAGCTGCAAATACTTGTTCTCAAGTGCCAGCTTTGCATCGACAAGCTTCATTTGCACCCTCTCTTCACGCCAAACCTCAGCCATCTGAAGCATCTTCTTCTCTTCCTCCAGTTCATCTCTGATCTTCATTGATTCACTTCTCATAGCCTCAACCTCAGCTTTGTCATCTGCAATCTCCTTTGCTAACTCATCACAAACCTCTTCCATGAGTACCCGAGCCTTCCTCTCCTTCTCATAATCTTGCAAATAACGCTTCGCAGCAAACTTCATCTCAGACAGATCATTGAGCAGTTTTGAATTCATCATTTCTGCCCTCTGTCTCTGTTTCCTCTCCCGATTGAGTTCCTCCTTGACAGCATCTAAGATGTGGTGAACCTTATCGTGCTCCCGACTCTTCCAGGAAGCCTTCTCCTCTGCGAGATTCTTAACCAAGTGATCGAGCTGCTTCTTTGTAGATCGACACTCTGCTTCAAGCTCATGAATCCGATCCTGAGCAACCATAAGCTCCTCCTTTAATGAATAGACTTCTCCACCAGCATCCCTCAGATTGTGTTCAATATGATCATCGTACACACCCTGGGAAGCTTTCAAGAATTGATGGTTCCACTTTGTTGCCACTTCTGGTTCTATTTGACGCACTGCAGAATGACCTTCCATCTATTTGTAGTAAACATACACGTGTCAGGTCAAACAGGGTTTAGTAAAGATCTAATCCTAAAATGGCAATTTTCTTCAGAACATAAGTAGGGTACCTCATGTGGGACATTGCTAACACTCCTGTTCCCTGTCCTGCCCTGGACAACTGCTTTGTAGTGCTGACAATGATCAGGCGTGTGTGGGCGCTTTGTACTGGACTGCAACAGCATGAATTATTAGCCAAACGGTGACATTAAGAAAAAGGTAAGGTCCAGTTATTATGACATAAGCATGTGAAATGGGGTAAGACAACAAATAAAAGTAGATCTGTTGAAGCATTACTGCCTAATTATCATCAAAGCCTTCAATGAACTATTCTTAACATGGGAAACTACCTTCATCAACCAATTAGAATGACAATTTACAAGGGGCTATCTAGGGACCACTGAACCACAAGTAACTAAAAGTCAAAATCAATCACCTGAACAACAAAGATAGGCAAAATGCCGAATTAACTAGAACTAGCGTAAGACAAAATATCAAATAACGGAAAAGTCCTGATTCTAAAAGTGTCGACTACATTTCAACATCTACAGGCAGATTGCAATGCAGTAACAAGTCTGCAGAGTAACAGTTTTTTTAGGGAAGAGGGGAGATTACTCCAATGTTGATGAGTACCCTAGAACGCCTAATCTATGAGCATGTTCCATAATCCATACTGCGAGTTATCCTAAAAAATTATCCCTCCAACCAACGGGTCTAGAGATATTCCAACCATGGTTGCACAGAATTTGACCTTATAAGCTTGAAATTGTTCACCATGGATGCACAAATGTCAGCATTTTGCTCTAAATCTTAGCAAAACATCAAAGCACAGACAAGATGGTTTTATCCAGCATTGGAAAACTCCAATACTAGTTTAGCCAAAGTATTAGCGCTTGAGAGCAACACTTAAACAGATTGACATGGGCCTGCTGCACGAAATGGTTAGAAAGCACAAAACGTATGCAGCTTCAGCAAGAGAAGCAGAACAAGTGTACCAGAGAGTCAATTCCCAACAACTTGATACCGACATTTCTCCAAAACTACACAAAAATGATGAGCTACGAGCCAAAAGTGTCAATGCCAAAACCAGCCCACTCTAGTACTCTACCAAAGCATCGCCATCTACAACCCTAGAACGCAACAATCTCGACACTGAACTACTGAAGCACCGGATTCACAGAGATCTCACAGCAATGCTCACCTCAGCCCTCCGTCGCGCCCTCCCGGGCCCCATCGGCGGCGCCTGCGGCGGCTGCATTCGCCATAGCGCCGCGGCGATCTCCCTCACCGACAGGCCCGCGCCCGCGCCGGGACGGGAGGCGGAGCGAGCCCCCGCGTCGCCTGCGTCCAGGGGCCACCGGACCGGCGGGGTCTCCGGAGGGGGCTGTGGTGGCGGCGGCGTCGGCGTCGGCGGGGCGGCCCCGCGGCGGGCGGACGCGAGGGAGGGGCTCTGGACGCGGACCCGGCGGGCGCGGCGGTGGGAGGCGGACCCGGGCCGCGTGGGAGTTGCGGCTGCGACCTGCGGCTCGGGGCTAGCCGGAGGCGGCGCGCGGCGGGAGCGGAGGCTGCCGGGTCGCGCCATGGGCGGACGCGGCCGGCTCGGCCAGCGGATGGGGGTGGCCGAGGGTGGTGGTGGTGGTGGCGGTCGCGGGAGGGGGACAGTGGCACTCGTCGGGAATAGCAGAGCAGCAGCGCGGTGGTGTGGCGTGGGGTGCGGCGTGAGATCTGGGTATCCGACGCCGCTGGTGGCGTGGCGGGGCGACTAGTGTGAGAGGACGCTTCCCAACTTGGAAAAAAAAAAAGCACTGCTAAAAAAAAAACTTGGAAAAAGGCAGATGTTGTCTCCGTAGGTTTGACGCTTTCACTTTCAGCACGAGCCTACGCGAGCGTTCATTTGTGAATCGAGAGAAGTAGCCAGCGTTTTTTAGCTCAGGACAACAATGTGTCTTTGTTTCATCAAATGTTTGGCTCCGATCCGTTTGACAGGTTAGGTTGCCACGCCTTAACACACGTGAACATGATCACGTTTCTCGTTCAGTAGCATTATTCTAAAAAATGTAAAATGTTATCAGTCTGTTGCGTTGGTGGATAAGGCTCGCTGGTTTAACTGTTTCAATAGTATTCTGTAAGAGAGAAGAAGATAAAATAAGTCGAGCTGTCTGTGGTTGGAAAACAGACGAGCAGAACTGGCCATATATTTTTATAGTGTAATTTTTCTTCATACTTTCTGATCCCACCGTCCGAAAACATGTGCCACACTATGGAAACTTGTAGAGGACTACTCGCCAGGGTTGAAAAAAGCCACGGTACTAGCGGTTTTTTAGAATAAAAACCGGTGCGTAAACCGGTTAAACCGGCTAGTTAACCAGTAGGAGAGGTTTGGTAGGGTCGGTTTTGAGCGGTAACCGGCTCTATTCAGCTACCGGACCGGACCGGTTTGACCGGTAACCGGTCAAATCGGACTGGTTTCAAACGGTTTTTTTAACCTGCTACTCGCCTAACGTTTCTGGCATTTTGTGAGAGCTCATTTAGCCTAGTTGATTCAAAATCAAAAGGCCCTACGCGAGGTAAAAAAAACGGTCTGTCTCGTTCACGCGCATCGTTCCCCTGATGTAATTATCTCGCAAGTCGCAACAAGAGTTAACAAGCACGGCACACGGATCGCCAGATTATTTACCAGTCTGCCGCACACAGTACAGGAGCCTTAGCATCACCTGATGCGTCTGCCGGCTGGCGCACGGCGGGCGTAACGTACAATAAAAAGAGGCCATCGGTAACCATCAAAAGCAACCTCCATGCATCACAGCTGAAGCGACTCCAAAAGGCCTGCCTGTCATTAACGACCGGCGGAGGTGTGTCGTGCTGTTTTTAATATGGGGATCTTCAGTGTACGACACACTAAATCAGCTGCTATTGTTGTTCCTAATCGTGCCTAAAACCGGAGCCAATGCGCTACCCTGTATCCTAAATGAGTCGCATTAAACATAGCGCTAGTTCTCCCTTTCCTCCCTAGAATCTCAGTCATGTGGATGTTCAAGTTAAACTGCTGATGTCCACATTGATCCTGTTGCTCTCTCATTTTTTCGAGACTGTTTCTTTTTCTTTCTTAGAAAAATACTGCAGCACTGTTTTTTTTCACAGTGCCTGTTTGACGCTCTCTGTTGGACTGAACATCCACGCTGCAGTATTTCAGCCCATTTGCAGGCCCATGACTTGATTTGCGGCCCAATTAACGGGTTCTCTTAAGAGAAGCTAGATAGGCCCGGCCCTTTTAACCCATTGCGACAATGTTGGGCCTCATTTGCTCTCCCAGTAGTTTACATCCCAGAAGTCCAGAATCACGGTTTTTCAACAAGTGCCACCCGAGGACTACTCTTCGCGTTCTTTCGGTGGTCAATGGCAGAATCTGACCAGGCAAGGCAACCGGGAGATTCCACTGGCGCCACGTCGTTCACACAAGCAAAGTGGAATCGGTGTTCCTTCCTCGCCACTTTCTTCTCCTCCACATCTCCCGCACGCTTTGCGGAAATGCGAAGCGTTCAGGCTTGATGGTCCGGTTCGAGACTCGAGACTATGGCTTTGTCCAATAAATTAAAAAACTACGATCAGGTTTGCCAGCGACCAAGATCGCGGTTAGGTTATCCATGCACATCACCTCACCTGCCTGCAGCTCCGAGACCAGGGCAACGATAACGAGTTGTTGCCTCCTTGGTCTCATGGTCTGCTCACAAATTCTGAGCTCAAGTGGCGACCCTTTCTTTTTGCTCCTGAGTCCTGATGGCCTCTCTGGACATAAGCTGGTGGAGCAAGCAGGCGATCATGGCTCTTGTTTTTAGCATTGAAAACGTTAACATAAACCTTTGTTTAGGAGTTAATGCAATTTTTTTAATTAGAGGCAACCGATTCAGTAATAGTAGGCAAATGTTGGATCGAGGGCCTGAATCGATCCACACGTGCGCCTGATGCGTTCTGGAGAGCCTTCAAATCCCGAAGCGTTTTGTTGACTGCGACCTCTTGCAAGGCTCTGCCAAAAATTCCATAGAAAAGTACAGAACACTAACACACGTGTCGTAGAGAAATGCGATAAACGCTAAAAGCGTGCTTGTAGAATACTTAAACTGAGTGCCAGACAATTTGTCCATAGAATAGTCTATGGCGAAATTCAGGCATTTTTTAGGAAAAAAAAAACATTTTATTAGGCGACTAACTAATCATGCGCCGAAGAGCTCCAGCTGCATGGGAACATTTTAGGGTTCAAATCGAGACAACAGCTACGAACACGGGCTTCACCAAATCGTTCAGCTAACAGTTTGCTTATTCTACTGCTTTTCAGAAGCATGCATGTTTCCTTGTCTTTGTAGCTGGACTTTCTCACGAGGATCACAGAACTGTGCAGCTGCAAAAACGCTTTTGCTACCTAAAAGGCGCCGTCTTTGTTCAGTCCCAATGTTTATGTTCCAACTTTTCTTTTTTTTAAAACGAAAATTGAGTTTGTAGGTCTCCATTGTCGATCAAAATGTGATGTCACTGTAAAGCTGAACCGCGGCTCGACCATTTGTGAATCCGAAAATGATGCTTTGTTTTTATTTAAGTTCTAATCAGTTTTCGTGCTTGCGATCACTTTTTGTCATACGCGCGACGCACCCACTGTGCACCCATTTTCTCTAAACCCTCTTTCAACTCACCACGTTAATTTAACAATTGCACAAAGCTGGAGACTGGTGCTATCGGTTAGAAGGCAATAATTTAGGTCGTCGTTACACCCAGTCGACCAAACAAATTTGTTCTCTGCTGCCATCACCTGTTCTCCACGTGCTTTTCCATTTGCGTTCTTTCGGTGAAAGATGAGTTCCATAACGTCAGTGTCTCTTTTCCCATATTTCCAGTGGCGTACTCCATTCGATCCAAGTTCTGTGCGTTTTCTCGAAAAAGGAAGAAAGCAGTGCACCCCCCTGCATTCCGTATTTCCGTAAAGTGGGTAATGTCATTTTCGTTATCTTTCAGCGCACGAACAATGAACCATGCATCAACCCGGCATCTGCCGCTGCCTTGCGAGTTCTGACTAGCTGTGACGTGCTTCCTCCTACAGGAACCGATCGTCCTCCGTGACCATGAGCAGCAAAAGACATGAGGCCACGACATGCGCCGGTCCTGATGAGACTCGGATAGCAAGAGATGTCGCAACACAGGCACCACTGCAGGAGGTCCACGACGACGTGTCGGTCTTAGTGTCTCACGGGCTTTGAGGAACGGCCTGTGGTTCACAAGCAACAAAGAACAGGAGGTCAACTTGGAGGCGCTATCACTTGCACTCCACAAGGATACAGAATTAGGCCGCACGACGAAGAATTCTCAACTCGTGTGCTGTACCGACAGCTAGCCCTCCTGGGTCTTCTGGCAACTGGTTTACTTACCAGAATGGTATGGGAGTTAATTAGGCCACGACACGCTAAAGCGACTAACCGCATGAACGTTAAAGCGGTTCGCCAGGTTGAAAAATATCCCGTTCACATCCACTGCCCTGCCAGCGATCGATTCCGTTCAGTTTTGCTTTCTGATCCAAGTTCATTCTACTGTGCTGCGCATGGTTCCATTTTCAGTTTTCAGGCTCCTGCTGTCTGCCGGTGGCCCAACTGAAGAAATCCTGAACATTAATTTTGTGGCAGCATAATAGGGATTACAAGGTCAAATCATAGGCCGGTACTGGATAGTGGGTACTTCCATGACGTGGGACATCAAGGCCGTTGTCTGACATCAGGTCGCCTGCAAAGTTTCATCCCGAACAAGTGCATCCCAACTGCACGTAAAGCGCTGAGGCTGCTGAGTGCTGAATCCACCAGGCTGCTAGACTGGCCCGGCCCTGGAGGGGGGCGAGAGGGGCGGCCGCCCCGGGCCCCCGAAGCCACGGGGCCCCATCCTAGGTACACATGCAGTATGCATACACACATCAATACACCGAGCTGTCCCAACTGTCACGCGTCCGAGCATCGAGTGCACCAAAGAAACTGCTGCAGCGCCGGGCCGCGCGGCCTGTCCGTGGCTCCGAGTGAATGAACTGTCGCAGAGCATCATCATGAGCGTCATCATGAGCTTCATATTTGACTTATGAATTTGTATAGTAGTAGTCCATCAATATTCCATAGATTGGACTTTGCCGCATTGGTGAGGGATCTATTGATTGCACATTTTTTCAAAGTAATATGCATAATTGTTTGATATGAATATTTGTATATGCTCGTTGAGTTTTTCATAACATTATTATTGTTATAGACGACCATTGTTGTTATGTTCTTATTAGTAGTCGCTCCATTTCAAAATATTACTATACTAGCGTATACTAGCGGAAGGGCACGTGCCTAGCTTACTAAATTAGTGATGTACTCCCTCCGTTCCAAAATAGATGACGTTATGGGATGCGTGCCGGTCACTTTCTCAACTTTGACTAGATTTGTAGAAAAAACGTGCAACATTTTCATCTCCAAATAAATTTGTTAAAAAACTAGACTTAAAAATCTTTCCAATTATACTAATTACTTAGCATAAATATTTATATATTTTAATATATAATTGCTGGTACTTTGAAAATGTTGACTTCTCGGGAAGCGAGAATGACATCTATTTTGGAACGGAGGGAGTAGTCAATATAGACTCTTTAGATTAATCTAGAGCGTTCGATCGTCATAAAATCCGACGGTTTAGTAGGGATGAGTCCACCTGTCAAAATTTGACGAAGGACGAAACAAATTTTTTGTCGTCCTTTATAGTATACTACAAGAAGGGCACATGTTTAAAAAAAAATACAGTGATGTAGTCAATATTGACTCTTTAGATTAATTTAAAGCGTTATATCATCATAAAATCCGATGGTGTAGGAGTGATGTAATCAATATGGACTCTTTAGATTAATTTAGAGCGTGCGATCATCATAAAATCCGATGACGTAGGTTAATTTTGACGAAGGTCGAAACAAAATTTCGTTGTTCTTTTTAGTATAGAGATGCAGGACCGGTTGAAGGGCCCCGGCTGTTTGTTTCGCCCTGGGCCCCCAAAATCTCAGGGCCGGCCCTGCTGCTAGACGTGCAAGAGGCGTAACGGAAGCTCGCCTCTGAACTCTGAAGCGCATTTTTAGTGCGCAGCGCACCATGGCCGCCATGGAGAGTCACCGGCCGTTCTGGTGATGAGCTTGGCTTCCCAACCGTTTCCTGCCGCCCACCGTCACCGTGGGAGAGAACTACCCCAGCACGTCATTGCTTCTTCCACATAGCCACACGGCCACCAGCGCCACGCCGCCACCAGGGAGATTTGCGAATAACATTTTTCAGGGATGCCATGCCGCCCACGACTACTTTGCTGGAACAAAAGGGGTCTGCTCGTCACAGCATCACTGCCCCGAAAACGCACTCGACAGTCGTCACGGATCATGACTGTTTTCGCGAGAGGCAGAGCCTTTCTTCCTCTCTTTCCTGGCCGCTAGAACGCCAAACGCACGAGACACGGTTTTCTGTGGGTGCGGCACGAGAGAGTCTGAGGAGCTGGAGACGTCGTAGCGTACGTGCAATCTGATCCTCGTGAACCAGTGACCCTGGCGGTGGCGCGAACTTGATACTATTTGGGTGCGCCAAGTGGCCACGGCATCATCCCCTAGCTGTGCATATATGTGGGGACTTGTGTGCTGATCGCCCCTAGTTTCATTCCGCAATCATCACCCAAGTCAACTGGCTCCGCTCCTGACGCAGGCACGCCGCTCGGACAAGCCGGGGAGAGATCTCATCTGCCAGCTCATCATATATCCAGTCCAGCCAGCCAGACGCCGATCGGCCGATACTAATTAAAATGCCTCGCCGTCACGAAGGCATCACACGGAACAGGAACGCCGACATGTACGTCTCACCGATCGAGGCCGGAACCAATGATTCGGCAGCGCGTTGACGTGCTGTTCACTACTCAAGCTGACAGGTAATGCAGGTTAGTTCGCCACCGGCGATGGCGAGTCGTTGGCGACCTGACAGTTTCTTCCCTGCGCGTGCCTGCTGTACAAGTACAATGGCAGGTCGCAGATCTCTCTGCGGTTAGTTGGGCCGTCGGCTTTCTCTCGTTTCTGGTAGATACCACATACCAGTACAATATAGTAAGAGATATAGTGGTACGTGGTGCAATGCGGCAGATCGATCGTTCGTCCTTAGGTCGTCGGCCGCTGCAATCTTAGTATATCCCAATGTTTATTGGACTAATCATGATTGACTAATGCTATAAGCAAAGCATGGGCTGCTGTGTACATCCACACCACACACAGCTAGCTTCTACACGAGACGGCCTCCATGGCGAAGTCACCAAAGAGATCAGAACGTGCCTAGAACATGCACCGCCACGGGCCGTACTGCGTGTTAGCCGATCAAAAGTCTACTCTACTCCAACACTGCCACACTGGCAGCGAGGCGGCGCACCGGCAACCAAGTTTGCGGCGCGGCAAGAGCGGCGGCAGGTGCGTGCGGTGCAACGACCTGTAGCTGTAGGCTGTAGCAACTAGCAAGCACGCGGGTACGGCACCGCCGCCGCGGCATCATCCTTCCAGCCGCAAAACCATTCGCGTGGGCGCGGGGCGCCCGCCCGCCCCGCCGCGGCTAAGCATCCGGGTGCTGGAGCCGTGTCACCACTCACCCACGGCGCTTGGCCCCCGTGCCCCGCTGGGGGGAATCCCCTGGAAAAGCCGCGTTCCCACCGCGACCTCCCGGGCCGAGATCCCCCCGTGCCACCGCGTTCATACCCGGGGACCCCACGGCGCCCCCACCCGCTCGTCGCTTTCCAACTCGGCGTCCACGCAGGACGCGCCCCGGCCACGTCGGAGTCCCCTCCCCGCGCCGCGAAACGTTAGGTGCACCGCGCGGGGTAACACAGTCCACCGTTCCCTGAAACTATAAAACCATGCCTCCAAACGGAGCCCGGTCGCACAAAGACCACCTAATCACTCCGCTAACAAACCAAAGCGTAGAGCAGCGGCGCCGGCGGCAACCGAGCAGCGAGAGCAGACTAGCAGAGGAGAGCCATCCGTACCGTGCAGGAGCGAGTCGATGGGCAACTGCGCGGTCACGCAGCACGCCGTGACGTCGTGGGCGGACGACGGCGAGTGGGACGAGGAGCCGTCGGCGGCGGAGGCGGACGCCGCCGGGACGAGCGGGAGGAAGGAGGAGCACGCGGAGGTGACGATCAGGATCACACGGAAGCAGCTGCAGGAGCTGATGGAGAAGCGGGCGGGGGGACTCCATGGGCTCAAGAGCCGGCGGGCCGCGGCGCAGCTGCTGGCGGACGTCATGAACGCCGGGCAGGTCTACCACCACCACTGCAAGGCGCCGCACTGGAAGCCCGCGCTGCAGAGCATCCCGGAGGCCGTCGAGTCATGACGACACGCGCGCGCTCGATCTGCTAGTGCCATGGCGTTTGCCTGGCTGGCTTGCTTCGCTGTTGGCTCCCCCCTGGTTCTGCTGTTGCTTCTTGCCATCTTCGTAGTTGCTGTCTGTCGGTTTCTTGGATGGCTTTGCTGTGTCATTCTTTCAGTTCGGACGCAATATGCGGCGAACGATGTACAGAAGTAGGACTAGTGGTGAGTGACTGAGTGGTGATAGATTCGACGATGTTGTAAAAAAAAAAAAGGAGACGTCCGTTATGCCCACACCAAAAGTTGAGAATGAAGTGTGAATTTCATGAGCAAGTGCCCATGTTTTTACGAAGCAAAGCACTCATCGATGACTCCTGAATCCTCAGCTACAGCTACACTATGGTCTGAAATATTATCTGATTGGTCCCACTACGTTTTGTATGGGCGTATGGCCGTGCAGTGTGTTACCAGCAGAAGATGAATGCATGTGTATGATGTACTAATGCACTCCGCTTTATTCAAAGGCCATTATTACAGCAGGGAATGTATAGCTTGCTTCACGCAAGAGGCAACAATATACTAGTATGTGAAGTTTCACAGTTTTGGGAGACGTTTTTTGATTTTACTAAGCTAACCGTATTGCGCATCAGTTTCATTATCTTTCGTGTTCAGGAACGTCCCGGTTATCTGTGTAACCTGTTTCATATGCGTCTTCAAGCGTGTTTAAAAAAAAAGCTTCTTCAAGATGAATTTCCAGGCAGCGCAAAAGATGATCAAGAGCTAGCTAGTTAGGAAACTTCAGTAAAAAAACACTGGGTAGAAAAAGGGGTCATCTTTTTTCTGGTGAGACGTGACCCAAAGAACCAAATGAAAATGCCCAAATGGCTCATCTCATCATTCTGTCGGGATCAGGGTCCACCCTCACTACAAAATGATCCATCCACACATTCTGCAGGTCAAATTTTACCATGAACCCCGGCCGCTCAGTGCTTAGTAGCAATCATCATTAGTACAAGCAGGTGGAGATAAAATTAGTGGACACGATCCACATTAGCAGTAGTTGCGCACCAACACGTTGACAAGACGAGGTCCAAATCAAGGTTGCTCGACGTAGCAATCATCCGATTAAATTCCCAAGTGGTGGCCGTAGTGTTGCTGTCGTTTTGACCGCTCGGCTAGTGCTGCTTTCTGGGCCCGGCCTGCGCTGCCCTCCAAAGCTCTGGAAGTGGGCATTTTCCAGCAATGCGACAACCACGTATGTACGTATTCTACCCACTATTGACACGACGTATTTTCGGTGTGTTCTGAAGCTTCAGAGCTGGTAGTGGTTAACAGGTGCGGAGAAATTATTAGGTCAAATAAATTTCTCGTTGACTTTTATTTTTGTTCATTATAATTCCAAGGAAAAAAGAATAAAAAGGACATTACAGGACCAGGCTGATGCTAAAATGACGTGATAATGTTCCGCACTTAAACTTCAGCATGTTAATTGGATCTGAATATTTAGCTATGCAGCAATTCCCTCGAGGTATTTCTTTTGTAAGAATGGATATTTAAAACAAACTTTATAGTCACAAAATAGCGCAAGACTCAAATGACGCATATAGTAAGCTGATTGCCTGCAGCGATTACATGTGCAGATATGCTGATGTGAGTATATGCATAAATAAGAACGCTCGTGCCCCGTGCGAGAGGTGACTGCAAAATAATGAAATGATAACTGTATACGTACTACCTGCTCCACAAAATCCAGCTAAACAAAACATGGGGAAACACAATCACAAAAGTCCAACACACAGCAATAATGGTACGTAAGCATATGTTTTGTAATCCAGCGTGCATATGTTCATCAATTGGCAACAGGTATGGAGTTCTAGTGTTATTAAACTGGGGCGGTTGTTTGGCTTGGACTGAAAATTCTTGGTTGTTGTAAGGTTAATCAGGGTTAGTTTCAACTGACGGTTATTCTTGCTTTGTTAGGTTGAATCAACCCTTGTTCATATTCCATATATGATTCAAGGCTCAAGCAGTTCAGAATTTCAGAGAGCCTTTGTCAACCCTGACATTGCAGACAATCACCTTCTGATCCACATTGCAGATGACCACCTTCCGATCCGCCGCTCCTCAAAATTCATACGTAATGTGCAATGAGGGTTGCAATATCTGCGAGGCAAAATAAATGGTCCGAACGAACCATGGCGATGTGCTGGAGAAAAGACCATAACCAACGCCAGCGAGAGAGAGAGAAACAAAAACATATAAAGAACATTTGTTTATACAAAAATAAAGAACATATCAACACGCCTCTCGCGTGATTTTCTTGTCGAAGTGTTGAGCTGATGCACTCTGCAATTTAAAACTAGGCATCGGTTAGAGATGGCTGCGGACACGGCAGCTGCTAAAATGCTGAAGCCTTCCAAACCCGCGCACGGTTCGTCTCGTCGGTCGCACACCACCGGCGCGTCGCCGAGAGATGGGATGGGACATGGGCATGAGCATGAGAGCGAGAGGGGGGGGGGGGCACTCCGAGAGGGCGACCCCGTCCCCCCGGTGGCTTCATTAGCGGAAGATCCCCCGGAAAAGCCGCGTTCACACCCGCAGTGGAAAGAATAAAAGAGAGAAACGCTGGAAGATTCCGCCTCCCCCACCAATCCACCATTTTCCCACCCACGTCACCGCCGTCCCACGCACGCCCGCCCGCCCACTGCGGCCGCGAGCGCCTCCATCTCGCCGTCCGCACTAGCCGGTGTCCGGCCCCCGGCCGTCCACGTGGCACGATCGAAAGCCGAAGCCGCCCCCAACGACCCGGTCTCCTCTCCTCTCCCTCCTCGCTTCCGGCTCGCGTAGCTGGCACGTCGCACTGCCCACCCTGAGGCCTTTAACCACGCGTATAAATAAGCTCTTCGTTGCCAATCCTCCGAGTCCTCTCCTCTCTCGTCTCTGCAAACAGATCAAGGCAAAAATATCAGGCAACGATCTCACGAGCACTAGCCATTTTCCTCAGAGCTCGAGCTTAGTTTGCAAAAGGCGGCGCGCGCGTAGAACACCAGCAACACCTCGCCGGCCGGCGGCATACAATACACGCACATCGCGCATATATGGGGAACTGCTGCTTCAAGCTGCATCGCGCGGCGGTGTGGGCGGACGGCGACGAGTGGGAGGAGGAGTGCGCGGAGAGCAAGGCCGCCGCCGACGCAGCCGCCGAGGCGAAGATGGATCGCCACCGGGTGGAGGTGAAGATCAGGGTGACGAAGCGGCAGCTGCAGGAGCTGCTGGAGAAGGCCGGCGGCAAGGGCAAGGCGCAGCAGCAGGCGGAGAAGCTGCTGGCGGAGCTGATGACCTCCGGGAAGGTCTGCTACCAGAAGCAGCACGAGGAGATGCGCGGGCACTGGAGGCCGGCGCTCTGCAGCATACCGGAATCCATCGCCGAGGAGTCATGAGTCTCATGACGTACGGCCCCTGTTGCGTGGCCGGTGCTCGATCAGAATTTTCTGTCAGATTAGTCCTGTACATGCATAGTTCTTACTGGTAGTTGCTGTAGAAGGATGCAGATTTTAGCGATTCTTTGTGAGATTAGTATTGTACAGGCTTTGCGAACTGGAAATGCTGATAGGAAGCAGTTATTATTACTAGTCAATTCTTTTTAACATTCCCGGCAGGCCTCAAATGTTACTGTAGTATGTTTGCTTGCTCTGTTTCTACCTGTTCTATTCATGGGCACTCACTAACTAAAGCTGCAGATTGACGATCGAGAGGCAGCTGCCACACAGAAAGCAGTGCACGGCTTGTTGTTCTCGACAACAATTAGTACGGATTAGGTGGAGCGATCCTGTCGGTACTACTTTTACTTCCAAGGCTGGTCTGGTCAGTGCAGGCGCTATATGCTCACCTAAACCTTCAGCTCCGTCCAAAAATCACTGTCAAAACAAAAAGAAGCTGTTGCGAAACAGGGCACTTACTAGCAGAGCAGCGTGTCGCGCTCGTTCGTTTGGAGCGACTATAAGCTTCCCGTTAAACTAGTCCATCTATAGAGAACTGATGAGCGGTGATAATTTGTCCCGATGAGGCCGGGGCTGCACGGGATGATCCAAATGGGTCAAAAGATATTAGCTGCATGAACTTGAGATATATACAGGGCCAATCCATAGCTCACTCATCAGAATTTTAGACCTTGTCACATCTGATTTTTTTTTTAATTTTGTGTGTGTGCGCGCGCGCGCAAAACATAGTACAGGTGAGCACATGTGCATTACGCTTAATTCGCGCCAAGTATGTATTTTAGACCATCTAATATTCACATCAAACGATTCATCTATAATTTCCCCCAGCCAAACTTTTTCAAAAAGAAAAAATAACCAAATCTACCCGTAATGGATTCACTCTAGACCCATCAGATTTTGGAGAACACTAATGTTAAATGCTCGCCAGAGGTCATCGAAGTTGGAGAAGAAGAAACAAGGTGTTAAAAAAGAGAGAGAGAGAGAGTTGAGATTAACCTCCAAAACACTCGATTTCAGTATAGCTTTTCTATATATGTAAAAAAAAGGTAGATGTGCCTAGGAATAAGAAGTAGACACACCTTTAGCTTGAGAGCAGTTAAAAAAAAAATGAGACCAAGCACTGGACACGTTGTCCTAGCTTAGCGCTGCACCGGCCATTTCTCCGGCGGTGAACATCCGGAACAGTGTCGCTGATGAAGAAGAATCCGTCGCGGTAACTGGGTAAGGTTTTCATGAATTTGTCAACACAAGCCAACTCCGGACTTATTTCACGGTCATGATTGGAAGTTCTAGATTGGCACGTGAGCGAGCCCGGCCGTATGGGATTATCGTCCTTTGTGTTCGGGTTGACAACCAGCATGTGGACGAACAATATTCCGAGAGTTGGTGGAAATATCCATGCATGGAACAATTGTTGTCCTGCAAGCTCAGGATATTTCAAGGTTGAATATCAAGGCCAGGGCACGGCATGTTTGGACCAATCCAAAATCATGAACCTTTGAATTCTTATTAAGATGAGGTATATTACATACGTTCATATAACACAAGACCAGGACTCTCGTGCAAGCGTTATAAAAACCATCACACGTGGTGGAGCTCCTTACGCTAATCATCATGAAAAACGAAATTGACCAGAACATCTCTGACATGGTATGTATGTAGGCACTCTTGTAAAAACCATGCGTGGTATACTGGTATGTACCTCCGTGTGTATGTGATACAGTCGTTGAAGAGATTGTTAGCGCGGTTTATCGGCGCGGCATCGAGACAGACAGAGTCGGGTCTTGAAAACGTTGGCATAAAGATTTGAACTGCGGCGCGAAATGGACCAGACGAAACGATCAATTCTTGAACGACACTGCTCGCTGGCAGAAACAAATCGATGTTAATAAACTGCCCACGGTAAATATCCACTTAGCACAAGCAGTAGTTACTTATCCATTTCAACCTCTTCTACCTCATCCCTAATGTCGGTGATATTATCTCCGGCAGTCTTCCACGGGGTAGCCCACGGAAGTGATTTATAATGTAGGGAAGATCGCAAAGATCGGAAGCAAGATGGTTAGAATGGACAGACACAAGGGTTTATACAGGTTCGGGCCGTCAACTCGACGTAATACCCTACGTCCTGTTTTGGAGTGTTGTATTGCGTGTTTTGGTGATTCGAGTTGGCTCGAGTCGTGGTTCAGATGTCAGATGTCTTTGGAGGGGGTCCCCGCCCGCCTTATATATCGGGGGGCAGGGTTACAAGTCAGTTTGTATCCGATCCTATCTCTAAGAATCCTTTCCTTTTTACAATAATTCCTATTACAACTAGGACTTCTCCTTCCAGATCCTTCCTCCGTGCGCCGACTTGTCCCGCACGTCTCTAGGTCCAGAACGGTGGGCTGGGCTGCCCCCTTTTGGTGGGCTGCCAGGCTTGCTCGTGAGGTACCCGGGTACTATATCCCCACACCTAATTAATATGTGGATTAACCACAGAAATCCCCACGCAAGTCTCCACGCACCACGGAGTTTCTTCGTCGTGTTCGCAAGAAAGCGCGAGCAAGTAGGCCTTGAAGATACCAAAGATTCGCTGCAGAGCCCATTCACACCCGGCCGGCCCAACTGCCCGGGACCACCACTCTCTCTTTCTCTCTCTCTCTGAAAAAAGAAAATCTCTACCCCACCACCCAGCCACCCAAACCGCGTTCCGGCGTCGTTGCCGGTGTGAGCCACCGAGCGCAGCGCGGAGAGGGCCCAGTCGTCAGTCGAACGCGCACGCCGCGGGATGCTTGCTTGGGAACGCGTCTCGGCGAGGCATCTATCTGGAGGATTGCCTTGGACGAGCTCCTCGACCTGGGACATGAACAGCTCGCCACGTCGGAACCCGGAACTCGACAACCCGTGTGACATCACGGACGAATAGCGGAAGGAACGGGACGGCATGTGCAGTGTCATACTGTCATTGCTGACCACCTCTTCCTCGCAGCCTATAAATACACTCGAAAACCCCTTTGCTTACATTACTTATCCATTCGTTCATTTCAAAGCAGCCTGCTGCTTGAAACAGAGGAGGAATCCAAACAGGAAGAAGCTTGCTAGTAGCTTTAGTTAGCTCAAGGCAGGCAGTTCATCAGGCCTCCAAGCAGACAGTTTTTCATGGGGAACTGCACGGCGTCGCAGCGCGCAGTGGAGTCGTGGGCCGACGACGGCGAGTGGGAGGAGGAGACGTCCTCTGAGGAGGGCGAACACGACCACCACCACCACCACCACCACCACCATGAGCATGACCACGAGAGGAGGCAGGAGGAGCACGGCTCGGAGGTGACGATCAGGATCACCAGGAGGCAGCTGCACGAGCTGATGGAGAAGAGGGGCAGCGGCGGGCATGGGTTGCTGCAGCTGCCGGAGCTACTAGGCAGCCGGCGGTCGACGGAGCAGCTGCTGGCGGACATCATGAACTCCGGGGAGGTGCACCACCACCGGGAGGAGCACTGGCACTGGAAGCCCGCGCTGCAGAGCATCCCCGAGGCCGTGGAGTCATGACACCGGCCGGCGATCGATCGGTCTGGTGGTTCAGAAACTCTTTTTACCACTTCTCCATGCCGCCGACCGTCTTCGTTCTCATCCTTGTTTCCACCTTGCTCGGTGTAATCACTAATCTGTGTAGATATCGGTCATGTAGACATGTACAAAGTGTAGGGAAATTGTGAAGTCAATTTCTGCTGTAGGAAAAGAATCTGTGAAGGCCAGTTCCTGAAGTTCTGTTCAGACTATGGCAATAATAGACTTTGAACTCGTACACGCGATACCTCGTCCGCGAGCATACGTACCATATGGTCGCAAAAGAAAATGAATAAAATTAGAGAACACAAAAGCAATGAGAAAACACGACTGAATCTTGCAACCAAATTGCCAAACCAAGAAGCATATATATATATACACACATCTTTTGTCGTTGATTGCCTCGTTGTAGTTGTAACCCCGCTCTTTCGGTCGTCCTTGCGCCGCGCGGCTCACTGCTCGATAGCCCGTCGCCGTCGATCGATCAGTGCCGCGGCTGTGCCGTGCGAGCTTCAAGTTGGGAGGGTCAGGTGAGGCCGTGAGGGAACGGACCTGAAGGGAGACATGGCGTGGTCGGCGTGCATGGAGTGGCTGGGCATCCTGGATTTTGAGCCAGCGTGCACGCTAACCGCACCCGACTGCGCGTTCACGCTGCACCGCCGCCCGCCGGGAGGGAGAGAGCGCGACGGGTCGCGTTTGCGGGCGCGGATTTGCTATATGCCGCAAGTGCGGCAGGACGGCGGCCGTCCCACGCCCTCGCACTGTTCATCTTCTATCTTAACCGGCTCGAGCTCCACCGTCGCCGCTGCTGGGGTTAGGGTTCGAGGGTTAGGGGTTGGGGGCTCATCGCTGCCGGACCTAGAGGGAGGTGGCCGGAGGAAGGCCGGCCCGACGGTGGCCGGTGGTCGGTGGGCAGGGCGGCGAGGCGGCGAGGCGCCGCCGGCCGCGGGGGGCGGAGGCCGGCGGTTGGGGCCAGGGTCGGGCGGGGGCGTGACGCGGACAAGGTGGCGGCGCGGCGGCCGGCGTTCGACGGGAGGAGACGGCGCGACGGTCGGCGGGAGGAGCAGCGAGGCGGCGCGTCGCCGCCGGCCGCGGGTGGCGGGGGTCGGCGCGGGGGAGCAGCACGGGATTGGTTAGGAAGGGTGGGGAAGCTGGCAGAGGCGGACGGCGGGCGGCACGGCGACGGCGGTAGCCGCCGGCGCGGGACAGGATGACGAGGGAGGCGGGGGTGTGCGGTGGGCGCGGCGTGCATGTTCGGGCCACCACGAGCTCGCGGTGGCCGTAATTCCCTCGTTGCCGCGTACACGCGGCTGTGCCTGGCCTGCGCCTGCGCGCCGGCCCGCGAAGGCAGAAGGGCCGCTTCGCTTCGCTCGACGGACGCGTCCGCCGCCAGCTGCAAGTGCGTGGAATGGGATGCGGCCGTCTCAAATTATCCAATCGCGTGGAATTGGAATTGCAGACTGTTTTGCATCTGCATGCGTTTCGTTCGACATGGACGGGCGAGATGGGGGCTGTGGCCCGCGCGCTCGGGCTGGGCTCGCATGTAGTACTGGGCCGCATAGGGCATAATCATTGACGTATGGGCCTCTAAAGAAAACTTTATCGGGGCCAATGCACTGAACAAATGAGCCCAATGTTGAACTCACATTTGTGACCTGAGCATGGGGGGTACCCCCAACGAAACAGTCCAAACACCAAAGTTTTAAACGCGCGCGCACACACGCCCCACCAAAAAAAAGAACCGTGCAAGTTTTATGTGAAAGCCCTTTAAAGACTTTTTCCCCCTTAAGCACCAACCTTGTTTGTATCTACTAAGGGTGTGTTTGGTTGAGAGACCAGGTGAGATGAGATGGTCCCGTCTCTATTTTGTGGGATGAGATCATCCTGTTTCGTGTTTGGTTGCAAGGGACGAATTTGTCCCTGTCTTTTGTTTGATACGAGGGATGGAAAGAACTGGACGGATGAAAATTTTGACATGGTCCCGTCTCTATTTTGTGGGATGAGATCATCTTGTTTCGTGTTTGGTTGTAAGGGACGAATTTGTCCCTGTCTTTTGTTTGATACGAGGGATGGAAAGAATTGGACGGATGAAAATTTTGACACCGTTAGACACATTTCGGTGGGTCCCACTGGGATTAAAGTAGGCCTCACCTGTCATCCTCTTTCCAGATTTTTTTCTAATCTATTTTTTAGGCCTTCCTTATTCTTTCCCTTCTTCCTCCCCTACACTTCTTTCTCCACAAATACTCCTGATCCCATCGGCCGCACGCACCGCTCGACCTTGCTTGCGCCACCGCCCACCGGACCTCCCTCGCACTGCTGTCCTCTCGCACCACCGACTCCGGCAGTCCTCCCTCGCTCGCACCGGCCGCGGAGATCCTGCTCGCACGCGCTAGAGGGTCCCCCGTCCGGAGCTAGAAGGTCCCCGCGACGGAGCTGGAGTTCGTCGGGCCGGACGCGCTCCTCCACAAAAGAGCTGACCTCCGTCCCTAGCCTTCTCCCCGCCGAGCTGCCTCCGCTCCTAGCCTCCTCCCTCGCCGCCCATGGCCGTGCCGCCACCTGCCGGCTTCACCTCGAAGGGACGGGCCGACGCCTCCCTGGGAGCTTCTTCTACGCCGGTCCATCACGCCACCGCGGCCTCCTCGCCACTGTCAGCCTACTGTGCCGCCCTGCTGAAGACCCGCGCAGAGGGAAGACGGAGGAGAGACGGAGCGTATTGGGGACGTCCCCGTCCGCCGGTTTTGAGCGGATGGGGTCGCCCCGCATCTGGAGCGAATATTCCTCCTCTGGGACGTCCCTGTTCCACTCCTCTTCCAACCAAACACTAGAACGAAGTGGGATCGTCCCGTCCAATCCGACTTCGCCCCTCAAACAAACGCACCCTAAGCCACTGCATCGTCATAACAAAAATCATTTAGATTTCTGACGTTCTGATTTGAGAAATCCACGGGATTTGTTTTATACTTTGGCCCCGGCGGTCGGCAAGTACCAACAGGAATTTCAATTTCAGAGCTCCTATAAGCTTCGAAAAACAGAGCTTATGCCCTGTTTAGATTTATCAGTACCGTCCTCTTTTTACGAAAAGTTATCCACCTATAGAACCGTGTAGGTTCATTTCTATCTCTATGTACGCTTTCATAAAAACAATACTTTTCTATACTTTTCACCTTTTTACGATCTAAACACGACCTTACCCAGATTCATTCGTAGCAGCGTCATCGGATCGGAGTCGGCATACTGCAATCATCCAATCAGTAACTCAATTCACAAGATTCTGTTTACAAGAAAAAAAAACAAGCACTAAATACGTACTCCCTCCGTCCCTAAAAGAGTGTCGTTTTGGGTGTGCGTGTCACAAGTTTGACTCGATTTGTAGAAAATACGTACAACATTTGTATCTTCAAATAAATTTGTTAAAAAACTAGACTAAAAGATCTTCCCAATGGTACTAATTATGTATCATAAATATTAATATTTTTAATATAAAATTAATCAAAATAATTTCTCGGGAAGTGAGGAAGACACTTTTTAGGACGGAGGGAGTAGTTCCAGAGCCTCCGGGGGCCCTCGCCGGCCCAAAACCACACAATTCAACAACCGGCTAGAGAAGCAACGCAAACATTTGCGTACCGGACACTTCTGCCCCTGTCTCCATTCACCGCGCTGCTCGGTCTTGACACGGAACCCCTCGAAAACCTCCCGATAAGAAATCCCTGCTGCACCCCGCCCCGCAGCCGGAGCCCAGTTGACCACCATGGCGAGCTCCAACAAGCCCGGCGCCGCCGCTCTGCTGCTGCTGCTCGCGGCAGCAGCCGCGCTTCTCCTCCTCCTCTGCTCCACGGGCTCATCGGAGGAGGACGGGTACCTCGGGCGCGTGGGCCTGCCGGCGTGGGGCGCCGGCGTCCCAGCCCTCCCGTTCAGCCCCACCGACGTGCTGCCCCTCCTGCCGCGGGGCGTGGCCATGGCCGCGCTCAAGGCGCTCCGCGGCGTCTCCGACATCTTCCCGGTGTTCGTCGGCGCGGCGTCGGCGGGAGGGTCGGGCTCGGTGCCCGGCAGCGACAGCGGGGGGAAGGTGCGGTGGAAGGGGGCCTGCTTCTACGAGAACGAGGCGTGGCTGGTGTTCCACAACGAGAGCGGGTCCAAGTATGGCGGCGGCACGCTCCACATCAAGGTATGGCAATCTTCCTACCCGAGCACGGTTTTTACTTCAGCAGATTTCCGTCTTCTCGGAGGAGGAAGATGACAAGATAGTCAACTGTTAGCGTGCCAGTATCATCTAGTTGTGGTGTTGTGTTTTTAGGAATGACGATGATCCACTAGATGATGGCCGAAGAACACTGGGAAATTGCCCAGAACGAGCTGCTGTTGTCGGTACATTTTCGTTGCTATGAATGCAAGTGCGGCCGGGAGAGAGTGACACCGTGCGCGATGTACTAAACTGTTCCCTGGCCTTGCGTATCTGGCCCAGTGGCTTTAAAGATAGGGACACGTATGTGTATTTTTCTTTTTGAAAAAGTGACACGTATGTGTATGAGATCGAATATCCCTGGAATGTGCAAAACGAGTTGTTTTTTTATAGTATTTGCAGAACGGGCTTTGATTTGACTGAACTATCGACGTGGATGAGGATTCCAAGCCGTAACTACAACAAGGCCCCGTTATTGTACTGATCGCCCCTCGTGCAGGTTTGGTCAACATTGGCAGAGAATTGGAAATTTGTTTACTCCGTACGCAACAGCGAATTAACCAAACCAACCTTGAGAAACACGATAATTACCTGACCTTTTCCCTCCCGGATTTGGGCTTCGGCGTGCGTGTTCCCTTTCCCCTCCTCCTTCCATCAGAACTCCTCCATGACTCCATCTCCGCCGGCAAGCTAGCTCCGCGCCGTGAAATTGGGGGAACCCCAACGGCCGTCGCTGACTGCCTGAGCATAACCCTAACCGCTAATCACCGCCATGAGAGGGGGTTCCAAGCTCAAGCTCCTCGCTCTCCCCATCCTGCTGCTCCTCCCCTTCCTCTTCTTCCTCTTCGCCGGCCCGCCCCGCGTCCTCCGGGGGTTCCTGGAGGCGCCCCTCCGCGCGCCCGTCCTCCCGGGCGACCTCCTCCCGCTCCTCCCATGGCCCGTGGCGCAGCCGCTGCTCCGCCGCCTCGCGCTGCGGGGGCCCGCCGACCTGCTCCCGTCCTTCGTCGGCGTCGCGCGCGCGCCGGTGGACGGCGATGCCGGCCGCACCGCGGAGTGGAAGGGGGCCTGCTTCTATGAGAACCGGGCGTGGGTGGAGTTCCGCAACGGGACCAACGGGGGACTCGGAGGCGGCGTAGTTCATGTAGAGGTGAGCTCCTGTACGGGACCCCAGGACGAGTGGAAATAGAGCTACTCCATGGAAGATTTCCAGTAGATATGGTGATTTTGAGCTCATACTAGATCAAAATTTAGTTTGCATTTTTTTACTAGTTTAGTGACTAAAATTGCACGGATTATTACACTGAAATGAATGGTTTTCTCGTGTAACTTGCTTGGTGTAAGTTGGAGGTGGAACTATTTTTGCAACGTAAATGGTAGCTAGCATTATGTATATTTAGTCTATCTGTTCCTTAAAAAAATGTCTACTCTAAAATCGGTATAGCTAGTAGTTTAGCACTACCCATTGTTGTGTGTTTTGTGTGACTAGATAGCTGGGTGATAGGGGACATGACCAGTTGATGTTTGGCGACTTAGCAATGTGGTTTCAATCAAAATGTAATGTTTGTTACACAAATCAACATATGGTGGTGTCTTGTAACTTGTACTAAGTGAATGGTGACTGGACGGTTCAATTTGTGCACTTAATTATTGATTATTTAGTGCTACTTTATGCTGTGTGTTTTTTGCGAATTGTGGCTCTCAACTCGTGCGTCTGTTTTCCTTTGGTTTACACTATCCCATATTTTCTTTCTGCAGACAACCAAAGCACACAGCTGGACTTGTATAGATCTCTACGTGTTTGCAACACCTTACCGTGTTACATGGGATTACTACTTTTTGGGGCGGGAACACACCCTTGAGTTCAAAGAATGGGAAAGTGAGGCTGAGTATGAATATGTAAGTATTCACTTCTGCTTTAATTGATACATTTGACATTTATTCAATATATGCATATTGGATATAAGTTTTCTAGTTTGTTTCATTACAAATAGGTGAAACGTAATGGGGTATCGATTTTCCTGATGCCATCTGGAACAATTGGAACGCTTCGAGCACTTTGGGATGTCTTTCCTCTGTTCACAAATACTGCATGGGGAGAGAATGCAAATCTTAATTTTCTCAAGAAGCATATGGGTGCTACATTTGAGGAACGACCGAAGCCTTGGGTATCAGAGTTAAATCCTGATGACATCCACTCTGGAGATTTCTTGGTTCTGTCCAAGATTCGTGGGCGCTGGGGTGGTTTTGAAACACTGGAGAAGTGGGTTACTGGCGCTTATGCAGGCCATACTGCAGTTTTCCTTAGGGACTCTGATGGAAAGCTTTGGGTTGGGGAATCTGGTAATGAAAATGAAAAGGTACTGGCCCTTAATTAGCATAACTTATGTGCTATTTGTTTTGTTATTTTCTCATGCTGTGCAATTATAAGTAAAAAATGTTAAATCTAAAATCTTGATCATGTTAAGTTCTATTTTTGCAATAGGCGGTTTGACCAAGGATTGAAGATTCCGAATGATATCTAAAGTGACCCCAACAATATGCTTGCCAACAATGACTGAATAGTTACAAAGTATGAATAGTAATTTGCATTATTTCACTAGGATAACCCGCTCTCCATAGCCTATATTGATTTGACCATAAAATCATGCCCATGTTGTTTGTCCTAAGTTTTTGAACGCATCAGGAATATATTCTGCTTGAAGAACAGAAAACATAACAGGAAAGACAAAACAAAGGGATATCATAGCAAGTGCCAACTAAGGGCCCGTTCGGTTGTAGAGACCAGGAACCGTTCCACCCGGATTCAAACCTTGTAGATATAGCAAGAAATTTATGATAGGCATAATAAGGGAGCGAGATTTATTCCGGGTCATCAACCAATTTGCTCATGATAGATACAACAAAAGACCCAGATTGGTTCCACACCTCTCAACTAGTGGATTGATTCTCGGTCTTTTGTTGTACCCATCATGAGCAAATTGGTTCACCATCCAAAATAAATCCCGGTCCCTTATTATACCCATCATAAATTTCTTGCTATATCTAACCTCAATCCGGGTGGAATGGATCCTATACAACCGAATGAGCCCTAAAGCTGTTCCATCTGGATACAAATTAAATGCCATGGGATTAAAACTTCGGCAGCTTCCAGCACAGCTAGTTGTTTATTTATGTAATTTTATTCACCGCATCCAATAATTGACTCCAGCCAGTATGCAGCATTATGCGACCATATTAACTATGCCTAACAGAACATCACATACCAACGAGTGCTCTGCATCATAGTGCAAAATTGCTTTTAGGAGGTGTATCAGTCTCAGTGTCCCAAATAAAGCTAAAGAATGGTGGATTGCAGGGAGAGGATGTTATTGCTATCTTGCCCTGGGAGGAATGGTGGGAGTTCGAAGTGACAAAGGACGATTCAAATCCTCAGATTGCACTGCTTCCTTTGCATCCGGATTTGCGAGCAAAATTTAATGAGACAGCAGCTTGGAATTATGCAAAAAGCATGAAAGGGAAGCCTTATGGATATCACAATATGATATTTAGCTGGATAGATACCATCAGTGATAACTATCCACCACCATTAGATGCTCATGTGGTATGATTCTTCATATACGCTTTTAATATCATTTTACTGCTGAACTTGGCAAACAACCAAAATTTCAAATGCCACTTACCATGTGCTTATAGGCTATAATAGTGGTTTGTGTCCAGTTGTTTCTTTTAACGAGTTAGATTAGACCATGCAATTTTGAACGTTTTATTAGCTGTAACTGAAATCTTAATGAATGATCCAGGTTGCTTCTGTTATGACTGTATGGACCAAGCTTCAACCAGAGTATGCTTCTAATCTGTGGAAAGAAGCCCTCAACAAACGGCTTGGAACTAAGGTTTGTTTAGATCCGTTTGCTATACTTCTGTTAAAGTGTTTTCCCGTAGCAGTTATTTTATTATTATTATTATCTTTTGATTGATGCACAATTTGTTTATTTCAAAAAAAGATTGACGCGCAATTGATCCCTTGATTCCTGCATGCGGTGATGGCTGATCTTAGTTCCCTAACTTCTGAAAAGGTCCAAACATTTGCTTTCGGGTCACTTGAGAGTTTAGTTAAGATGAGATGGCTAGATAATTCAGGTGACATAGCAACTGAGAAACAAGTAGTTTGACTTGGCTTGCACAAGGAAAAGACTGGCATCAGTCCTGTGTCCCTCTAGTGTACCAGTGCGAGCATTGCCTACACTCACCTGGCAACCCTCCACACATGAGGTGTGCTTCTAGTTGTGGCATTGCCTACACTCTAGCATTGTGGTGAAGCTAGTGTAGGCATGTAGCAGTACTAGATAGCACATGTTGCAGCACTGATAGCGTGTGACCAGTGGCCTAAATACTGCAGATGAGTGGAAGTAAGGATCAAGACAAGCTTGATGAGATATTCATTTAGAACTGAAGTTCCATTCCAGATGTTAATTTGTCCATTAGGTTGTCTAGCAATAAGGTCTTGCTGGTAGTGGTGGTTGATGCACCTGTGTTTTACACTGATAGCGAGTGACCAGTGGCCTAAATACTGCAGATGAGTGGCAGTAAGGATCAAGACAAGTTTGATGAGATATTCAGTTAGAATTGAAATTCCATTCCAGATGTTAATTTGTCCATTAGGTTGTCTAGCAATAAGGTCTTGCTGGCAATAACTAGTTTGTTCTCAAATTGATCGTTTAGTTAAGTGTGCCCACTGCTTCATGACAGTGAGCGTAATGGGTATAGGTAGAAATGATGTACATGCTAAGCATGTCTTTCCATACTAAGGGATCAATTTGTATCTGGATTCCTTGTTACATGTATTACGTTAATAACTAGGAACTAGTAACTGCTTATGAGTTTATTATCTTCTAATATGACTATTTTAGTTTCACCTCTGAGGTCTGTCAGGCCCTTTTGTACTGTGTTTAAATGTAGAAGGATAGTTATACCTTACGATTTTATTGTGCTTAAAGTTATTTAATGCTTTTGGTTGGTTTTAAAGTCACACTATTTCTTCCAGGGTCTTGATCTTCCTGAAATAATTGTGGAATCAGAGAAGCGTGGGATTACATTTGACAAGTTACTAACTGTTCCTGAGAAAGATAATTGGGTCTATGAAGATGGTCAGTCAGCATCTTGTGTGACTTTCGTCCTTATGATGTACAAGGAGGCTGGACTCTTTGGCCCTATTACCAACTCTGTTGAAGTTACTGAGTTCACAGTAAGTGCTCCTGAATCCTTGTACTTAAATATACGACTTTACAAGCCTATAGAAATTGATGTTAGAACAAAGGATCTGGTGGGGATATCTGTTCTGCAAATGCAGCTCTCATTATCTAGTGCATGGTTAGCCTAGTAGGGTACTGGACTATAAATTTCTTTAATCTCTGTTGCATATTTTGCAGATAAAAGATGCATACACCCTTAACTTTTTTGAGAACAACTCGACCCGGCTTCCCAAGTGGTGCAACAAGGACGACACTGTTAAGCTCCCCTTTTGCCAAATCAAGGGCAGATACCGTATGGAGCTGCCTGGATACAACACCATGGAACCATACGCCCACATGAACGAAAGATGTCCATCCCTGCCTCCGGATTACAAAAGGACGAAGGGCTGCTAGTGCTATCTACATATGCTGCGTGCTTTTTTATTCACGCTGTCTTGTAGCCATAATCTTCAGCTGTACATAACACTGTAGGTATGGAACGCATTTCCTCGAGATGCATAGATTGCAGCCAAGCTGTGGTCATCTTCCTGAATATGGAAGACCATGGTTGTACAGTAAAGATCGAACACCTGATGTCCGAGTCACGCAGCGCTAGGGTCCCCACAACATCTTTAGTGCTTTCACTTTGTTTCTCATAAACTGTGTGCGCGTCCTTGTATCCAAAACTGATTATAAAGGGCTGAGCCCTTCCTGCTGTCTAATTATCACCAATGGACCCTGAGCGTGCGTTTAAACACTGTATATCGTGCTCCCATGAGTGCCATTGTGTGCCTCTTAATATCTATTTTATAGCGCCACAGCGGTCAGCGGGTGATGGCTGAACTAATCTGTGCGACAGAAAAACATGGTTCTCTCTCTCGTCTGAGGAAAGAGTCGATGCAGTCCGGGTCGGCGAAGTGGTGCGGCGTGGCGCCACGTCGGCGCCGCCCGGGCAACCGGCGCCACCGTGCCAGGAGTAGTTCACCGACCAGACTCGCTCGATTCCTCCTCCCCTCTTGTATGAGGGGGGCTCGTGCGCGTCACGATCCGCTGCTGAGCCAAATTTTTGGAGAAAATGCTAGTGTGCGTGCGTGCGCACGAGCGCATTACTTTGCCTCGGGTTCGGGTATAATGGGAAATGAAGTAGTATGTGTGTCATGGATAATGAGGTCAGTAATAAAAGTAATAAACAAGCTTAACGATTCATCTTGCGTTCACAGAATGATACTGACATTTCTCTACATTCACAAGACAATATGGCCCCTGGAAAATTTCATATTCGTGTGGGAATTGAGCCATCAAAAATATACAAAACTCTTGCTTTCCCATTCAGACGATTACTTGGATTACTCCCTGAACACCAAATCAAAATGTATATAGCGCATAACAAATGATAAGGTGAATGGTGAAAGTTTGTAAGCGCAGCACTAAATCGCAGGCCCACCAATAAACTTCTTTGGGCCGTACCTGCAGACCAGTCCAGTAGGCACGCGCGGCCAGCATCAGCCTATGTTTTATGATATAGCTACAAAGAAACGCAAAACCAACAGGTTTGTTAATCCCTCAAAAGAGTCTAGCATCTCAAGGACACCTCGCACTAGCTTTCCACGTTCCCTTGAAATGTCTGGGGAAACATTATCACCACAGCTGTATGAGCATGTTTCACACTTGCATAAAAGTGTATCCAGCTTCCAGAACAAAGCTGATAAATATCGACGCAGCCCCAGCCCCCAAGGCCCCAACCATCAACAATGTCCTCAGAACTGGCAAATATTCTGAAAAAGAAGTGTTGAACAGCTAAACATAATTAGTGACGGTACTGGCTACTTTTGAGAGAAATGAGCCTAGGGAAAAAGAAGCATGTTTCAAACACACTTGGGTAGAAGATCCAAACACCAGGCAAAAGACCAAGTATATAAAATTAAGTTTCAGCAAAAACCAAGTTTGTGTCACAAAAAAATCAAGTTGGCAGAGCCCAGAATAACCTGATCAACATACAATGGACGTAATCCAATTCCAACTTACGTGAAAAAGATACTATGATAGAAATCATTCTGAGGAAAAACAAAGGAGAAAGATCAGAGGAGGAAAAACAATGGACCATTATGAGCCCATTTTCTGCTTGATAGAAACAAGAGTTTAAGGAACCTTGTGTTATTTGCTACAATCAAAAGCAATGCGCAGATGCACGATTGACATTTTGATAGATACCTCAGGTTACAGGGTTAAGATGCTTGGTTTGGCCTTACGACCAAAAGAGATACCCCCATCAATCACAAATACGTTATGTTTGGTGTTGTCTTAAGTAAAAAGTCATATAAGTAGATTCGTCTCGAAATGTAGTTCCACAAAAGTATACTTTTGCTATGCTTTATAAATACTTTGCAATGAAAATAATTAGTCAAGGTTGCATTTTGGAGACGTTGTCGATGTCCCAAAATGTCACTTATTTCTAAATAGAGTAACTATTAAATGTTAAAAAACTCAAATCCTACCAAGATTTCACTTTACAATACAATGGTTTAATGGAAAACATATACATAAAAGAAAGGGTCCAACTATCTGTTGATTTTATGTTTTATCTCCCCTAATGAAAACCCTGTGTTTGTGTTCCCAAAGAAACCATAGTAGCTAGTTAGCTACTCTAGATAGTTCTGCCCCTGAAAATTCATACTCAAAGTGATAGTTGACCTACAAAACCTGAACAATTATCTCAGAAGGAAATTCCAGCAGACTGACCACGCCAAATTTTAGTTTCCTGTTCTCTATTCAAAATCTGATGCCTTCTAGAACAATAAAATTTACCTCGTAAATCCACCACTATCTTGTATAACTAAATTTCAAAGTTAGTTAAAGAAAAATACACTTGAACAGTACTAAAGCTCATTATGTGATTATGAGTTTACGACCAGCTCTGATATATAGTTGGCATGATAGTGTATGACCATACATTTTCAGATTAGTCTTCCAAATTTCAACGCGAATGAGTCCTCCAAGGCTCCCATCCCCTTTTGTCACACGCTCTAGATGATACAAGGTTCTTACTAAATCACACAATTATTAACTAAAATTTATATGTATTATGAGTTGTGGCCACATAGCACCACAGCAGTTACACCATGGAAGCAATCATCTTATGAGTAACAAGTATCTAGTTATCTTTTGTGCACTAGAAGTTTGAAACACCGAAAGGAATGGACAATAGAGCATTCTCTTAGTTTCTTGCAGGCTCAGACCAGTAGATACGGAACAGGTGTAGTTCATGTACTATTTTTATCCATTCATAAAAGGGAAAAAAAGTATCTACCTTGCAGAATCATGATATACAAGAACCCACAGAAGGATATGACTTTGGCACAACTGGGGCTGGGCTTTATATTGCAAATCCCCAGAAATAAGAGAGCGTGTAATAATTCATGGTCAGCATTTCATAACGGATGGACGGAATAACGTCCATGTGGACCAGCAGATTAAAAAGACAATTAGGATATCCATCCCATCACATTATTCATTTGACGTGCCAAAACAAGAAAAGTAAACTCTCCACCTAACTTCATTTTATGTCATGACCAGCAGTAAAAAATAATACCTGAGAGACCATAGATCTCTGACTCTATTGAGGCAATGCCTCCTCCACCTCCTTCCACCCGTCACAGTTATCCGGAAACTTCTCCTTCATCTTCTCAATAATCCCCTTTGCCTCATCAATCTTTGAGCTCCCAGCAAGCCCATTCACAAGCATCTTCATGGTCGAGAAGCTTGGCACCCAATTCTTAGGGGTTATCTCATTGTATACTTCAAGCGCAGTATCAAAATCGCCACCACGACAAAGGAAATGAATGAACATATTATAGAACTTGAGATCCCCAACAATCCTCTTCATTCGCATTTCCTTGTACAGCTGCTTTGCTTCTTCCAAATCCCCCTGCTTACAGAATCCATAAACCAAATGGTTGTAAGTCACCCCGCTTGGCTTTGTACCCTTCTTCACCATCTCGTCCACTAATGCCTTCGCCTCACCACTCCGACTGAGTTTGCACAAACTCTGCACCCTTGCATTGTACACTTGAAGTGTCTCGCCACACCCATGCTTCTTCATGAGCTCTATCACCTTCTCCACATCATCGAACCGCTCCTCCTTGTAAAACCCGGCAAGCGCAGTGGTAAAAGTTGTGGCATTCGGCTTCAAGCCCTTCTTGCACATTTCGTCGAACACCGAATAGAAGGACCTTGTGGTGCCAGACTCGGCAAAGGATTTGATAATGGTGTTGAAGGTCTCGGTGTTGGGCTTCACGCCATGGGCGTCCGGGAATGTCTGGAAGATGCGGGCGGCCTCCGTGTGGTTCCCGGCGACGATGCACGCGAAGATGAGGGCATTGAGGGAGCGGGTGGTGGGGTTGGACTGGAATGTGGAAATGGCATCTGGGAGGAGGCCAGCCTGGCCGAAGAGCACGATGCCGTGGTGCGAGTGGCGCGGGGTGAGGGTGGAGGCGAGGTCGCGGATGGTGTCCGGGGCGGAGGAGAGCTTTGACGCGGCGAGCGACAGCGCGACGCGGTCGATGTGGACCGCCGGGGAGAGCGCGGCGGCGCGGCAGATGGAGAGGATCTGGTCGGGGGGCGGCGGCGGGGAGGACTTGAGAAGGGAGATGGCGAGGCGGGTCTTCTGCAGCGAGGAGAGGGGGGTGCTCGGCGAGGACGGGTTGAGGATGGAGCCCGGGGTGGGGGCCGGGGCGGTGGCGGCGGCCGTGCAGAGGCGGCGGCGCAGGAGGTGGCGAACGGCGGCGGCCATGGCGGCTTCGGGGTTTAGGGTTTAGAATTGGGGGTGAGTCTGGTGCCAGTGAAATCTTATGTTTGCGCTTCTCGTCAGCCTACGACCCACCTGTCAGTGTCTGTTCAGATGACCATGTGAGGGAGGGAGCCGCGGTTCACTGACGCACACAGCGATCATCACAACCTCCGGGTCATGTACCGTCAGGTGCGTGCGTGCACGTGTGGATGAGGTGGCCGTGTGTAGTTCTTCTACCAAATTTTTTTCACTCATCACATCAAAAATAATCTTTACAAAATATTTTCACCTAGAGAACCGTGTCAATTCATTTTTTTCTCTCTGTGTACGCGACTCAATGCAGAAGGTTTTCATCACTTTTTACTCATTTAAACACGCCCATGTGGACGAAAAAATAACACATTACATGGATGCAGTGTATTTCGCGAGACGAATCTAATGAGCCTATTTAATCCATGATTTGTAACAGTGATGCTACGGTAACCATCCGCTAATCATGGTTTAATTACCCTCTAATTACTCGTTATTAGATTTGCCTCGCGATTTCAGGCCAGATCTGTAACTTGTTTTATTAGTATTACTTTAAATGGTACATTTCTTTTGATGTGATGACATTTTCATTGGAAATAAAAAAGTGTATGGCTTCGCCGGCATCTCTCGTCAAAACTGACAAAATCGATGGTCAGTGGCCAGATGGTGTCGCTGAGCCCGACGTCGTAGCCCGCTCTTCTTCGGCGTCGGCGACTGCACGGGAGCACGGCCCGGTGCACATCCGGTGCGGCGACCCCGACCAGCCGGCCCGCGAGGACATGGGCAACTTCTACTCGGCGGGGAACGGTCGACCCGCTCTTCTACGCGCACCACGCCAGCGTCGACCGCGTGACGGCATGACGCATGTGGTCGGTCTGGAAGGGCCTCGACGCACGGCGGCGGCGGTGGCGGTGGCGCCACGCGCACGCCGATCTCACCGACCCGGACTGGCTCGACGCCTCCTTCCTCTTCTACAACGAGGCCCCCAAACTCGTGCGCGACGTGCTCGTCACCGCCACGCTCCGGCACCTGTACCAGGACGTGCCGCTGCCGTGGACGGCGGCGGCGGCGGCACGGAGGGCGGACTCTCTCCTCGCGCCGGCGGCGCCGCGAAGAGGGCGGGCAGGTTCCCCATCAAGCTGGACGAGGCGACGAGCGTGACGGTGAGGAGGCCGGTCGCGGCGAAGAGGAGCGAGGCGGAGAAGGCGTCCGAGGAGGAGGTGCTCGTCGATCGTCGACGGCATCGAGGTGGAAAGGGACGTGGCCGCCAAGTTCGACGTGTTCGTGAACGCCGAGGACCACGGCGCCGTGGGCCCCGGCGGGCGGGAGCTCGCGGGGAGCTTCGTGAACGTGACGCACCGGCACCGGCACGGCAAGAAGAGGATAGGGATAAGATGACGATGCGGCTCGCGCTGAACGAGCAGCTCGAGGACCTCAACGCCGAGGACGATGAGAGCGTGGAGGGGACCCTCGTGCCGCGGCAGGGCAAGGGCAAGGTGAAGGTCGGAGGCGTCAGGATTGAGCTCGTGCGTTGATCGGCTTCCTGCCTTCGCACTAGCTTGTAACAACAAAATGCCTAAAACAATCATTTCAGATGCAAAATAATAAGCAGTTTTTTTTTTTTACTCCGAACGATTTCGATAAGCAGAGTTGCAGGCAGCATATTGCTTGTGAGCTGTGACTGTGATGCGTCTGCCTTTGCTTTGCCATTCCTGAATTTGCACGAAACGGTGAAAGTGCATGTGTTAGTTCAAATAGTTTAAGTTTAACTACATTGCTGCATACTTTTTCCGTATTATCAGCATGCAATGCAAGATAGTAGGCATATAATTAAATTTTAATTAGTCAGCAAAAAGTGGATTATCCGGAAGTATAGTGGCGTTGGCAGTTGCCAACTGATACTCATCCATAGTTGGGGATTTGGAATACTGAACAACGCGACGAGTTTCCTAGCCTCCGGGATGTTCAGACCTCCACTGAGATCGGCAATCCTCTGCTACTGAACCATGACTCCATGAGCAAAATTAGAACTACAACACGTCAACACCACAACATAGATCATCCTTGTTGACTAATGATTATAGATATATGGTTATCCACTCTTCCCCTGACCTAAAATAATTGATGTCAGGATTATTGGCGTCGTTAGTGATTGAGTTTTGTGTCTGACAGTTAGCTCAACTTCATGCTGCATTGCTGCTCTGAAAATCAGCATCAGTCAAGACAACTCCTTGAATGATATGTTTACACATCCTGCCTACGTGGTGTACCGTACGTTACAAAAGAAGATTCGAGGGAGCAGATCGAGATCGCTCTGCAAGACTGCAATCCCCCCTCCCTTTCCCGTTACCCCCCGCCCCTATAATGGTCACCTCACCTCTGCTGCGTCTTGTCGTCTGCCCTTATCGTCTCAGAAACCACGCGTGCAATAGGAGGTGGGCTGCAGCTCTCCTCCCTCGGCTTACCCTTCTCGGCTGCTTCCATGCCTTCCGGAGGATAGTACGCCGGGTCGGCGAGGAACGAGAGCGCCGCCACCACGTCGCTGATCCCGGGCCGGATGCCCGCGTCCTCCTGCAAGCACAAGGACGCCACGGCCAGCGCCTGGTACAGCCCCTTCACGGGGTACTTCTTGCCCAGCAACGGATCCGCCAGCTTCATGAACCTCTTCTTGTCTCTCAAAAAAGGCGACGCCTGCACGTTCAGTTCATCCACAATAACAAAAAACGTCAAGGTCGATCAGAAGAATTAGAGGCCGGAAATGGCCATCAGCTATTTCTGTGGAACGAGGGACGACTGACCCAGTGGACGAGGACCTGCTCCTCGGACGGCCTGGTGACGTCGATGGCGCGGCGTCCGGTGATGAGCTCGAGCAGCACGACGCCGAAGCTGTAGATGTCGGACATCTTGGTGAGCTTCCCCGTCATGGCGTACTCGGGGGCGCAGTAGCCGTAGGTGCCCATGACCCTGGTGCTGACGTGGCTTTGGTCGCCCATGGGTCCCAGCTTGGCGAGGCCGAAGTCGGAGAGCTTGGCGTGGAACCCGGCGTCCAGGAGGATGTTGGAGGCCTTGAGGTCGCGGTAGATCACGGGCGGGTTGGCCACCTCGTGCAGGTACTCGATGCCCTTGGCGGCGCCCACGGCGATCTGCATCCGCGTGTGCCACGGCAGGGGCTTCCAGTTCGGGGGCAGGTCCAGGAGGTGGTCCTCCAGGGAGCCCTTGGGCATGTACTCGTACACCAGGATCCGCTGGTCCGAGTCGGTGCAGTAGCCCAGGAGCTTCACGAGGTTTGGGTGGTGCAGGAGGCTCAGCATCAGCACCTCCACCAGGAACTCCCGGTTCCCCTGGAACCCGTCCCTGTCCAGCTGCTTCACGGCGATCACCTCCTTGGTGTCCTCCAGCCGCCCCTTGTACACCCGCCCGAAGCCGCCTTCGCCCAGCAGGTTCCTCTCGCTGAACCCGTCCGTCGCCGCGGTCAGCTGCCTGAACGTCAGCGCCCGGCTCGGCATGTTCTGGTTCCCGCCACGGAGGATCTCCTCCGCCGCATTCACGTTCTTGGACACGTCTGCAGCACACAGCACCGGCATGAAATGTTGGACCACCTGCAGATCGAGCGAGATATGATTTGTCGATCGATCGCCTTAATTACCCGAATGGGCCGAGATGTTGTTGACGAGGTCGGCGAGCTCGCCGCCGGCCTCGTCGTCCTTCTTGGGCTTCCGCTTCTTCCTCCAGAACCTCCGCTTCCTCCACCTCTTCTTCTTGCTATCGGGCGCGGGGGAGGCCGCCGACGCGGACGTCGACGTCTCCTCCTTGCCGCGGACACCACTCTCGGCGGGCGGCGGCGTGCCGCAGCACGCGCCCGCGCTGCGGAGGAGCTTCTTGCCGGTGATGCATCTCTTCGCGGCCGACGAGAGCATTCCCATAGCGGGATCGACGCGAGAGGGTGGGGGCACACCCTCGGGTCGATCCGCGCGGGGAGGGTGGCCGGATTTCTTGGGGATACTTCTACACCGGCGAGGCCCGGAACCTGTGGACGGGAATCGTGCAGCTTCGTTGTTCTTTTCCTGGAGGGGGGTGAGGTTGGAAGGCGCGAGCCAAATTTGGCAAAGTGATCTTCGTTGTCAGTTCCGGTGAGATCTGCCGCCCAGATTTTGCATAATTCTTGACCACTGATCACTGATCTTGGAATGAAGAATACACCTGACCGCTGATCTTGAGGGTAGTGGTCCTTTCTTCATCAGCTCAAAAATACATTCGGTGTCCCGCTGACGGTTAGCTCCTCTTTTGCGCATCATCCACGAAACATTCAAAATCATGCAAAACTACATCGCTGGGCTAACACTGCCTCTATACAGTTCACATATGGACCAAATCGGTTATACAATACTACTATACAGTATGTTGTCAAAACACAAAGCGACGCATCACAGTTCACAAAGCTTTATGAAGTAAATTTTATCCATTCACGGGATTCACCTAATTGGTTCAATTGCTCCAAATGTGCTCCAAGAGCTTGTTATTCCTTAGCTTCCACATATCCCGTAAAAGGCTGCCACAAAGAACATGCATTATTTTTTTTATCAACTACACAACCGTTTAATTTGGAAAAAGATACTAAGAGCAACTTTAAAAGACTCTCTAAATCCTTTCTAATTGCTAGTTTTAGAGATTTTAATTAAAAAGGTACCTTCGAACAGACTCTCTATTTGGTTATTCAAACATAGTTATTCTCTATTACGGATTTCTAGCTAGCTAAATATAGAAAAGAGAATAGCTCTCTAGAGTCGGAGTGCATGCAAAATATAGAAAAGCTGTTGGAAAATAGAAAGATATAGGAAACGATTTTTATGCAAATGACTCTCTAAATAATGATTTAGAGAGTGAGTTATAGAGAGACTCTTGGAGTTGCTCTAAAGCCGTCTACTAGCTATGAGATTTTACAAACTCCAAGTTATGTCCCACCTAGCTATGAGATTTTACAAACTCCAAGTTATGAACAGAGTAAATCATCAACGAATTATGTTGTTTGAGTAGCATGAAATCAGTTGGCATGGTAGAGATAGTAGAGGTGGAATATCAATGGAACAAAAAATGGCGGGCGAGCAAGTCAAGGATAAAGTGGTGCGAAACCGAGTCAAAGGTTGAAGAAACAAATTAATAATTGATTTAGACGTTTACTAGTTATGGATAATGTGCATTATCACCTTGTAAAACATCATAGTTTTTAATATAAGATGTATATTTGCGATAGAATATCAATAAATGCTCTAAATTCGTTTGTTTCTCTAATTTGAGAAGCACTATACATCTTGTATTTTTCCTGTAAAATAAACATATTCTGTATTTGCGATTTTGCAACATTTTAGAGCTACACGATCCAATTTTGCTTCCTCAAAACCCCCCTAGTCCGGTCCAAACCCCCGTCGCAAGAAGGTCTCCTCCTCCACTCCGACCGCCGGGGCCGCTCCACTGCAATGCTCCGCGATCCACGGCCATGGCCTTCCTCAAGACCCTGAACCCTCTCATACGCAGGAGCAACAACCCGATCTCGAACCCCAGGCCCCTCCTCTCCCTCCACACCTTCCTCGCCTCATCCTCCCCAACCACCATCACCCCCGCCGCTGCCTCCCCCGCAGCCACCCCCTTCGCCGCCGCGGCGCACGCCCACGCCCCCATCCGGTCCGGGGGCCCTCTGTTCCTCTCGTCGCCCCCATGGATGCTCTCGCAGTCCGCGACGCCGCTCACGGCCGCGGCTGCCGCCCTTCGCGACAAGCTCCGCAGGGCCCAGGCCCTCGCCGGCGGCCGCGCTCAGGCCGTCGCGGACGCCGTGCGGTGGGAGCCCAGGCGGATCTCCGGGGGCGAGGCGGGGGCCGCTCCGTCGGCGGGGATTGTGGGAGGTGGAGGTGAGAGGTTTCTGAATGCGCCCAATTTGGTGTCGATTGGACGCATGGTGTCAGGACCGGTCATTGGATGGTGAGTGTTCATTCCGTGTTTACTTTCAACTAGAGCTGTACTGTTAATAGATTGACTAGAGATTCACGGTGGACAGTTGGGCTGAAACTAAGAGAATTCAAATTTGAAAACACATTCTCACATTTTAATTATTGTACGCCGATGGTGAATAAGTATCATGACCTGAAAAGGTAACAAATGCTCCTGAGTGATGATATGTACTGTTAAGCTTGTTTGACTTTTTTTTTTGCGGATGAATTTCAAGCTTTAGTTCCCTGATGCAGAGTTAACTTTGGATCTATGGATTGATATTTGTGTTTAGGAGGGCGTGAGAGGATACAGAGCAACAATTTGAATCAGGATATTCTTTAAAGAAAATGAGCCAGGATACTGAGTAGAATGTCTGGTTACAAGGCTTACACACATTATCAAATAAATGTTTGGGCATGAGAATTGGTGTGTTTTGAAGTTGAAACATGTTAAATAATTGGACCTTCCTCAATGTTAACTATGAGCCGGCAGTACATGCTTGAGTTTGACTGATCAAGTTTGCACATATCAGGAATGAGCAACTGAAGTTGGAGTGTTTTGTGTTTGCATGTAAAGTGATGTTTCGTAATGCAAATGGCTTAGCTTGCGTGTAAACGTGTTGCAAGTTAGAATCAGGCAATCAGCTGCATCTTTGCTTATTACTTCAAGATAACTTGAATTCTTGAAGACATATTCTAGTTTTAGAGCCATTAATCTCCATACTTTACTGTACCATCACACCATCTCTTTGTTAGCTTTTGTGTTCAACTACTGGATCTTTGTGAAAAAACAAATTAGTTCATTTTGTATGTTTGAAGGATGGTTTGCGATTCACTCATCCTCCTTTCTCTGTAGGGTATCCTATCATGCTATATGCCAACACTGTTAAAAAGATCTTCATCTTTAGTTCTGTTTTTCATTTGTTCTATATTGCAGTTCTGCTGTTCTCATTGTTTTATCATGCCCTCTATGCTACACATATTGTTTTTTTATTCCTCTCTGTGATTCTATTATTGTTCTAATGAACTCTATGTACTTTAGGATGATTGTGAACGAATGGTATCTTCCTGCATTTGCCACATTGGCTGTCTCTGGTGCAAGTGATTGGGTAAGGATTTCCTGTTTCAGTATCATGAAAATGGATTGGAATTTTCTCATTCCTTCAATTTCGTTGTTTGAACATAGTTGGATGGCTTTTTAGCAAGGAAGATGGGCATCAATTCTGTCTTCGGATCATATTTGGACCCTCTGGCTGACAAGGTTCAAACCGTCACTTTCTATCTTTATTTCTATATTATATTTGCTGCTGAAATGATCGACAATTTCTGTGGTGTTGCTTAGGTTTTGATTGGCTGTGTTGCTGTAGCCATGGTTCAAAACGAGCTCTTACATCGTGAGTAGATCAACAAACATCAATATTGTTGCTTTGTATCACAAACTTTCCTTAGTAAAATAGCTCATATTTTTTATGCCATATTTGTATTTATATAAAGGTTCTGATTTTAATTAGTATTTAACTTGTATACCACTTCTTTTTGCTTGAAGCTGGTCTCGTTGGCCTGGTTGTGATGAGAGACTTGCTCCTTGTGGGTGGTGCTTTCTACAAACGGGCTTCTAGTCTGGGATGGAAGGTACTATTTAGAAACAAGTATATTGTGGCAGCCTGGCAGGTTTACAATTAAGCTGAATGTCCTTTACCATTTTTGTGCCAGTGGAACAGTTGGTCAGAATATGTTAACTTGGATGCAATTCATCGCGAAAAGGTCGAACCTCTGTTCATCAGCAAGGTATAGGGTTCATATAGCATTTGATCTTGAGAGCTTATTATCAGCCTATCTGTAGAAGCATGACAATAATTGTTGGTCGCAGGTGAACACAGTGTTCCAGTTAATGTTGGTTGCAGCTGCACTTCTGCAGCCAGAGTTTGGCACGGAGGAGACTCAAAATTACATTACGCTCCTGAGGTGATCCATTTTCCGTACTCCAACTGTTGTTTCTCTACTCCCTGCCTTTTGGTGCTTGTATGCAATCTTATGCCGCAGTGAACTCTACATAGTGCGTAGTAGTTCTGACATGAGCAAGTTCAGTAAATCTGGTATATTTACAATTTCACACCCACAATAAATACTGAAGCAGAAGAACACTTGAATCTGGATATCTGACATTTGTTCAAAAGTGCAGCTACAGAGGTCTAATGAGAATTACGCTGAGGAAATGATGTTTACTTATTTTGCAGTGTTTGAGGCTAAATGATTTTTCCCCCTCCTGCAGTTGGCTTGTAGCTACTACAACAATCACTTCGACGATGGGCTATGGGGTGAAATACTACCGGATGAAACCAAGGGTTCGATGACTGTTTCTGCATGCACTTATTTCGTGGATGAATTTACCGCTGGTAATGAGGACAGGACAGGCATCCAGTGAGATATTGACATGTTTCAGGCATGTATCGAGTTTTAAGCTGCGCAAACTTCCCCATTTACAAATGCAAGAATGAGGCTAAGTAAAATATTTTGGGCAAAGATTGGAGAAGGAAGTGAAGAACTGCCTCATGAGTCGTGGATGAAATCAGCGCATGATTTTGTACAATATTAGACCTTGGCCCTCCTGTAGCTGTTAAGTTTTCTGCATGCTACTTTCCACTAGTTTCGGCCTAGAGTGCTCATTAAAAAAACTAGTAGAACCTTTGCTTTGCTTCAGCCAAACACCTCGGTTAATTTGCCTGTGTACATATGTACTTCAGGATATTAGAAAATCATGGCGAATGGAGGTCGATAGGTGTTGTACGTCTTGCAGATATCTGCATAAATTTTGTTAAAAAAGATTTACGACTAACCGTGTATCGACGCAACTGTTGAGCAGAGCTTCTTTTAAACCTCTGGAAGAACGGAAAATGTAAGCATATTATCGTGTTCCACTTCCACCGAACGAATCGATCGGGTGCTGGACTTCAGGTTTCGATTGAATGCGTGTTGTGTGGTCTATTCCACTCTTTCTTTGGCCTCCTTTAGCCAGTTCTGCTTGTTTGTAAGCCATAGCGAGCTTATTTTGACTTATTTTATCTTCTTCTCTCTCACAAAATACTACTTCCTTCGTTTCAAATTATATGCCGTTTTGGATTTTATAGGTTCATAGATTTAGCTTTCTGTTTTTCAGCCACAGCGAGCTTGTTTTGACTTATTTTATCTCTTCTCTCACAAAATACTATTTCCTCCGTTTTAAATTATATGTCGTTTTAGATTTTCTAGGTTCATAGATTTTGTTGTGAATCTCAACATAGCGTTTATCTAGGTGCGTAACAAAGATAATAAAACTAAAAAAACCAAAACAATCTATAATTTAGAACGAAGGTACTCCCTCCGTCCCAAAAAAACAAGTCGTTTTGCGATTCAAATTTTGTTCCATAAAACAAGTCGTTTTACCCGATTTGACATGTTTGCATGTGCATGTAGGCATGCAATCGTCGGTTAGCACTAAATCTGGTTAAAAGATAGGGGCAATCAAGGTCATTACATTTTTGTTAATCTGTTCTAAAATATCTAGAATGACTTTTTTTAGGACCGAGAGAGTAGTATTAAAATAGATAAAATCAGCCACAGCCAGCCACCTTTATGTCTTCACTCCTCAGGCTGTCCGCAGTGGTACGGGGAGGCACACGGTAAACGCCACCGTGGGGCTTTACCGTGCCTGCTTCCCGTTTTTCACCCTGCAGCGGGGGACGGGAAACCGCACGGGAAAATCCCGTGTGCTCCCATACACGAGATTCCTGGCATCTTCCCGGGTCGGTTGGTATGCGCCACGGTGGTGCGGGCCCGCACCTCCGCGCGCTTCCCCAACGGCCGCACAGAGCTGGAGCAGCAGCAGCTCGCGGCCGGAGGAGGAGAAGAAGACGAGGAGCTGCCGCCAACGTCGTTTCCCCGCTCCCCCAGATCCGCGAGCCCCGCCGCCTCCTCGACCTCCGCCAGCGGCCGCTTCCCCGCGCTGCACCGGGGTGGGGGATGGAGGGCACGACGAGTGGAGAGGTGAGGCGGGGGATGGAGAGCTCGAGACCGCGCAGTGGGGAGGATGGAGGGAGAGAGAGAGAGGAGGGAGCCGCTCTGACCGCCACGCTCGAGCTTCGGCCGTCGGAGCAAGAGGAGGAGGAGGCCCGCGCGCGCGAGCTTGATCTGGCCGTAGCCGAGCTCGATCCGGGGAGGAGGCCGTCCACGCTCGGCGCCGGCGTAGATCGAGGAGGAGGAGGCCCGAGCGGAGGGGAGGAGGCCAGAGCGGCGCAGGACGCGAAGGTGGGGCGCGGCCGGCGTCGGGGAAGGGGCCGGTGGTGGAGCTGCGGCCTGCATCGGCGCGCGAGCGGAGGGGAGGAGGGGAGAGGGGCCGGCGGAGCAGCTCCGCGCCCCTGCTCCGCGAGATCCTCCTCCGCCGCTGCTACTCGCCGCGCTGTCGGGGAAGGCCCCTCTCCTCCTCGCCGCGGACTCGATTCGGCCGCCGCTCGTCCTCATCGAGCCGGCCTCCAGGGGAGAGAGATGCCCGGCGTTGGGGAAGGAGCGGCGGAGCTCCAGGCCCGCGCGCGCGAGGTCCACCGCTCCAGGCCGGCGATCTCGAGGCCGCCGGGCGAGCCACGCTCCCGAGCAGCAGTGGGGGAGGAGGGGCGGTGCGGTGGGGGAGGAAGAGGGAGAGAGAAAGAGAGAAGAGAGAGGTTGGGGTGGCCGGCGCCCGGCGGAGAAAAGGAGGGAGGGAGAGGTGGGGCCCACGGGAGAGATGGGCGGCGGGGTTAAAAAAATCGGATTGTGGATCCCGCGTGGTGGTAGTTGATATAGAGTATGTGATATAAAGTATGATGAGTGCCAAAGAAACCGATTTAAAAGTTAAAATCTCGATGATCAGGATAGAATATTCTATTTTAAAGGGTGGAGTAGAGCATCACCGATGGGAACCGCCTCAGTCCTCAGAGCAGTGAAGCTTCACTTTTGAATAAAAAACAACGACAAATCTTCCGGATAAGAACAAGCGTGTATATCTGGGGCAGTCGTGTACGCGCCGAGCCCCGTGCGCGGGAGTTAGCCGAAACCCTAAACCTTGAAGTGAGTCAGTGGCGTTGGCATCCATCGAGGCGATTTCGAGCAAGCACTCCTCTCCGTTCCGGTAATCAGCTTTCCTGCAACCTAGTTATGCGCATTTTGTGGTAGCTTTGGTACGGTAGCTGTTCTTCATCTCGAAATCGAACCTTTCCCCTTTGCTGTACTGCACGCCCTTTTGTTTCATCTGGGAACGCACAAGAGAAATGTTTCCTGAAAACAGGCATTCACTCTCTTTGAGTCCCGGATTGCTCTATCCGCAGGCTTGAATCCTGAATACATTTTCTTTATGAGGTAGATTCAAATAAAATTGGTCAGCCAAAATATCGGTATCCCTACCATTCCGTAGATTGAAATTTTGCTCTGCGGTAATAAGCTGGCCAGATATTTCTTATTGTCCGTCTGCCTGACAAGATATTTAGCATCTGTGCTGTGCAAAGAAGGGGGCAATGTGTTGTGCTGTGCAAAGCAGATCTGATCTGTCACTGACTGGGGTGTTGGGCAGTGAGGGAATTGCTCTAAACTATAACCCCCATTTTGGCGGCTAGGATCTACAATGACAAATATGAGATAGATCCAAATTTCAGTCCATCATGAGAAAACCAGCTAGAGAAGTAAAATTTTCATATTGATGTAAAACAATGACATTTGAAGTCTTGGGACAGTTGCACTTCCCTCATGTGAATCATTGCTTCATGTATTGATCATGGGATCCTTGCCTTGCAGGTTTCTGAGGTAAAGAATGCAATCTGGGGCTGCTATGAAGTCAGGTGAATCGATACGTCTCAACTACAGAGAATATGAACGCTGGAAGTATGAGAAGTTTGTTCGTTTTGTTAACAACATGTTGCTCCTCCGTGATCGAGTAGACTTGAATATTTTCCAGCTACATTTTGATAGCCACCATGTGGTAAACTGCGATGATGTGAGGACGTGGATTGGTTATGCGGTGAAGAACAATGTTAAAGTGTTAGATGTGAATCTTCATCGGTATGATAAGACTGTATTACCTCGTTGCATTTTCACCTGCCGCTCTCTCGAGGAGTTAAATCTGAAGATGGGAAAGGCTCCTTATAAAGATTATGAACATGAGGGACTTGTGCTACCTGACATCATCATCAGGCTTCCATCCCTCAAAAAGTTGACTCTCTGTGATGTGGAGGTGGATACATTTTCTCTTGAGCGCATCATTGCTCGGAGCCCTGGCCTAGAGGACTTGCATTTGATAAACTCTGCACAGCATCTTGAGCTTGTAGAGTCAAAAGTGCTAAAAAGGCTTACTATTGATGGTTTTCTAGGTCGAGATGAAGGACTCACAATTGCTGCCCCTTATCTCATTCACTTCAAGTGCACAGGCTTGCCGCTGCAAGAACTTACTTGGCGAGAGCGGCCATCTCTAGAAAGTGCACACATATTTGCTTCTCTTTCTAGGAGCTCTTTTGATGGTGGATTGGATTTTACTGGGATCTTATTGCATGCCAAGAGTCTTGCATTATTTGGTTCCGGTATAAAGGTATTGTTCACTATAAACAATCGCATCTGTTTTATTGTTGCCATCAATATTCTGAATGACAGCTTGGTGGATTTTTTAGCCTTCTTCTGCTGTACGTGTTCTTGTCGTAAAAAGAGTCCACGACACTTCTATTATAGTACTTGCCATATTAGTTTTTGCACATTTCTTGTATCTGATGGTTGGTGTTGCTTATATTCAACTGAAAACATGGGCAAAATGAAGCAAGTTAGTTTGACACTTTACTTAAAAGAAACAATTCCGCTCCTATCGAAAGAGGAAGTATACTGCTATTCTACCTAGAGCACAATAATAGAAGCAAGTCACATTTATAACAATTGACAAGGTCGAGTGTTATTTTGATTAATGGACTAACCTTTTTTGGACCAACTAATGTACTGCCTCAGAAACCATGAAGATCAGTCTGCGAGTTACTTTTCTGTTCATATGTTCTGGCTACAAGTTTTCAAAATCATGCAAAATAGATGTCCGCAAAACAAGCTACTTCACATGCATTACTTGATTTACTACATAAGTAGCCTGAAAATTGATGCATTAAGTATTGGTCTGTGTTGCTTTCCAAAGTGCAGTTATGTATTTTACCATGGCTTTAGGGTGAATTTGGAATCAGGAATCATTATTAGTATTATCCTTTAATAAGGTCTGTCAAGGTTATGCAGGCCAGTATTTAGCCTGGCAGTATCATAAATGTGATGGGGCCTTTTCACCTATTTTTGCAGCACATGGATTTGACTGCAAAAAACTAATACATGAATGCATTATGTCTTTCTGCTAAGTTTTTTTTCCCTTTCTCCAAGATATTCTATTAACTTTGAATAGTGTTGATACTGAATATATTGTTCTAGGTCTAGCCTAGGAAAGAAACCACTAGTGAAGCTTGGTTGATATTTTGCTCTTAACATTTTTTAATATTCCTGAATGCACTCCCTGAATAGTGCTACATGCTTCAAAATTGTGAGTGATAATATAAGTAAAAATGGACCAGCTGTGAATGAAACCTTCAGAATATTAAGGCTTCATGTGATTTTTGACCAGCTGTAAATACTGACAATATTGCTGCTTGCAAGAAACATGATCGACCATTATGCATGTTGCTGGTTATCAATGGAAATTTTGGTAATGTTTGCCAAGAGAATCATATAACTTACTGGAATGAAAAATTCTTGATTGTAAAATGTGCTGTGGATATGAAAAAAACCGTTTATACTTGAAATCATAAGTTGAAGATCACATATTGCTTCTTGTAACTTGTGGGACTTCAGCAGCATCTCAATCCTGTATATTTGTACACCAGGAAAATAAAACGTGAATCTGTTCGTGATTTCAGTAGGGCAAAACTTTTGATCTGGTGCCTTTTTGTGTTTGCTAATAATCAGATATGGTAAAATTCTAAATAATTGTTAGGTTCCATGATATGATGTGCAGTGGCGTCATTTGATGTGGTTGTTATGTATCTCAACTTAATTGTTTGCTAGTATTATACTTGGCAATATCCTGGTTTTGGCTGTATCCATGTTATGATTGACCCCACCCTCTTTGAAATGCAAGGTTATGTTGGAAAAGGAACTGCCCACATGCTCTTTATTTGAGAGTCTTGTAACTCTTGCAATTGGTGAATGGTGCTTAACTGATGACTTGTATGTCGTACTTCGCTTCCTCCAGCTTTCACCGAGTCTAGAAAAACTTACCTTAAAGCATAGAATGGTATCTTGCATTCCAAGCTATTTCCTTTTTTTAAAAGAAAAAGGTCAATAAGTTATTATCTTATTGCTTTATTTCTTGTACTGCCAACTGCCTGCAGCTTAACAGAGCAACAGAAGGTGCAGAAGCAAAACCAATATCAATCACTGGAATGACCTTCCAATGCCCACTCCTTGAAACAGTAACAATACAATGTTCCAAGGATGATGGTGAAATTCAGAAGACGGTGGATGCTTTGGTAGCGATTGGCATCAGCTTGGAGAAGATACATGTCACTTTCTATGAAGACATCCAAAAGAACCTAGCTGAGAGGAAGCGTGCAAGACAGGAAGGGAAGACGGGACGAAGCATCTTAGAGGAGAGATTGAAGAGAAGACAGGATTGGGTTGATGATAGTCATGGGATAAGTGACAGTGATAGTGATGGCAACGAGATGGAGGAAACCCTTGGCTATGAATACGATCATGATGATTATTTTTAGAGCCCAGCAGGATGTGTTGCCGTTTCTAGAGCTCAGCTTGGCCCCCTTCATCCTGGATGTTCCAGAACTACGTTCTATGACTTTGGGTTGCTGGCTTAATTCTAGTGCAATGTAGTCCGTTATGTGCTGTTGCCTGTTGCTGGACCCCGGAGCAACCAGTTTCTCTGCGTGACATGATTACTTCTTCGTACTGTTCCATTTTGAGCATAGCTCTACAGATGTATCATGTATCTTGAACCGTTGGTCTCGAGTCTGTAATTGCCTGGCTGTGTGCTCTCATATCTTGAGTCTTCATTCCTCGCTTGCCTAATAGTATTAGTAAAGAGCCGTGCTTAAGAGCGACCTGTGGCCGCGGATTAATGCCGAAAGTGTTTGTTGAGTCGATCTAGTATACCAGGCTTTAATAGTGGTCATGTCCTGCGAATTCATCTATTCCTGTCGATGAAATGCATTGCCAAAAATTCAAATGTAACATGGTTGCACGCGTTTGCTAGAGAATGAGACATGAGGGAAACTCAAATCATATTCTATTTTGTAAATTTTCTGTTCTTCAGGTGTACCACGTCTATTTTTTAGTTTTTCATCTCTTCAGTTGTTCCACGCCTGTGCAAATTGGTTGTGTTTTAAGTTCTCATCATCGGTAGTTTCAGTGCAATTCTCTTTAAAAAAAATCTTCGGTGCAATTTAAGTTTGCCACTTTGATGCCTTCGCAGCAGGAAACTATCACGAGACAAATTCGGGAGGGAGGTGGCCTTTTTCTAACTGCATACTACCCTTTTCCGCTAACAAATCTTCCAGATAATGACCCACTCACGGTGTTTACGGGATGACCGTTCGATAACGGAATGTTAAATTTGCGCTCGCCTGTTCCGAACGGTCGACAACCACGCGCTTGAAAAGTTTTTGAAAAACTTGCTTGAAAACTTTACTTGAAAAGTTTTCGAAAAACTTAGTTTGAAAACTTTACTTGAAAAGACCATTACTCGTGTCCTTCGTCTGGATCTCCGCGCTCCTCTTTTACTTTCAAAGTTTTCGAAAAACTTACTTAAAAACTTCACTTGATTGAAAAGTTTTCGAAAAAGAAAGAGGACTGGCCGTCGGAAATCGCCCGGACGACCGTAAAATAGCCATGCCCGTTCGATAACCATATTAAAAGGCATACCTGAGCCGGTGAGCCCTGTGCCCGACACACGAGATTGGCCGCCTAAACCCTAAACCTGAAGCCGCACGGTGGCGCCGGCTTCTTCCATCAAGGCGGTCTTGAGTTAGCAATCCTCCCCATTGCCGGTAAGCCCACTTTATTGCAGCCTTGCTGTACGCATTTTATGGCATCATCCTTATCATAGCGCGTTCTTGCTCTCGAAATCGCAACTTCCCCCTTTGCGCCGTTGTGTTTCATTTCCCTCTTGGAATTGGAACGCACAAGAAAATGCCTCTCTTTGCAAAATACGCATTCGTTTTCTCCCCTTTGAATCCAGGGTTTGATTGGCCAAGTTTTGATCTCTGAATATCTACCCTTTGCTTGGTTATTAGAAATAGGAAAAAGTCCATTTTTGACCATCTAACTCTTGCCTCAGTTTGGTTTTGGCCATCGAACTCCAAAACCGGGTATCTTTAGCCATCCAACTATCAAAACCGTTCAAATTTGGCCATCGAGCTGTTTTGATAGGTGGTTTCAATTTTTTTAATTTACAATTTAGTCCTTAGATCTTAAAATGATTATTACTTTTTGCTCGTACCTCTGATTTAGGTGATTTTTGCGGTCACGCATTCATAACGGTGAGCTTTATCTTTTAAAATGTTATTTATACTATGTTATCACTATTTCTTATATTATTCTTATGTTGTTGTGTATAAACAACAATATAAGAAAAGTAAAACAAACATTTACGAAATAATATGTCCATGATTTTAAAAGATAAAGCTCATCGTTACGAACGTATGACCACGAGAATCACTTAAATCCGAGATACGAGAAAAAAATAGTAATCATTTTAAGATCCAAGGACTATTTTGTCCTTGGATCTTAAAATGATTACTATTTTTAGTCCTTGAATCTTAAAATGATCACTATTTTTTTCTTGTATCTTTGATTTAAGTGATTCTAGTGGTCATGCGTTCGTAACAATGAGCTTTATCTTTTAAAATGTTGTTCATATTATTTTGTAATTGTTTGTTTTGTTTTTCTTATATTATTGTTTATACACAACAACATAAGAATAATATAACAAATAGTGATAAAATAGTATAAATAACATTTTAAAATATAAAGCTCACCGTTATGAATGTGTGACCGCAAGAATCACCTAAATCAGAGGTACGAGCAAAAAGTAATAATCATTTTAAGATCTAAGGACTAAATTGTAAATTAAAAAATTAAAACCACCCATCAAAACAGCCCGATGGCCAAATTTGAACGGTTTTGATAGTTGAATGGCTAAAGATACCCGGTTTTGGAGTTCGATGGCCAAAACCAAACTGAGGCAAGAGTTGAATGGTCAAAAATGGACTTTTCCCTTAGAAATATACTTTTCTGTAGTCAAGCAAACACTGCGTATCAGCTTTTTTTAAATAACACATCTTTCATGCGTTGGAGTTTTGGATCTGTGATAAGCTTGCAGAAACGGCTTAGCGACAGGCAAGATTTCGTAGTATTTTAGCGTCCAAAGGGGGCCAATATGTTGCGTTGAGCAAAGCGCATATGCCCTTTTAGTTTCCCAATTTTTCAGGCACCGAGAAATGCTCTGAACTAGAACCCCCAATTTGGTGATAAGGGTCGCTGCAATAACAATTGTGAAGTAGTACCAAAGTTCGCTCTTTTATGCCAAAGGACCAGCTAAGCAAGTAAAATTTTCAGATTGATGTAAAGATAACATGGGAAGTCTTGAAAGTTGGAACTGTTGTATCCCCCCTGTGAATTGTTGCTGCGTGTATTAATCGTGGAATGCTTGCATGGCAGGTTTGTGGGGGGTAGGAATCCAAGCTCGGGGTCTGCTATGGATTCAGATGGATCCATAAATATCGACTACAGTAAATATGAACACTGGAAGTATGAAAAATTTGCTGGTTTTGTCAACAACATGTTGCTCCGCCGTGATACCTACTTGCATACATTCAAGATGCACTTTAAGCACTACCATCTTGTAAACTTCAAGGATGTGAGGACGTGGATTGGCTATGCGGTGAAGCATAATGTTAAAGTCCTAGAGGTGGACCTGGGTCGATATGATAAGACTCTTTTACCTCGTTGCATTTTCACTTGTCGCTCACTTCAGGAGCTAAATTTGAGTATGGGAGAAGCTCCTTATGATGATCTTGAGCATGAGGGACTTCTGCTGCCTGATTCGATCAAGCTTCCTTCTCTGAAAAGATTGAGTCTCTGTGATGTGGAAGTGAGTTCGTTAGATTTTGAACAGATCATTGCTCAGAGCCCTGGCCTAGAAGACATGCATTTGGTAAACTGCGCACAATATCTTGAGCTTGTAAAATCAAATGTGCTAAAGAGGCTAACTATTGATGATTTCTTTAGTTGAGGCAAAGGACTCACTATTGCTGCCCCTCATCTCATTCACTTTGAGTGCAATGGCTGGCCACTGGAAGAAATTACTTGGCGAACGTGTCCATCTCTAGAGAGTGCACACATAGATACTTGGTGTTCTGGACACACTTTTGGTGGTAAATCTGATTTGATTGGGATTGTGTTGCATGCCAAGACACTTGCATTATGTGGTTCCGACATAAAGGTATGCTTCACTAAGGACAAGTTCCTCTGTTTCATTGTTGCTATGAATATTCTAAATGAAACTTGGGTGATTGTTTTTGTATGCTACTATACTTTTTTTAGCATATGTATGCTACTATACTTGGTATGTGAAGCTTCTGCACAATTTTAACTAGTGCTTCCTTTCCAAGAACAACATTCAGTATCAAGACTGTTCAAATTAATGAAATGTGATGTACGCACTGGTATTACATTGTTGCATTTTTAATCCATTTTAACAGAAAAGTATAGGTGAAAAGTACCCATTACATTATCTTAATATCCCTTTATAAACAGAACTGCTGAGTTTTAGTTGAAGTACCTATTACATTATCTTAACCATATCCAGCATAAGAATATTGCTATATACACTGCAAAATTTTGAGCGATAAATTAAATCGAAGTGGACCAGCTTTGGATGAGACTTTCAGAGTGTTGTTTCATTTTTCTGGCCAATGTGAATGTTTTAAGAACTTATTGTGTTTAAGCAGGATAAAAATGAGATTGAACGTAATTTTTTTCCGATAAAGGGCTTGCCCTGCTTTTATAGAAAGCAAAATGATAGTACAACCAAGACCCACTACGGGCCTGAACTGGGGATACCAGTTACCTAGAGATTACTAAAGAACCTTGCAGGATTACAGAACAGGTAAACAAAAGGAGACAAAGGCTCCAGCCAAGCTACATGAAGTACTCTTCTGTTGACTGCATCCGCACTCTCTTTAGGAACTCCTCCATCCAGCCCTGAACTTGAGCCTTCGTTATTGCCAGCTTTCCACGTTCAGACTCCCCCAATCGTACCTGCCACTTCTGCAAGAACATAAGTATTTTGAAAAGAACATCAGTTGGCTGTTTAATTAACCTTCCCTCAATGGCCTGCTTTATTGCATGTAGTCCACAGGGACCAAAGGACACAAGCTAGCATATACAATTTTAAACCATAGTTGGTGCATCCCAGTGACAGATAATTTTCCATAAAATCCTGTAGAGAACTTGGCGCCCTATCCCACCCCAAAGCTTCACTTATACACGCCCAGACAAATCTAGCTATGATACACTCAAAGAAAATGTGGTTTGCACTCTCTAGCTTGTCACAAACACAACAGTTAGGATTCCCCTTCCATTTTTTCTTTCCCAGGTTCACTCCTGTTTGCAGTTTATCAGTCTTCTATTTATCACACCCCTATGAGTCAGTGCCCTATACATTGATTTGGTTGTGTACATGGCTTTTCTCTCTAGCGCCCATGTGACTACATCCCTCCCTTCCCTTACTTGCGTTTCTTGGATTTCCTCCAGTAAGGCATCCCATTGTTCTGCCTCTTCCTCACTAAGGGGTCTGCAAAAATCCATCACCCACTCCCCCTCAAGGAAACAGTCATGGACCAAGCATTTCTTATTTCTACAGTACTCAAACAGCTTGGGACGTACAAGTTTTAGTGGCACTTGTCCCACCCAGACATCTTCCCGGAATAAAGTTCCCCTTCCATCCCTCACCCCGTGTATTGCCCCCCCATCTGAACAGATCGCTGCTCCCTGAAAAAACGATTGACCATTATGCTTGTTGATGATTTAATTTAAGAAATCTTGTTTCTATTTTTTGGCAAGAACATTATGTAACTCATTGGAATAAAAAAATCTTGATTGTGAAATGTGCTGCTAGTATGAAAAAAAAAAATCTTCTTCAGATACGTTTTGATCAGATCTTGCTTTTTTACATCTTGTACCACATCGGCAGTATCTCAATCCAGAGTCTTTGTGCTCCAGAAAATAAAGCGTAAATCTTGTCAGGAGTTCAGTACTGAAATTTCTGTTTTGGTGCTTTTTTGTATATGCAAAGCAGTTGTCAGATGTGGTATGGGAGGTTAGTATCTGTTAGCTTCCATGATATGTTGTGCAGTGGTGTCATTTGATATTAGGCAGTTATGTTTCTCAGTTTATTCACTACTATCTTGCTTGGCATTTCCTGGTTTCTTATATCCTAGTTATGACTGACCCACCCTCTTGAAATTTTAGGCTATGTTGGAAAAGGAACTGCGCTCATGCCCAGTGTTTGACAATCTTGTGACTCTTGAAATTGGTGGATGGTGTTTGACCAATGACTTGTATGTTGTAGTTCGCTTCCTACAGCTTTCACCAAGACTAGAGAAACTTACCTTGAAGCAAACAAAGGTATGCTGCATTAAGAATTAATGCCTTGTTTTTCTAGGGAAGATCACTAAATTGTATTTCTTATTCTTTATTTTTCTTGCTGTTTGTAGCTTAACAAGGGAACAAAAGGAGAAGAAACAAGTTCAGTGCCAATAGCTGGAATGACCTTCAAGTGTCCACTCCTTGAAACAGCCATAATACAGTGTTCCAAGGATGATGAAGAAATTGAGAAGACAGTGAATGCTATGGTTGGGTATGGCATCAGCTTGGAGAAGATACAAGTCATTTTTTATGAGGATATTGAAAGAGCAGAGAGGTGGGGTAAGAGCCTGGAAGAGATGAAGGAAATAGACATTTTAGAGAAGGCGCGTAAGGAGAAGGAGAATCAAGAGCTGGTAGACAGCAGTAAGGCAGGGAGTGATGACAATGACGAGATGGAGGATGAAGATGCGATGGAGGATGAAGATGATGAAGACGAGATGGAGAATGATGATGACGACGATGATTTTTAGAGCTCAGTGGATGCGCCATCGTTTGGAAACTCCCACCTGTTATCCGTCCTTTTGCACTGCATGGACCATTACATGTTCGCATCAGTTCTCCAGTGCTATATATGTTATGACTTCCTAGCCATAGTGACTTTAAGCTAGAGGTAGTCTAGTAGCGAGTCTATGTTTAAAGTAGTCTATGATGTGCTCCTAGCTTTTGGACCTCGGAGCACCAACTCTATTATTTGCATGATAGGGCTATTTGCAGTGTTTCATTTTGAGCATGGCTGCATATTATCCTATTCGCATATCTTTGAACTGTTCACCTCTGTAATTGCTTGGTTGTGACCGCATGATCCCAAAGGTTCCTTTGTGCTGTCCAGTTCGTTCCCGCGCATGCCAGAAGCCAATAGCTGAACTTGCGATTTGGCTCCTGTCTGAACTGGGGAGTTGCGCGTTACTCACCTCATTCATGTTCTCTTGTTTCTTTTAACATCCCATATTTGAAGGGTTCAATTCCCATTGCGTTGCGTTGTATCAGCCGGGTGACTGTTCCAACAACATCACGTCATCCTTAGATGATTTTTATTACTATTATTATAGGTATTTTATGGGATTATTTGTTAATTGTGCATAATGAGCTCCCTCCTAATCTGCTTGGGTCGGGAACCGCCGCCCTTCGGCAACCTCGTACGGCTCCAGAACCTCAACATGGCCTTCAACCACATCTCTGGTGCCTTTTTATCGGTCCTTGGTAACCTCTCGCAACTCCAGGGCCTTAACAGTTAACATGTCCAGCAACAGCGTCTCAGGTGCCATCCCTCCTGCTGCCGGCAACCTTACCAACCTTATCATTCTCGACATGTCTAGCAACCACATCACGGGAAACATTCCAACCGAGCTCTCCAAACTACGGAAGCTTAGTCTGATTAACCTCTGTGACAACCAACTCCACGGCGGCATACCGCCTTCCATTATTTCCGAACTGAAGGACATGGGGTACTTCAACATCAACCAAAACAACCTGTCCGGCCCTATCCCAGAAGCTATCTTCCTAAACTGGACAACTTTAGCTTTTGTTGACCTCGCCACGAATAATCTTTCTGGCGAGATCCCGCGCATAGCGTCAAGCAGCCTCACCGACACGTTTGCCTCGCTCAATATCTACACCAACAAGCTGAATGGGGCACTTCCGCCATGGCTTGCCAACTGCACGAGTCTGTGGCTGGTAGATGTGGAGAACAACTTGCTCAGCGACGAACTGCCTACTAGCATCATCTCAGGGAAGCAGCGGAGACCTTTTCGTCATCCTTGCTTCGATCCAGTCGTCCACTTGATATTCTGAGCCGTCCTCACGGGCCGCTTACTGTGATGGGCCGGACATGAGCCCATATCCCGGGTAGGCAGATTTGAGGCGCAATTAGACAGCGCAGCGAAGAATGGCTCCAAGTTGCTGTTGTTGTCTTGACTTCGGAACTGCTGGTTGTTATAGAAATGCAGATACTCCGAGTCCGGAGAAAGATCTTTTGCTACTCCCATGTTCGCGTCGGTGATGTTGGTCTTGCCGGCATTGCTGCCGTTGACTTGTGGAGTTTAATCTACCAACACGAAGAGAAATCGGGTTGGTTTAAAGATGCCACCAATCCTGGTGGATTACTTCCCCTTCTGGGTTTATCTTCGTCCGGCGGTTTGGGGTGTCTGGCGATTCTAGATGCGTCAGATCCCTCGATGTCGTGTGCCGTGTGCCGGACTGTTTGCCGTGTGCCTGTCTCGGGCCACCGTGTGCCACGGCTTTGTCGTGTGCCACGTGGCCAGGCACACGACAAACACGCTTGTTTGCCGTGTGCCCGCGAAGTGGCACACGGCAAACCCTTGGGCACACGGCAAACAGGGGATTTCCCGTAGTGATGTGAACTGTTCACACGCTATACAGACAATACCCTTAACCTTTGTAAGTGGCATATGGATATATGATTTTTATTATTTTGAAAATCGTAAATTAAAAATTAATAGATCACAATACTCTTTGTGCTTGTTGTAATATGTAATATATCTGTTGTATCTCTATACTGTGATTTACACCCTACTGAAGAACAGGTAAATTTGCCTAGGTAATTGAGTATTGAAGCTTTGATTTGGTAGCTTCGTGTATCTTGCTCTTGCAATTTAATTATATGTTGCTGTAGAAAAGCTTATTATTAGTAAAATCATGTGATTGTCTGTTGGCATTTCATGTGTGGACCATGTACAGTTTCATTTCTCAAGCTGTTTATTGGCTACTGCGTACTAGCATGCTTAGCGATGCCCTGGTTTACATTAGTTATGGCTAACCCATCATCTGGAAATGCAGGTTATGTTGGAAAAGCAGCTGCCCGCATGCTCAGTATTTGAGAATCTTGAAACTCTTGAAATTGGTGACTGGTGTTTGACTGATAACTTCAACATTGTACTTCGCTTCCTACAGGTTTCACCGAGACTAAAAAGACTTACTTTACTCTTTAGTATAAAGAAAGGTATGCTGCTTATGGAACCAATATTTTTTTCTGGGAGAAGAATCACCAAAAGGTGATATGTTTTTCTTTATTCCCTGTACTGTTTCAAGCTGCCCAAAGAAGCAAATGGAGCGAGAGTAGATGTTGTGCCAATCAATGGAAGGACCTTGCAGTGCCCACTCCTTGAAATGGTCGTAATACGGTGTTCCAAGGATGATGGGGAAATTCATAAGATGGTGAATGCATTGGTAGTGAATGGGGTCAGCTTGGAGAAGATAAATGTTACGTTCTATGAAGATATAGCAGAGAAGGCAATAGGAGTGATAACACGTTCGAGACATGAACAGGAGAAGGAATTTGCCATCTTTGAGAAGACACTGGAGGAAAATCTAGAATGGGTAGATGACAGTAGTTATGCAGGGAGTGACTCTGATAGTAGTAATGATGAGGAGGGGACTGAGGATGAAGATGATGAGTGGGAGGATGAAGATGATGATGAGTCAGAGGATGAAGATGATGTTGAGTTAGAGGATGAAGATGACAAGGACTCGGAGGTTGAAGGTGATGATAGCCTGGAGGAGAATGGTGTAGACAACAATGAAGATGGCAATGACGATCGCCTGGTGGGCGATTGTGTTGACAACAATGTAGATGGGAATGACGGTGACCTGGAGTATGGTGCTGGCAACAATGAAGATGGCAATGACAATGACCTGAGGAAGGACGGTATAAAAAACAATTAATGTGATGATGACGTTTTCTAGAGCTCAGTGGGGGTGCGCCATTGTTTTGCCAGTTGTGATCTGTCCCCGTGCAGTGCATAAATCCTGCCATCTTCGATCCATTTTAAACTAAACGCATTCATGAGACTTGGTGCTGGTGACATCAAGCGGTCAATTAGGATCTGGTGACTGCTGGACCGTGGAGCAGCTTATCTTTGTGCATAATATGAATATTTGCAGTGTACCAAGTCGAGCATTGCTCCATTTCTGACATCAGGTTGAACCGCATGTTGTCTTGACGATATATTTGAGTCTCTCATTTCTGTAATTGCTTGCTAGTGACCTCTGTGATATACTGATATCGAGAGTTCTTTTTATGGCACCGAACCACAATTGAAGTGGTTGACCCTTGCCAAATTTGTGATCCACCTCGGTCCACCTGTTGCTGAAACACTGGAGAGCTGTGTTACTGCGTGTTACATGGTTGAGAAACTGCATTGCCTGTTAGTTATGTTACTCTGTGTTGATGTGCAGCTTGTCAGATTGACAGATTTGTTGGATATTTTGGTTTGACCTCGGTCAACCAACGAGACCGAGAGAAAAAAGGGGGAGTTTTTGCCCCAAAGATCTCGGGATCGCTCCAACGGATTGAGTCTGTTGCCTTGATCGGAAGGCAACCCTAAGCCTGTAAACGGACTCGGCCCCGTGACTACAGCGCCCATATATAAGAGAACAGGGAGACCCCGTGGCTCCCTGCACGTTTTCCATCAAAAGGGTTTACCTAAACCTTTCCACCATCACCGATCGCTAAGGGCGCTGGAAGACTCGGAAGTTCGAGCCCGTCGCCAAGCAGGGCGGTGCCGCTGGCGCCCTGAAGGTCACCGCTACCCGCCGAAGACGCTCAAGGAACGACTCCGCTACGTCCCTGATCGTGCTCTCGCCGTCTCTGCTACATCTACCTCAACTGGTGCCATGGACACCACTGCGACTGGTATAAGCCGAACTATTCATCTAATTTTGCATTAGCTTATGTTCTAGGCGTGATCTATTATTGACTAGTGATCCTGAGGCTAAGTTCGTTCTAAGTATTGTTAGTTTAATCTAACAATTGGTATCAGATGACCTAAGCCTAGTCGTTTTAGATCCTCCTAGCCATAGATCGTTCGGTTTTGATCCTGAGGAACGTGTAGATGGTGATCTATTTCATGTTTTAGTTCATGTTTAAGTTAGCCAGTGAAGTTTCATGCCTAATAGCCATGTTTTAGATCAAGTTTTAGTTGATTTCCTTTTAAGTCAGAGATGAATCATGCCTAGATTGTTAAGTCAGTGACGTTTTTTAGGCGTTTTTCATGTTAAAGTTCAAAGTTTTCATGTTTTAGCTTAAGCTAAGAAGGTTAGGGTTTCGGTTTAGCCTAGACTCTACTGTTTTCGCACTAGTTTACGAGATTACAGCCAAAACTCAGAGAAATTAGAAGGAGGGGATTGCAAACACTCAGATTCAAACCCAAGAAACCCCGCAAATCCCACCAAAACCCTAGATCTAAGATCCTAACCCTAACCCTAAGCTAAGATCAGTGGCTTACCTTAGCCTGTTAGTTATGTTACTCTGTGTTGATGTGCAGCTTGTCAGATTGACAGATTGTGCTGCTTCATGTACTACAATGCTTCACTGACAGCCGCTGTTCCTTGTGGAAATCTTGCATGCAAGCATGATTCCGTTTTCTATTATTATAGGCTTAGGAATTGTAGGAATAGCGACTGTCCAGTGCTCACTCGTGTTCAAACCTTCAAGATGAAGAGGAACCAGATAAATATGGTCAGCTTGATCTGTCGGGTGCTTGATTTGTTCGAACCGCCGTGCCGATTCCGGAGCTGGGAATATGCTCATTTCCGCGAAGCGGTGGCGGCGAGGACGCACTTTGATGGCACCGACGGGCGTTCCATCACCCCCGGGCAGCGCCGCCATTGCATCTCGACTCATCACGCGCGCCGTTCCCAGCCTCCTCTCGATCCAGGCCGCGCCTAAATGCAAATCGGACGGTTCCCGTCCAGCCAGAAATCAACTAATCAAGGCCTTCAGGGTTCGATCCCGTTCCTCTGGCTCTCCCCTAGCTTCCTGGGCAAACGGTCGAACACCTCAACGGCAAACACACCTCTCCGCCAATGCGCGCTCTACTCCGCCTCCGGCGCCGGCTACCTCTGCCCCTCACCGCGCGGCTGTCCTTCTCCTCTTCCGAGCCCCACGAGATCCCCACCATCTACTCCTTCCTCCAGCCCTCCATCTTCGCGCCGCGTCCCAGGCCGCAACCGCCGCCGCCGCCCCCACCCGCGGCCCATGACACCGCCCCCAGAAAGACGCTCCCCGTTGCCGACGCCGAGGCCCTAGAGTCCGACCTCCTCGCCGCCGTCGCGGAGGACCGCACGGACGACGCGTGGCTCGCGTTCAAGTCCCTGGCCGCGTCCTCCCGCCCGCCCTCACCCCCCGCCGCCGCCGCGCTCATCTCCCACCTCGCCGGCGCCGGGGGCGCGCACCACCGGCTCGGCCTCAAGCGCGCCTTCGCCGCGGCGGTATTCCTGCTGGAGAAGAGCCCGCACGCGGCGCCCGTCCCGGAGCCCGCCCTCGGGGCGCTCTTCTCCGCGCTCGCCGCGGCGGGCTCCGCCGCGCCGGCGCTGGCGCTCGCGCGCGCGATGCTGCGATGCGGGCGCCGCCTCCCTGCGTTCCCCGTCTGGGGCCACCCCCTGATCGAGCTCACCCGCGATGACGCGGGCGCCTTCGCGGCGTTCCTCAAGGTGTTCGACGAGGCCTGCAAGCTCGTGGTGGGGGAGAAGGCTCTGGCTGAGGCCGCGGCGATGCGCCCTGACCTTGCTGCCTGTAATGCTGTCCTTGCCGGTTGCTGTCGGCGGCTTGGTTCGGTGGCTGATGCTGAGAGGGTCCTGGAGACTATGTCGGCCATTGGGGTGTCTCCAGACGTAGAGAGCTTTGGTTCCCTCGCCTTCTTGTATGCTTGGAGAGGTGTTCCCAGCCGGGTCGATGAGCTCGATACGTTGCTTGATGCTCTGGGATTCATCAAGAAAGGATTTTTCAAGAATCTGGTCAGTGGGTACCTAAAATCTAGCAACTTCGAGTCGGTTTCATCGCTTATTCTCCGTGCAGTGAAGGAGCACAGAGTTGGGTACGGAAATGTATTTGATCAGGAATCTTACAGTGAGGTTGCTCAGTGCTTTGTTGATCATGCGAGGATTAGAGAACTAGCACAGTTGATCATCCAAGCACAGGAGATTGAGCTCACCCAACAACCTATGTCAGTTGAGGATTCTGTTGGGTTTGGGATTGTCAACGCTTGTGTTGAACTTGGCCTATTGAACAAAGCTCATAGCATACTCGATGAAATGACTGCTCAAGGAGCTTCTGTTGGGCTTGGTGTGTACTCCTCGATCTTGAAAGCATATTGCAAGGAACAGAAGACTGCAGAAGCTGCACAGCTTGTGGCAGAGATTAGTGCAGCAGGGCTTCAACTTGATGCGGGTAGTTATGATGCTCTTATCGATGCTTCCATGACAGCCCATGATTTCCCGTCTGCATTTGCTCTTTTCAAGGACATGAGGGAGGCAAGGCTACCAGAACTTAGGTCAAGTTATCTCACCATAATGACAGGCTTGACAGAGAACAACCGACCTGGCCTCATGGCTTCATTCTTGGACTCGGTGGTTGATGACCCGAGAATAGAGATTGCTACACATGATTGGAACTCTATAATACATGCTTTCTGCAAGGTTGGGAGGTTAGAGGATGCTAGAAGGACATACCGAAGGATGGTATTCCTTAGATTTGAACCAAATAATCAGACATACCTTTCACTTATCAATGGGTATGTCTCAGCTGAGAAGTATTTTAATGTGCTCATACTATGGACAGAAGTGAGGAGGAAGGGGACTGAATTCAACCACGGGTTAATTGATGCCTTTCTGTATGCTTTGGTGAAAGGAGGGTTCTTTGATATGGCAATGCAGGTGATTGACAAGGCGCAAGAGTTCAAAATATTTCTTGATAAATGGAGGTACAAGCAAGCATTCATGGAAACCCACAAGAAACTGAAAGTGGCAAAGCTAAGAAAGCGAAACTTCAGGAAAATGGAAGCGCTGATAGCTTTCAAAAATTGGGCTGGTCTCAATACATAACACCGCAACCTCGATTTATCAACCTGTCATGTTTTATGGCTGAATTCATCATCTTCAGAAAGCTGTAGCAAGGGCTATGGATCTTTAGAGATGCTCAAGTAAAGCAGCTGTTTAGCTGTGATAAGTTTGTAACAAGGTTAGATAAATTTGTGTGCTTGTGTTCTCTATGGTGTTTATAGGAATAGATGTTTACTTTGTACTTTATAGATTTATACTGACCTGTCTATGTGCTAGTTTTCCATAGGGTTCGGTTCTGACTCCAGAGCATTTATTAGGATTACCGAAATGGATCAATAACCAGTTTCTCTTGAAATACTTCGCGTGGGGTGCATTTTTTTTTAGTTTGGTGGTAAAGGAAATGAGATGTCATGTGGTGTTTTGTTCATTTGATCGATTTCACTATCAGTTCATATCATTTCAAACATTTCACTGCCCACTTAACATTCTGAAATTAGTTTGACTTCCTGCTTGTTAATTTCATGGAAAACCAACTTCAGGTATGAAGCATCATGCATAAGGAGTTCATCTGGAGAAAGATTAAAAAAATATATACAGACTATAGCATCAATTTTCCTGTGGGTGTTTTCTCGTGTGGTGGAAAAGTAAAATTAGGAATGACCATCACAGCCGACGAATCACGCGGTCCAACATTGCTCTGCTGCTATCAACTCCGGCATATAAACCAACGACTCACAGATTGGTCAATTGCCAGTTTGATGTTCTACCAGACAAGCAGAAACTTATCACACAATATAAAACCAAAGTAACTTAAGGTTCTAACACAGCGTGCATACCAAATCAAAGTAGCTTAAGGTTCTAGGATAACATGCATACCGAAACAAAGTAACTTAAGGTTCTAACATAGCATGCATACCAGATCAAAGTAACTTATGGTTCTAACATAGCATGCATACCAAATCAAAGTAACTTATGGTTCTAACATAGCATACATGATGAGTCCACATGACACAAGTTTGGTTCCACTAACATTATTACAGGCTCTTGATACAAGAGCAGTTCCGCATCATAGTAGGCGGAACGAGGACTAAGATAAAAATAATAGTAAATGGTATTGCCGGGAGAAAATGCAGGCGATCAAAGCTGATGGATTCCCTCAAATTTCTTGATTTCAATATCAGCCTCCAAGAGCATTGGATCTCCCTCTTCTCCCTACGGAAAACAACAAGAGGTGACTGAGGGTGGCTCCGCCATTATTCAAGTTTCACTAATAACAAACATCAATGAAGAGGGGTACCTTGCTACTGTCTAGTTGGTAGACGGGGACCTGTTATAGAAAACAGGGTGGCTGTTCAGCAGCGTATCTTTGATAGTTGCAACGTTTTGCGTCATGATCTTGATCGCCGACGACACTGACCGAGGGCACAGGCCAGTCCCACGCGCCAGCTTCATCAGAATCTGGAACCCTGCAGTCATCACAGTGCCCCCAGCCTCTCCAATTGGGGAGCCTAACTTCTCAGGGTCAGGGAGGGGAACAAGGGAGAAGCCGGCGGGGAAGAGTATAATGCTGCTCATCGCCTGTTCGCCGCCCGGGCTCGTGATCAAATCCATCACGTGTTTGTCAAGAGAAGAGTAGACCATGAATGATCCAGATGCGTCATAGCAGCTGTTCTGGAGGACCGTCATGGTTTGCTTGTTTGCCCCAGTGCCATGCTGGTCCATTGCAATAGTCAAGTGAGATGAAAATGGCTAGTGAAATCACAATTCTGAAATAATCAAACAGCACCCAGTGTGAGTGCTTGGTGATGTTCTGGTACCTTGACATGCAGGATGGAGACGCCATCTTCACTACCGACGCCATTGGCAACACGAACTTCCTCCTTCACGCAGCCTCCATTCACCAGGACATCCCACTGCCATCACACATCGGTAAGCCAACTTGATTTCAGACAGAGGCTGTATTGTTGCACTGTCTCCGGAGAGACTGTGTTCGTTGACATACCTTGACACGCAGTAGGTTGTTCTTGAGCAGGTCGAACACCTTCCTCATGGGCATATCCAGCGGGAACGTCGCGCTCGCACCCACGACTGCGGTGTTGATGCTGTCGTCATTCCTCCTGTACACAATCCTGATGTCTTCCTCCGTACCCTCGCCGCACTGGACGCTCCAGATGTCCGCAGGGAGGCCGGTGATGCTGCCGGTGAAGTTTGCAAGCAGGTTGTCTGCCAGCTTCATGATGGTCTGTCTTCCCTTTGCAGTGACTGAAACCCAAAAGGCAAGGAGATAAGTTTGTTTCTTTGATTCAAGTTGGTAGCGAGAGTGTCAGATAGTAACCAGATAATTATCAGGTTGTCATTACCGTTCAGGCTACAGTTGGTGACATGGCACACGTCCCTGAGTCGCGCGCACTGTCGAGCCATGCTCATCACATAGCGCCTGGCGCCGAAGAGGAGACCGTTCAGGGATGTCTGGAAGAACTCATGAGTGCCGCTGTCATCTACTCGTACGTGCTCGATGACTGTGACCTGTGAAGAAGTTTTAGAAACGTATCAAACATGGTACAAAATAGGGGTAAACTTTAACTTCCAAGCCTTTCCTTGGCTGTCATACCTTGCAGCTATTGTGCCTTATAGGCTGAATCAGTACTCCTGATGGCATCTTTCGGCACTTGGCACCGCCGTCCAAAGACACGTCGACGACAGCCATGCCTCCATGTTCCAGCTTCTTGCAGCAGCGCAGGAACGTGCATTTCCTAGCAGGCACCAGGGGCGATGGGAACACCAGCTCGACAGTTACCTGTCGTTTTCAATGCAAAAGAGCAAGACAGTCTGTGAGTAACAGCTCAGAGGACGGTTACTGTTTACCTGTGCACTGTATTTTCACATATAAGTTACTAAGCTGCTTCTCTCTGCTAAATTGATAATGAAACAATCCATACCAGCTGCATAGCCCCATCGTAGCATGCCTCGCTGTTCTCAGGCCAGTTGTACACCCTGGTGGTCACAGCACTTGACATGAGTCCAGGGAAGATTGTTCCATATCTCTCCTGCAGTCATTTCAAACTGAGTTCAGATTGCAAATCCACAATAGTATTAGCTTTTATCAGTAACATCACACTCACAGGATCCATTAGAAATGCTACAATGCTTCTAGCGTCCAGCATGACCACAGCATTGGCACGGGTAGCCTCTGTCTTTAATCCAATAGTACCGACACTGAACTGCCCAGGAAATGTCTGGGCATATGCAATCTTGTTCAGTACTTCGGATGTACCACCAGGTACAGCCAGCCACAGAGGGCCGCTGGAGTCCGCCAAAATGAAAAACTCATGCGCCGCGTTGTTGGCTAGTTCAGTAATCGCTTGTATGTCATCTTGCATTACAAAGAAATTTTCTGACGAGGACTCAAGATTGAATGCACGGGTAGGTGAAGCCTTCCTAGTTTCATTGTCGATACGCATCTGCCAAGAAAAGATGCAACATTAACAGAACTCGAGGTACAGACTACAGACTTCACAATATTTTGCAACTTGAGATGTGATCTCTCGCTCTGACAAGGAGTAGGCCCTGTTCGCTTGGCTTATCGGCCCAGCGTAGCAGATTTTTTTCCTCACAGAACACTTTTGACAGCCACAGTGTTGGTTGTGAAGAGTGAAAATGAAGGATTTACTTCAGACAATGAATTATATGTTGTACCTGCAACTCTTGCTGCAGCAACTGATTGTGCACTTTCAACCGTTCCAGTTCTTTGAAGATCTGGATTTGCTCTGGATCATTAGTGCACCTGGGACAGAAAGCATTGCTATGTGCCTGCTTAAACATGTTATTTTCTTCCCTCAGCATTTCATTCTCCACTTTCAACCTGTAGTTCTCTTCTCTTCCACTTAAATGCTGTTTGTGCCAACAAAACGGAGAATGGTTAGGGGTTCCAAGTGGTGAAATAGCTCGAGTATGAATATGAAGATATGTCAAGTTGTACGACCAGTGTTATTGCCTCTGGCATGCATATAACTCTTGCGTTGAACTAGTGGTACAACCAAGTCATTAACAGTTACTGCCTCCGTTCTAAAATTCAGGGTGTGTTTTAGTTTTGTTCTAAGTCAAGCTTCACAAACTAAAACAACCTACATTTTGGAACAGGAGGAGTAATACTTAGAAGGTTTTATTATGCGTTGCTAATGACCAACTTTATCATGGCAAATTGTAATGGTGCAGTACTGACCTTTACATGGGTTCTCTTGTTCTGGAACCAAAACTTCACTTGATGCAATCCAAGGCCAGTCGTCACCGCTAGCTGCCTCCTTTGCTTTTCATCAGGGTGTGCACAGACACTAAAGAAACTGTTTGTTCAACAACAATAAAGAAAAGACAGATGATAATATTTCAAATAAAAGGTAATTGATAGAAAGGAAATATTGAGTTTTAGAAATAACTCAAGGATACGGCCATTAGGTTGAAATAACTCAAGGATACGGCCATTAGGTTGACTTGCACTTTCAGCAAAGTATTTATTACCCTGTTTATTTTAATCTAAATGAATGGAGAAACTTCTAAAGTTTTAATAGATATAAAACTACTTAATTTGCATTAAATAAATATCTAGTGGATTTGCTATCAAATTAACGTCACTATTTTGATAAATAACACAACAGTCAAAGATGGTGCCGACATGCTGCGCTTCATTGAGAAAGAACAAATCAAAAGGGATATCTCTAAACAAATAATATAAATTTATTTGATGCACTGTTAACTTCTAATAATGGATGATGTATTTGCTAGGAACCATACCTCTCGAGTATTTCTGACTGCTGGCTGGTGAGCCTGTGTAGGCACCTTTTCTTTGGCTGTGAACCATCCTGACCATCACCGGGGCCCTCTTCACGACCTTTCTTGTTGCTGATCAAGATGCCATGTAGTTCTTGAGACTGATTGCTTGAGTTCTTTTCATATGTTCCATTCTGGTAAAGCAACAATACAAAGTTTTACAGTCCAAAAGGTTAATTTAAAACATAGTACCAATAAGCAAGTATGGAAACATCTACTACTGTGTTACATCTTTCCAAACATCTATGACAAAACACTATTCATTAGTTTAAACCTATGTTGAATAGAAATGCCATTCCGCTGCTTTGGATATTTACGTGGTAAACATTCTAAAAAAATCATGTTTATAATGACTATTTTTCCCAAAAAAGCATAATATATTGCACAGAGCATGAAAAAGGAATAAAAATGAAAGTAAATCACAGACATAGCCTTATTTAATGCCGGATAACTATTAATTGAAGTTACCACACAACTATTTTTAAACAATTGCATATCTGAACACCATCTGAACACTTGACCTTGTCAGATAAAAGCAATCTGGGAAGTATGGAATTTAGTATTAAATTCAATATAAGAGGAGAGACTACTTAGACATTTAGAAACAATATTTTCTTGTGGAAAAGTTAACTAACATGGGAATATATATTGACTACAAGGATGCAATCAGCATTTTAGAAAACAATAAAAGAACTACAGCACTCAACCATATATTCAAAAGCAAATATTGTGGAGACTAGGGAGAGAAATATATTATTCAGAAGTAGTTTATTTTTTTTCTCGAACAAGAAGTAGTTTAAAATGATAAATCCAAAGTAATTAAGAGACTTAATTAATTTTGTCCATCCTGGAGAAACAAAACAACAATCCAGCAATGAACTTTGACAAAACGAGACAAAGGGAGTTTAAAGGAAATCAATAGGAACAAAAGTGTCAAACTAAGAAAAATCCAAGTGATATACTACAACATCTTGTATGAGAAAATATTGAACAGAGTTACTATAGCAACAAAAAGATTGTGCTCTTATGCTTCTTTATCTTGTCAAAATCTTTATTCGAGGAAAAAGATCTAAAAATCCTTCTCAATAAGAAACAAGTAAGTCCAACAAAAGAAGTATATTAGGAATTGCGTAAGAATCAAACCGTTTTTGATGAAAGCCTAGCGCCGGTACCAAGAGGTCCCATCAAAGATGGGTCGTCGATACCATCAGTAGATCCCATCAAAGATAGGTCAGTTCCCGAAGGATCACCTATCCCCATCTTCGTATTCAAATATAGAACCTATAACTTGTTCAAGTGTTTGCTTTGGTTAGCCTCTCCTCTCCTAGCATTCCACTCGCCTTTGCCTCTCCCCCACCCCACCCCTCTATTTATAGGGGCACCCTCGATGTAATTTTTTACTCCATATGGTCCTCACATTGGCATAACACTACATGAGCATGTGATTTGGTTGATTGTGTAAATATAATAATAATAAAGTAACGCTCGCCAGAGGAGAGAGAAACAAGGTAAGCATGTGAGAGATATCTCTACTTGCTTTTGTTTGTATGTGTATTTATATAAATTTATAAGCAGCTAAGGATAAAAATATAATAAAAGGGGCTAATTAATTCCAGCTTCATTTACCCGTGCATCATCAAAGTAAAAATGTACTGAGGAAGATTAGAGGTGCGAAAAAATAGGAAAACTTATATTAGGTGGTGACACCTTGAGTAAAGTTGTAAGCGTGCTGTAGTTATCTCATACTAGTTGTCTCCTAACCAGCTAGCCTATTATAGTAGTACAATAAATACATAGCAGGATGAAAAATTAGAAATGTGAAGATGAAGGGGGAAGGTAAAGAATAGAATAATCCTTTGGTAAAAAAGAATAGAATAATAAAATAAAATCAAGGAAATCACACTTGATATCACAAAGATATCAAAGAAATATAAGATCTCACTTAATGTTAGAAATAGAAAATATTTTATATTTCTTCTCAAATGCTTCGCGTATCTTAGAGATTATAATAGGCAAATTGAAGTTTTTTTTAGCAAGTTCACAACTTCTAAAATGCAACCATAATCAACATAATTATATTGTAATGGGTTCTTTGTAATTACTGGGTGATTACACAAGATTACATCCTAGGTGAATGCCTATCGTAGAGTTCCTCATTAACAAATTAAACATAATCACGTGAAAATGCAAAAATTATATGCATATTTTCTAAATATAGTTTTTTCACGGCTTCAAGTGGTAGAGCCATGTAGATGAATAAAAGAAAACAAACTTGATTGCAGCTAAGAAACTTGCAACGGACATTATCTAATGAAAATTTTCTTACAAATACGAGCTCCTACTAATTACCAAGTCAGCATGGAGTATGAAACCTAATAGGAAAATATTGTGCCAATAATCTAAACTATACGCATGTTGGGCCGCTCGGATATGATCCTTGGGTGTTTTGTTGGGCCATTTAAAGGTAACGTTACGAACTAGGCCGCTAAAGGAAGCACAATGATCTTTCAAGTTTTTAAGGAATAGTGCATTGTCGTATTGGGCCGTCCGCGGAGAGTGTTGGATTACCCTCAACCGAAATCGTCGCGGCCTTTCCAAAATTCTATTGGATATTGGGCTCACCATTACGAGGACACAAAAGGCGACTTGTCTAGTATTCCATCTAATAAGGTGGTTTTTTATAAAAAATGCGTGAATATTTTCCTATGTCAAACTCATTATTTTTCACTTTCTTTTTTACTAGACCATATATATGCTCTATGAATATGTATGGTGTGACACTGTCAATATATATATATATCCAACTTCCATTATTGCTTAGTTTCCATAGATGTTTTCATGCAGATTGATGGGTTCAAAGTTTCTTTTTCCTTTCCAAGAAACATCATGATTTATGGAAATAAGCCTGAAGAGAAAATCCATACAAGAACACATATATAATTGTCACCGTACAAACATTAAGTTGAACTAAAATCATATTAATCAATCTCCAGCAGCATTGAATTGATCAACAAATACATTACATCAACATTTTGATAACATTATTACACATTAAAAACAAGTTAACTCAATCAATCGGCATATACATCGATCGATACATATAATGTGGGTAATAAGCGCGCGCATCCGGCCATTTTAAACAAAACCCACACATTTCAAACAAGCGCGTAGAACAGCGCTCCAACGGCAAGCGCGGCGGTGCCGGCAAGTCCCGCCACCTTGGGGGCCGCGGCACTCGGTGGCGGCGGGTAGGACGCCGGCGATATGTCGATGCCGAAGGGCGGCGGCGGGGAGTTGGCCGAGAACGGGCCGTTGGGCGACGGCGGCAGCCCCACGGGCGGCTGGGTGTCGTTGCCGACGGCGGCGCGGTCGGCCATGACGACGACGATGAGCTTCTCGCCGCGGTTGCAGTTGTCCTTGTTGCCGCTGATGAAGTAGTAGGGGCCCGAGCGGGTGAAGGTGAACACCGTGTTGCCGTCGGAGAAGGTGTCCATGGGCGCGTTCGTGTTGCAGCCATCGTAGGCGCTCTTCTCCACGAGGAGCACCGAGTCGCTGCCGGCCTGGTACGTGAAAGCTGCATGCATGTGCACGGCGGGAGCAGCAGTCAAAAACTTGAGCCACAGTAATCAATGAGAGTAATCAAAATTGGAAAGACTAATGGCAACTTTTAACAGCAAGAGTTTTACTTTGTACTGAACAGTAAAATCTTGCCATTACTTAGTTACTGCCATCATTAGCGCTGCAATTAGCAAAGCCTCGTGTTTACGCACGCCGATTGCGTCACGGCAGGGCCACGGTAAATTGAGGAGGGTATCCAAAATCAGAGAGCGCAGGCCATAGCCACAGCAATACGTCATTCTATCCTTGCATTTGTCTCTTTCCAAATTACTCAGCCCCGAATTCAATTCCGGGGCGATCCCCGTTGAGCCGCCCACAATTTTCAGCGGTGCGGTTGGGAAGTGTAGAGAAATGCTGAGATGGGGAGTTAGGATTAGGGATAGAGAGCGTTACAGGAATCTTGCACATATTTAGCATTTAAAAATGTACCAAACGAGCATGCCTGCCTGCGTCGTAGAAAGTCAGGCTTGAGAACCTTCACTCGCACGCAAATGGACATGCATCCCGCAGGCCGCCTGCGGCATCCCCCTGCCGCCCACAACGACAAGTGGCCGTGTGCGCAAATCAAATCCATGCAAAGCTGGCAAACGAATGCTAGCGTATCCGGCTCAGATTTCAAATGCATTCAAGACATGAACTGGAGGAGGATATACCCCCGCAGGTCTGCGGGGCATTGATGCGCAGGCAGGCAGCAAAGCGGAAACTGGAGGTGACCATGCATGCCAAGCAAATCCGCAGGCAGGCGGGGAGACCGGGAGGGAGTTGACAACTCAGTACTCACAGATGGCGTCACCGACGCGGAAGCGGTTGCGCTGCGCCCAGGCGTTGTACGCGTTGGTGGTGGCGTTGGCGTTGGCGGGCTCCGCGGGGACGCGCCACTCGCCCGTGCCGCCCGCCTTGAACACGAACGCGGACGCCGTGGACGGCGCCGACGCAGCCACCAGGCACGCCAGGAGCGCGCACCGCATCATCCTTGCCACCATCCGCCCGTGCGCCATCGACACGATCGGGTGCCTGCGACAAGCAGAGACAAAAACCCTGTGCACGCGCAAGCGGGAAAAATACCCCACAAAAACTAGGGAGCGAGCGTTTGGGCTTGTCTAGCGCTGGATGGCTGCTGCTGGATCGATCGTTCAGGGTGGCTCGGGGTCGGCACGGTTATAAACGCGACGAAAGTGTGGTCGCGGCGCACGGTTCTTTTCGTAAAAGCTAGGGAACGTGAGAGCTGGGAAGAGGAATAATTTTCCAGCGCTTTATGCGCTCGTGTCGCCCTGCATGGCGTGATGTTAGGTTCTGTAATATGTTTTCGGCTGGCAAGAGAGAGTGTTCGGAAGCTATGCTTTGCTTTCGTACAATGCCGAGGAATATCCATGCCTTGGGTGCTACACATACGCACTGATACACAGTTCATCATTTCAAGTATCCATCAGGTGGGTCTTCAAATCAAACCGTGTGAAATTAAAAAGAGGAGGGTCGATCGGACTAGCGTAATGTAGACCAAGACATGGATTTTGTGCATTTACGTAGTTAGTATGGAGCTCGGTTCGAATCATAGGAATTTGGATTCAAATCGCGCACAAACTGATCTGTACTTGGCTTCGCCTTCGTGGTATCCATTGACAGTTCGATTCAGAAAGATTATTTCACATGGCAAAGATTCATTATGCTTCTCCGAATTGCAATCCCAAGGATGGTACCAAATAAGAGCTAGGTTTGGCTAACTCTAATGGCAACTTGAAAAGCTTATACCTCATAGTATGAGGATGAGCTGGAAACAAAGTTTATGCACATCAACATTTATTTTGGGAGGGACAGAGTACGGAGCAGTGATCTAGAGGTTGTCGATGCTAGACGACAAAAATGAACCAATGCAGCGCCGACTCTGGTGTGAACGACATAACTAAGAGATTGTAGATGCTAGACAATAAAAATGAACCAATGCAGTGTCAATAACCTTATTGCGAATGATATAACTACAAAGCTGTCAGTGTCAATACCAAATGACAAAAATGAACCAATGTAGTGCCGACCTTATCATGAATGATGTAACTACAAGGTTGTGGATGCCAAACGACAAAAATGAACCGATGCGGTGTCGACCTTATCGTGAAAGATATAACTACAAGATTGTTTGTGCTAGACGACGAAAATGAACCAATGCAGTACTGATCTTATCGCGACCACGGGGGATGGTATTGAAACTTAAAAGGGGGAAAACCAGGCGTGCAAATGATAATCAGTGCTAAATTTTAATGAATTGGATGAACGCCCATACAAAATGTAGTTGTATTGTGGATCACAGACAAGGATTTTGGATCACTAACTTCCAAAAAAAGGATTTTGGATCACTCACAGGCTAGACAAAAATAGTTGTTTCAGCAGGCCTCAACATTGGTGGGCCTACAACTTACAGCCCAACTTGGATCATGGAAGTTGCGATTGGACCGACCCATAAATAAGAAGGCTCAACCTGGGCCTCGTCTTATCCATGCTGCTGCGGACTACGGTGACCGCGACGGCGGCGGAGCCAACCCGCCGGTCGGGGACGAGGCGGCGGCAGCATTGCCGTGCAGGACGCCGTAGTATCTGGACTCGGAAGCGAGGTTCGCGGACGGCAATTCAGTAATTGGAAAGAGGAAACCGTAAAAGTGCCTGAAAAGATGGTCAGCGTCAGCAACTTAGCCCGGTCTTTGTTTTGGGGGAAGGGTAAGGCGAGTACTTGTTGTTCATGTCTGGTTCATTGGTCTTTTGCAACTCCTAGTCTCCTTCAGCGTACATTTGTTTGAACACCGTACCCACGATTTTTTTGGGCAGGTAGCACTGGCTGTTTTTTCAGCAACATTTCGATTTTCAGTACACTTCTGAGGTCTTTCTGCATCAGCTCTAGTAAGCGGGAGTTCCATTGGGGGTGGGGTAGGCTTCAGTACGTTATACGCGACAACGAATAAACGATGAAAGTAAACCATCAAAGCAGTAAAGGAACACGAGATTTAACGTGGAAACCCTCCCAACGCGAGAGGAAAAAATGACGGGCGCCAGGCAGCAAAAACTTCACTATGTCGGGGTTCGAGTACAACGCCAACGGTGACGGTTTACAAGAATATGAATGAATCAATCTCCAATGGAAAACCCTAAACGGGATATATGACCCGTACAATGGGCGTCCCAAGCCTCCCGGCGACGGGCCTCCGCTACACTCCGTCAGAAGTTAGCCTTATGTAATGGACTGAATTTGGATCATCTTCAACACAGTATGCATCGGACGAGAGATCCAAGCAGCATGGCTCATTTCGTTATGCAAAACGAAAAGTTTGCAAAATAGAATTCTTACATGCATGAAGTATTAAATGTAGACGAAAAAAGAACCCATTACATGGATGGAATGTATTTCGCAAGACGAATCTAATGAGCCTACTTAATCCATGATTTGCAACAGTGATGCTGCAGTAACCATCCGCTAATGATGGTTTAATTACCCTCTAATTATCCTCATTAAATTTGTCTCGCGATCTACAAGCCAGATCTGTAATTAGTTTTTTTTGTCCATCCACGTTTACTATTTCTAAATGGTATTCTTCACATCATAAAAAATGTGTAAAATGGAAATAAAGCCCTCAGGTGTGGATGTTAAAATCCAGGTTTCCAGCAACCTACCCCACTTCCTCTGCATATGCATTCGGCAAGATTGGAAAAGTCCGCAATAAGTCCAAACAGAGAGCCGGCCCAACCTGTCAACAGGTGAACAGGTGAGGATTTCTTGGACCACTGATTTTTGTTGGATTGAAAAGTCCGCACGCTTCAGCAACTAGCACCAATTTTTTACAGCTAAACACCTCGGCACCTCGCAAACATGCTCATCCTTGCCCCTAATAGATCAGATCGTATCACATTTGCCAGTCCGGCGTGGGTACTTTTGATCCTCCTCCACGAGGGCAAACGAAGCCAAACTAGGACGCCATCGGGATCTTGTCATCGTGCCCGTCGCCCGTACCCAAGTCAAGTCGTCGTCTCCTCTCTCACACTCCCCACCTTCCTCGCATGACCCGCAGGCCGCGCGAGTCGTCTCCGCGCTCCGCTCTGCTTGTGTCAGCGCAGCCAATCTTCCACACCGCAGGCCAGTTTTCTTGATTGTTTCCCTCCCTGCGTTCCTTCGTTGCTAAGAGTTCCCACCAAACGCCCACCACTTGTCCACTCTGCTCTAATCTCTGATATGTGAGCTCAGACTTCAGAGTTCAGAGACCTACCAATTCGTCCATTTCCCGTGGCCTCCCCACAAAATTTCCAACTCATTCGTCAGCACCGTCTGAGTTCCCCCAGTATCTCCAGTTGATGCCGGCCGCCGATTGCATCTTGGTGGATTCCTTCGGCCCGCAGATCCTATGCGCCTCCACTCCACCTACGGGGATTAGCCCTTGCTCGGCTTCGATTCCTCCCCCGCCAGCGCCAGGATCCTCCGGTCCGTGCTGATTTTGAATTCTTGGCCCTGAGGGGAAGTGGAACCAAGGACGGCGCTTTCTTGGTGAAGATTCGGGATTTGGGCTCGCGGAGATGGAGTTCCTCGCGTCCTTCATCGACAATGTGTTCCGGCCGCTCAAGGACTACTTCGCGCGGACGGTCGGCTACGTCATGTCCTCCGGCGACTACCTGGACGCGCTGGTTGCCGAGATGAGCGAGCTCACGAGCAAGCGCGACGACGTCCAGCGCATGGTCGACGCCGCCGAGCGCCAGGGCATGGAGGCCACCAGCCAGGTCACCTGGTGGCTCGAGCGCGTCTCCATCCTCGAGAGCCGGGCTGACGCCATCGTCGTCGACTTCCAGGAGCGCGCGGAGCTCCCGCCGGATCAGAAGCCCGGCGCCAAGGCCACCTACCTCCTCAGCAAGATGGCCGACGAGGCGCGCTTGGAGGCCGTCGACCTCAAGGAGAAGGCCGACTTCCACAAGGTCGCCGACGAGCTCGTGCAGCTCCGCTTCGAGGAGATGCCCAGCGCGCCCGTCCTCGGCAGGGACGCGCTGCTCCAAGAGCTCGGTGCCTGCGTCCGGGACGGCGACGTGGGCATCGTCGGCATCTACGGCATGGCCGGGGTCGGCAAGACAGCGCTGCTCAACAAGTTCAACAACGAGTTCCTCATCAACTCCCCTGAAATCCATGTCGCCATCTACATCGAGGTCGGCAAGGACTACAATCTTGACTACATACAGAAAATCGTCGGCGACCGGCTTGGCGTGTCGTGGGAGAACCGGACGCCCAAGGAGCGCGCCGGGGTGCTCTACAGGGTGCTCAGCAAGATGAATTTCGTGTTGCTGCTGGACGATGTCTGGGAGCCACTCAATTTCCGGATGCTCGGCATCCCGGTGCCCAAGCACAATTCTAAGAGCAAGATCATCTTGACGACAAGGATCGAGGATGTGTGTGACCGCATGGATGTCCGACGCAAGCTCAAGATGGATTGTCTGCCCTGGGAGCCTGCGTGGGAGCTTTTCCGTGAGAAGGTCGGTGATCACCTGATGAGTGCTAGCCCGGAGATCAGGCACCAAGCGCAGGCGCTGGCCAACAAGTGCGGGGGGTTGCCCCTTGCACTGATCACTGTTGGCCGGGCGATGGCCAGCAAGCGCACTGCAAAAGAGTGGAAGCATGCCATCACTGTGCTTAAGATTGCCCCATGGCAGCTTCTTGGCATGGTGTTTGATGTTCTGGAGCCTCTCAAGAAGAGTTATGATAACTTGCCCAGTGACAAGCTAAGGCTCTGCCTACTATATTGCTCACTGTTCCCAGAGGAGTTCTCCATTTCCAAGGATTGGATCATAGGCTACTGCATTGGTGAAGGTTTCATAGATGAATTGTACACTGAGATGGATGAAATATACAACAAGGGGCATGACCTTCTTGGTGATCTCAAGATTGCTTCTTTGCTGGAGAAAGGTGAAGATGAGGATCATATCAAAATGCATCCAATGGTCCGTGCTATGGCTCTATGGATAGCATCTGATTTTGGCGACAAGGAGACCAAATGGCTTGTCCGTGCCGGAGTTGGGCTGAAGGAGGCACCAGGCGCAGAGAAGTGGAATGATGCTGAGCGGATTTCTTTCATGCGAAACAACATTCTTGAGCTTTATGAGAAGCCTGATTGCCCTTTACTGAAGACTTTGATGCTACAAGGCAACCCTGGGTTGGACAAGATATGTGATGGCTTCTTCCAGTTGATGCCATCTCTCAGAGTGTTAGATTTGTCCCATACTTCTATCAGCGAATTGCCTTCAGGGATCAGTTCATTGGTTCAGTTGCAGTACCTGGATTTGTATAACACAAACATCAGGTCGCTGCCAAGGGAGCTAGGATCACTAGCAACTCTGAGGTTCTTGCTTCTCTCACATATGCCACTGGAGATGATCCCGGGTGGTGTTATATGCAGCCTCACAATGCTGCAAGTCTTGTACATGGATCTCAGCTATGGAGATTGGAAGGTTGGTGCAAGTGGAAATGGTGTTGAATTTCAGGAACTCGAGAACCTGCGCAGGCTCAAGGCACTAGACCTCACAATACAATCTCTTGAGGCCCTTGAGCGCTTGTCTCGGTCATATCGCCTTGCTGGTTCCACAAGAAATATACTGATTAAGGCGTGCTCCAGCATGACAAAGATAGAGCTTCCTACGAGCAACCTCTGGAAGAACATGACTAACCTGAAGAGAGTGTGGATTGCAAGTTGCAGCAACTTAGCAGAGGTAATAATTGATGGCAGCAAAGAAACTGTTGGCAGCAATGCACTCCCCCGTGCCATCTTGCAAGCGCGGGCCGAACTTGTAGATGAAGAGCAGCCCATCCTTCCAAGCCTGCATGATATCATCCTTCAGGGACTCCATAAGGTAAAGATCATTTACAAAGGTGGATGCATACAGAATCTATCATCACTGTTCATCTGGTATTGCCATGGGCTGGAAGAGCTTATCACTGTTGGTGAAGAGCAAGACATCGCGGCAAGCGGCGGAGAACAAGCTTCAGGAGCGTTTAGAATTATCACGCCCTTCCCTAACCTCAGAGAACTGTATCTCCATGGCCTGGCAAAGTTCAGGGGGCTGAGCAGTAATACATGTACACTGCACTTCCCATCAATGGAGAGCCTGAAGATTGTCGAGTGCCCGAATCTGAAGAAGCTGAAACTTTCTGCTGGAGGGCTCAATGTGATACAAGGCTCAAGGGAATGGTGGGATGGGCTGGAGTGGGATGATTTGGAAGTCAGAGCTTCATATGAGGACCTGTTCCGCCCATTGCGCTGAACTCAGTTCTGGTCACTAGAGGTTCTATTCTTTTAGAGATTGGTCATTCCCCATGCATACAAAAGATTGCTTGAGTTCAGATAGTGCTAGTCGGCAGTGGGTGTAATCTTGCTTATCTGATCATTTGTGTAGTTCAGGATTTCAGGGCTGTGTTGTCCATCTTGTATGAAAATGCAAGTTGGGTCGAACCTAATTTTTTGCACAGCTCATGTTCTACTTCTATACACTTGTATCATGTATGGCAGCAGGAAACCAGCAAATGCAACCACTGAGTTCTCCAAAACAGTATGACTGAGATATCTGATCATTTCTCTGTTTCTGCTGTCATAAAAACGAGCTGAACGCAGGACATTGTTTTCCTTTGTATGCATTTAACAGAGTTCATCATTTCATTTGTGACTGAGTCAGAAATTCAGAATAGTGATAGCCTCTCTAGACGATTGCTGTCAAGCAATGGAGCCTGACAGTGAAAGTCCAGAGCATCACCCCTTTTCCATAGTTTTTCTTGCACGGTGCAGGTGTACTTGGCCAAACTGGTGAAATGTGATTCCCTTTGTTCTCTTGCAGTGGAAGCAGTGCCTTTTTTCCCAAAAAAAAGCCTTTTGGTCTGAATAAAAATGTCTCAGGGAAATTTTTTGTTTTGCTTGTATATAGTCAATGAGGGCTTCTATAGTTCTATTTCTGTCTGTCATTAGCGTCCACTGTTTTGGGCAAAAAGATAGTACATTTTTTTTACTAAAAAAAGATAGCACATTTTTGTGGTTTATCATGTGATTTGGCAATCGGGATGTGCCTCTGTCACATTTGATGTTCATCTGGTGATCCTAAGAGTTTTAGCATCCTCTGCTTTGATCTTCATTTTGTTTGGGCACCCATGTTGTTTATTGGAGTTATAGACTATTTGAGGTTTGGATGTTTATTGTGAGTTATTATCTAAAAAAAATGTGTTTTTGTAACACTGATTTTGCAGGGATAAGATACGGGAGTACAAAGATGAGAGTGAGAGGTTGGATCAGTGCAGTCGTCTTTATGACTCCTCAATCTCGAATGTCAATTTTGAGCTTGATGCGAGTCGCATTGCTCAGGTTAGAATTTTTCATCACAATCTTCAGTTTCTTGGGATTTTTCTTAGCATGTAGTGCCTGATTGATTGTTTTTGTCATGCTCCACAACCAGAAGATTGCTGTACTCTCAGCTGATAGCCTGACTCATGGTGTTGCCAGTAGGTGGTCTGAAATGGTAGCTAATACTTTTATGGAATTTGTCATGCCATTACAAACAGCTAAGAGTCACATGTAGATCTTTTAAGCATTTGGAAATTCATGAGGTAGACCTGTACATTGGAGATTCCCATTTGATCATATGAATATATTAGATATAACCTTGTCACCAGTAAATGCAAACATCGTTTTGTCATGTTCCAAACAGAAACAAATTATCTGCTTGTTGTGACTGAACTTGCGCTAGTAACAAAGAGAACCTTCATAGTTTGGGACAGTTTTCCACTGATGGTGCGTTAATAAATCTTTTTTTTCCTCCAACATGCTTACATTCAGGAGAGCTGCACATCTCTTTATTAAGAGAGATGGTGCAGTAATAATTTAATCATCATTGTAGGTTTATTATTCAAGCTTACATTCAGCTTGAATGTCGATATGGTTTGGCAAAATGTGACTTGCTGTGTGGAAACATGTTGTTTCTTGGATAGCACTTATTCCTTCCAGCACTTATTTCCTTCAGTGTACTATTGTAGTGTCATAGTGGTAGCCTCATCAGTGTCTGTTCTAGCAGGATCCTGGATTCATGAATCATGAGTAAATATTTCTTTTCTGTTCTAGCAGGAGCTTGGAGGTACCACCACTGTGATGGAGGGGTAAAAGGCTTCCATTCAAGAGTTGATGACTGTTGTCAATGAAATGATGTGGAATACGGAATTTGCTATTAGGTCCTACATGATGTTGGGGCCAAGATTTGTCCGACCAGGTGCTGGAGTTGCAAATGGTGGTTCTTCAAATCCTTCTGCTGGTGCTCCATCCAATCAAGCAGTGGTAGATTTCTACAGTGGAGTCCCTAAAGCGCCCTTCCCTTTTTATGCAGCAAACTGTCAATAGATTTGAGTGTTATCTTGCGGAGTGTTGCAAGTGGATCGGTGAGCTAGAGCAGCTGGTTCAGATGGAGAATAATAAAAGATCATCAGATTCTCTAGAGTCTCTTCCAAAAGTTATGTCAAATGTGCATGACTACTTCATCTATGTTACTTCTAAGGTAATATTTTGCTCAAAAGGAAGTTAGACTGAAACAATATCAGGTTCTTTAGTTTTGAAAAGTACTCTCCTGATGTACCGATATCCAATAATAACTGTCTAGGTGTAATGAGTTGCTCTAAACTGATTAAACATTTAGCAACAGCAACATACTGTGAATAAAATCAGTACATTTATTTAGTTCAATTTACTAGGCTCGGTATCTCCTAAGGCATTCTCTTATGTTGCTATTTTTCAGGTGGAAAATCTTCATTAGTATGTTGAATCAATGAAAACAGAATATCTTAATGAACAGCGTCGTATGGGTAATGGGAATGATCCATTTTTGGAGGTAAACAGGAGAGAAGCTGCTAAACAAGAAGCAGCTGCCAAAAGGGTTCATCCAACTTTGCATTTGCCTGCTCCTGCACAGCCCACAACACAAATTGCTCCACCAGCGGCAAGCCAACCACAGCAATCTTCTTTTCCTTCTGGCACAACTTCGTCAAGTGTTTTTTCAGCTTTTAGCACTCAGGCTTCCGCACCATCCTCATCTAGTCTCTTTGCAAGTCCAGCAACTCCAGCTCCATCAGGCAGCCTTTTTGGTGCATCTGGATCTGCTCAACTGACCACACCATTTGGAACAGCCTCCACTCCTACACTAGCATCAACACCAGCTCTTGGATTTGGGACTAGCACATCTTTGGGTGGAACATCACTATTTTCTACACCATTTGGAGGTACACATACTTTCTCAACCAATATTATGCGCTGGAAGCTATATATTAGAAAATTTCATGCTATTTTACCCGGAGTAACTTGGGGTTGCAAATGCTTTCTCACTGAACAACCATATTACCGCTGTTTTTCCATGACTCAGTGCTCTTGTCACACCCCTCTCCTGGAAATTCAATGTCCATTGTAAAAGACTGCTGAACATAACGAAATGCACTTCATGACACACTGATGAATTTTTCAGGTGGGCCTACAGCTTCAGGTTCCAGCTTCGGTGGTGCATCGGTGAGTTAAAGTTTACATGACATTTTTCATATGGTTGTGCTTAGAAGAAATATATCTCTGTCAAGCTTTCCTGTTCAGCTTACCATGTCTACCTGTTGTCATTGTTGCAGAAAGGGTGGTCGAAGCCCAGGGGGCGTCGCTAGATGTAACTGAACCGATGTGAAATGTGAGCGTTCGTGTTTCTCTTCTTGACATCGTTCCCTTTTCCTCTGTCTTATGCAAAACTTGTAATTAACTTCCATTTCTAGTCCGTTATCTTGATGCATGCTTACTATTAGATCCGTTTAGATACTATTGTAATCCTTGTCCATTATTGCTATGTTCTTAGTACCTGTGGTCCTTCGTCTTGCCAGAATATTCCATCCTGAACTGCTAACTTAAAATTTCTTATTAGTAGTAAAGGCTGTAACCAACAAATATGTTTCACACTGGTTTCCACTAATTTGATATTATTTTGCTCGAGCCTTGATTTTGAAGGGTATCTACTGTTTATGGTAACCTGAGAAGTAATTTTTTTATTGGATCGCTGAGTGATGTCTACCGTTCTTTGCGGTCCGTATTCACGTGAAATTAGCCTGGTCCCAATTTGTACAACATGGACAGTATGATCAATCATAGCCAGACTTGCAGCAAAACATCAATGCAATAACTAGCAGGTCCTGATGGAATCTTTTATGTGGTCATAATCCAGAGTAGAACAAAACTAGACTCTGACTATTATGTATAGAAAAAAGGAAAAACTAGGAACACAGCAAAATGGCTGGCCGGTGTCCTCCCAGAGTCCCAAACTGCACAGATAAGGTTTGACCGGCTGATGTTGTTGATCTTGGGCTAGGCCGAAGAGGCGAAAAAGGAGTCTGTGCTCTTGGGCTAGGTCAGCCTGGATGAACCTTTCCTTATTTCTCACCAATTTTCTTCTTAATACAAATATGTGCACCTCTCTTGTGTATTCTTGAAAAAAATATATATATTTCTCACCGTCAATTTCAGACACTTTCTTGAGAGGCAGGCATAGTGTTGAACCGGGCAGATATTTTATTAATTCCAAATTTATGTTTGGTAATACAGGCACAATATCACGCAGTAAACATGCCAGGTATTATTCAGAACTACACCAGAGACTGACTGATGACTGATGAAAATGGCTCTCTGCACTCACTGGTCCACAAACCAGCACCATCGTCAGAAATCAGAATCCAACGTGGTACGCTGCGCGTCGTATCGGTGCATCATTCAGAGCCCCTCGATGTAGGGCACGCCGGTGCCGTTGAGCCAGCTTCCGCCCTGGATGAACTGCCTGACGGTGAACTGCTCGGCCACGCTCCGGTCCGTGATGACGTGGTACCCGGGCCAGCTAACCCGCGCCGCCGTGCCGGCACCCGGCCCCTCGTTCTCGTACTCCCCGTAGAAGAGCGTGCTGAGCGCGAAGTCCCCGTCCCACTCCAGCCACCCCCTGGGGTCCACGTGCCCGTCCAGGTAGGACTTGACGTACACCGTCCGCGAGTACGCCTTCCACGGCCTTCCCAGGTACGTCTTCACCTCCTTCCCGGCCACCGGCGCCAGGTCCGGCGCCGGCACCACGCGGCACCGGTGCACGGACGTCCCCGTGTTCTGGTTGGGGTCCTCCCGCCCCTGCGCCGTGACGGCGTTCTGCTGGCCACGCAGAGGGACGCGCGCCGCCAGCGCGCACCCCTGGAGCACCGCGGCCGCGTTGCCGAAGACGAAGTCGACGGTGCCGGAGACGAAGCACTCGCGGTAGAACTGCCGCAGCGCGTGCGCGTACAGCGTGTCCTGGTACCCGTCGACGCGGCACCGGTAGGCGACGGCGCGGTCGGCGCTCACCCGCAGCGCCACCGCCTGCTGCTTGGCCGGACCCGCCGTGTTCTCCACCCGCAGGTCCTGCAGGATGATCCCGTCGCCGGCCACCGCTGCAGCACACGCGTCACGGTCAGGGGTCAGGGAGAGGGAGTCACGCGTCACTAGAGGTTTAAGCCAAACATGAGACCATGCTCACGATTTCGGTCCCTTTGTTTTTGGACGGGAACGAGAAGCATTTAACTTTTGGAAAGCCATCAGTCAGTGAACATTCTCCAGGCGGCGTGTTCTTTAGGAAACGCACCGGACAACTGGAGTAGCAATTCTTTTCTCTGTTTCGCACATCACGAAAACAGGAGATGACTCGTCCAGATCGTCCTCCGACAAACAGCACTGGAACATTAACATAATCCCGTGCCGGACACAACTCGATGCGTCCTCTCATGAAGGCAAGTAAAGAAAAATCCAATCAGAGAAGAATTTTGGCAGCCCTAAGCCCTAAAGAGCCGACTTTTGCGCAATGCAATGTCCTAATCGTAGACGGAAATTAGTGTGAACATGGAAAGGGACGTAAAGACAAACGGGGGACGGGTGCTTCACCTAGTGTTGCCGAGTTGAACGTCGTGGCGCCGTCGACCACGTTGCGGCTGCCGGTGATCACCGTGGCGTCCATGCCGTCGCCGAGGATCATCAGCTCGCGCTTCTTCTTCCCCACCTCCACGTTCTCCTTGTACACCCCTGTCTTCACGTAGATCACGTACCGTCTCTTCCCGCCGTCGGGCGCCGCGTCCACCGCCTCCTTCACCGTCCTGTAGTTGCCGCTCCCGTCCTGCGCCACCACGACGTCCGCCGCGTTGACGCCGGCGCCGGCGCCATGTTCCATGAGCGCGCGGTCCCGCTCCGGCACCCAAGGCGGGAACGCATCCACGGCGGCCTCCGCGAGCACGTCCCCGCCGTCGCCGCCGGCGACGGCGTTGAGCACGGCGAGCGACGCGCTCGCGAGGGATTTGAGCGGCTCCACGGCGTCGCGCAGCGGCGGGCCCTCGCCGGCGACGCCGTCAGCGCACGTGGCGTAGAAGGTGAGCGCGGCGCTGATCCACGTGCGCGCGCCGTCGGCGTCGTCGCCAGCGGCGGCGGAGGAGGAGGCGTCGGCGAGGCGGTCCCGCGCGAGGTTCATAAGCTGGACGCAGTCGGCGAGCGCCGCGCGGCGCCTCGAGTTGTTGTCGCTGCTGTTACCGGCGCGGCGGTGCATGGCGGCCACCGCGGAGGCGGCGGCGTCGTGCTGCGCGAGAGACTTGCCGAGGATGGAGCGGAGGACATGCGCCGGGCGGCGGCTGGAAAAATAATAAAGGGGAGACGATGCCACGGCGTCGGAGACGATGGCGTTGCACGAGGCCGGTTCCGGGGAGCCGGCGCAGAGGTCCGGAGGAGACGTGATGTCAAGGAGGAGGAAAGCGACGGCGGCGGCGCAGAGCAGAGTGGCCGAGAGGAGCGTGATCAGCAGCAAGAGCGGCTTGCCACGAGAGGGAGAGGAGAGGAGAGGCTCGTTGCTCCCAGTCCCACGCATGGTGGCTGCTGCGAGAACGCAAGATGAGCCGTGGGGCTCTTGATTGGTGAGGACCTTTGAGATGGTTATTAATGATGCCTAAGTTTACAAGCTGACTGGTCTAACTGGATAGAGCTCACACGTTGTTTTCAAATAGCAGCAGGTTATTTAAATTTGAATAGATGGAAATAAACGCAAGTCGCTTCCAGTCTAACTACTACTTGTTTATGTAGCGCTCAGCGTGCAACAAGCTGATTGTTACCCTGTGCTTTAGTTGACCTTCAATTAAGTTATCCCGTGCACGCATTTTGATTCCTGGCACGTTCCCTCTGAACAGACTCGAGCAGGGCGAAGCTAGAGCGAGACAGTGTGGGGTGCACCACCTCTATAGTATTACAGAAATATGTAAAGATTTTAGAAATCTTTATAGATCAGTACGGAGTACTGATTTTTCAAAAAAAATTGTGGGTGCCTGGGCACCCCCTGCACTCAAGGTGGCTCTGCCCCTGTCACTCGAAAGAACCAGCTAGCCTACGAACGCCGCTAATTGGTGCCATTCGCCACACTGCTTTGTTTTGAACAATGCACAGCTTTGTCACTGGGGCCGTTTTACTGAAGTATAATTTCCATCTCACAAGAGAGCGTAGAAAAACACAAGGCAGTGCCTTAAACCACGGATGAGAGAAAAAAACACGTGAGAAAAGCATAAGGACACGAAGGAGGCAAGCGCTACGAGGAATTAAGGCTGAGAGGCACGGAGGAGCTAAATAAGTACTCCCTCTTATTCTTGATTTCTGAGCTAAATAAGCGTCGGTGGTGTGCGTTATCGCGACAGCCGGCTTCCACATCTCCGGCGGGCACATGAACCCGGCCGTCATAGTGTCGCTCGCCGTCGGCGGCCACATCACGTTGTTTCGGGTGGCGTTGTACATCGTGGCCCAGATGCTGGGCTCCTCCGCGGCCTGCGGCCTGCTCCGGTGGCTCACCGGAGGCGTGGCCACTCCGGTGCACACGCTGGCGACGGACGTGGGCCCCGCCCAGGGCGTGGTCGCCGAGCTCGTCTTCACCTTCAGTCTATTGTTCGTGATCCACGCGATCATCCTGGACCTGAGGAAGATCCTCCCCGGCGTGGGCATGCATGCCCGTGAGTGGGGCACTGGGCTAGCTGCATGCGTGTCAGAGGCATGCCGTGCATGCAGCATGCGCGTCAAAGGCCGGTATGCATGCGTGTGAGGCGGGTGAGGTGATGCATGTGCGGCGGAGGCGCTAGCGCCGCGTATGAGACGCATAGCAAAACCGCGGAGTCGGTCCCCGTCTCCTTTGTCCAGTGGCGCGAGCCATCGCGTTGATGGGATTGGCCGCGGCAGATCGCAATTTCCCAAAGATCTCCATTTTGCTCGCGCCAGCCGGTGCAGCACCTGAAGAAGAGCAGGTTATCCTTGATCGCTGAATCAGCCTGGACAAAGAAATGTCTCTATGACGGTCCAATGTTCTCATCCAGCCCACCGAAATTGAACCTGAAGAATGGCCAACTGCTGAACATTTTGGGCACAAAAGTAGGCCAGCAGTGCCATAAAAATGGCGGCAGTAGTGGGCAAGGCCGAAACAGTATACCAGTGAGCTTTGAAGCAACAATTCGCTTGGAACGCGATTATTGGTGCCAGCCACTGATCGAATTTGGCAGCGCATATACACCCATGGCGAAACTTTATTCAGGACGCTACATTTTGTGAAAAGGAAGCATTTGGGTGTGCTAGTACAGTACATCCTACACGAACATCTGAAGACTGAAAGCGAAAGAAGGAAAATTAAAGCAGAGGATCACGCGCCCGGGCGTCCATGCGGCACCAAATCAAAGCATCCGACGAGCATCCACTTCCTTTCGGCAACCACACGCTACCGTGTCGTTCGTCACCCGTAGTTGAGCCGGAATATGTCGTTCTGCACGAAGAAGCTTCCCTGCTCGTTGGGCACCAGCTGAAACATCTGCAATTAATCCAAGACCGGACAATTCACGCCAAATTTCCAATTGAAAAAACAGTTTTGAGAGGATAGGATGCCGAGATTTGCACGTTGCGCACGATTGCACGAACCTGGCTGAACCTGAGCTGGTGCTCCTCGCCGGCGAGCTGGAGGTTGCCGCTGACGAAGACGAGGATGCTCCCCGGGAACGCCGGCGAGGGCTGGCAGTCGACGGTGCAGATGGAGTGCCGGCATTGGTCGAACGGCAGCTGGCACAGCTTCCGTCCGATCTCCTCCGCGCCCGCCACGGCGTGGCCCTCGAAGGAGAGCATCGAGGTGTCGCCGTAGAGCGCCGCGAGCGCGCCCCGGCTGGCGTCGAACGTGTTGTAGTAGTACTCCACGAACGCCCTCGCCACCGCGTCGCCGTTGTCGCCCGGCTGCCCGTCCATTGCAAGCACGGCGGCTTCGACCCGCGACACGAGACGCTAGCTGATGCCTGGTGGGCCGGTGGTGGACTGGCGGTGCGCTCGTGCTCCGGATGCTCACGGCGGCCACTGCAAAAGAGTACGGGAACCTCGCGCCGGTATTTGTAGGCGCGCGGCCGCGGCGTCGCGCGTTGCTTTGGCCTGTGGCTGCAGTGCAGTGTGGTATGGTATGGGGTAATCCGTTTGTATACTCGAATGAAGGTGCAGACTGCTAGCTTTTGCTCTTTTTCCATATTGGCGTAGGTCGCACGCCCAGCTCGCGTGTGCGAGTGCGCGTGGAGCCAGCCACATGAGCGCAGGGAGGTGGAAAAGCGGAGCGGGCTTCCTCATCGATCAGGGTCTTTTGATGGAAGGAGAAGGCAAGGGGGAAAAGCAGTAGGAACAATATTCCTTGCCCAAAAAGAGGAGTTAAGTTTGTGCATTTTCTGCTTCTCCGATCCTGTTCTGAAATGAAACTGGTCCATCCCATGGATAGTCTGTTTCCTCAGTCATTCGTATAGAATGGTCCGGTCCGTAGCTGAGGATCATATCGAAATTTAGCTTGTTACCTGTTCGTTGATGCATCTATGTTTTGTTCTTTGCATGTTGGTTTGCTCAAGGAAGGGTACCGATCCCTACGAACCGCCTTCGGAAGATGCACGCAAGGAATCCAGGGGTGACGGCCAAACAGGAACTGCGCATGAGCTAGACATGACATACCCGAGTGTGGTGACGGAGGAACTTGTCCGGCACATGGCAGAAGGCACGGCCACAGAACCACAAGCTGGAGCCTGGAGGGCGCTTTCGGCGGCGATCCGACGTCGTCCTCCTCGTGGCCGCACGACGGACCGCCGCCACTTTCGCCGACCGAGCCAAATGAGCTGCACAGCTCGTTGCCGCCGCCCGCCCTCTCTCTTTCTCGCTACGTCACTCACACACGGCCGCACCTCACAGCCCAAAGACCACAGTACAAAAAAAACGTCGCCCTGGTGGGGTGGAGAAAGAGGTGAAAGAGGAGGAAGAGAGAGAACGAAGGTGGGCTCCACTGCGACAAGTGGGCCCCGCTGCCATGTCAGCGAAAATCACTGTCCAAACCATGTAAGGGTAAAACGGATGGTTTGTTAGATAACTGGATTTTCGATTCAATGAGAAAACATGGACTCAGCCTAATGTCCAGAGAAGTGAAAGGGACTATTTCCGGAGGAGAACGAGCACGCATGCTCGAGCACTGGAACAAAACTCTTATCCGTCTCGGGCTGGAGGCCGTGTGTCACAGTGGTGCCACCCGCGTTGTGCAAGTCGTGATCAAACAAAACAGTTGGGCGCTCCGCGACGATGGGTCGATGGCCCGCCGATTGAATAACATGGGCACACAAGATACAAAAGGGCCATCACAGTGATACAGATCGGTCGACAATATGGTAGACGCTAGACAGCGCCACTACCACAACGGCAGACTTTTTTGAGTCGTTGCAGATTCAGAACATGAGGCTCAGGATACACAGTTTTTTCACCTGCGAATGCGAATTGTCGGATAAACATTCACGATTGCACACCACACCATGAAGAGTATATCTTCAATCTCATATTGAATACACCAGCCTTGCATGAAAGCTTCTTTAAAAAAAAAACTGAATGCAACAGAAAAACATATATGCATAATGCATGCAGAGCATCAGCCATGAAGAAGTATACATATATATAGCCATATACTCCGGTGGTAAACAATTGACGCCGGCCGGTAGCATCAAGCATACTTGTCGGCGATGTCAGTGAGGCACCGCACGAGCTCCTTGGGCCTGGAGAGCATGACCAGGTGGTCGGCGGCGATCTCCTTCACCTCCTCCACGGGGTTGTTCTCCACCATCCAGCGCTGGAACCCCTCCACGATGGCGTAGTCCTCGCTGCACACCACGTACACCTTGCGCACCGACCCGTACCCCTCCTTGGTGAACGGCTGCTGGACGACCAGGTCCTCTATGAACATCGAGCTCACCCTCATCAGAGATGACGCCAGGGTGACGTCCTGCGGATCAAAATGGCAGACCACACGCGTCAGCGTGCTTGCTTGTGTTCTTGACACACTTTTAGTGCTAGCTAACAGTGACTCGTGCAAAAATGTTCGTGGCTAAAAATGCGTCTTGTCTTGGATCCACTTTTTTTCTTTTTTATAACGCGTTTATGTTACTGTCAAGTATCCATAAACAAAGATTTAATTTGCACCGTGAGTGGGACACATCCGGACAGGATCTGTGGCTATGGCGCGCTACGCCTACGTATCATGTACTACTACAAAGCCAACCAAACAAATGATTTTCTAGAGTTCCACAAATAAAACAAATGATTTCAGTTTTTTTTTTTGACACCTCCCTGCTGAGTACAATTGTAGTATCTGTTCATGTGCGTACTCACTCCTCACACACACCCACACACGCACGCCCCACGCACACAACCAAACCTACAACTATACACAGCAAACATCGCGTCCTTCGTGGCACCTGATTCCGTAGACGACGGGCACGTCGTTCTGACCATTGTGGCATCACGCGCGGGAGGTTGCAGGCTACAGATATTATTACGAGGGAAAACACCCTCCGGTGAGAAACCAGGGTCGAGCGGGGCTCGAACCCTGGCCGGCATCGAGCGAACCACGAGCTCTTACCATCGCGCTACGTGCGCGTTCTCACAAATGATTTCAGGCCTTGTTTAGTTCCAAAATCCAAAATCCAAAATGAATGTTTAGACACATGTATGACGTACTAAATATAGGTAAAAAAACAAATCGCATTATATAGATGGACTGGAATTTGCGAGACGAATCCAATGAGTCTAATTAGGCCGTGATTAGACACTAATTTGCTACAGTAATGCTGCAGTAAACATGTGCTAAAGACAGATTAGTTAGGTTCGTTAGGTTCTTCTCGCGAATTCCAAACGTAATCTGTAATTAGTTTTTTAATTAGTCTATGTTTAATACTTCAAATGTGAAAAGATTCCCTTTCAAAATCTTTTCACCGCGGAACTAAACACGGCCTCAGTTGGTTTTGAAGAAACTTGTGGTATCGAAAACGTCACTCGCCCAGATATGCATGTGCACATGCTCTTCATCAAAGCCAACGGCATGCACTGTTGATGATAACATAAGCCCTGTTTTCACATAGCGGTAGGCCGTCCTTTTCATCCGAGGACGAAGTGATTTGGCACGGTGCGTGGCCAATGGACATATGGCTCTCTAGCTATGCTGATCAACGAAAGCTACTCTTGCAATTTGGCTCACAGCCTTACACGAAGGACAAACGGGACAGGCGCAGCGTACAGTGTGCGATGCGTACCTCGGGCGAGCAGAGCTGGAAGAACTTCTCCCGCATGATCCTGGGCCCGAACAACATGGACGTGGGGAGCTTGCCCTCGTCGTCCTGCGGCTTCAGCTCCGTGTCCATCCAGTCCAGCCACTTCCCCTCCACGAACTTCAGCCATCACAGCAACACCACAAATTAAAGGCGAAACAGCAAGTCGTGAGGAGGGAGGCATCTCGTACGTTCCCGAAGGGAAATAACATGACAAGGACACGCACACCACAGGAGGACGGAGAATCTAGCGAGCCTAGCTTAATTATTGGCAGGTTGCGTTCTGGTCGTGGATCGCCCGGCCTCTCACCTTCTCGAGCACGTGCGACGGCGGCGCGGCGCAGTCGGGCATGAAGGCGCAGAGGAACACGGCGGCGGCGACCTTGTCGGGGAACATCTCGGCGGCGAGGGCGACGTTGACGCCGCCGAGGCTGTGGCCGACGAGCACCACGCGGTCGCCGTCGGGCAGCGCGGCCAGGAGGTCGAGCAGCGGCGCCGTGTAGTCCCTGAACGTGGGCACCTCACGCAGCGGCCGCGGGTCGACGCCCGACGCCGCCAGGTCCGGCGTGTCCACGCGGTACCCCGCGGCGCGGAGCGGGGTGGCCACCTTGAACCACGACCAGCCGCCCAGGCACGCGCCGTGCACCAGCACGATGTGCTTGCTCCCGCTGCCCATGGCGCCGCAGAGAGAGGCCGGGGTAGCGCCGTGTGCTAGCTCGAATCACCTCTTGTGCGGCTAGCTAGCTGCAGCAGGCACGTCGTCTCGGCGCAGGAAAACGCCTTGGAGCGCGACGGCCTTATAATACCGTGCCGCGCCGTGCGGCGCGCGCGCGCGGCGGTAGTGGTGTAGGCGCACAAGTAAGTGTAAGTTGCGACGAACCGAACTAATCACATCAGACGGGCTTAAGAGTCCTGTTCCTTATGGAGGATAAGCTTGTTTTTATATAAAAAGAGGGAGAATATGTAGACTTGTATAAAGATAATCCTTCGTCAAGTCAACTTTGGAGGGTGAGACTGAGAAGAGACGACAAAAGAAAATGCTAACGTGTGATCGCGTTCCTCTTTTGAAAAGGTTAGAGAAAATCAGCAGAAGAAATATATTGGATCCTGTTATACTAAGCATAGGCGGGCTGATGCAGACTAGGAAGAGCTAAGAAGTCTCTCGTGCTGGGCGTGCGTGGTTCAATATTGAAGAACGCGAGTACCGGGACCGACAACTAGTACAGGTTGCATCAACAGAATGCATTTCTTTTTGGAAATTTTGTTTGCTCATTATCGCCAGCGGAATGCTAATCAAGCTAGCGGCGCAGTGCGTGGTGACGTGAAACCTGACAAGCCATTTGCTCAAAAAGAAATCTGACAGGCCAATATCCAGACGTCGTTGTTGATTTGCTGCAGAAACGGTGACAAGGGGACGACGACTCGACGATGCAAATCACGCTCGCCTGCATCCAAAAATGAGATGAGAACACGACGGAAGACCAACCAGCGGTTTGGCTCCTAGCCGCCGGTGTGATCGCGACGGCCGGGCTTTTGCAGTCTCGCGCACACAGGTGACACAGCGGCCCAGCGCCCGCTGTAGAAACAGGATTTCTCAGTTTCTCAGGCCATCATGCGTGTATCGATCTGGGGACTGGGGGCTTCCGGTGATCCGACGGTCACACACTCACATGCCCATGCCCGACAGATAATTTAGCACAGGAAAATTAAGATGTCAACAGAAGGGTGTACTGCTGCACTACTGTCCCGTAGAGTTGGCGTGCACGATGGCGCGCCATAGAAATAGGACTCGCGTTGAGCGCGCGTGGCATAAACAACTCGATCCTCCAGGCAGGAACTGAACTGCAACCACCTCTGCTGCAAACTGGTTGGTTCAGAGCTTGTACATGTTCCCCACTACAGTACAGAGGATTAGTATAAAGATCAGTCGCAAAATGTTTACGAAAGATTAGATGGTCGTGGTCCTGCCCAGGATAGGCTATACTTGTGGAAATTTTGTACTGCCATCTAACGTGGCATGCATCCACATGCCTCCTCTAGACAGGCCCGTCTTGGAGGGGGGTCAGCCTGTGCAATGGCCAGGGGCCCATCAGGCTGAGGGCCCATGAATCTACCAAGTATGTATAATACAGTATACCTTACACGATCTACCATGTATGTATATTTTAGATACAATTGATCTTGAAAGTGTTCTTGAAGATTTTGCATCAAGAAATGCCCAAAAACACCTTCTTAAAAGGCACTAAAGCACTATACATTTATTTAAGATAACCATCATAGTTATTTTGCCCTTTTTAATCTTTGATGTACTGTTACTTTTCCGAGAAGAATTAAATATATACTATGTATGCTACAAATTATCTCTTATTAATACTATTATATAATGTAATTGTTTTATTAAAATATTAGATTGTCATGCCCTTAATGTCTTACTAGCCCAAGGGCCCATAAAATTTGTGGAACGGGACTGCCTCTAGAAACAAAATTACCCATGAGGTACATGCACCTCCACAAATTGCCTAGGTAATAGTAGTTTCAATATGCCAAAATGGAAATGTTAACACCTTCAGAGATCAAATTGCGGACTTCATCTTTTGCCGCCACTGGTCCCAAGCTAGACCGGCGACAGCCAAATTGCAGGTTCCAAGTGTACCAAAAAAACTAATTGGCCATGATGCCCTCACAAAATTCAAACTAATTGGCCATGTTTATGCACAATGCAGCTTGCTTTCATTAAAAAAAAAAAAACAATCACCCCTGCGGCCGGCGGCCCTGCCACACTTCAAATCTTCAATACTGCATACCGAGAACAAACAGCCATTGATTCAGGCATTCAGCTGGTAACTGAGCATCTCAAATCGACACATTTATTGATGTAAGAGCTGTTCAACGCTCAAAAGAGAAGGAAAAAAAAACTTTATCTGTAAACCTTTCCTGTGCCTATGTACAAACATCTCAAATCATGCTGGTACAAACATTTCTTCTGTAAACCTTTATCTGTAAACCTTTCCTGTGATACACTGACGTATGGCTTCTACACTGCTAACATCCACCCATTTCTCAATTTCTTCTGTACAAACATTAGTAACGATGGCAAGCAAGGCAAAAGCAAGGATATCAGTGTATCACTGGCCGTCAGCTTGACCTCCTGTCATCTTCCCCATGGAGAGCGTAAAGTAGAGCAGTATCAACGTGCCCACGCTGGACCTGTAAATGAAAAAGTGCATGCCATTAAAAGTAAATACTGCAACGCAGGAAACAGCGTGGTACCTCTGTAGAGTGTAGGCTAGGCACTACTATCAGCAATAAGTCAAGGTTTCACGATTGTCTGCGACATAAGTGCATAACTAATATACCCCAACCAGTAAATGGCACAATATGTTCCAAACAACAGCCACAGGCACTCAATAAGTTGTTAATTAAAAATAAACAATTCCTATGGAGACATGGTTGCACAATTCCTATCTATCTTTGAATATACGGTTGTCGCCATCATTTGGGCTTTCTTTATTGCACACTGATTAACCATTGTTCCAGACTTTCAGAAATCCTTTAGTTGTGGTCAATTTATCGCACCGTGTGCTGCCTGTTTGTCCTACAACTGTCATCAATGAGATGCCTTATTGGCGACCACAACAAAGAGTACGGAGTATTCCTGCACAACGCTGCCTGCCTAAAAAAACAGGACAGATTCAGAGTTTCAGGCCCACTGTTCTTAGTCTAACCAGGATAAGGACCAAACTATCTTGAGGGGCCTACGGTACCAAAGCATTTCTGATTTCATTCAGTGACTTTGAGTCTGGAAAATTGCAACTAGAATTCTGTTGACAAAGTTGTAGACTTGTAGTACATTAACCTGAAACCTAACAGGAACTGGATATACAGAATACACAAAACAACAGGCAATGGTATGGTTGATTACTTACCATTAAAACTACAGATATGGAACTACGGTGGTGTTTTTTAAAAACAAAAGGAAGGAAAAATGGTCCATTGTACATTTGTACTGAATTTATGTAGATTACATTGTACTAGCACGCTGCTCCAATATACTAGTGTCCAGATCAGATTTATATTTAGAATTTTCGGTTGCGGCCAGAAAAATTGATAACTGACAGATCTAAGGCACAAAATTAGGAAAATAAATCCTTAAGTGTACAGTTTACAGCTTTACACCGACAAAATCTATCCTACACATATAGCCAGATGGAACAGCTACATTCTAACTGATGGAGCTATTTTGAAGAGCAACCTGTTCAGAGCTTTTCATCAAAAGGAAAAGAAGACAGCAACAAGGTTCCTAACTGTTGGTTGTGACACACACGAGACAACAGAATGTAACGCACACAACTGACACTGAAAGGGGCCTTTTTGGTACTTTAATCATATTGCTTGGAGATGGCTGGAAGAATTAAGCCTGGAGATGAAAGAAAACGTATGGCCTGTATGGAACAGGACCACAGAGACAGACGTTTTTTTCTTTTTAACTAACGAGACGAGGAATAGAGGATGCATTGCTGGTTACATACAGTGCTGCAAACACAAAGAGGATCTTCCTGGGGTCACGCCACCCGGGAACACGCCGGCTCGCACGGCGGCGCTTTGGGGTTGAGGGGTGATACTCCCTTGGGCTGCCGTCAACGTGCACCGGCACTGCCTGCTTCTCATATGCACTTGTCACACCTGTATAGGAAAGGCTCTGATGAACTTTCTATTCAGGAAAAAGAAAAGACGAAGTGCAACGATACTACTTAGTACACCTCCTTGCCGTTGCAAGGTTGATTTCTGATAGGCACCAGCTATTACCATTTTCCTAACAAATATAAAACAAAATAATGACAAGTGATTTCCATTTCTTTTGAACTTATTTATTCACACTTCTGTACATCAAGTCTCAAAATTCTTCCTAATATCAGAGATCAAAGAAATTAAAGACCAGACACACTTAATCAACTAGACGCCTACCTACCTAGAAACAATTAATGTCTCATATCCAAAACTACGACGAAACTTAACAACCCATAAGAGGCGCAATCTTGAGCAATGCGTTTGCTAAAAGTAGTAGCAGATTTCATGCAGACTGTATTTGTCGAAGGCATCCCTGCAGATTGTAGCATGAATCTGAAAAAAAATTTGGATGGAGCGTGGCCCGTCGGGCGTCAGGCTCTTTCATGATGCATCGAGTAGGTGGCGGGTAACACTAAGGTCCATTTCCGAGGAGCAAGGATTGATGAGAAATGAATGCAGCTATCCCACGCAAAGCATCTGACATGACACACTAATTAGGGGCTGCATTTGATGAGAAGTCCTGACAAACCGTGTGTGTGGACTCCTTCGTCATCTACACCGCGTGATGCAATCCGCGAATTTTGAATTTTTTTATATATGTATAAAGTATCTAGTGCTACACTGCTACCAAACCTAAACAGGCAAGGAACTTGAAAATTTCATTATTAAAGAGCTCGAGATTTCAAGTGGTCACTGTAGTTTCAGAATTCAGAGTAGCAAGCAGGGAGGATGAACGCGCTGACCAGTGGAAGAAGAGTTGGCGTCTCCGCTCCGCTCCCGCTCCAACCCCTTTGCGGCGGCGAACGAGGACTCCATCGTCTGCTCATCAGGCCCCAAACAAGAATCATCCGCAGCAGCGAAATCAGAAATGGCGATAAAACGAAGCGAGTATTTAATAATAACCAAAGTAAATTCTATTCGAACGAGGCTTACCAGGTCCGGCTCGGCCCCCGGCGACTCCGCCTCGCCGCGGATGTCGAGCGCCACAAACTCCGGCGCGGCGCCCCGGTCCGCCTCCCGTCCGACGAGGTCCATCGATGATGGCTCCTCCCCTTTGCTCGCTAAGTCTCAGGGCTCTCAGCGACCAAATAACGCGGCGAGGAGCATCACCGGTGGCGGAAGGCAGCAGGCACCGCGTGGTAGGAGTCGAGTCCGAGTCGCTGGTCGCCGCCTTGACTTGAACCGGTCGCGGCCCTTGACCCGTGCCGTTTGGTCTTCCGTGGGCGCGGATGGCAGAGGGCGAGAACGGGACGCTGCAACCGCCGCGCGCCGGGGACGAGACGGCCGCGGCGGAGAGTCTGGCTGACGGACGGGGAGAGTGAAGGGGGGAGGATCCGGTCGAGGGGTGATGAAGGAAGGCGGCGTGGTTTTCGGCAGCGAGCGAGTTAATGGCGACGGAACAACCGAGCAGGGGGTGGAGGGAGGGAAAGACGAAGGCGGCCGCTCACCGGAAAGGGGCGCGGGACTGCGGGAGACACGTCGCGGCGGGCGGGTGAGCGGGGAAGGGGAAAAAAAATCCGGTTTCTGTTTTGTTTTGGATTTTTGGAATCTCTCAGCCGAAATTAAAAATGACGCCCCGAAAATACAAGTCGCGTCTGGGAAAAGGGATAAACATGTGAGCTGTCGCTTTTGGTTTAAGCAAAGCGCCGGCAAGGAAACACTTCGTTCAATCTTTTCCATCAATCAGAATTGCCAGCTCAAAAATGTTCTGAACAGGATTGTGGTGGTTATAAAATGTACTCCCTCTGTCCCAAAAAGAATGCTTGTTTGGGTTGCGTGCCCGTTAAATTTGTTCACGTTTGACCAAGTTTCTAGTGAATTGTATTCATATTTATGGCTCTAAATAAATTTGTTAAAAAACTACATTTGAAAACGAATCTAATGATATATATTTCATATCATAAATATTTATATATTTTTAATTATAATTGGTCAAACCTAAGATTCTGAAATTTTTCGGGAAGCGAGAAGTGCATTCTTTCTGGGACGGAGGGAGTATTTTTTTTCTGGCGGGTAGTGTTTATAATAATTTATATCTGGAGTATTCTCCGCAAAATTGGGCTTTAATAATTAATAAGCACCATAGAATTCTGGCTCGGAATATATTTTTATAAGAAACTTTATAACTTACCAACACGCTTCCCACGTAATCTCTCTACGACTACTACATCACATTATTTTTCTTTGCTCGCAAAATATAAAAGGAAAGAAAAAGGGAAATGGGATTCTGAAACCTCTCGCAGTCCTCGTACCGTTAGAAAGTCCGGGCTGCCTGTGTTCTCCACTTCGAGGCCTGGATGGCTGAGATTGGCCGAAGTGGGCTGTGTGACGGCCTGGAGGGCCCATTTATAGGGCCTAGTGGACCGGTTACGAAGGGGCCCGTAAATCAGTTTGAGAGTAGATTATCGGCCCGCAACAAACAGAAATGCATACAAAATACAGATCGATGTCTCCAAACCAAACTAATAGATAAGTTGTATAGAATACCTATTTGCGAAGTCATGTAACTATCGTGTATAGAATATCTATTTGCGAAGTCATGTATATATTTCCAGTTGAATATAAATAGGTAACAACATGTTTCCAAAGCACTACCTCCTTTGATCACTCATCTACGACTTACTATAGTTTGAAGCAAAGAAAAAAACATTATAAACTACAGATATGAGATTTCACTTTTCTAATTTGTTTTGATTCCTATTGAAACTTGCACACCATGAAAATTCACCTCACAACTAGACCCTTTGCTCTCCCAAACCCCATCCACCTAGTTGTGAGGCAACATCTTTACCAAATTTCCACTTAAAATATTTTATTTATACTATTGCATTGATAATGCTCATTTTTCTTTCAAAAGTTGCATATGGACAACGCCATAGAGAGTTTATTTTGTGGCACCATGACAATTGGTTGAAATGTGATTGTGTTGCAATTATGAGTGTATATGTCTATATTGTGTTAAAAAATATTTCTCAAAACACTATCGGTATGTTAATATTTTTTGTATTTTAAATAGAGAGCAAAGAAGGAAGGCTTAGAAAATATTATTGTAAAAATTTGCACTAAATCAATGAAATAAATCGTGTACACAATATTTCTTAATAGCTTTGCTATGGTACACCCAAATAATTGTGAGCCGTCTATTTATGCAGATCTAGATGTTTAAGATGAAGCATTACCTATTAAGAAGTAATATAGCAAACATTTATCTATATATTTTTTATTTTTAAAAACATGAAAAATCTTTTAGATCTAACTTCTTGCATGCAGTGGCGATGGGACCTAAAGTCACGGGCAGATGCCGATAGGCACGATACTTTGTTTTTTTCGTTTTCTTTTTTTAAGGTAAACGTGATAGGGTATGAGAGGGGAAAAATGTAACGTTTTATGGGTGAGTTGTAACAATTTTTTTCGTAACACGACAAAGATGAATGGTAAAACTTTTCCCAAACGTGACATTCGTATTATTTTTTTCCTATAGCGTTACATGTTATTTTTCATAATGTGTGGTATAGACCCAATATGCATTTGGAAATAAGACACATCATATGCATCATATTTTGATTGCGTGCATGTTGATCGGTAGTTTGGGGGGGGGGGGGGGGGGGGACGGTTGTCATTCCACACCTCTGTGATGATAATTGATAACGCAAGACATGGACGTATGAGATTGTCATGCCTTTTTTGGATTATTTTACATATTTAATTGTTTCTTTTATTATAAAAATCAACAACTCTGAATCGTTCGAACTCTTACCTCTTAGGAACTAACCAGGTGTACCATAGCAAAGCCCCTTTCCTGAACTATGCATGTTATATATGTTCAATACGTTCGTAGCTAGTTCTCCCCATGATTCACGTTTTTAGTTGGTTACAATCTTCTTCAGCTTTCCATACGGAATTAACGATCTTGTAACCCCTTCAATTTATTATGGTCCGGAAAAATATCGATTTAGTCTAGATGTAAAGTTAGTTTAATAAAGTAAACATTTGTTTTATTTTCTAATTATATATAATAAAAATACTACCTGATGTTTAAAATGGAGGCAACTCAAAACATCATTTGTGTCAAGAAGAAGTAAATCTTATACAAGATGCATTCTTTATTGCATGAAAAAAGTCTATATCACCCCCAACCTATGAGGGGTGGACTACATAACCCCCCCCCCCCCCCAACCTATGAAATGGTCTATATCACCTCCCTGAACTTTCAAAAACCAGTCAAATTACCCCCTAAAGCAATTTTGAAAAATCATAGTAAATCATAGAAAAATCATAAAATAGAAAATCCAATTGTGTTGAACTCCAGATGAGTAGATCTACACAGTGAACATATAATATGGTATGATTTAGTACACTTTTTTGTTGTAGCTTTATATCTATGTTTTTATTCATAACTGTAAAAAATTGTACTACAACATACCACATTATATGTTCACTGTGTAGATCTGCTCATTTGGAGTCCAACACAATTGGATTTTCCATTTTATGATTTTTTTGATTTACTATGATTTTTCAAAATTGCTTTAGGGGGTAATTTGACCGGTTTTCGAAAGTTCAGGGGTGATATAGACCGTTTCATAGGTTGGGGGGTTATGTAGTCCACCCCCATAGGTGGGGGGGTGATGTAGACTTTTTTCTTATTGCATTTGTTTCTACTGGGGCAGTGCAGTTCATCATCAACCTTGGATCCCGACTCGTCACTAGACGGACAAACTTGGCACTCAACGAGTAGTACCATTGTCATGATGCATTCGTTTTACCTTATAAGGCAGGCGGTTAGCCGGCGACAAACAGGATGGTTGGAACATGACGCAGAATATAAGTTTGCAATAACAATGAAGACTCCCCTCTTAATTACCTACTACCTCCGTTCCAAATTATAGATTGTTTTGGCTTTTCTAGGTTCATCATATTGTTATGCACCATGATAAACGCTATGTCTAAATTCATAGCAAAATCTATGAACCTATAAAAATCCAAAACGACCTATAATTTGGAACAGAGGAAGTAGTAATAATAGCTAATGCGATTGACTTCACCATTAGTTTAGGAGTCGCAAGCTGCAAATTTGTCCAGCCTTATAATTTTACCATGTTAGGCCACTCTTAGTGCATAATTTTTTTTCCAGGGTTTACCGAGTTTTATGGGAGATAAAAATTCCTATTACTTTCTCTCTTAATTATGGAACTTTCTCTCTTAGTTACCTTACCATGTCAATAAAATTGATGATGTAGTATTGGATTTAATGTTCCAAAAACTAACAGTAAAAGCTCCATTGAGACTGACCTTTAACAGCTCGACTATTTTGATTTTGAATAGGCACGGCACGCGTAACCACAGGTCATCTGGCAGGTAGACTAGGTCACCAAGAAACATATACGGAATACCCGAGCAGGTATAACATAGCGCTCGTGCGTCAGGCATTTCTTGGTCAGCAGAGCACTCGGCTCGGCTTATTACCACGACGAGCTCAAGTTATCGCTCCTTCTTGCATTTACCGGGTTAATTTTTCGTAAGAAAGCTTGAAGTCTTTGGTACAGTATATCATCAGGTACGTACAGCCTTCATATCGACAATTCCCGCCTCCTGGTGATAAGCCAGCCAGGACAATCCATAATGTGAAAGTAGATAAGGGCTCTGCTAGTCGGCTAAAAGAATCCGTTGACGGTCACAAAAAAGCCACGACGGCCAGGCCGGGCCCATCGCCGCCGCCGCCGCCGCCTGCCCCTCCGGCCTCCGCGTTGGTACATGCTCGCGCCTCCCGTGGGAAATGGCTGCCGCGCTTTTCCTTCTCCCCTTTCCGCGTGGCCTCCAACGTTCGTTCCATCGCTCCGCGAGACCGCGACTCTGCCTCGATGGATTATTCCCAGCTAGCCAGCCTCGGTCTTTAACCAACTCGCTGAGATCCCCGATAGCGAGGGCCGGCCTCACCTACCACTACTGCCTCGCCGCCTCGCTTTCAGCGGAGACTAATTCTCATCAATTCTTTATCCTCGCGCCCGGGGTTTTTATTTGCCGGGAGCTTGCGGATTCCGCCAATTTTATACTCGTCCAGTTTACGCCCGGCTCCGCGTCCAATTCTTCTTCGCCCGCCTTCTCCACCGATCCCGCGAGATCGTTTCAACCCTTCCTGAGCTGCTTTCGTGAGTCCTAAGCAACGCCGGCGAGCTAGCGGCGACAATTCATTTCAATGAGGCAGCTTCTGCCGCTGCTGGTGGTGGCCGTCGCGGCGAGCTGGCGGCCGGGCCTCGCGGACCCCGTCGCCGCGGTGGGCGGCGCGCTGCCGGGGCTCCCCGTGGCCGGGCTCGCCGTCGGGTTCTACAACGAGTCGTGCCCTGAGGTTGAGGACATGGTGCTCGCCGAGATGCGCGCCATCGTCGCCAAGGACTGGACCGTCGGCCCGGCGCTGCTGCGGTTCATGTTCCACGACTGCCTCGTCAGGGTGCGTTCGCTGCTATCTGCTTCTCTCCGTAGCTGCCTTTCCTTGTTGCTCCGCCGCGCGCGCTCCCCTATCGCGCGTTCGTGTCGTCGCGAGCGCGACGTCGTGGCGGCTGGTGACGCGCGCGAGGGTTTGCCTGCAGGGTTGCGACGCGTCGATCATGCTCAAGTCGCGGAGCGACAAGGGGGAGAGGGACGCCGTTTCCAGCTACGGCCTCCGCGGCTACGAGGAGGTGGAGCAGATCAAGGCCAAGGTGGAGGCGGCGTGCCCGCTCACCGTGTCGTGCGCGGACATCATCGCCTTGGCGGCCCGGGACGCCGTGTACCTGGTAAGCGCCTGCTGCCGTTGGTCAAATGCATTCGTGATGAGCGAGCTCGGTCGCCGTGGCGTTCTTCATTGCTTCCCCTTGGACCAACAACGTTATTGAGAAAAGAGGCATTTACCTTCTTGCTGCGTGCAGAGCAACGGGCCGCGCTACCCCGTCGAGACGGGGCGCCGGGACGGCAAGGTGTCGGCGGAGTACGACGCCGACAACGACCTCCCGCCGCCCTCCTCCAACATCGTCGACCTCAAGACATACTTCAGCGTCAAGGGCTTGGGCTGGAAGGACCTCGTCGTCCTATCAGGTACTGTACTAGCAAAATTACTCATAAACAATCGACGAACTAGCTTAATTAGCTTCCATTGCAAGTGCAAGCAAAGCAAAGCTCCCAACCAACCAACCAACCGATTGCTCAATCCTTGCCGTCAAAGCGCAGGAAGCCACACGATCGGGCGTGCGCAGTGCTCGACGTTCGCGTCGGACCGCCTCTACAACTTCAGCGGGAAAGGCGAGCAGGACCCGTCGCTGAACAAGACGTACGCGGCGACCCTGAGGGAGGCGTGCGAGGCCGGGCTGGAGAACGACACGACCCCCGTGGAGATGGACCCGATCAGCCCCGGAACCTTCGACCTGGGATACTACCGCGACGTGCTCAGCAACACGAGCCTCTTCCTCTCGGACCAGGCGCTCATGGACGACCGGTGGACCAGGGCGTACGTCGAGAGGATGGCCGCGGCCGAGTCGACGGAGGAGTTCTTCGCCGACTTCGCGGTCGCCATGACCAACATGGGCAGGCTCGAGGTGCTCACCGGCGACAACGGGGAGATCAGGGAGACATGCGCCGCGTTCGTCCGTTGACTAGAAGCGAAGCGAAAGGTAGAGGCTGAGGCTGTAGGCTAGGGATGGGCTGGTTGGTGGGCCGTGAGCTGGTGGTTGCCTGCGACGTGTTGCAAATGCAAGTGGTGGACCGATCGTATCGTCCCGTCACGTGGCGACGGGAACGTGGGAGCCAACCGGGATGCACTTGTGCCGGTATTCTTATTGGTTGGGGTTAGGTGGTTAGAGAATTGATGTCGCCATGAGGCCGGAAGCCGGATACTACTTGCATTATTATTGCTGCCGGAAATGAAATTGATTGTACTTAGGGTGGTGTAAAAAAAGTCGCCTCTTTTGTTCTTCAGCACTGTTTGTTGAGGTGTGTGAATACTTGTTCTGTTGCTCATTCACACGATGATGACCATTGACCAGGTAATATGACAGCTGAGCTGATGCTACTTTGTTCGAAATAATTTGATGTGACGTTTTAAAAAAAATTGGTGTGCTTCTTGCAACGCCGGCAGCCCAACGGCCCAATGTCTTGTTTCCTCTTCTTTGTACGGGCCGCGCGGTCATGCGGGCTTGATCTGCTACGGCCCGCTAACTGCGCCTCCTGTTTGAGCCCGCATGGAGTCGGCCCATTTGTTGGCTCGGCCTCTTTCTCTCGACAGGCTTGCTGGACCTAGCTGGCAACGGCACGTTTTTCTTTTTCTTTTTTGTACGAGGTAAACGACACGTTTCTCTCTTCTGAGATAAACGAGAAACAGTAAGAAATGCACTGGATCGAAAAGCCACATGCTTTTCTCAATTTTCGTTGTTTAGAGACCGCTTGTTTCAGTACTGCCGTGAGATTCCTACGCTAACACGGGCCCTTGCGTAGTTGCGTGTTCAGCAGAAGCATATTCCATCCATTCCATCGCCGTGTCATCATATCACCGCATGTGCAAATGGAAATATTCCGGTTGCGGGGCGCTACTGATAAAATCATCGTGTCATGCGGTACTCAACCTCCCTGCCAGCCTGTGGTTACCAAACCTTTCCGCCTTGGACTTTTGTTATACTCCCCACCCCGCCGGTGCCTTGGAAACCAAGACGCCTGCCCCTGCCACGACACTTTCCGCATCCGTGCTCCCCGTCCGCCCCCGTGTTTCAAACGGGGCATGTACGGCGGCGGGGCCATAAAAGTCCGGTCGAGCCGTCGAGATCCGGCGCCAGATCCGCGCAGCGAGCTCTGAGTCTCTGACACCAGCCGCCCAGTACCAAACGGCAGCAAGCGACGCGAGGGCCACATGGCAGTGTGTACCCCCGACCGACCGGAGCAGCAGCAATCGTAGACGGCGAGGCAAACGCTTGGCTGGATCGGTTTGGTTATCTCCCCAGCCAAGCCAACGACCGGCACCTCGGCGAGCAGCAGCTTCCTTCCTTCACGGCTTCACCCTATCGCCTCGCCCATTCTCATCTCACGGCTCCCGTAATCTCTTCGACGCAAGCCAAAACCAACACGAAGCGGCAACCGATTCCAAATCCGTCGCTGCTTATCTAGCTTATCCCTCCCCCCTCTTCGTCTCCGAACGGCCAACCGATTAGAATTAGCACATCGGGTCTCCATTAATTCTCTCTCGAAACCAAGGGGCCAAGCCGCGCTTTACCTCCTATTCTATTTCACCTAATCCCCTCCCCTCGCCCATCTCTTCCTCGTCTCTCCCGTCCAGGGAAAAAAAGCACACAGAGGAAAAGGAAAAAAAAAAAAAACGAAACCGCAAGCAAACCCTCGCTTTCTCCGATCGAATTGCTCGCCCCCGTGCACCCACACCACCGGGCTCGGCCGCTCCCCACCACCAGTCCTCCTCCCCTTCCCCGCGCCGGATGATCTAGGCCTCTCGCCCGCCCGTTCCGATTTCCCCCCATCGAGCTCCACCCCTCTCCGCGCGGCCATGGCGAGCACCTGAGATACGGTCAGTGGGCTGTTTCTCTGCGAGAGTCCCCACGAGTCCCCACAGAAACAGCCCGGGGGCATCTGCGATCGACTCTCAGCGGCTCGGTTCGGCCTGATTGGCGGTTCCGTCTCGGCTTGGGCTTCCTCCCATCCCTCCTCCGCTTGCTTGGAAGCTAAGGTTGCGCTTGCTTTGTTCCGTTTGCATCTGAGGCGGTTGGGTGCGGGCGGGGCGGTGGTAGCGTGCGCGGGCGGTCTTCGTCGGCCGGGGCTCCATGCGGGACGGCGCGCAGGCGCCTCGCGGCGGCGGGGGCGGCTTCTTCTCGGCGAGGTCGCTCTCCAACTACATGCGGATCGTCTCGTCGGGGGCGTCCACGGCCGCCTCCACGCTGCGCTCGGCCGGGGCGTCGCTGGTGAACTCGATCGCCAGCCACGAGGAGGACGGGAGCCGTGACCAGGTTCGTTTTGCTTGCTTTGCTTCAAGCCTTAAACTGCTCTGTCTCTGCGTGCTTTAGTTTAGCCCCCGCTGATAATTGGGAACTGCCGCACCTTTTTAGTTGGTTGGTTCACGTGTGCGGTTGGTTAAAAATGAGCAAAAAGTGTATTTATGACACTTCCAATTCTGTAGGTGCTCCCCAATGTATTGCAGCACGATTTATACTTTATGCCGGTTTTTTTTTCATGCAGTAAATATGCTGACCATTAGTATATACCCACCGCAATGTTTGAACTGCAAACTCCTTTAGATGTGTGCCACTGGCCCACTGGTACTTGTTCAGCAGTTTACAGATTGCTGAGATGATTTGGGTGTTATCAGACATGCCGAGCTGCAGATATGGAAACTATATAGAGCTATCACAAGTAGGCAAGTTAGCTTGGAGTCCTGCTTGTAATTCTTGGGATCAGAAGTTCTGTTTTGTCTGTACATTCTGGCACCTTATAGTCTACATCCTATCTGTTCCAATGTTAGGTTATGTATAATGAACATGTCCTAATTACAAGATTGGGACAGGAAGCTGTGCTCTGATTTATTAAGAATTACCATTTTGACATGGAAATTAAGCTTGAGTCTGTTTTGTCTGTACATTATGGCATGTTATAGGCTTACAGTCTACATCCTATCTGTTCCAATGTTAGACTATGCATAACGAACATGTCCTAATTACAAGATTTAGACAAGAAACTGTACTCTGATTTATTAAGGATTGCCATTTTGACATGGAAATTAAGCTTGGGTTGGTCCATATACGATATATTAAAATGACTGGATGATGGGGAAAAAGTGGCTGTGATACTGTGACTTTGCATTACTGTCCCATGCTGACAAAACATTATAGTAGGAAATAAAGAATACTCTCCATAAACTATTTGTTCAGCATCCGTCCCATGCTAATTGTATGTACTTATCGATGAGCAATGTGTATAGGTTCCTGATGTAAATTTTTGTGAACTATTGCCTTATTGACAGTAACAACTATAACCAAATGTAAAAAAGAAAGAGCACTGTTTATACACTTCATTTGTTTCTAAATATATTGCATTTAACTTGTCCTAAACATCACATGTTTAGAAACTGAGGGAGTATTTAGTATTTAGCTATCAGCCATGCAAGCTGCATACATGTTGGATCAATGAGCGATGTGCCTGGGCTCGTCATTTTCACCTTTTGAGTATGTGCTCTGTAATCCTTGTAGGCAATACTTCCATGTACCAAGACACCAACATTCTTCTTGTGTGTCTTATAATTTGCAGGTACAATGGGCTGGCTTTGATAAACTGGAATGTGGGGGTGGCATGCTACGACAAGTCTTGTTGCTAGCTTACAAATCTGGCTTCCAAGTATGGGATGTCGAACATGCTGATGATGTACGACAGCTGGAATCCAGACATGATGGCGCTGTTTCTTTCATACAGCTGCTGAAGGATCCAATTTTTACTTCAAAATCTGAAGACAGATTTGCAGATGCACGGCCATTGCTTGCTCTTGCCTGTGAAGGGACTTACACTGGAAGTGGAAACAACCATGACACTAATGTTCCTGTTTTTGATGGAACCAATGGTGCTTTCCATAATATAGGCAGTGAAAATCTTCCTACTGTCATTCGATTTTATTCATTGAGGACACATGAATATGTGCATACATTGAGGTTCAGATCAGCTGTTTATTCAATAAGGTGCAGTCCGAGAGTTGTAGCTGTTTCACAGGCTACTCAGGTATTATTCTATTTTCACTCTTCCAAAGCCTTTCTTTTGTGGATCAAGTGTGATCCTGATGGGAAAAATACGTATTGCAGATACATTGTTTTGATGCTGCGACAATGGAGAGAGAATACACTGTTCTCACCAGTCCTACAGTTGCACAAATTTCTGGTTATGGCCCACTTGGACTGGGTCCTAGATGGATTGCATACTCTGGAATTCCAGTTCCAGTTCCAGATACAAGACGGGTTAGCCCTCAGCTTCTTAGTCTGTCCCCCTTTGTTCCTGCTCCTGGTTCGAATGGTAGTGTGGTGGCATACTATGCAAAAGAATCAAGCAAGCAACTGGCTGCTGGCATTGTAACACTTGGTGATGTTGGATATAAGAAGCTATCCAAGTATTGTGCAGATTTCATTCCAAATGGTAATGGTATTGTAAAGCAAAGGAGTTCTGGCTACAAAGCAAATGGAGCAACAAATGGGCACCACATTGACAGTGAATATGCTGGAACGGTACATACTTTTTCCCAGTATATGTTTCATCATCAGTTCCATTATCCCAAATATTGTTATAAAATTGGTTGACATTGTTGCGAGCTTTACATGTAACTGGTAATAGTAACAATCAATTAACTGCAAGGCCAGTAGGGACCTCAGACTGTCCTGACGAGTTGGTTAACTATCTGATGATGCTATAGAAACATGCTTGTGTAGATTACAACTTCACTTTACAGACCAGGCATTTGGTTGAGTTTGATTTCAGCGAATAAAGTAAGAACAATATCATCCCTCAGTACTAGACGAGATGGTATAGTAGGAAAGATGAGCAGTTTATTCTTTGGTCTGGATGGGATTCAAAAAAAGAGTAGCCTAACGGATTTGCTGGATTGGATTCCTTTTTTTTTTTTTTTTTGCAATTACAAGTCAATTAGTATAATTATGTCATGTCTTTACCTACTTCACAGAATGTTGACCTGTAGTTTGTTCCCTTTGCAATTGCAGGTTATTGTTAGAGATATTGTCTCTAAATTATTGATAGTTCAGTTCAGGGCACACACCAGTCCCATTTCAGCTCTATGCTTTGATCCAAGTGGAACTTTGCTGGTGACAGCATCTGTTCATGGTCAAAACATCAATGTTTTCCGCATTATACCTCCTCCAAATGGGACATCAGAAGCAGGTCAAATTGGAACCTATGTTCATCTGTACAAATTGCAAAGAGGCATCACCAATGCGGTAAGTTGCCATACCTACTTCTCGCTCATTATTTGTAATGTGGTTGACTGTAGAAGTATCACTTTTCTTGTAGGTCATAAAAGACATCAGCTTTAGTGATGATAGTGAGTGGATAATGATTAGCTCTTCAAGAGGAACTAGTCATTTGTTTTCAATATCTCCATATAGTGGATCAACAAGATTCCGTTACAGTGATAATAACCCTGCAGAAAATGATTACGTGGTGGACTCATCATCAGTTAATCATACTGCTCATTGGTCCCAGAAGTCAGCGCCCTCTTTGAGTCTCAGTCAGAAGACACTCTTTGTATCTGGACCCCCTCTCACATTATCTGTTGTTAGTAGGATAAGAAATGGGAGTAACTTGTTTAAGGGTGCTGTCCATGGTGCTGCAGCATTTGCAACTGGTGCTTCCAGTCCAATTTCTGGTGCTATCGCTTCAACATTTCACAATTGCAAGGGTGCTGACCTTAATTCAGATGGCAGTTCTCGCATGAAGTACTTTTTATTAGTATTTTCGCCATCAGGAAGCATCATACAGTATGTTCTCCATCTCTCAACAGAACAGGATTCTGGATTTGATTTCCCCACAGGCCCCATTTCTTATGGATCAGAAAGAGAAACTGATACAAAATTTGTTATTGAAGCTCTTCAGAAGTGGGATGTTTGTCATAAAAGAAATAGAAGAGACAGTGCTGAGAGTTTTGCATATAATGATTTTGAGAATGGAGAAAATAAACTTTTCCAGAAAGTTACGAAAAAAGGAACTAGCATCTATCCATTTGATTGTGCTGCTGTTGAAAGACCAAAGCTCAGCGCTGATGAAAATCGTAATTTCTATATTTCTCAGAGTGAGTTGCAAACTCATGTTGTTCAAACTCCACTCTGGTCTAGATCTGGGGTATTTTCTTGCACTTTTCCCTTTCAATGCAGCATTTTTCTTTTCTGTTTGATTGACATGCTGGGACTCATTGCAATACCTGCTTATTGACTGATGCCAGATACACTTTCAAGTTATGGAAGGGGAAACTTTAGAAGCAGACAATCTCGATATAACTTCAGGGGAAATTGAAGTAGAAAAAGTCCAGACCCATAACATAGAATCGAGGTCAAAGAATCTCATACCGGTCTTTGACTCTCTTCATACATCAAGGTTTCAACAGACAAGGTATGCTCAAAGCTTACATTTGTTGAGCACTTGTTAGTGATTGGTGTAAAGCCAATACAGCTAATTAAAATATTTCATCTATACGGTTGATAAAGGCTGGCTAATCTTTATTAGATAATTCAGACCTTCATCATGAAATGGGAAATAGCTGCAGATACTTTTTTCTTATTAGATTTATCCTGTGCTGACTAATGTACTTCTACCTCTAGGTTGAACACACCTGATAACAGCAGGTATGGACTGCTTCAGCGACAGAAGTCTGAGATTTCAGAAGATGGTAGGCTCTCTCGCAGAAGCAGTTGTAGTTCTTTGGACTGCATATCTGAAGGGCCCAAAAGCTCTGATGATGGCGGTTTCAGTAAATATGTAGTTGACGATAGCAGTGCTTCTGTAAATAACAATCCAAGTGTTAAATTCCATGCCGAGCTTGTAAATAATACTGGGAGCCTTAAGTCAGAGGCCCAGCTCGGATTTGTATATAGCAAAGAGGATGCTGAAGATGAAGAGCAACTCCCAGACCTGTGATATTGACTGTCTGTTAAGGTAAGTGCTCTAGCATATTTGTATTTCATTAGCACTATCTTGCATGATATAATGCATGTGAACTACCCTACCATGCAAACAGCCAGTTGCAGATACATGCCTAGATTTTCTTTGTACATTGTTACTCGTCATGGTCATGAACTCTCCAACATGGCTTGCAGATGATCGATGTGATGGAGGAGCCTCTTTACTCGCTGAAGTCTTCATTGCGCGTGTGTATCTGAATTCTTTCATTTCTCCATCCGGAGTTCTTTTACCTCTCTTCTATAGTTCTATTCATAGGCATTCATGAAAATTTTACCAAGAGAAAAAGATAGAAAGGGAGGTTGAATCATCGCCCTATGGGCATGGAAGCTTTGGTGCTGTGAGTTGGGGTTTCTATCTTACAAAACAAGAATTTGTACATAACATGATTGTTAATTGCATTTCCAATAATAGCACGTAATTTGTGAATATTTGAAATTCCAGTCTCAGCTGCAAGATATCCCCCACCAGTTCAGATATGCCAGTTTCTTTTGTACCCTTCGACTGGATGAACAGAGGACCATTTAGAAAACCTACTTACTGTCAGTTTTTGTGATACCTTTTATTTCCCCGCAGAACTTTTTGCAATAGTTATCTATTTATTAGATAGAAAATTGAGTCTAAGGAGGGATTGGGGAAAAATAGTTGAGTCTTCACTTCAATTCGTACGGATTGTAAAGGGAATAGGTTTATCCAAACAAGCATAAACAGCCTCTGTTCTAAGCGTTTGTAACATTTGCGTCTCATTTTTTGTTGATGTAGTGCTCAACTTTGTTTATTGTGGGCTTAAACAAGTATTATGAAATGGATAGGTAAATTGAATAACTAATGATGAAAATAGAAATGGACCAGGAAAATAAATTGAGGTACGAACTGGTAGGAGTTGATATTACACGGGACATTATTCCATAACTTACCTGAGTTGCTGCTGTCAACTCCTTACCTTCAATTATTTCGTTTTTAGCAGCTGAATTTCTCAAAGCGTATTATTTTTATTAAAAAACAAATGTCTTAACCCTCAGGAATGCTGGACGAATAACAGTATAATAACTTAGCATTGCCTTTTCAAAATTATTATAACTGAGGCAAATAATGTCAATCCGAATGTCGCAACAAAACACGTCCCTTTCTGTATCTGCAACGCTTCAAAACCTTTTTCTGTTTTCTTTAATCTGGTCTCGTGTCTCAGAAGAATCATGGCACAATAAAAGCAGAGTCACAAGACATCTCTCCTCACTCCTGAATTATCAAGGAAGCAAAACAGAGGCCGGAGATGACGAGGACTACTCAACTTGCCCCTCTCCTCGTCGCCGCCATCGCTGTTTCCTTCGTGTCCGCGGCGGCGGCGTCCAACACCACCACCACCTCGTCACACCCCAGCCGCCTCCAGGTGCTACTCGCCGAAGTGTCGCGATGGCGGGAACGCCACCTGGCCGACCCGTCCTCTTCGCCGCCTGGGGTCCGGGCGAACACGGTGGCGGCGTGGGTGCTCTCGTTCCTGGCCGCGTCCGTGTCGAGCGCCGGCGGCGTGGGCGGCGGGTCGCTGTTCCTTCCCATCCTGAACCTGGTGGCGGGGCTGAGCCTGAAGCGCGCCACCGCCTTCTCGTCCTTCATGGTGACCGGCGGCGCGGCGTCGAACGTGCTCTACAACCTGGCGTGCGCCGGCGGCGGCGGCGGGCGGCGGCTGATCGACTACGACATCGCGCTGCTGTTCCAGCCGTGCCTGCTGCTGGGCGTGAGCATCGGGGTGGTTTGCAACGTCATGTTCCCGGAGTGGCTCATCACCGCGCTCTTCTCCCTCTTCCTCGCCTTCTGCACCGCCAAGACGTGCCGCGCCGGGCTCAAGATCTGGCGCTCCGAGACCCGCGGCGGCGCCGGGGCACAATCCAGCAAGGAGCCCCTGCTGCTGCTGCCGCCCGCTGGTAGCGACGCCGAGGACGGCGGCGGCGGCGGCAATGGCGGCGCGGGTGGGTTCCCGTGGAAGGACGTGGCGCTGCTGGTCTTGGTGTGGCTCTGCTTCTTCGCGCTCCATGTCCTCATTGGAGATAAGCACGGAAAGGTACGTGTTGGTCGTCTCGTCTCGTGTTATCATCTCCTCTGCGCGACGTGTTCCCCCTCGCCGCTCATCTCCTGCTCCTGGCACTGAAGGGGAACACCTGTGTGAGGCCCATCACCCACGATCACCATGAGCGCCATGAGCCAGTAACTGAGGAACGGTTCGCTCGATGGGGTCGCGTCACGCAAAGTTAAGCAGGAAAGCAATGTGCCTTTGGAGCCTTTCGTAATCTAGGCTTCTTTTCCGCTTGTCATGTTACGTTTGCATTGCATTATTCGCCTCTATAGTGGGTAGGAGGGGTTGCCCTGCTCGGCTGCTCCTATCCGTCGCGTTTCTTCCTTTGCTAGTGGAGTAGTGGAAGGTCTCGGACGGTCGTTTTTAGTGGACAGGACCCGGGCCTTATCGAGCCTCAACACGGAGGTGCCTTTTTTTGGCCTCGTCATTGGCGTGCGTCTAATCTACTAGATCATTTCCAGATCACTCGCTCTGGACAAGTTGGCCGGTTGATTCTGGAGAGAAACACTAGATCTGTAGGTCCACTTGGAAAGTTATATATGCCAGAGCAGGTAGCAGGTTGCTAAACCTGAATTGTCCTCCACACCTCCAGTCACTATCCGGTGAATGGTCAGCGTCAAATGCTTGTTTGTGGCAAGCCGACTTCGTCCAGGTGCCACCGGTACTGTTTAATCATTTTTTTAAAAAAAAATCCTGATATCCATGTCAATGGCTTCTTGATTCCAGACATTCTGCTCAGGATCGTGACATCGTGCTTCTCCACATTCACTGCATGCTAATTCAGAGTCAGAGCCCCAAAAATGTTTGTGCCAAGTTGAGGACAGTCATTTCTTAAAATTGTTAAATCTGTTGGATCGGTAGGAGTAGATCGAGTGGGGATTTTTCTCTGGGGATGACATACCTTTGGCCTCCTGCTGTCCGCCGTGCCTTGATGACGATATGCACACGGCAGCGACGGGCGGTGTAGATGTTGCAGGGGGCGACGGAGAGGTCGTGGTGGCGCCAGTGGAACTTCCCGTCGCTCTCAGTGCCTCCCAATCGGTGGGTGTGGAGTCTGGTGAACCTTGGGGTGAGAGCCCCCTGGCCCCCACTTCCTGTTATATGGCACTACGCGACGGGGGCCCACCAGCCTTCAATGGGCTGGGCGCCCCCGATCAGGGCGCGAGACAGAGTTTGGTCCAGTCGTTGGACTGGGCCAGTGGAGATCAACCTAACATTCTCCCCCTTGATCTCACCTTTCATACATTCACTTTACATCTTTTAATTTCTTCACTCTTATTGTTTGTTTACCTATTCCAACGCGGATTAGTGCATATGAGCTGTATCATCGTCACGGTCTTTTACCGATAGAATCAACAGCTACAATACACCTCTCTGTGCTGAAAAAGATACTTTTAACCTTTGGGCCCTTTATTGTCCGAAAGTCATAGGCTATACCTTGTACCCATGTCGACTGTGTGTTTTCTGTACACACTGGGCGGTAAGCCTTTAGTAAGCGAAACCGCAAGCACTTTATCAATCACTTTTATGCTCTAAGCATTTCTACATGATTCCGGACTTTCCCCTTTACAACGTATACTTTGCGTCAATGTGTTTTGGCACCACACTTGACTCGTTGTCTTAGGAGTGAAAATGTTAAGATGGTTGTTGCTGTTATCAACCATTATCAACTCCGGGTACAGGTTTCCTCAATCATTTTGCTTGTCCCTCAACCTCATATCATGCTATATCATATATTTACATCACATTGATGATAATTATTTCATTCTTTGGAGCTTTTCCACACAAAGAACTCCAAGTGTGAAAGTTAGCGACAATTGTGGATTTCGCTATACATTTCACTACCTTTGTACTCACAACCTAGAGTACTGATTATTTCTTTCTCAATTTAGCATGAGGCTAATACACTTAATTCCATTCCAGTGATCCATATCTGGAGTGGACATTGCCAAAAACAACCCGGATACAAAAACTATGTCAGGGTAATGCTATACTTTTGCATCTTTCGCATTCGTCAAGCTTCCAACAGCTGAAGCATATGGTACCATATTCTTTTAATATTTACTATACTGATTCTTGGAACGTTTCTAAAACCATTACCCTTGACTAAAAGGACAGACGTAATTTTTCTCGCATGCATACCCCTTTAGAAATTTTCTTAGTATGCCTATGCGATATCTCTAATACCCCTTTTCTTTTATCTTGGTGAATTTCACCAAGATTGAAACTTTGAGGACAACAACTTCTTTGTTTTTATCGTAGACTGACGTCACTGCTAGCAAGTGAGATGTCATCCACATGTACACGTTTAGGAAAAGAATTTCCCATTCCATAACTTTGCACAGATACAATAGTCCTCTCATTTTCTTTAATCCAAAACAACAATTAATTCTCTTAACTATAAATACCATTGTCTAGAGACATGCTCTAGTCCATACTTTAGGTAGTATCCTCTGTGTTCTTTTACTTTCACAACAAAACCTTCAGGTCGTGTCATGTAATCATTTTAGAATGTTTTTCTTTACTTTCATCTGATATGACTCAGATCATGATGTGCCACTAGTACTCAACATAATCTATTTATTCTCTTCGCGCAAAATCTTTTGATTTACGCTTTACATCTTTATATATTCCCTTTTGGAGTCACATTAACTGCAGCCACGAGGCCCTTCGTCGGCGCGTGCACTCACCCGAGGGTGAACGCGCCGCCGTTGAGAGGCCTTGCGGCGGTGTCCAGTGGACGAGCCCGCGGCGCCACACAGGCCACCACGGGACCGCCTGTGCTTTCCCGCATGGAGGCGTCCCTCCGTGCGGTGAGCATGGGGACGGCAGCGAGGAACCCGGTCGACCAGGTGAGTTCCTCCCATCTCCGTCCCTTTCTTCTTTGGTTTGAGACTCCATCTCAACTTCCATGGCATCTGGCCACTTCGATGAGTGAACGCTTCTCATGGCACAAACTTTTTATATGAGGTTGCCGATACTCTTTCTCATGTGCGACAATGGCTCCTGAAGGACAGGTTCCAGATCTTCACTCATTGTTGCACAAGTGGAAACGCCAAGATGGCTCCTGAATCATTGAAGTGGGCACATATGCCCACTTCTCCTCACGATCAATTTCTCGAGTCATCGTGCGTCCCCTCATCATCTGTTTACTTATCTTTGTAAATAGTAGAAACGAAAAACATTTGATCTTTCATGTTAGCCAATTAAAGGCAACTCACTGTGTTGGGTTAAATACTTTAGCATCAATTGAACTCCCCCAGACACGGAAGTGGTATTGTGAGGGTACATTTTCTATTGAGAATATGAACGGGGCTTTTTAATGCCTCCATCCACTATCCCGATGACAAGGTGGAGTAGCTCTGTCTTTCAGCTACTCCATTCTTTTGAGACTTGCCCAGATTAGCATACTGGGTGACTATAATGTCTTCCTATTGGAAGCATTTTCTTTATTTTAGGGGTATCGATATTATGACCGTCGTACTCCCCTGACAATCATATTTATCTTTTTAGATCATTCTTGTCTTCTATGGTGTTGAGGAATATCATATTTCTAAATTGTCACTCATTTCTCCCCCTCAAAATGTGGCAAAAAACTTTGTGCCACAATTTCGAAACCATTCAGAACCTTTTGTGAATGAGAAAAACTTTGTTTACTTTCTTATATGGGAGTAACTTTTTCCGTATAGGAGTGCTTTTTCCTCATTTCACTTTGAGAACTAAAAAACGAGTCTTTTATCAGTAGTGCTTTTGCATGGTCAATACTAGGACAGCATAAGAGCTACTCTATACTTTTTCCACATCGTGGGATACAACAATAAGCACATGAGTCATTACATCTTCCTCCCGCCATGCAGGACAAGTCCTTTGCCAAACTTCTCCCGCCGTGCGGGATTGTCTGACATAAGTATTATGCCAACTGTACCCCACCATGCGGGTATTTCTCAGACTTTTTCTTTTCTGTTGAGCGAGTACAATCATTTACTTTTCCCCGCCATGTGGGATAATCCCTTATAAGGATCATAAATGCCAGAATTGGCTCTCTTGTCTATTCATAAATAAATATGAATACTCTTTTAACACACATGATTAATTCAACGTTGGTCAAAATAAACATGCATATCACTTATGACATCTCATATCATGACGATTGTAAATCAAAATACATTCTTTTCATAGAGAGTACATGAAAAAAAAATTCTCAAGTAAAACTCCCAATGATCTTTCATTTCTTGGATCAATACCCGAGAATGCTTTTCTTTTGAAGGTACTCATTAAAGAGAACATTGTTCATCTTCTTGCAATTGAATATTGCACTTTTCAACTTTTGAGTCGCAAGTACCCAGCTCATTTTTCTTTTATGCCCTCAAAAAGCATGAAGTTCTTTTTGTCTGAGAAAATATTAGCCAATATTCAACAATAATGAGCATGAAAATGACCGTACATTAGTTTGATTAAAGACATGCACATTAACTTATATTCTAAGTCACCGTTGGGCAGAAATAGAATAAAACGACATTCTTCTACATCAATTATATATCACCTTGGGCAGAAATAGAATTAATGTAGACAATCTCATAAACAATATCGTGAAATTGTTATTAAGTAACTTTATACAGAAAATAAAAATATCATCAGTTTCTTTGCAGCGGAAACGAGAAAAATGTTTCTCGACTTTAAAGAGCATCTCTTAATCTTTATCTGTACTCTGAAAATTGATCACCTTGATGCAAAATTTCTCAGAGATTTTAACACTTTAATCATAAACATCATGGAATTATAATATTGTTATCATCAACGTTGGTCAGAAAATAACAATACTATAATTTATCTTTGCACAAATATCTTTCTATTCGTAGTTCTCCAATTAAATTATCTCGTTGGTTCAAAAATAATTGGAGAAGTGAAATTCTTTTCTTTTGCAGCGGAAACTTTTTTTTTATTTAGAAGCAATATCACCATTATCTTCACTTTTCTCTAAACAAATTAAACCGATGGTTCAAATTTGAAGAGTTCAAACTGTACAAAAATTATCAAACTATTGCTTCTCAAAGGAATAAAACTAACTCATACATGGAGCTCTTCTTTCTTTCAATTTCGCGAGAGTTATTTCAACTTTTCGGCCCTCGCTAACTCGGTCGGTGTGGCCTAAAAGCCTGACACACGGCACGTTCGTGCTCTTAAAATTTAATTTTTCCATTGGTTCGAATTAAATTAAAGAGCAACAATATAATCTTTTCGCAGCGGAAACTAATAAATTCATGCATATTCAGAAGTAATATAACTTTAACATATTCTTTTAATCTCTAGAACATTTATCTCGTTGGTTCAAAAAGTAATAGGGATCATAACTATACACAATTCATCAAAAATAAAAGCTTCTGAAAATGCAAAACCAAATCTAAAAGCAAACTTCACTTTCGGCCCACGAGTAAAACCAGCCCGCGTCGACCTTTTGCGCGCGCGGCCACAGCTCCGGGCAGCCCACTCGGCTCGGCCGGCCTGTGTAGCGCCCACTTGGGCCCGCGGCCCAGCAGTGCGCGCCGCGCGCCGCACGGCCCATGCGCGGCTGCTCGGCTCACGGCCCATTGGCCCATCGCGCGTGGCCCATCAGCCGCCAGCCGCTCCTGGCCGTCCATCGACACGGATCAGGATCCGACGGCTCGGCGCGCGTTTCGCGGGAGCAAAACCGCGGCCAGCTCCCGCCGAAACCCTAGGGTTTCATTTTTCTCTCCCCCAAACATGTGTCTCAGTGGAAACGCCTTTGCCTCGTAACCGACAGGTGGTGGGTTCGAATGCTATCTCCACCGCTTTGTTCTGCCTCGTCGGTGGCGGCCGGCCCGGTGCTCCTCCAACTCCGGCCGCCGGCGCCATGGTCGGCGACCTGGACCACCATGGTGCCGGGCCTTCTTCTTTACCCTCACCCCGTCTTCTCTTCTTTTCCCAGCGACGCGCGACGGCGGCGAAGAAGGTGCGGCCGCCCTTGGCGGCCGGTGGAGGAATGGCGATGGCGCCGCCGCTGGTCCCCTCGCCGGCGCGCGCGCTCGCCCGTGGGTGAGCGCGCCGCCGTCGAGCGGTCCCACGGTGGTGCCCTAGGCACCCGCGTGAGCTGCGGCGGGATGCCCTGCGAGCCCATGGCTCGATCTTTCCGGCGAGCCCGCGGCTCGGGCCGTCTTTCCACACGCCGTCGATGGACGGCCCAGTGGTGTGGGCGACGCTGAGTCCTCCAGGTAGGTCCCACCGGCTCTCTTTCTCCTTGTTCTTCTCATCTAGGGTTAGGGTTCTTTCTTTTCTATTCTGATTCCTTCGATCCGAGATCGATTCCACTCTGTTCTTTCGATTCGTGGTCGAATCCAACCCCAAATCTCAAACCTACTCACTAGAATCCGGCTCTGATACCAATGTTAAATCTGTTGGATCGGTAGGAGTAGATCGAGTGGGGATTTTTCTCTGGGGATGACATACCTTTGGCCTCCTGCTGTCCGCCGTGCCTTGATGACGATCTGCACACGGCAGCGACGGGCGGTGTAGATGTTGCAGGGGGCGACGGAGAGGTCGTGGTGGCGCCAGTCTCAGTGCCTCCCGATCGGTGGGTGTGGAGTCTGGTGAACCTTGGGGTGAGAGCCCCCTGGCCCCCACTTCCTGTTATATGGCACTACGCGACGGGGGCCCACCAGCCTTCAATGGGCTGGGCGCCCCCGATCAGGGCGCGAGACAGGGTTTGGCCCAGTCGTTGGACTGGGCCAGTGGAGATCAACCTAACAAAAATATGAACTCGCAACAGCCACAGCAAATACATGTCCTCGTTCAGATATTTTATAGTCCAACAAAGCATATGATGAACTCGATCTTATCTGCACAGGGTGTGATGAGGATAAAACCCTGCGGCGTCGCCTACTGGCTTATCACCTTCTTCCAGCTACCTGCCGCCGTGGCTTTCACGGGGTACATCATATACGCCAAGCGGAAGAAACACGTTGTTCATAGCCAAGAGGATGGCAAGGTACGTCGGCCGATTTTATCTTCTTCTTGTTGTTGTTGTTGTGGCATATCTCAAATCAGAGCAACTTGCACTGAGCATGACATGGCCAAAGCAGGAGGATCTTGTGGGAGCTACAATGGAGACCCTGCCGTCACTTACGTTCCCGCTGGCGGCTTTCGTCACTGGGGCTCTGAGTGGCCTCTTCGGCATTGGAGGGGGGCTGCTTCTCAACCCTGTTCTTCTTCAAATTGGGATAAACCCTCAGGTATCTAGCATACCAGGGAGTTTTTTTCCCCTACTATATACTGTTCCATATTTTCCAATAATGCATCACTATTAGTATTTACGGTTAACTACCAGTACAGCATTCAATCATGTTTTCAGCCTTACAAATTCTTGGTTTGCAGACTGCAGCAGCGACGTCTTCGTTCATGGTCCTGTTCTGCGCGTCCATGTCCATGGTTCAGTTCATCCTGCTGGGCATGAAAGGCATCGCAGAGGCCTCCGTTTACGCGGGGATATGCTTCGTCGCGTCGGTCGTCGGGCTCGTCGTGATCGAGCGGGCAATAAGGAAGTCCGGCCGGGTCTCGCTGATCGTGTTCCTAGTCACCGCCATCATGGCGCTCAGCACGGTGATCGTCACCTGCTTCGGAGCGCAGGATGTCTGGAGGCAGTACACCAGCGGTGCCTACATGGGCTTCAAGTTGCCTTGCTGACATCTTCAGAATTGCTGACAGAGGGGCTTGATGTCGGCTTCTTTTTTGGCTTGGCCTTTTCGGTTTCTGAAGGAAGATTTTGCTCTTGAAGTCTTGAGTGATATTGTAATGGCTTAGCTAGGGGCTTACTTGCTGAAATAATTTTCCTACCGGTGAGCTTCCTGGAAGGAGGCAGCACTGCTTGTGGGCAATGGAACAATGATTAAGCTTATAAAAGAAGTCAGGTCTTCTATGTATAGTTGGCCATTTGGCACGAGGCCCATGGGCCAGCCCACATCACGAAAATATGGCCCGACACGAACACGGGCCTAGCACGACCGACGTCGTGCCCGTGCCGGCCCAGCCCGTCCTCATGCTGTGCCTGGGCGGTGTCGCCAGCCCACCGTGCTGGCCCAGCATGGCCCGAAGCCAGCTGGCCCGACGTGGCACGGTGGACTAGCACGTGGCCCAGCCGGCCCGACCGCGCTGCTCCCCAACCCCCCACCCCAAAACCCTAGCCTCTAGCACCCACTCGCACCGAAGCGCCCTCTCCGCTCCCAGCCTCCTCTTCGTCTCCCACCTCGCCTCTCCCAGATCCGCCGCTTCCCCGCCCCCATGACGTCGGCCGGCCTCTCCTCCCCACCTCCGACTGTCGGATCTACACCACCCGGACTCTCCTCGCCACCTCCGGCCACCGGATCGACGCCGCCCGGGCTCCCCTTGCCCTCTCGGCTCTCTGCCGACTGCCGCCCACTCGTCCCGTCCTCTCCCTTTCTCTGGCGGCGCCACCACTTCTCCTTGCCGTCGTCGGCCTTCCCTCGCTCCTCTCCGCCGTCAGCCTTCCTCGTTCCTCTCCTCCGTCAGCCTTCCCTCGTTCCTCTCCTCCGTCGCCGCCGCCTCTGCTCGTCGCTCCAGCTCTCTGCCGCCGCAGCCGCCCTTCCTTTCCCGCCGGCGTCGTGCCGCGGGCTGGCACGAGCACGCGCGGCACGACGGGCCGCCGTCGTGCCGCGGGCTGGCACAGCACAGCTAAGAGGCCATCGTGCTCGTGTTGTGCCCCCTCTTCGGCGCGTAGTGCCGGCACGGCACGGCACGAACTGCCCTTCGTGCCGCGCCGTGCCGTGCTGCATCGTGTCATGCTGAGGTCGTGATGTGCTGTGCCGCCCATATGGCCAACTATACTTCTATGTAGTATGTGTCGCTATCGTCCTGTTGCCAAAGCGTTCACTTTCGTAGGCGCTTGTTCACCGGCTATTTGCAGCTTATATATATGACACACTTGAATGTTTTGAGCTGTCAAAAAGGATATCTATATGAATGCTCCGCTGTCAAAAGATACTTGTGGACTCTGGTGGTCTCTTGTGCGAACAAAAGACCAACAACATGATCTTGCCACCATCAATCGAACATCTATCAACAGCGATACATCAACAATTTATACTTGTGTACTACCTCTTGAGAAAGGCATGACCATTATTTTCATTAGTACCAATACGAACAAGCCATGCATGATCTTGCTAAAATACAAAAGTTCTACAGACTGTAGGATCAGCTGAGCTGTTTATTAGCATCATAACAACTACTTGTTCCTGCATCCAGAAACCTGTAAACTAACAGACAGATATACAATAATAACCTTCAACGTCGCCGACATAGCAAGGACACATGGATTCTTACTCAACTAACAGAGTATACATGGATTCACATTGTCTATCTGTGCAGACAAAGTTAACGCCTGCCTGCCTATACCAATCACGGACCAAAGAAGCAAAACGAAATTCTCTAGCTGAAACACTGACAAGATAATGGACTCTAATGCAGATTTTGTAAGTCGGGGCTCTCGTGAGCCCCGAATTGCTCTGCCGCCGCTGCCAGGTGGGGCCTAAGCCCCGTCCTCGCCAATGTTCTCGCGTCTGTTCTCACCTTCTTAACCGCGGCCATATCCAGCGCGGCGGGCGTCGGCGGGGGCTCACTAAACGTCGCGATCCTCAGCGCCGTCGGTGACTCGGCGGGGCCAGCGCCAAGACGGCGACCGTGTTCTCGAGGTTCATGGTCGCCGGTGCCGCCCTGTCCAACGTGCTCTGCACCGTCTTCCTCCGCGGGGCCGGGCCGGGAGGCGAGCGAGGCGGAGGCGCTAATCGACTACGACGTCTCGCAACCGTGCGTGCTCCTGGGCGCCGGCGTCTGGGTGCTGTGCGACACCGCGTTCCCGGAGCGGCTCGCCACGGTGTTATTCGCTGCGTTTCTAGCGTTCACGACATTCAGGATGTGCCGCGCCGGGGTCAGGAAGTGGCGTGCGGAGACAGTGGCCATAAGGACGATTGCGGAGAGGACGGAGGCTGTATTTATGATAACAAGATTTTCAGAATTAGATCACACTTTATTATATTTAAATTAAAAAACTTAGATTTTTTAAAGGATAAACCATTCATTCATCCAATTTTAACAACTAGAACAAATCCACTGAACTTGTGGACAATCTGGAGTTGGGCAAATCATCTCCACAAATTTAGAACAAATCATCTAAATTTGGATGTGGGCTGTTGGGCAAACTCGGATTCGGGAAGAATCTTGTTGCCTGGGCCGGCGTAGAAACTGCATACCGGCGCCGGGAACTCGGAAGTCCGCAGGTCCGCTGCCGAAGAACGATTAGCGGACTCGGGAGAGTGGAGACGGAAGTGGAGCTCGTCCGCCGTGTTGGATACGCGCACGGGTAGGCGGCGCCGTGCATGCGTACCCGAGCGACGCGGCGTGCGCGTGCCCTCCTTCGATCAGCTTTTCTGCCAAAAAGCGAGCCCGGCTTTGCTGTGCTCCTCGGCCGCTTTTGGGTGCGCTTGGGCATCACCCATTGCCCCTTTGGCTCCCGCATTTGGCACCATCTGATCTGCCCCCGTGCTAGCGTCGCGCATCGCACCGCACGGGAGCTGCTGGCTCGCTCGCAGCCGTTGCGCCCGCTCGCGCTCGCATGCACAATTGCACACGCGCTGCAGGGGAGGGCGGGAGGGCCGGGCCCGCGGCCGCGGCCGCGCGCTCTCGCCATCTCGCCAGTCCCCCCACGCCCTTGGGCCTGTTCACCCGGCCGTATCCCGCGCCGGCAGATTCCACGTTCCTCTGGAACGGAATGTTTCGCCTCGGCCTTTGAGCGCTTGGCGGCGCGTTGCGCTGGAACACTGGAGCGTCCAGGACAGGACAGCCGCGCGCGGCACCAGGGCACGGCAGAAGGCGCCCCCGCTCGCGCGGCCGGACAACCGCAACGCGCCGTGGTGCCGGGGCACGCGCGCGGCCGGGTTTGCCGAGGCCGAGCCCTTTCTTGTGCTCGCGCCGCCCGGCACGTACGCGATGGGATCGCCGGTTTGGCGGTTGCCCGCTGCAGGCTTTCCTTGCGGCTGGATACGGTTGTCCGCAAGCGGCCGCGCGCTTTGCAGAATTCTGGATGCGTGCGTGCCCAGGGAATGTACCCTTCGTCTGGACAGACTCGCAGCGCACATGTGCCTATCGATCCAAAGGAGGCACATATAGAAACTTACCCTTGCAGGAAACTGGCGAATGTACAGCAGTGTTACTACATGTTCTGAAGGTTGATCTATACTCTCCCGAGTGTGTTCTGCCTACCAGCTCCTTGGCTGTTTCCGTGTACCAGGATCTGTCACGACCAAATTCCATTGCAGGGTTTGTAGCCTGTGCATGCATGTAGGGTGAGTGAGTGACTGGCACGGCAGTGATCCGTCTGTGTATAAATGGAGGACCAGCGGCTGTGCTGTGCACCTCCTTGTTACATCAACCTCAGGCACACTGACTAGATCGTGCCCTCTGAGTGAATCGAACACATGGCGAAGATGAAGGCACTGGCATGCGTCGCCGTGGCACTGTCGCTGATGATCCACGCCGTGACGGCGGCGGACTACGTCGTCGGCGACCCGGCCGGCGGATGGGACGGGAAGACAAACTACAAGTCCTGGGCCGCAGCCCAACCGTTCGCCCCAGGAGACACCTTGAGTAAGTTGCTATCAACAGCTCATCATCACATAGTACTCCGTATATTCGTAATCGTACTCGTACGTCTTGCTGTGACTGGGCGCCATTAGTTGCATTTGCATGTCTATTAAGGCCAGTAAGATTGTTATGGCACGTGTGTGATTATTCTTATGCGCATGCATGCAACAACCTGCGTGCAGCCTTCAAGTACAACACCTACCACAACGTCCTGGAGGTGACCAAGGACGCCTTCGACGCGTGCACGACGACCAACCCGATCTCCTTCGACAACAGCGGCACCACCACCGTCCTGCTCACCATGCCAGGGACGCGCTACTTCATCTGCGGCGCGCCGGGGCACTGCCTGAACGGCATGAAGATGGAGATCGAGGTCGCCGACCGCCCCGCGCCCACCGTTCCGAGCTCGCCGCCGCCGCTTCCGCCGCCACCACCACCGGCGCACGACGCGAAGCAGCAGCCAGCTGCGCCGGCGCCGACGGCACCGTCGTCCCCGGCGTCCGCACCGTCGTGGGCTCCTGTGCCGGCGCCGGCGGGTGCGACGCCGAGACATGCAGAGCACAACAAGAAGCACATGAAGAAGAGGTCGTCGTACTGCCCGCCTGAGACCTCCTCGGTTGCGCCGGCACGGCCCCCCGTGGTGCAGGCCGTGGAAAATCTCTTCCCGTTCGCAGATGTTACCCCGATGTCCTCACCTCCGCCGCCGCCGGCAACGTCGGGCGGGCCTAAGGCCGTGCTGCGAGCAACGTGGAGCGAGGCCACCGCAGCGCTAGCAGCTCTTGGCGGGTTTATGCTTCTAGCACTGTGAACCGAAGAGGTCATCGACGAGATCTATCATATCGTGCACGTTTCATTCCTTAATTTGTGTGTTGTATAATTAGATTATGATGTGTGGTATGGGTGGAGAAAGCTGGGAAATAGACGTATCTTGGGTTGTTGTGAAGTCCTTCTTTGAATGAGTTTATATTATCCTTATTTCTTTTGGTGTCATTCAACAAACAAGGGATTTGGTTTAGATGTGATGAACCAACACTGTTAGTTTAAGCGATCTAAGTGACTGTAGTTTGCAGAACACTACAAGTTCTTATAGTCGGATTAGCTAGCAAGTAGCAGGGGGCACGGACCTGTGAGTGTAGTGTAGGTACCATCGCACAAACAACCGAGAAGAAGGGGAAGAAGAAGGAAAGATATGAGAAATAATGAGCCTGTGGCTTTTTCGGATAAAGTGAAACATTTTGATGGTGTCATGGCTACCTTGACTACTGCTGACACCTATATCAACTTCGCTACTAAATGAAATAAATTATATGAGCAGGCTCGGACACGACCTAATTTTTTTCAGATCTGGTTTGCTCTGATCACGTTAAGTCCCAAAGCAGTCATGGGCGGGCTAAATCCCAGCGGGTACTCAAACTGGATTTTGAGAAAGCCTTTGAAAAAATTGAACATGAAGCTATGCTACAGATTATGAAGTTTAAGGGATGTGGAGACAAGTGGATTCAGTGGATGCAAATGATTTTCAACTCTGGAACTGCATCTATTCTCCTTAATAGAGTACCAGGAAAAACATTTCATTGCAAGTAGCAGGGGGCATGGACCTGCGAGTGTAGTGTAGGGATCCCACAAACAGCGGAGAAGAAGAAGGGGAGGAAGGGGAAGAAAAGGAAAGATATGAGAAATAATGAGTTAGTGGCTTTTTTCGGATAAAATGAAACTGTTGGGGAACACGACTTCGGAAGCAACCCCCCCCCCCCCCTCCTTGGCGGAGTCCCGATTATCGTTGTCTATTAATGGTGTTGTTCTCTTAGTGCATCAGGATTTGGCTGTTATCGTGCTCGGAGTCTGGTGGCGGAAAGAGCGCCGCGAAGGTGATCGCATGACTTCGGGATTGATCTGCACGGCGTTTATGGCGTTCGCAACTTCGCACTCTGCCAGGGGTCTCGAAGAGAAGGGCATGAGGCTCAAGATTCACGAGGGCTCGTGAAGTGGGCATAGCACTTCGCGAAGGAAGACGATTCGAGAGGCGTGTGAAGTGAAGGAGGCGTCAATGATCAAAGGCTGGCTTCGTAAAAGCGTGCCAGGAGTGTAGAGTAGTGACGTGTAAAGTTACAGCTGTAAAAGTAAAAGGAAAAGACTTTTAAGCCCCGAGAATATTCGGGAATGTAGCAGTTGGAGGGGTAATCCCTAGAAACTTGTAAAGTGACCACCCTATAAAAGGAGGGCTACTGTACAGAAAAGGGGATCGTCTTTTGAGAACAGAGAACACTTATCATTGAGCGAAGTGTCTTGGATTATTATTCGGGTAATTTTCTTGTGTTGTTTGTTTAGTAGCTCTTTGGCTGTTGGCTAGTCTTTGGGCTGGTAGGTTCTTTATCCTAACAGAAACATTGATGGTGTCATGACTAGCTTGACTAGTGTTGAAGACCTCTATCAACTTCGCTACTAAATGAATAAATTATCTAGTGGGCTCGGACACAACCTGATTTTTTCCAGATCTGGTTTGCTCTCATCAATCCCAAAGCAGTCATGGGCGAGCTAAGTCTCAATGGGCTTGGACCGGGCCAGGCTAGAATTTCTAAGGTCTATTGGTAAACTTATTGTGTGCGTGTGTGAACGAGTATAATTGTCTACAATGTATCTCCTTCTATAAACTCGTGTTGAAATGCTAATTAAATAAATTTTACTTGTCTAAAACTCAGGAATATATTTTTCACCGAGACACGAAAAAGTGTGAAACAGCCCACGCACAACAAATCAGATTGTACAGTAATACAGTTACGCATGCTCTCTTCGATTCTTTTACAACGTTGAGAAACTACTCGCACGAGTATTATCCACTGCCTGCGCCGCCGCAGTCACTCGCAGTCCGCGCCGTTGTCGTCGTCGTCTCCGTCGAGGAGGTCGCGGGCCTCGCGGCGGTACGTCTTGATCTCGTCGTGCTTGAACTTGTACCTCCCTTTCTCGGCCTTAGCCATATAGTGCTTCTCGTAAGCGGTGGCGCCGGTGGACTTGGAGTGGTTGGTGGGCTTCCTCGGCGCCCTGACGAGGCCGCCGTTGGCCACCGCCGCGCCGTCGTACACCGCGTGGCGCGCCTTCATGCCCAAGAAGCAGACCACCCACCCACGCTGCCGGCCCTCGCGACGCATCCTGCTGCTCTCTCGTGTCTCTCTGTCTTGTGGTTGTGGAACGCCTGTGGCAAACTGGCAATGCGTGGCCGCGTTGGTATGCTTGCTATATTTATGGGCCTGGTGTTGGTAATCCCGTGTCCGTCTCGGTCACGAGACTCCGTGTTGGGTCGGTGAACGGTAGCTTTGGGCCCAAGCCAGACGAACGGTGCCCCCACGGAAAATTGGTCAGGCCGAACTAGATGGAATTGGGCTGGACCGAGCTCTTTGGGAATACACGTTTCGGCGTTCGGGACTTCGGGCATACGCATGCCACTTCCACTCCTCGCATCATTCTTGATAGCTGGTGATGCAATGGAAGTGAAGTGAAGCTAGCATTTTGCCACGGCCCAGGGCCGCCGAAAACTAACGAAATCCTCGTGACGGGACCGGAGCTCCTGCTGCCGCCGAACAGCGGTAGCCTTGGCACTTTGCCCTCGTGTAGACCTGCGCGGCGGCCGCAAAGCCGGAACACCTATCGTAGCCTACAGTTGCGGCAGCAAACTCTTGTGGATCGTGCCTGCAAAATGCAGGTACGTATACAGTCTTGAGAGCGAGTGTCACTACACGTTTCGAAAAATAAAACAGCGCGCGATATAGTTTACCCCTGAACAGAAAACAACTCTCATCGCCTGGCCTTGTACGGTGTACGTAACGCTAAGCTAGTGCTAGCAGCAGGAACGAGCTGCTTCTATACGTACTCCACCTGAGAAAGCCATGATGCGCATCATTGTTCGGCAAAAGCTGATCCAGCAGGCGTGTCTGAAACTCCGAATACAGAGTACTTCGTCACATGCATGCACAGCTTTTGTTTCTCACTAGTACTTACATTACACTTCCCAACTCCAAGCACTGCGAGCGGACAAAGTTTACTGCCAACACGAGTATTAGCACATCATTAGCACGTCGATTAGTCCTAACCCTTATTTTAACAGCAGCATGACACTGACACACTCATTATCTAAAAAAATGACACTGACACACTCGCTAACAACGATCTTTGACCGTAACACTTTCGTTCCACGGCTCCAAACCTTTGTTTCAGCAGTATATAGTTGCGTACAGAATGATGCCGCTTCCTCTAAGCACTGTCCCTTAAAAATGGAACAACTTTTAAGCACTGATTCAGGAGATTTCGACTTTTCTGAGTGCCGGCCAATTGTACAGAATTTGTCTCCAGCTACCACCAATCCACGAAATGATGACGGATTAGGCTCTAGAGTAATGGTTATGATGATTGTGGATCGACTATGCCAAAACTTGGGCGAGGAATGCGTGGAGCTCTGAACAATATCGCCATTTGCCCACTTCCTTCCAAGTGTAGTGTTCCGTGCGTGTGCTCTGCGTACATCAGTGCCTCCACGTACTACAGTAGTTGGGGACTATAGTAGTTCCTGCACGCATGATTAACCTGCAAACAGTGTCAAAGTGTCTGCGGAAGCAGCGTGTTGTACCAGTACCAAGGCGTGGAAAGCAGAGCACATTGAACCCGGCATAAATGGCCTATCTACTAACATCTGAGCACCTCTCTTTCCCTGTCCTGATGATTCCTGAAAAACACGACCCTGCTCAAGCCTCAAGTGGTTTGGCACCGCAATATCGCTGTCCGTCACCCCTGTATGCCATTCGACGATCTCCAATCAGTGAACGAGTCCCTCTCGAGAGAATGGTCGTTAGCGTCGAGCCGCCATTGCCGGCCTCGACCAAACCTACCTGACGCGTCTCGATCAGGTTTCGTTTCGCCGGTCGTGCTGCCCTGCTCGTATCATTCCAGCGGACAGCGGCAAGCTGACACGGTTGGACAGGAGAGGCGGCTCATGAATATCTCCCTTCGATGATCAGATCCGACGGCCACGGGTGCTTTGGCTACCCGGCCGTAGTACGAGACGGCAGGGCGAGTTAAGACAAACAGTTGGGAGGGGCACGGAAGATGACGGGAAGAAACGAACCTGCAACGCCTGTCGTTACCGCCAACATAATCATGCCGTCGTCCTCTACCCTTGGACCACGCACACAGTTTTAGCACTACACGTACAGTACGGCGTACGCGTACGTATTCTGCTTGATACTGCTGTTACAAACAGAATGCATGGCCCCCCTCGTGATCTTTCGGTTCCCTCCCAGCACGCTGCAGACTTGTCACACATGATGGTACACCTACACGTCCGGTAGTAGCTACTTCGCGCACATGTCGCTGGTCCGTCACGACACTTGGATGTGGAGGAGTATGCGTAGGTCTCTCTGGTGGCCAGGAGTGTGCTTCGGAGTGCAGCTGAAGGAGATCGCAGGAGGTGATTGCTACGGGTAGAGTGTTACATTCACCATGGAGTTATTTTTTTTTTTCAGGAAGGCGCCGTAGCAGTAGTCGCAGGAGGTGACGAAGCGCGAGACCTCTAGGCGGGGGCAGTGAAGGCGCATTTAAGGTCGCGTTGGAGCCGTTTGAGAGCCTTGATTAGGACAAAGCCTTGACGCCGCGGTCTGCCTTCTTTTACTGCCGTCGCACGCACATGCTGCTGCTGATTGCACTATTTTAGCGCCAACACCGTAATCATTGCGATGATAATGTCAGTTAATGATGTACTGCACCGTAGCTCACCAGCACACCGACAAATTGACAGAGCCGTCCCGCCCGTCCGCGCATTTCTTTCTTGCCATGAAACAAACACGCAAGCCAACGATGAAACACAGGGCCCCTGGGAGAGAACCCGGGCGAACAGCTGATGCATCACTATCCGAAAACCAGATAAAAACACCGGCGGCTTTCTCATGGGCATCGCCGCCCAACACCTCGATCCAATTGGCCACGGCAGCACCGAATAGCCGAGTTCGAGCATACGGGAGTACGCACCGACACGTACGCCCGTCTCTGTCCGCCCCTGTCGTGCCGTGTCGTGTCCCGTACCGGAGCACGGATCGCGGCCGGCCCGCATCGGCGATCTCGTTCGGTTGCCGCTGCTCGCTCGCAATCACGGCCGCCCCGCCCCAAGGCAGGGGTCCTGCCGTCCTGCGGTCCCTCCTCCGTCACCCGCCTCCGCTTCATTACAGTTCGAGATTTGTTCTTACGTGTCGGCCTGGTCCCCGTCCCGGCACCCGTCTCGTTCTTGTACAGTTGGGCTTTGGCCGCTCCGGGAACTAGCCAGCCTCGCTGTCAACTTGTGACCCCCCGCCAGGTCGCAGGGTCACAGGTCGTCGCGCGCCGCGCACCCACCGCCCTCGTCTCCGCCTTTAACTGCTCTGAGCTCGGCCCGGCGGGCAACACGCCAGGGCCGCCTCCCCTGCAAACAACCACCACATCAGCAGCAGCAGCCGCGCAGCACCGAGCACTCGAGCAGGGGAGCACGAGCAGTTTTGGTTTGGTGGCGCGCCTTTACTGCCCGCCCCCGCCCAGCCCAACACTCCCAGGGAGGATTTTAATTGCCCCCGCCAAGCCTCTCCCTCCCTCCCTCGCTTCGGATGCCGCTCTGCCGCGCCCGCTTGCCGCGAGTAATGCAGTGACCGCCTGACCGACCGAGCGGCCAAAGCCAACGACGCAGCTGCGCGCCACCGCCCGCGACGCGATGGGCGAGAGGCGGAGGCGTGGGAGCTCCGCAGCAGCAGCTGCTGCCCCCGCAGGTGGAGGCGGCAGCGGTGCCGCTACGAGGGCTGAGGAGGAGAAGGCCGCGGCGGCGGGGAAGGCGGCGCCGCCGACGGTGTGGTTCGCGCTCAAGCGGTCGCTGCACTGCCGCTCGGCGCCATCGGAAGTCCACGTGCCGCGGGCCAAGCAGTCCCAGTCCGGCCACCCCACGGCGGCACTCGGCGGCGGCGGGAGCCTGTCGTCGATCGTGACGAAGCGCGCGGCGCCGCGGTCGGGCTGCTCGCGCTCCATCGCGAACCTTCGCGACGTGATCCACGGGAGCAAGCGGCACCCGGGGCAGCCGCCGAGCTCGTGCAGCCCGCGGTCGATCGGGAGCAGCGAGTTCCTCAACCCCATCGCGCACGAGGTCGTCCTCAGCACCAACTCTCGCTGCGAGCTCAGGATCACCGGATTCGGCGGCTGCGGCGGCCTCGGCTCCGTCGGCGTCGCCGCCGCCGCCGCCGCCGCGGACGGTGGTGGGCCCGACGGCGCCGGCGGGGTCGTGTCGTCGTTCGTCGGCACGCTCCGCCCCGGCACGCCGGGACCCGCGTGGGCCGGGCACGGCCTCCCTTACAGCGGCTCCATGCGGGGAGGCGGCGGCGGCGTGCGGTGCACGCCGCCGAGGTCCCCGAACGTGCTGCTGGAGCGGAACGGCTCGGTGGCGGCGGCGGCGGCCGGCCACCGCGCGTCGTCCTGCGAGGAGAACGCCAAGAGCGCCGGCAATAAGGGCTCCGGCGGCGGCGGGCTCAGCTGCCACCGGTGCGGCGAGCACTTCGGCAAGTGGGAGGCGCTGGAGGCGCACCACCTCTCCAAGCATGCAGGTGAGGGCCTGGCCACCGCGCTAGCTGCTGACACCTGCGTCTTCCCGCTTCGCGTCGCATCGCATTGCATCTCCCGTCGTACAGTACCGATGAGCTTTTGGTGGTGGTACGCACAGCACAGTCCCCTCCGTGGATCGCCACGCCGTCCGGCCGGTGGGCGGTGGCGCTTTAGTTAGTGCCGGCCGCGTCTTTAGTGGGAAAAAGTTTGCAACTACCTGGTACAGGGTCCGTGGATTCACCGCTCGTCCAAACTTTTTGCTTCTTTTTGCAAACCCATGCTCGCTACTTTTTCAATTACTGCGTGCCTGTGGCATCAGATTCTGTTGGATTCTTCGGTCCGTAGTCTGTACTCCGTAGCACGCTTTCAACCTTTCCAATTACTCCATGCTTTTTCTTCATTACAAGCCATTCACAGGATTCTTAATTGCAAAGCAGTAACCGGAAACTTAAATTTTCTGAATAATTTCCTTTTGTTGTTCATTTTGTTAGGACTTCTTTTGTTGTTCTTGGTCATGCAATGCAACTTCAGCTTCATCACCAGGGAAGATGCATGTCACGAGGGACTGCATTTCTGTATTGCTGACCCAACTCTCTGCTGTACGCGTGCAGTGACGGAGCTGGTGGAAGGGGACTCGTCTCGGAAGATCGTGGAGATCATCTGCCGGACGAGCCTGCTCAAGTCGGAGAGCAGCTGCGTGCGGATCGAGCGCGTGTTCAAGGTGCACAACACGCAGCGCACGCTGTCCCGCTTCGAGGAGTATCGCGAGGCCGTCAAGCTCAAGGCCAGCAAGCTGCCCAAGAAGCACCCGCGCTGCCTCGCCGACGGCAACGAGCTGCTCCGCTTCCACGGCGCCACCATCTCGTGCGCGCTCGGCTCGGGCTCCGGCTCGGGCTCGTCGGCGGGCAGCCAGCTGTGCGCCTCCGACAAGTGCGCCGTGTGCCGCATCATCCGGCACGGCTTCTCCGCCAGGAAGGAAGGCAAGGCCGGCGTCGGCGTGTTCACCACGTCCACCAGCGGCCGCGCGTTCGAGTCCATCGAGGCACCGGCCGCCGCCGGCGGCGGCGGCGGCGAGGAGGGGGGTGGGGACCCGTCGGCGGCGGCGGCCGCCGCCGCGGAAGGCGCTGCTGGTGTGCAGGGTGATCGCGGGGCGGGTGCACAAGCCGCTGGAGAACCTGAGGGAGTTCGCGGGGCAGACGGGCTTCGACTCGCTCGCCGGCAAGGTCGGGCCATACGCCAACATCGAGGAGCTCTACCTGCTCAACCCGAGGGCGCTGCTCCCGTGCTTCGTGGTCATCTGCAAACCGTAGCGGCGTAGCCTAGCGAGCGAGAGATGAGACACCATCTCATTGTTACTAGTAATTAACAATTCATTTTTCTTTTTGGGTTCTGCTCTTTGTCGTGCGTCTCGATTGCCGCTCTGTTGCCGTTCGCTTGATTGCTTCAGCTAAACAAACAGGGTAACTATCGATCGGACAGGAATGTGATTGTCCATGTTTCAGTGTAGGTACGTGCACGAACGATATGCTCGTGGCCATTCTCGTTCACCATCGTTTTCAGAGCAGCTAAGCAGACGCCATCGAGCATAGGAGTTCAGCACATACTACTCACGAGGCTTGCCATGTTCGTCTCAGAATAGACCTGCTAGGCTGGGCAGCGCCATCATTCACCTCTTTCTTTCAACTTTTTTTGTTTCGAAATTTGTCCTGGCTCGTGTTTGAACCCTCTGGTAGTAGCAGGAACCAAATCTTATCGTGGCAGTCGCAAGCGAGCGCTGCCGGCCGGCGGTGGTACTCCATGCGGCATGCATGCGCGCCCACCAGGCCGCGACGCCATGTCGTTGTCACATCGATGGCTACCGGCCGCCTGAACCGGACATTCAATGCGCCTTTTGTCCCGGCGTCTGCGACAACAGTAGGCGGATCGGGCGCGACGCCGATGCCACGCCGGCTTTCTGGCGCGCCATGGCCCTGGCGCCCTGGCCACTGGCCTGGCCTCCGTCGCGTTTCCCCACGGGCGCGCAGCCTGCAGGCAGGGAGCACGCTGCAGCGAGAGCGCCATTCATGAATCTCTGGTTCAATCCGTCGTTCCCGCTCAAAACTTCCATAGCACAACAAGCAGCCTCCTGACCTCAGAGCACCCTGGCGCCGGGATGACCGTGAACGTTCTACGTTTACCAGGAACTCGCCTTTGCATCAGAATAGCATCACATGGTCTACAAATTTTACCGGGTCATCATCAAACGACGAACCTGTCTGACCAGACGCCGTATTAACACACGTCCTAGTGCTAAGCGCCAGAGTTAATACTCCTGCAATTTTCTATCGAGCGTCACGGGCGGGGCACCAGCTGCACACAGGCACACAGCACGGCACGCAGGCAGCATTAAACCCCGCGCCGTTGACCACGACCACGCACTCGCACGCATTTGACCGCACGTACTACAGGCACCTACAATTCCGTGTTCAGATCCTTGCTGTAATCCCTCGTTCAAATCCAATCCTGCTTCCATTCCATTTCTATTGTTCCTCCGCGCAGCGCGCTCGCTAATCGCGATGCCCCCCGAAAGTCTACACCTGCCGAACCTACTTGCAACTGACAACGTTTTTGAAGGTTTGGAGCCTTCTGTTCTTTTCTACTCCGTACTCCAGAAGGGTTTTAGTATAGCCATCCTTGTTTATTCGCGTCTATATGCTGGCCTAACTTCTGGTTGACTGCTGGATGCTTTGGCTGATCACGCACGATGCCGTGAAGGAAATTGAGGAGGACCAAAAGCCTTGCTAAGAGGCAGGTATTTTTGTTGCGTCATGTAGTAGCCAGGTTGCCTGGAGCCTGGTGCTCAATTGTCCAGTGGATTTCGAGTGCAGAGCAGAAGGGCTCAATAGTCAATGCCGTTACTACAATAGCATAGCATGACACTACCACCGAATTAGGAATTTTTAACCGTTTGACCTTACAACTTTTGGAATCGCTGCTCCAAATCTTGAACTGAACCCTTACAGTTTTAATTAACACAAGCACCCTCTATCCAAACGGATTCTTTCAGTTTCTCTCTGCCTCTCTTTTTGCGGTTTTACCACATCCACAACCGTAGCAAGCGGAGGGACAATCTCAATATAACTTCTGTCTAGCTCCAGACCTAAACTTTTACAATAGATGATTTTTTTATAAAAAAAAATACAGTAGGCCATAAGTGAAATGAGCATTCTTCCATACGCAACAAGAGCCTCGCAAAAACAGACAATGGCAATGGCTTTTGTAGAACTGAATGGATATTAAGATGGCACGAGAAAACAGGGCATAAAACAGACATGGGATGTCATCAGCTAATCTATGCCAGGCAATTCAAGATGACATACTCCATGCGCGTTATGATAAATAATATAGTTGGAAGCTAGAACACAGGCCTTGGGTAGGACAGATCAGGGAGCTCACCTGAAGGCTTGTATCACATTTTTTTTTCCAGATGTTCTAATACTCTCAAATGACTTCCTATAAGAAAGAGGTCTTGCGCACTGGCACGAAGCCAGAAGTCATAAAAAACTAAAGTATCGTATACAGAGAAAGCAAAGACCCCAAATTAGTCTGGACACTGGAGCTGACACCAATATACCTCCAGTGCTGGCCTGGACAAACCTAACCCACCACCACACAAAGGGTAAGCGTTGCTAGCAGAAATACTGATTGAGACGAGTTTTAAGCCAGCTTTTAATATAAAAATTAATTCTTGAATACCTTCAGGTTCTGCCCTGTGTCACACTATGAAACATGATGCTTTGAATTATGGAATGACTTCATTTTGGTTTCTCTGTTTCTGGCAGATTGTAAAACTTATCCCCCAAAAAACCTATAAAACATGATCAAGAATGATCAAAGAAAAATGATAAAGAAAAGCATGTCATTGGCGACCTTGAGCTCATGTGGAAGACTGCTGTTTGGTTCATCAAACAATGCCTCATTTGCCTTCATTCTCAATCCTAACTTAACTCTAGAAACAGTCCAGAAGACCATCTCAAAGCTTAGCCAGCCACTGCACATTGCAGTCAACCTGCTAGTGCTGAATACCAGAGTCCATGCATTCTCAACCATAAGAAGACCCCTTTCTGTCATAGAAACATACCATATACTTGAAAGCAGCAATGTGATGTTTGACAAGCTGTTAGTTTGCATCCTGCAATACCTTGTTTTTGGTTTAATTAACTTTCTACATGTAAATTGTCTGACGAATAAGATTATCTATTCAATGAAAGAAAAACGGACCATGACTGCTCTAGAGCTAAGATATCCACTTCTAACTTGACACACTATGACTAAGAAAACGGAAGCTGATCTATAGTGACATTAAGTCTCCCATGAGACATGAATTTCAAAATTCCAAACTTGAAGTAGTCAAGCAAGCTAATAATTCAAAAGTTATATATTTATTTTCTTGCCAAAGCAAACAGTGTAGACCAGTATATGTAAATAAGTATAAAGCTTGCACAACATTGAAGAATGATTACGAAGGAAAAGGGCATTAAACCAAATGTAACTAGAAATTCTAGGGAAGAAGGGTTTGATGTAAAAATATCATGTAAACTGAGTAGAGGTTTTCTTACTAATCAATTTAAAGCAAACAATAGATCATTTGTTATTAAAGTACCAGGGGATAGCAATTGTACATGCAATTCTGCTGCATTATGCCAGCAAAACAGTAAGCAAGTTTTGATTGCATCACCATGACACATCAATGGCTAACCTACAAATGTATATCCTCATCAAGCATTTTTAGAATCCTCTTCCTCACACCCCTATTCATCCAGTGCAGAATCTTCCGAATCATTTTCGGCTTCTGCATCAATGTCTTCCCCAGTAGAAGGTGGCATCTTTAAACCCAAGTCTTCTCTATTGCGTGGTGGCATCCTCAAATCCTTCCGAGGATAGTAGTTCTTCCTCCCAAGCTCAACAATCCTCTTAGCTTCCTCCACCCTTGATGCATCAACCAATGCAGTCACGACCAACTGCAGCAATGAGCATTGCACTCTGCACTTTCTACTAAAGATCTCGTGGCAGTACCTTAGAGCAAGATCAAGCTCCCCAGCCTCCACAATATGTGGCACCAGGGTATGAAATGTGCCCCTATTTGGTGCACATTCATTCTTTACCAGATCATCATATACCTTCTTGGCCTCCTCCAACCTCCCTTCTGAGCAATACCCTCGAATCAGTTCATTGTAGGATACTGTATCAGGTTTTGGCCCATCCTTCTGCATCCTCATAACCAAAGCAATTGCATCCTTAATACTCCCTTTGGAAAGAAAACCTCGCAGCTTCGCGTTGTAGCACTTTGCATCCAGCTCAACATTCCTCTCCTTCATCATCTCCCAGACTTTCTCGGCATCATCAAAGCGACCACAGTTGTAAAACCCATTAAGCAGAGTGTTGAAAGATATCTGATCAGGTTTGACACGGCACTTCTCCATGAATGGGATGACCTCGAGGGCGGCAGCGAGGTCCTGCTTTTTGCACAGGCTGCTGATGAGAATGTTGTAAGAGTATGTATTGGGGACAATGGCGGGGTGTGAGGCCGGGATCTGCTTGAACGCGGTGTCGACCGCCTCGAATTCGCCGGCGTCGACGTAGGCAGCGAGGAGGGCGTTGAAGGTCATGACGGACTTGTGCTTCGAGGGAAGGTCGTGGAAGGTCGCGGCGGCGTGGGAGGACATGGACGCGCGGCCGTAGAGGCGGATGACGCGCGTGGCGAAGCCATCGTTGGAGGCCTCGAGGAAGGGCTTCTGCGACTCAAGGATGTCCGCGACGGCGTCGTGGCGGCCGAAGGACGCGAGGCGGGCCACGGCCACCTCGTACACGCGGTGCCTGTCGCGGAAGCGCTCGGAGGCGGTCGACGCGGCGATGAACTTGGATACCAGCTTCTCCGGATCGCGCTCCCGGATGATTTCCTGCAGGATTTTGCCGAGGGGCTTCTCGTGGCTGCGGCCCGCGTTGGGTTTCGCCTCCGCCTCCTCCTCGCCGGCGGCCGCCTTCGGGGCCGGCTCGGGCGCGGGCGCGGGCGCGGGCTTGGGCTTGGCTAGTTGGGCGCGCTGTGTAGTCGAGGCGAAGATGGCTGAAAGCTTGCGCGCACGGGAGGCGGTGCCGGGGGAGGCCATGGCAAATGGGGGGAACAGCGGTGACGGCGGCGCGGCGGGTGGGGTTTGCGTCGAGACGAAAGACGACTGCGAGACCTAGCTTGGTCTACTATATGCTCGCGGTGGGCTTCCGGGCCGTTCCGCAGAAGCCATGATGATGGGCCGACAAATGCCAATTTCTTTGTGTAATGTCCAGTAGGTATGTTTTTTTTTTCTCGAGTCAGTTGATATAGTGTTGTAAGAGCATCTCCAAGAGTCTCTCTATAAATCACTCTCTAAATCATCATTTAAAGAGTCATTTGTATAAAAATCGTTTTCTATATCTTCATGTTTTCCGACAGCTTCTCTATATCTTGCATGCACTCTAGAGAGCTATTCTCTTTTCTATATTTTGCTAGCGAGAAATCCGGAATAGAGAGTGACTATGTTTGAATAACCAAATAGAGAGGCTGTTGGAAGGTAACTTTTTAATCAAAATCTCTAAATTAACAATGAAGAAGGATTTAGAGAGTCTCTTGGAGTTGCTCTAACAGGTGAATATCTCCTCCTAATACAAAGGCGAATACCTCTCAGGAGTCAGGACCTCAGGCTATTTGCATCAGTTGTGCAGATGTTGGCCCTCAAATGTTGTTCATTTGTACTGATAATGCCTCTAATATGTAATATGTGATATACTGTATTCAATATGCATCTCGCATTTCTAAATTTCTTCCCAGTTCAGAGCATGATGCGATCCCTCATCCCTGATATGCTGATGATGTTGTACATTGGCTATTTGCCGCTAACCGCCATTGGATAATGGATAGCATCCTCTGCTTTTATTTAAGCGGATGGTCTCTAATTTGGTCCACAGGACATTGTTGGAGTGCTTCTTCGTCAGCAATCCGACGTAGACCACAATCATCTTCTTCAGTCAGCGTTTCCAGGCATAACATGCGGGGGCTATGTCCACCGGTGCACAACTATGAACCATCCAACCTATTTGTCCTTCCTGGAGCGTCGACTTCCATTCCCAACTGAGATTTGAGTGCAAAGTTTGAACAAAGCTCGTTCTGCTGCTTTGAACTGTATTTGCATGCCCCTCAATAATATTTACTGTTGCATCTAAATATGTCACACCCGGCCCATTTGTTTCGGCCCAGTAGTGGCCTGTTAGCGCGGTGTGCGCGAGTTTAGTACCACCTTGCTAGTTGAGCAAGGGTGGAGCCAACTTATAAGCCTTTGCCTCCCAGACATAGCACCTTCGGGTTAACCCTTTTACACGAAGCGAGAACGAAAGTGTAAGCAAGGTGCTATGTGTACGCGTGCCCGCCCCTCGGAAGGGCTGGGCGGTGCGGCTTTGGAGGGCGGGGTGTTACAAAATACTAAGTAATATTTGTGAATTTGCAAAAATAAGACTTCAATCTCAAGTGCGACAAAATGATAGTTAGTGTGATCCTGTAAGCTTGTCCAAGCGAGCGGTGGTATATAATCATAGACCAGATTATATACCTTTTTACATAGGTATTGCATTATTCATATGGTTTCTACCAATGAACAGTCATTATGATATGGATGCACCAAAAAACTCATCCGAAAGCACTTAACGATAAAGATTATGATACCTTTAAGAATGGCTACAGAACAAAAAAAAAAGGCATTAAATCTAATAGAATTAACACTTTCCATGCCGTGTGACAAAATTCTCAATTCTCAAGCCAGACATACTAGGCAGCATCAAGCATTCACTGTAAATATCCTGCAAGAAACTATGATGTTTTTTCTCTCCTAAGCATACTATAGCACAGAGCAAAATAGCCACTATATTATTTAAGTATGTTTTAAGTGCACACAGTACAGCAGAACAGTGCATTGTGTGCATCGGCATAGCATCATGATGTATCAATGGCTAACCTACAAAAACGTACTCCGTATATCCTCATCAGACTGTCAAGCAGTCATAGACTCCTCTTCCTCCACGCTCCCCTCTTCATACGGTACAGAATCAATGCAACCAGTTTTAGCTTCTACAAGCTTGTCATTTTCAGTAACTGCTGGCATCTTCAAATATCTCGGAGGATAGTTGTTCTTCCGCCCAAGCTTAACAATCCTGGCAGCCTCATCAACTCTAGATGCAGCAACCAATGCAGCCACTACCCCCTGCAGCAACGAGCATTTCACCCTGCACTTCCTACTAAAGATCTCATGGCAGAAATTTAGAGTAAGATCAAGCTTCCCAGCCTCCACAAAACGTGGCACGAGAGTTTCAAATGTTCCCTTATTTGGAGCACACTCATTCTTTAGCATATCATCATATACCTTCTTGGCCTCATCCAACATCCCTTCCTTGCAATACCCTCGAATCATCTCATTGTAGGACACCGAATCAGGTTTCGGCCCATCTTTCTGCATCGTCTCAATTACAGCAACTGCATCCTCAATCCTCCCTTGGGCAACCAGACCCCGCAGCTTTGCGTTATAGCTCTTTGTGTTCGGCTGAACATTCCTCTCCTTCATCATCTCCAAGACTTTCTCGGCATCATCAAAACGACCATTGTTGTAAAACCCATTAAGCAGACGGTTGAAAGATATCCCATCAGGGGTAAGACCACACTTCTCCATGAGCGGGAAGACATCGAGAGCAGCCGAGAGGCCGGGTTTCTGCACAGCATGCCGAGAATGAGAAAGCTGCAAGATTACACGCTTGGGATAACGGTAGGTAAATACGGGATCACCTGGAATGCGGCGACGAGCATGTCGAAGTTGCCGGAGTCCTCGTAGGCGGCGAGGAGGGCGTTAAAGGCCGCAACAGACTTGTGCTTTTGGGGAAGGCCAAGGAAGGCCGCAGCGGCGTGGGACGGCATGGAGGCGCGGCCGTAGAGGCGGACGAACTGCACGGCGAAGCTCTCGCTGGAGGCCTCAAGGAAGGGCTTCTGCGAGTCGAGGAGCGCCGCGACGGCGTCTTGGCGGCCGAAGGAGGTGAGGCGGGTCACGGCGACCTCGTACACGCGGTGGTTGTCGCGGAAGCGCGGGGAAGCCGTCGACGCGGCGATGAACTGCGACACCAGCTTGTCCGGGTCGCGCTCTTCGGAGATCACCCGCAGGATTTTGCCGAGGGGCTCCCGGCGGTTGCGGCCCGCCTTGGGTTTCGCCTCCGCCTCGCCGGCTGCCGCATTCTGAGCCGGCGTGGCCGCGGGCTCAGGCGCGAGCGCCGGCGCAGGCTTGGGTGCTTGACCGCGCGGAGTGGTCGAGGAGAAGATGCTGAAGAGGCGGCGCGCCCGGAAGGCGGCGGCGGGGGAGGCCATGGGGCGGCGTGAAACGTGCCGACGGCGGGTGTGTGGGGTTTGCGGCGTGACGGGAAGAGGGGAAGAGATTCTTGCGATGCCTGCGGCTGGGCCTATTTGGGCCGTCAACGTTTGGCATATGCCAGCCCAATTTAACCGTCCGGTCCATTACTGACAGCAATCGCAGGGCCCCTCCCGCTCTCCCCGCACCGCCGGTCATGGACGGGCACGTCCGGCGGCTGCTGAACCGCGTGTCGATCGCCCTGGCGGCCGTCGCCACGGCGGCGCTGCTGCACCTGTTCCGTCGCTCCTCCTCCTCCTGCTTCTCCGGAGGCACCGCCTTCTCGCCGGTGCACGCGTCCCTGTCCCTGGCGCCCTTCCCGCGCACCTCCTGCGATGCCGCCTCCCGCCGCGTCGTGGACCCCGACCTCCGCCTCGCCAAGCTCCGCGCATCGCCGCGCTGGCGCCGCCACGGCGCGGCCCTCTCATCGGCAGCTCTGATCCCGCTCCGCCGGCATCGCCTCCTCGGGCGCTCCTCCAGTGCGCTCTGTGTCGCCGCGGGCGCCGGGCGGGCCGTGGACGCGCTCCACGAGGCGGGCGTGGGGGACGTCACGGGCGTCGATCTCGTCGACTTCCCGCCTCTCGTGCGCCGAGCCGACGCGCACAACCTCCCGTTCTTCGACGGCGCCTTTGATGTTGTGCTGTCCGACGACCCGGGCGCGGTCGCCGGCGCGCTGTTCCCGTCCAGGTTCGCGTCGGAGTTGGAGCGCACCGTCCGACGCGGTGGCGCGATCGTGATCGCCGTCGACCGGCAAGTCGGTTTCTCTACCGTCGCTGGCCTCTTCAGGAGGTCCCGCGTCGTGGAGGTGAGGAATGCGACGCTGGATGGCTCCCTTCTGAACATCGTCATCTTGAGAAGTAACAAAACCAAAACCATCCCCCATTGATTCCATTGTCAGTATTGTTGTTCTATTTTCTTATTTTTAGTTTCAATCTTAGAGTTCCCGATTAAACTCTAGCAGTGCAGTTTCTTGTGATTAAGTTCTTGATAGAGTTAATCTTAGCTTATGGTTCAGAGTCTTCAGACATGGCACGAAATTGTATGAGTTACACCATAAAAGATGCAGAACAAAAACGAAAACCTCTAACTCCTAGTGAGCACTGCTGCCTTGAAAATAAACCTTCAAACGCTAAAAGCAAGCAGAACCGTGCCCAAATTCAGAAATCAGAACCTCATAATCCCCTTCCTTATTCTCACTTTTGTGTTTGGTTTGTGGAATGAAATGGGTGCAGTCCGTCACCACCTCGTTTCCCGCAAGCACATAATTAGCTTAATGATGAGGAATGGGTTCATCTCACTAAATTTTATAGGTCCAACCCATGAGTCATGATGGATCACCTCATATAGAATTAGGTGGTTTCTCTTACGAACACCTCATAAACTGAATGAAAGAGCTGGTTGAAAGACCACGGCCCGTTTCTCTTATCGGCAACTTTAAATCTTGGGTTGGCCTGATCAACTCAACTGCAATACTGTGTTGTTTACATTTGGGTGAACCTAAATAGGTCCCTGACCTGCTCCTGCATCTGCATTGGCTGCTGATTTTCAGACAATTAAACCTGACGGAAAGGGTTACAGAGAAATTTGTCAGTTTTTGTGCTTGCCAAAACATCAAGAACAATAAAAGCATGCAGCATATGGTGTTGTACTCCAGTTTCTTTCAGAAATTTATCTACTTTAGTCTTTGGTTGGTAAGCTATCTACTAGTAAATCAGAGCAAGTTTTTTTTTTTTTTAGGGTAAAATCAGAGCAAGAGCAAGTTGTTGCTGTCGACTTTATGGCCTTTTCTCTTACTGGCCCATGTTAGATGCGCCACCTCTAGGCAGGCCCAGCAGGAAAAACATCCTAATTGAGCCTCAAGGCCTACACAGTAAAGAAACGTATACATGGGCCGAACATAACAAGTCCTGTTGGGCTCTGAGACTGAGAGAAACAAGATACTTCACCGGCAAAGCAAGGTGGTCCGGCATTTCCTCTCGGGAGAAAGGCGCTACTGGACGTTTCTTGCAACAACAAGCACGTCCCAGTGTCCCACTGTTGTCCCTCGTGCACATGCGCCTCACGAAGCAGTGCCCGATCCCGACAGTTGGATCGCGGGCGTGCGGACGGTTGAACCCCTCACAGTCGCCGGCGGCCCAGACGACACCGCGCCGGCATCGCATCTGCGTGCGTGCGGTAGGATAGCGACCAGATGGGGCCCGACCCCGCCCGGTAGATGGGAATGTCCCCGGCCTCGTCGCCGTCCCACGGCGGGGCAGGGCAGGTACGCCGCACCAGCCATGCCGCCCGAGTCCGTGAGCGGGCGAGGAGGGAGGGCTCGGGAAAAAAAGCCTTGAGCCACGTCGCCCCGTCGTGGTCCGCGGCACAGTGGCATGTCCCCTCCTGGCGATTCGACGACGCGGGCTCCGCCACACGAAATCATATCATCAGCCGGCCCCGGCATTCGGCAATCGCCATAGCTGTTGCCTGCCGGAGTAATGGGGCAACCAGATTTCCCCGCGCATTTATCAGTCCAACTAGATCGCTCCATCACTAGTAGATAGCGCGGGGGGAAGGAATCAAGGAAGGAAGGAAGGAAAGCCTTTTTGGCGCGTACTTGCTGGGCGTGGGAATCAAACGGGGCCCTCCTCTCCGCTCCGGCCGGCCGGATCGGGCGGGGTGGCGTGGCGAGGCGAGGCAAAGCATAGCAGGAGTGGGCATGGCACCAAACGTTATCAGACAAGGGATTCAATGGCGCTCTGGCTTCCTGCCTCCTTTGTACCGATCCGGCGTTGCAATATGCCTTTGGTAGCCCAGGCCCCGGCCATCAATGGCGCACAGGAAGGGCATGGCATGGTGTGTGCCGCTGCCGCGGACGGCAGGAGGCAGCCTGGAACGCGCGCATGCGGGTGCATTTCCTTCGGCCGATCGACGACGTCGCGCGTGGAGTACGTGGCCGTGTGGGTGTGGCGACGCCGGCGACGCACGGAGGGAGTGATCAGTGATGGGCCGGGCGGCCGGGGCAATGGAGCGAGCCACGTCGAGGGCAGCGACAAGACGGGCACCAGCAACCAGGCTGGCCCCCCGTCATCGCTCGGCCACCGGCCCGTCCCCTGCATTAACCGGGGTGGCATGGAGCGGGCGCGGCCCGGCCTACATGTCCCCCCGTGCACGTGTGCCCGGCTTCTTTTAACACCCACCCAACCCCAACCACTGTCGCGGATCAGTATTCTGTAGGAGATCTTATCAAGAACCCCCATCTTGTTAAGATTTTTTGGTTGCGGCAGAGCAATGTATAGCACTACAGCAGGGTACGTGCTTCGTTGGCAGCCATTGCGGGTTAACAGTCATGGAGATGCAATGCAAAGAGTGTGCAAGGCCGTATGGGTTTGATTGGTTGTTGTGTTGACCAGTTGGATACGTGCTGTGCTGACGAGACCGGACTATCCACGAGCTGGGACGACGACCGGGTCAAATGACGTGACGACGAGTCCGGATGAGGAGGAGCCAGCATGCAGCAATGATATGCAGGCAGCTGGACGCACAGCGGCACAGCGAACCGCAGCACGTTCGGCACAGAGCGGCAGAGCGCTAGGGCTCTCTATGCGCGCGCATGCGGCCGAGCATTTGGTTTGGCCGCGCGCTCCCGGCCGGCCCCCGGTCCCTCCCGCCCGGCACACGGCAGGCGTATCCCCTTCCGGTGCCAGCCCCGTTCCAGCAGCCGCGCACGCCCGCGCCCGGAGCCGGAGAGAGATTCCCGCAACCGCCAAAGCTGCGCCACCACGCCGGGGCCCGGCCCCGCGCTGTCCGCTTTGTTCTGTGCCGCCCACATGGACGCATCAGCTCAGCTTTTCTGCTTGTTTGCTACGAGCTCGTGCGCGTTCCGGCATGCATGCTCGCTCGCCTAGGCTTCCAGATTTGCTATACGCCGCACGTGCGGCGGGACGGCGGCCACCGCACATCCTCCCTCCTCGAGCTCTGCCGCCGCCGTTCGTCGCCGCCGCCGCTGCTTGGTTAGGGTTCGGGGTTGGGGGCCTCCATCGCTGCTGGACCTAGAGGGAGGTGGCCGGAGGAAGGCCGGCCCGGCGGTGGCCGGTGGTTGGCGGGCGAGGCGGCGGAGCGCCGCCGGCCGCGGGGGGCGGAGGCCGGCGGTTGGGGCCAGGGTCGGGCGGGGGCGTGACGCGGGCGAGGCGGCCGGCGTTCGACAGGAGGAGGAGGTGGCGCGGCGGTCGGCGGGAGGAGCGGCGAGGCGGCGCGTCGCGGCCGGCCGCGGGTGGCGGGGGCCGGCGCGGGGGAGCAGCACGGGATTGGTTAGGAAGGGCGGGGAAGCAGGCGGGGCGGACGGCGGGCGGCGCGGCGGCGACGGTAACCGCCGGCGTGGGGCAAGAGGACGAGGGAGACGGGAGTGTGCGGTAGGCGCCGGGATGCCGCATCTGCGGTGTGCAGTCTCCCCCTGGGCTTGGGCTTCGGCTTCGGCTTTGCCTGCCTGCCCCTTCCGAAGTCCCGAGGACGTCCCGCCCGCCCGTGTGTTCCCGCCGATCGCCGGCTCGCTCAAATGACCCTAGAGTGTGTGTGAATGGCCGTTCCCCTCGCGTGATCCACCCGTTAAAATCTATGGGATCTTGATTACAGATGCTGAGATGCACGTTTGGAGTTGTGTGCGCTTTGCACTCTTTACACGACATGCATGCATTTCGTGCGCGGCAAAGGCCGACCTCGTCACGACGCCACGCTCGCGGGACATTAATTCCCAGCCCACACACGTCCACGTCTGCTGCGGCGGGGTGCTCTCTCGAACAAGGGGACAACCACGCTATAGTGCTGGAGAGTACAAGGTCACGGCCGGACTTTATTCGCTAGACTTTTGTCCCCGTGCTCGATCACTGTCATCTACGTAGGCCCAGTACACTACGCCTACGCTACGTATGTATCGGTTGCGCCGAGTTGCTGACAACTCTAGCAAGTCAGTTGAGCCTGCCAACATGATCGCAGATATGGCCAGGCAAAGAAAATTCAAACGGGGGATCGGAGCAACCGCAAACGCGAAACAACACCAATGGAGAATGGACACGACGGTCGATCAGGACTACTGGACACTGCTAACGTCCAAGCTGGACTTTCATGAGTTTGAGAGAGCATCCAAACTCCGGTTTTATTCGCTTCTCCTTTTTCCCATTCTAGCCCCCTTTTTATTGAGGAACAATATTTTATCTCGAAATAAACTTTCTTCATAAAAACAACTCTTTTAGGGGGGGCATGATGCATATATAATTAAATATTGTATGTATAGATATCAGGCCACAGCAAAACAAAGGAATGGGTCATACTATAAATATTCCCACCAAAGTTATGCACTATGTAGGGAAGTGCTCCTAATATTGTGCCGTGTCTCAGTCGTGTCTGCTGCTTGAGATGGATGGATAGTCAGATGGATGGAAACTAAATGAGAAGAGGACTATTTGTTTGTATGTTAGTATGTGCACTAGTACAGTATATAAACAATGATTTATCAGCCATAGGAATATGACTTTACTGCTGGTACAAAATAATTTTTCAGTGCTTCCAATTAGCAGCTAAAACGTGGCTGATTTGAAAAACATGGAAGCACTTATCTTTTTGACATACTACTAGCTTTAGAGTTGATCTTGAGGTTAACTATTATTTTATGCTTAGGAAAAAGGTTTAATGCTGCATCCTTCATTCTAGCTGGTTAGGTATGACGCTGCATGTGCTGGGTTTTTTGGAGTCCTGTTGACTCAAAAGTACTAAAGAAGAATTAACAACTTTTCCACTTTCCAGTTGCTTTTTATATATCTTTCAGATCCTGATTGCATGACTAAGAAAAGTAACAAAGAGGTAGTATTCTTTTAATCACGCTTGAAAATTAGAGACACTCCAAGGAATCAGGCCCTCCTATATATAAGCCTGAGTAGAGAATGAGAAAAATGTCATGTATACTACTGCTGTGGTGCGCTTAGAATATATGGATCCCTTCTATACATCGTCAATGCCATTTCCATGACCATGTTTGCCGGGATAAAAAACAATGATGGTTGTATTACTATTAGGTCGAATGCAACAGACTTGAGTTCATCTCCATACTGAATTTATAAACTCATACCTTCCCCATTCCCAGCCTATATGTCACTAACGGAGTAATAATTTAGTATATGTAATTGACATGCACTAAGCGCATAGCAAAATACACGACCTGGAAGAAACAAGACATCTTACAAAGACAAGAGAAAAGGACCCCAAAATCAAATATCATAGATATCCTAAGTCATCATCATTCCATAGCTACTAGCTGCCTCGATCTGAAAATTCAGATCGTACCACCACATCATTGGATCGGAGTGCGCCTAAAAAGTTCATGACGATCAGGCGTCCCCGTTGCTGATCACATCCGCCCTGCCGTTGTTGTTCCATTGCTTGTTCCCGGGACTCCACTTCGGGCACTTGGGGCTGAAGTACTTTCCCTGCACCCTGGCGTCGAGCAGCTCGACCACCGGTCCGGGGCGCACGCACCGCGGCGCCTTGTACTGGTTGATGGAGGCGCCGCGGCTGATGGCGTAGTCCATGAGCTTGTCGAAGGTTCCCTCCGAGACGACGCGTATCTCGAGGGGGCCTATGGACCTGTCGCAGGCCCTGCACTGCCGGTACACGCTGTTGAGCGCCTCCTCCACCGACAGGCAGCAGTCCTCGAACACGGACGCCGGCACGTCCGTGGTGCCCGCGCGCAGCTCCCAGAAGAGCACGTAGTGGCCCGGGATCGCCCCCGCGTCCGCGTAGCTCGTGTACTCCACCAGCGACGCCCCGAACGGCGCCAGGTGCTGCACCGCGCCGCTCACCGCCGCGTGCAGCTCCGTCTCGTCCGTCTTGTCCGAGTCGATGCTCAGCGCCACGTTCTGCCGCCGCACGAAGCTGAACATGGGCGCCTCGTTCTTGAACCCCGCCACCCTCAGCACATCGCCCACGCGATACCGGCACAGACCTGTCACCATCACAGAAAAAAAAAACGTTACCAAACGATCGATTGAACACGAGTGCTAGTCTAGCTGGATCGTCGAGAAGCTAGTTATTTTCCGGCCGAGAAAACGTACCGGAGTAGGTGGTGACCACGAGCTCGTACTCATGCCCAAGCTTGACGTCGACGAGGTCGACCAGGTCGCGGTGGCTCGGCTCGGCCTTGGCGTTGTTGCTGCAGCGGAGGGGAAGGAACTCGAAGTAGCACATGGTGGGGATGAGCGTGTAGGCGACGTCGCTGGGCTTGCACATGGGCTTGAGGTTGAGGCCGAAGTAGCACTCGGAGGAGGCGTACATGGTGCAGGCGAGCGGCAGTCCGCCGCCGTAGAACTCGAGCGTCGGGATGTACTGCGACATGGCGCCGGTGACGATGACGTCGATGTACTTGGTGCGCGGCCACAGGCGCCGGATGATCCCCTCCCACGACGCCCTCCCGCACTCGGCCTCGATCTCGTCGGCGAGCGCCGGGTCGGCGCGGCCGCCGAGCACCCTCCCGACGGCGTCGCGCACGGCGCGGTCGGTGATCGTCTCCGGGTCGACCGCACCGTTCCGGATGTCGCGGCACAGGCGCGGCCAGTGCTTCTCGAGGAAGCGGATGGCGCGGAGGAACCCCGAGGCGAAGACGGCGCCGACGCGGAGCACGTCGGCGCGGTGGACGAGGCCGCAGAGGAGCTGCGCGTACATGCTCTGGTACGAGTCCACGCACAGGATCGCCTCGTTGGGGCTCGTGTAGTCGGTGTAAGGGTCGTGCGGACGCTCCAGGAACTGCCGGCTCCGGTAGTAGCTCGTCAACACCGGCCGCGCCGCGAGGCCGCCCGGCGTGCGCGACTCGGCTTTCACGAACAGCAGGTACATGGCCTTGCCCTTGTCGAGACCGGGAACCGACTGGCTCATCACCGGCATCTGCAGGCTGTACAGCAGCGACCGCCTGTCCAGCTCGTCGGCGATGGTCGGCATCAGCTTCCTCTCCCCTCCGGACGTGCCAGAGCTGGTGATGCACACATAATAAACACCACCATCATCAATTGCAACAACGTCAGCGCACGTGCCCATGTCGGCCAAACCAAATATTTTTTAGCGTCGTCGTGTGATGATAATAGATGCGTACCTCGTGAGGAACTCGGAGATGGGCTTGCCGGAGAGGATCGGCGAGGTGTCGCCGTTGGCAATGCGGAGAATGTCCGGCTGGAGGCCCTCGTAGGTGACGTGCGGGACGAGGCGGCGGAAGGCCTCGACGGCGTCGTCCGCCGCGGCTCCGGAGACGACGCCGTGCCGCCGCAGGTACTCGGCCGGCGCGTTCTGCGCCAGTATCTCCGCGAGGACGCGCCGCTGCACCTGACCGGCGTTCGCCGTGACATGCTCGATGAACTCGAGCGCCTCGCGGTGCGCCCCGGGGGCGAAGCCGCCGCTGGCCGGCGGGGTTGTCGTCTTGGTAGTCGGTGCCTCCGGCATGGCACCTGCAGTGCGTGCGGGCTAGCTAGTGCAGTTCGTGCCTGCTCGGTGCTCGATAGCTGGTCGACACGAGGTGAGGCCTGAGGCGTGTGATTTGGTGCTTAACCACTGATGGGCAGTGTGGGCGTGTGGTTGTGTGCGAGAGAAATGTGGTTGCGCGGGGCTTTATATAGAGGGAGGAATGGGGGGAGTGTGCAGTCAAAGTACTGTTACTGGGTCGCCTGATGGGCCTACTCATCAGTTAGTACTGACTAGTGCTGATGGCTCCTGATACTGGGCTTGTAGTTGCAGCAGCAGCTGCAAGCATAATTGCAATGCTGTTTTGTGGGAATGTCTGCTTGGATTCACTAGTAGTTTTATATAGTTCCCCTTGCTAAGTTCTTTTAATACAAGCACACCATCTTTTTTATTTTATTTTTTAGCTCAATTTTCTGGATTTGTACAATATGCTTGTCTGGCTCCACCTGAGATTGTACAAGTTGTTTTTCACAATCTCTGGTGGAATCCAATAGCCCCTCCAGCTTCCAAACTTGACTATGTACCACTTTTTTCTGAACAAGTTTGACTAGACAGCAAATTCATCGTTTTAAAACCCTTTTAATTTCAATTCAATATTTAAGGGAAACTTGATGAGCTGAACGAGCAAATGCAGAAAACACAAATGAAGCTGATCAATTGAGAGTGTCCTTTTCAAACGATGAAAGAAACACAATCCCTTTTGTTTGCACATACACTCCTGATGTATATTCATACAGAGTGTGTAGCCTTGGGTATGGTGGCCCTCGGTCTCATGAATAGGATAGGACAACCAATTCACTGGAGGGAGTAGTGCTGGAGTATTTTTGGAGGCAACGCACTGTAATTTCAACATGTCTTTCTTTCGGGGTTTTTTCTTGGCCAATGAAACTGCTTGTTCCTCGATGAAGCTAATTTTACCATGTGATGCTAGATAAAGAAAACACGTACACTTACCTTTTCAGTCTTCACCGAGTATAAAAAAGGTGAAGGTCAATCTGCCGTTCTTGCTTCCTCCAGCAGTAACAAAAAGCGCGGGGTTTTCTATAGGATTCAGCAACAGTTCACATAATCGGGATCTTCACCTCTTCCCCCAAAAAATATTGTACTTGACCAGCAAGACTGCCAGAGGCAATGACGCATCAACGTACAGCCAGCGACGAGCTTGAACAAAGCAAGGTCGCCTCGAAGGGCTCCCGTGCGCGCCCGGCCGCACGCCGGCACGGCGCGGCCGACACGGCGCGCGGGCGACGAGTTGCTTCCATGGCTTGCGTGCTGGAAGAAAGGCCGGCATTTGCATCGTTTCCCGGCGTGCAGCTTCCGCCTTCAACGCCCCTCTTCCTGTGCTCTCGCGATCTGATGATCTCGCCTTTTTGATTTAGTGCCCACTACTCCTTCGCCATCTGTTCTTGAGTAGATTATGTTCAGTCTCCCTTTCGATTTTGTCAATCTGTGACGTGTGAGTGCAACGGTAATCATTTGGGAGATTAACTTGCACACCATGTGTTCGTCCGGATGTGCCCGGACTAGGAGACAGCGGGATCAAACAGCCAATGGGAACTCAAGGCACACCCGGGTAATAACCAAGAGCAAAGATATCCTTTGTGTGTTGGACTACTGGGTGTCTCCATCTCCAAGATTAAATTATGCTACTATTGCTAAGGAGGCCAGTAATCATACTCTACAAGTGCCTTTGAAAATAACTGAAATTTGTCTAGCTAGGTAAGTCAAGTAATATTAGGGTTTGACCAAGTTTATAGAAAAAAAATAAATTAACATCTATGACACCAATAGACCTGCCCTGGAATATATTTCAGAAGCTGAATCAAATGATAGTACTCATTCGGTACCACAAATATTAACATTTTTATACAAATTTGATCAAATTTAAATAATTTTTGAAGATAAAAAATTGAAGAAGTTTGACCTAAAAAGCTAAAATGTTTTGTTTCCACAACTCGATAACTTTTTTTGACATCTAGTGCTAATCATTTGACGATGTTACCTTTGCAATAACTTTGTCAGTTATTTGTTGCCTGCAGATGCGTAAACAGGCGCATCGTTGGTCCTGCGTGCCCCGGAGCCCAGGCGTGCGATTAGGATCGAGGCGTGCGGACCGAACATGCGCCTGTCCAAAGCTCCCGTCAAGCAGCTAGCTAAGCTTACTGGAAAGTGGAGACTAGACGTAACAGAATCGGCCGGGTCACGCCAGAACCGAACCCTGCATGCGTTGCATGGCTGCCTGCTTTCTCGCACCGAAGCAAAGCAAAGGGTGCTGCGCGGACAGCGACGGCACAGTACCCAGCGAAGCGTCGCCGCGGGCGGGCGCGTCCGCTTGGGCGCAGGCCGGCGGCAGCTCACGTGCCCCTGCCGCACGCCCCACGGGGGGACACGCCGTGTGGGATTCGACTCGTCCTATTCCTACCCGTGTACCCGACGACTTGATCGAGCGAGTGCCCAGGCCGGTAGCGGTAGGCGTGTGTACGTCGTCCGGGGGCCGGGGCTACCGTGTCCCGGTCGGCCCCGAACGGAGAAACTGAGAAAGAACGAGCCCGGCACAAGCACGACAAGGCCGATCGAGGCGGCCTCGATCTCGCCGAGTTTGTTTCGACGTGTGTTCGCTGAGGAGGTTGTGTCGACGGGCACCAGCTGGTAGCTGCTGGCCTTTGGCCGTCGCGCAGGCAAACTGGGACAGCTCCAAAAGATCTTGTGCTGGCTTGCCATAAACGGGACTACTGGCAGCGTCCATGAAAAGTTCATGACTAGACAGCCTGGTGTAGCACAGATATGGGTTATCGCTCGCTGCATGCACGGTTAGGCCGCCGATCCCTGCCACATTGGAGTATAGTAGCAGTGCAAGTGCTCCACAATGGAAATCTAACCACCAGATGTCCAGATCCAATAGTGTCTGCACCATTTTTCAGTGAGGTGATTTCGCTGGAACTTTACCATGCGCTAACGATAGAGGCATAGAGCGCACCACTTGGTCAGCAAGGGTTGTGCCTGCAATCATGAGGGGGCAACGGAACAGCCTTCAGGAAACAAGCATCTGATGGAATGAATTACTGCTCCAGGAGCAGGAATCATGGCGCCCTTCTTTCTGCGCCCTATAATTGAGAGCAGAGCAGGGTAACATACACGAGATGGATATGGATTTGGATCCCATGATTGGAGGCACCGGGCTGAACTTCAGGGCGGGATTGTAGCGCGTACCGATTATTGATCATACCCTTTGCAACCTGAAAATTAAACTGCTGCATCTGATATTCTGATCGATGCCTAGTGGCGGATAGATAGATAGATACCTGCCAGAAACAGAAACCTGAGGGTAACCCATGCTTGGATTGGATGGAGCATGGAACGATATGTCGATATGATCTTCGTCGCTCGGCAAACGAGAGCACCCTGGATCCGGATAAGGACGCAACAGTGAGCTGACGAAATTGTTTTTTCTAGTGCAGATAAAAGGTGATACCATATGCTTAATCGCACTGATACATCCGTCGAGCTCGATCGGTAGGCTGTTGCCGTGTTCCTCTCAGATCGATCACTGCGAAGCTCTGTCTAGTCGGATCTGTTCATCATGACTGGCGCAAGACAGCATGTCCGTGTGTTTACCACACGAAACGGAACAGAAGCCACCGGCTCGAAGCGCACGGATCAGGACGAAAAGGACCGAGCAGCGAGCAGCTAGCACATATGTATGCGTCGGCCGCTAACGCGGATGTTGTAAGTCATGGTCTACTTCCCCCCTATTTTCGGGATGACGTGGCGCTGATGTTACCTTCTTCAACCTCCAGCCGGTCCTCCAGACGTGCCGCCGCCTACCTCCACCCGGCGCCGTTCGCCCCCGCCGCCGGCTCCCCGGAGCCCTGAACCCTAAGGCCGCTGCCCTCGAACCGCCGCACGCCGGACCTCCGCCGCCGTCGGCCACCACCCCCTCTAAATCCAATCGGGGATTCACCTCCGGAACCCGAAACCCTAAGGCCGCCGCCCGCGCGGCCGCGCCGCCCTCGAACCGCCGCACGCCGGACCTTCGCCGTCGTCGGCCACCACCCCCTCTAAATCCAATCGGGGATTCACCCCCGGAACCCGAAACCCTAAGGCCGCCGCTTCCCGCCGCCGCCGGCCGCCGGCGCCCACGTCGCCCTCGAACCACCGCGGGCCGGACCTCCGCCGCCACCGGCCACCACCCTCTAATCCAACCGGGGATTTACCCCCGGAACCCGAAACCCTAAGGCCGCCGCCTCCCGCCGCCGCCGCACCCCCTCCACAGGAACCCTAACTCCCTGCTGATGTTAGCGTCCACGCCATGCTGACATCACGCTTACGTCAGCAGCTACTGTAGCAGCACGAATCTTAAAGCAAAAATCGAACGGCTGGAAAGAGGGGACATTGACGGTGACTTACCGCAACATTTACGTGTCGGCCGCCGTTGGTAGAAAATCGGATGCTGTCTGTATGTACGATCTCAAACGAGACAGATGTTGAACCTCCTCCGTCCATAGCTCACTGGAGGTTAAGTAAGCGTGTTCTGCATACAGGTAATTTTGATTGTTCAACAACCATCTCGCGAGACTTTCTAACAAACACGAGGTCGAACTTGCTTGGTTCCCAGGAAGCATGCAACGAAGTCGAACTCAGTGTTCCTCGAAGATAGTACGTAGTAGTAACCACAGGGAGTTCCTAGTGCTGTTTTATCTACACGGTCCAGAGACTCCAGCCAGATTGAGCATCTGCGCGTGTGCATCCATATGGACCACGAACCCACGATCATGTGCACGAGCACCCCAGGACCTGGAGTCTGCAGACCCGGACGGAGGTGTTCACTGATTGGAGGATCCATTTCACAACAAGAGGCCGTCAAAAGCCGCAAGAGCAGGAGTTGACTATACATTACCAAGGCAACTTTGGAAGGCGCTACACTATACAACTGGAGTAGTAGTGTGTATTTTCCCCCGTTCTCTAGTTTTGAGTCTTTCCTACGTGATCTCTTGTCCCTTTTTTCGACTAGTTTAGTACAATATATACTACGCCGGCCGGAAGAGGCAGCACCTTTTCGGATTCCGAAAGCTGCTTGCTTTTGCTCTTTTGCATTAGCGAGAAGCTTCTCGCTACTGACAACTTCTGCGTGCACTTGCAATTCCATGTAGACTAAACAAACCGTTTAGACTTTAGAGTCACTAGGATCTCTCTCCCTCGTGGTACGCTGGCATCTAAAACGATTAGTAGCTTGCAAATTGCAATAATTCAAAAGCCGGGAGAGAAAGTGGAGTGTAATAACAATGTATGATGTGAATTGTTACAATCTAATATAAGGTGACTAGTAGGTGAGAGTCTTGTTTAATTTGTTCACCTTGTGATTGTGGAAGGTACATCCTATGTACATTTCGCAATTCTGAGCTAAAACAAATAAGACCATTATTATACTCTAATGAAAAAACCATTCTCAACCCACAGAATTGAAGAGGTATCTTCCTGATGAACAAAGCGGATGAGCGTCCAAATTTTTCATCTTCAGAAACTGGATCGGCTCTTCCATCCTTAACCATTTCAAAACCACTTATACGCCAGCCTTTTTAATTTATGGCACTCCCTCGTGTTTAAATACATACTCAGTATGTCATTTTAGGATTTCTACCCATTATTATTACCTGTACTTAGGTTACTCCCAATGCAGAGTTTCATTCTCATTGATTACCACGTCACATAGAATTTTATGATGACACAACAACGAATTTATAAGAATACAAACTCTTGATGAGTCATGGAGTTAAATATTATTTGGAGTTTATGAAACCACATCATGATCAAATTATATATTAGGGGAGGTGGTTTTAAACGCCATTTTATTTTATTATTGCTAATGTGGCTATTTTGAAAACATCAGTATGAAACTTTCTATTGGGGTCATCTTTATATAAAAAAAGGCTATCTAGATTGACAATATAAACAGATGTTTCAAGATCCACCACAAAAGAAATACTTTCAAATTTTGCTTACCTTTCTTTGAATATCATACTTCAAGAGATTGTTAGTCTAAGCTCCACCTTGTAGACCATGTCGATGGCCTATACTACATGTCTGTTCAACGTGAGGCGTGTTGATTCACTGAAGGCATCGTCCAAACTTTATCTCGCACCTGATCTACGAGGATTGTAACTTCTGAGTAATAGATCTTCGATCCCGTTCCCACTGAAAGGAAAAAAAAAAAAGCTCCTGCCCTTGGCGAGTTCAATCAGAGCCATGCGGCCATGTCGTTAATCCTAAAGGTATGTAGTCAGCCTTTCAGTCCATCCAGCGAGCAAAGTGTCTATGATAAGCAGCAGCCAACAGACCCATCATTTCTATCGTCAGCTATAGGAAGGTGTTTGGTTCCTCTTACTAAAATGTAGCACCTATATCACATCGAAACAAAATACATGTGATAAAATATTAAATATAAACTAAAAAATAACTAATTACATAAATTATGACTATTTTACGAGACAAATCTTTTAAGCCTGATTAGTCTATGATTTGACAATGTGTTGCTTTGTGCTAATGACAAATTAATTATACTTAATTGATTTGTTTTGCGGAGTACCGATAGAATCTGTAATTTGTTTTTTATTGGTAACCTGAAAATCCCGTCCGACATCCCTCTTACATTTTGATAATGTAACATCAACTAAAGTTTGGCACCTGAATCCAAACTTCCTCATAGTCTTAGCTGTGCTGCCATATAGGCTTCTACTAATATACGTCCAATCATATTAGACAGCACTTTCCTCTCTTTTTTCAGATCATTGACACAGAAATGCAGCCCAGAAATATCCAGCGATAATATAACTTGAAGAAGTTGTCGTTGCCTGTTCTCTTGACAGGAAAGCTGCGGATTGACGAAATGTTTCTTCTTCTTCTTTTTAGAAAAACCTGACGAAATGTTTCTTTCTCACAAAGTGCTGGGCAAACAGATCGCGTGAGGCGTCATGACGGAACGATATGTATCCAGGATTTTATAAGGCTAGCTAGGTACTTACGTGTCATCTCTTGGCGCGCCCATGCAAGGCTCTGAACCACGCACGTCGATCGAACGCGTCCGTGCGGCCTGTTCATCAGCAGCAGCAGGTGTTGAGTTATCCCCCCTCTGTACATGGATGGGCACTGTGCTTTGTGTCGGTTGTTGCTGTGAACCGGGTCCGCCCTCCCCGCCCTACTCTTTCCTCATGGTCCGATCGGGATCGCCACGCACTGTGACATGCGAAAAAAAAAACGTCTTTATCCAAGAGGATGTCACTTGCTTTTATCGCATGGAATCTTTGCGAGATCTTGTGCGCTCTTGTCGCGACTCGCGAGACGACAGTACGGCCCTACACTGATGTGCATGGGCTGGCGGAGCAATCGGGCTAGCGACCGGATCATAAAACGGAAAAGAGTTTTTAAGCCCAGACATGGCGTGTGATCATGACGACGAGGCGCGATCCATCATCGTTAGCGGCCTGACAATGCAATGGCTATAGCTCATTGCGATTAAGCAAGCTAGCGGCCTGAACACCCAATCGCACTCAGCGTGAACCAATAATGCAGGAACCAGGGCAGGACAGGCCCCCGCGAAGGCCGCGCCAAAGCACGCGCGCCGGGGCGGTTTGCCCGCGTGGCCGCCCGTCGTCGGCGTCCGGGCGCTGTCGCCGCGCGCGACATGCCGGGTTGCCGCCTTGCCGCGCGCCGGGCCCCCCGTACGTCGGCGCGCGGCATTCCCGTGGCCGCGCAGCTCGATCGACCCCCGCCCGTCGCGGGCCCCACATACGGCTCCCCCATGCCCCGTCACGGCAATAACTCCGCCACGCGCACCGTCCCATCCCGCGGCCGGCTGGCCCGATCGGTCGCGCTGCGCCGCCCCCAGCCCCAGGCTATGCCGCCGCGCGGTCCACGGCCTACAGGGGGAGGCTACAAGAAGAATGTCGGGGCATGTGTACGTCCGTCCGGTCCCTCTCGGCCTCGTCGGGGTCGCGAGTCGTGACTTCTGCCGCCCCGACACGACGGATCCAGCGTACGAGCATGCACGCCGTGCGCGCGCGCGCGCAGGTGGGTTCTTGGCCCGGCTCGATCCCGCACCCCGTCGCCGGCCGCCGCTGCCGATCGACCGCGACCGCTGGGCTTGGTGTCGTGTCCCGTCGCTGCCCGTCCCGTCACCGGACATCCCTATCAGCGGGGCGTGGGAGCGCGCTAGTGTCCACGACGCCACGGAAAATGCCCGCGACGGCGACGCCGGCCGACGCGTCGCCGTCGCGGGCGCATGGCCTTGTGCCGGCCTGCCCGGGCCGTCAGCCGGCAGGGTCGCCCTCGCGTGGGCCGCGACGGGAGGGCCAGGTCCATCGCCCTATGGGAGGTAATAACGGCATCGGCATCGCGTCTCCAGCGTCGGTTCCCGCGTGTACGGTGCGCAGCCACGCCGGCCGGTGTACGCTCGCCGGCGCCGGGCGGAACCCGGTGTGGTTTAGCTTTCGCGCGCGTAGCTCTGTCAACGGATCCGTCCTCCCCTTGCGTACGACGCCGACGCGCACAATTATGCTCGTGTCGTGCGGGTTTCGGGCCATCTACCGACAGGTTTTGCAGCCATTGCATTCTCATGATGGTGCCGCCGGGGGGCAGACTGCGGAATAGGGGCCGTCCAAGTAACGAACTTCTCATTATTGCGCGCGTCCGTTATACTTTCAAATGGTTTGATTTAATTTGTCGTTCCTCCGTCGCATCAAGCTAGGCATCCGAAAATGGATGGTTAGCAGGACGTGCATGTGTGAACATCGAAGAACAGTCCACCGATCAGTAGAGGGTGTGAGAATTCAACGTTCCTGTGGAATAGCTGAACCCGGGGACACGCACATAACCAGATTTTTAACACATATTAACCAAAGGGATTTTTGACACAGCATCAACGCTCGCTAATTTCAACAAAATCAAACGGATTTTAACACAAACCGAAATTCGTTTCAAATAATACAAACCGAAATTAACCAAGAACATAACATATCTTTGGGAAGGGAAACATACCCACCACATGTGTTTGTGAGAATATGACAAGGTCTCTCTAGACAGCTAGCACACCATAAAAAAAATCATGATTTCGGGAAGCAAATCGAGGTCCAGGGACACATGATTCACTTTCATGCTATGTTTGCCTATAGTCGTAGCTTTTTCCTTTTGTTTTCAAGATACAATTTTTGTACAAAAACAATCAGTTATGCATGTCCATTCACGCATATAAATTTATACATGGCCTCACAAAATAAATAAATAAATGTATACATGCCCACCCTATCTTTATAAGCACATACAAGGGATTTGAGATTTTTTTTAAAAAAAAAAATCGGTAGGGAAAAGACCGCCTCCAGGCATTGTACTATGAAGAAATCTCAGCCAATCCGGCCGAGAAAAACCCCCGAACCCCGGCTTCACCTTATAAGGCCACACCGTAACCTAGGCCAACCACGACCAACTAGGCTGCTGACCGCTGCAACTACCCCTGGTTGGAGGGCCCAAACCAATCGTAGGTGCCACAGGCCGGCTCCCTGCCACTATTTTTCGGGTTGCCAGCGAGAGGATTTTTTTGCTATAATCAGAATTTAAACCCTGGTTGGCGTCTTCTTCGACTGGGGAGCTTGCCACTATACTACATGAGTGTTATTAGTCTTTTCCGTGTTACTCTTTCAACGGTATGTGATGTGCCTGTTAATAGCGGAATGCATGGGGTGATTTCGTCTGCAATGTTAAGATTTGCTGAGAGGTTTCACACTTCCGCCGCCACAAGAAAATGGTTGTTTAGAGTTGAATGCTACCCTTCCCTACTGTACTCTTCGTGAATTTCCCTACAAGGCGCTCCGGTGGTGCAAGACAAGACTATCCATAACGACCACAGTCGATGCCACTAACCTAATCAACGACCGGCCAGTGTAACGCGCGCCATTGACACAGAGCACTTGGAACAGTCTGTACTGTGTGATGGTAAGACCAACAGCAACGAGGAACAGGGACAACGACATCATGTTGGCATGCAGCTGCTAGGTTCTAGGCCGTATCGTAGAAAGCCTACCTTGCAAGACTAGTCATTGCCATATCCTGTCTGCTACCTGCAGATAAACAATCCTTTGCTCTACAGTTCACTTCATCTTGCAATGCACATGGATTATTATTGTCAATCTATCAGCCAATGTGCAACCATTTGCTCTACAGTTCACTTCATCTTGCAATGCACACGGATTATTATTGTCAATCTAGGCCCCGTTTAGATGTTTCGCGAAATTTTTTTCGAGTATTTTCCCTCACATGCATGGCTATTAAATGTAGTCGAAAAAATAACCCATTATATGGATGGAGTGTGCTTCGCGAGATGAATCTAATGAGCCTAGTTAGGTCGTGATTAGACAATAAATTGCTACAGTAAACATGTGCTAATGACGGATTAATTAGATTCATTAGGTTCGTCTTGCGATTTACTGACAGAATCTGTAATTAGTTTTGTAATTAGTCTATATTTAATACTTCAAATGTGTGCCCGACATACTCGAAAAAAATTTCGCGAAACATCTAACCAGCCAATGTGCAACCAGCAACTTGTAGCAACCTGTGCTATCCATACGGCACGCGGTGTGTCAGTGTCATCAAAAGGTCAACTGGCCAGTCTTGCTACCACTGTACTAAGCCCGTGTTTAGTTCCCACCCGAAATCTTTTCACCCATCACATCAAAGGGGAATCTTAGATGCATGAAGTATTAAACGTAGACAAAAAAGGTGAAAAGTTATATGGATGGGCTGTAAATCGCGAGACGAATCTAATGAGCCTACTTAATCCATGATTTGCAATAGTAATGCTACAGTAACCATCCGCTAATTATGGATTAATTATCCTCTAATTACCATCGTTAGATTCGTCTCGAGATTTCCAACCTATCCATATAACTTTCCACCTTTTTCGTCTATATTTACTACTCCTAAATTGGTAAAATCAATACCCGAAATCTTTTCACGAAAACTTTTCGTGAACTAAACACGGCCTAACCCAAATTGCAAGTGGCCGAAGATTCTTTTGAGCAGCTACTGCTTACTGTGAGAGTGAGACCTGGAGATGCCGAACAGCATCTTGATCCTAACTTAATTGTGCCTCTCGAGTGGAGTTTTGAAGTCATGCCCCTCGCATGCACGCACAAATAGAAAAGGATGGTCCATGATGAAAGGTTTGCACACAAGTCAGCGAGACTCACAGAGTCACAGGCTGATCTGACAACTGGAACAGTTTCTTGAAAATCAGCAATCAGCAGGCATCGAAGTGCAATCATGGGTCATGGCAGGGTTTAGGCCATCTCTGAACTGGGAAAACACCATTTGGGACTCCAACTTGGTGATCATAGTCTTCTGAACAGAAAGGGGAGAAGAAAAATTGGCAATCCAAGTCGACGTAGTATCTGAAATGGACTCCAACTTGGTGATCATATATGCATGGCGATGCACGGGTAATCTTCATGCATATCAATGCACACGCGTACTGCGTGCAGTGAAATGAGGTGTCCCACTCCCACCAATAGCCGCAGATGCACAGTTGCACACACACACGCACACACAGTAGCCATGGATAAAGCCGGACAGACATGGCGCCATCAGCGGAAAGGAGCGCACAAGGTTGCACGCGCCAAAAGAGCACACCACCTTTCCTCAGGGGTCACCTCTGCATGGCAAAGCTCACACCATGTCTCGCCTATCCCACTCCCACACACGTCCAGCAGGCCGGCGACTCCTGTGTGCGAGCACCCAGGTCCAAGTGCGGGCTGCGCTGGAGCACGTAAGACCTGCATGCGCGCTGCCGCGCGCACTCTGCCTGCAGCAGTCACGTCGTGACGGACAGACCCCAAAAGGCAGCACGACTTGTGGATGGCATGGCATGACATGAGAGTAGCTTGTGTTGTGTTCCCGAACAAGAACTGCGGATAAGATAGAAAATCGCGACCGGGAGCTACGGTTCAGAGGTTTCAGCGGGGGAATATGGTGCGTGGGAATGGGAACCAGGAGTAGAGGGGCACACGCTGTACCTGCAGAGTCTCTCGGTGGTCTCTCGCAGAGGACACGGGCTTATGGTCGCTGCGTGCGGGTCAGGTCGTGGTTTGTTGGTGGGAGTGGCCCGTATTATTGTGGGGCGTGTGCGTGAGACGTGCACCCATGTTTTGTTTGGCCCAGGGATCTGACGGGTTAGCGTGCATGCATGCATGCTTGCTGAAAGGCTTGCCTGTACTTTATGTTGTGTTGCGATTGCTGGGGAATTAGCGACGGCCGTCATGGCTCGTGAGTCAGCATGCACTGATGCACGTTTCTATGAGCAGTAATTTTGACAGCCAGTTGAGTTGTCTCGGTTTTTTTTTTTTTTTTTTTTTTGAGGAATTTAGTTGTCTCGTGATGAGAGTGAAAATCGGAATTACTCGCGAATGCAGTCCGTGAATGTTAGGCCCTGGACCTCGAGAAACACAAATTCGGGCCGGGATCTCGCTGAAGTACCCACCACCAGCCCACCGGCCCGAATGCTAGCCCACGAGAAACTTGAGACTGGGCGAGAATTCAACACCCCAAGGAGCGGGCCGTTGGCCGACGACGGAGGAAGGGAGAGTTCGGCACCGGCCCGCTCGACCCAGTTATATATATACAGGCCGCTGTATCTATTTAGGCGCGTGGCCCACAAGCCCACTTGCTCATACCCTCCTCGCCCTCAAATCCGATCACTGCTAACTCTCTGACGCAGACGCTCTCTATTGGTGGGAAGTCACTGCTGATACTTGTGCAGCATGGAAGGCATTCTTGAGCGTTACCAGCGTTACTCATTTGAAGAAAGAGCAGTACTTGATCCAAATATTGGAGACCAGGTATAATAATAATAATTATTTTTATTTTGCGAATGAGACCAGGTATAATTATGAGAACTATTTCTCTTGGGAACTCTCTCGCATTTGTTCCCCGTTGCACAGTAGATCGGGGCGACTCGCAGGCGATCTTCAATTCCGGCGCCGGCTCCGACGGATCCCCTCCTCCTCCGGCGTCCTCGCCGGCGATGGAGGATGAGGGGATCCTCGGAAGCAGTGTCCGGTGTATATACCTTTTTAGTTCTAGGTAGTCTAGGGTTAAGTTTGGTCATGCTTGCGTTGAGGCATGGTTCTGTCGTCCTGGGATGCTGCGAAGCTTGCGTAAGACGACGACGTGGATGCGGCGAAGCTAGATCGAGTATCGGTCTGGCCTTCTCCGACATCCCCGGCGGTTTCCCCGTCTATATAAGCGGCGGCGGATTGAGGTTCGTTTGCTTCCTTCAAAGCTCCTCAGCTAGTATTTTGGTCGTTGGTGATTTGATTTCGGTGGTGGCTGTTGTGTTCGTGGTGCTTCATGATGGTGTTATATGCGCGGGATTGAGCATGGACGATATTTTCTTTGAGATTCATTTCTGCGTCCATGTTCGAATCCTCCGTGAGCTTCTCCGTGCCGTCGGGGCCCATGACAGCAACGCCAGCATCGATTTCATGATCCACGGCATGGCTATAGGAGTTTGGAGGGAGATCTTTTGCTGCTCCCATGTTCGCGTCGGTGATGCTGGTCTCGCTGGCGTGGATTTGTGGAGATCCGTCTACCAACACGAAGAGGAATCGGGTTGGTTGCTACTTCCCACTTTTGGTGGTTCAGCTCCCCTTCGGGGTTCTTCGTCGTTCGGCGATTTGGGGTTTCTGGAGGTCCTTGAGGCGTCAGATCCCTCGTTGCCTGACGATGCGATGGTCCCTGACCATCATCTTCAGCCGGTTCGTTCAGCGTTTATAGTGCATATCGATTCCGATGTGCTACTCAAGACGGCACCAAAAAAATCATGTTCTTCGCCAGGGAGGAGGTCGGCTTCAAGCTGGGAGCTCCGGCCGGCGGCGGCGAGGACGACCGGGATTTTACAAGGACCTGTGTGTAATTTCCTTTTCTTTGAAAGGTGTCTTTGTAATTTGGGCTGTAATCATCAGATGTTATGAATGAAATGAGACCCCGGTTTCTCAAAAAAAAAAAAAAAAAGCAGCGAAATGGACCTCCGATCCTTCACGTGAGGGAATATTTCCCCGGATTTTGCCGAAAATGCCACCTGCAACACGAGGCGCCACTAAAAATCTGGACACCCCACCTGGCGTTGACTAGGACCGACAAGGGACCGACCCTCCGACGCAGCAGGTCCGTCCGTTTTACGAGCCGTTCCAGAGAGAATCAGAACCTCCTCGCCGGCCGCCGGCCGCATCAAACCGGAGATGAGCCAACAGGTCAACGTCCCTTCCAGACGCAGGGGCAGGGCCACCTGCGCCAATAGCCAAAGCGACGTGGTTTTGGAACAACAAGTATCGGTCGAGGCAGCATATCTTCTTCGCTTCACTCGAGATGCCCCCCTTTGACCTGCCTTTACGTTGACAAGCGAGATCGCACACGCAGGCAGTCAACATCAGCTCTCAGCTGCAGTTAGCACCACCCCTTTGCCCAAGATAAAATATCCTACGCGGAGCAGGGCTGACATTGATTGGTTCACCGGAACCGGACGACCGGGGGACGCGCGCCTTTCGGGTGGCTGGCGACGGCAGCGTCGCGAGGCTCACGGCGACCCCGCCGGATAATCCAAGCGCTTCGACCGGCAAATAGAAAATTAGCTGGGAACGAGTGATCGCGTCAGAGACGAAGACCTGTTTGTATCGTTCCTGTCGACGAACGACACCGTCAACCAGCAGCTCAAGCTCATCAGGATAGGGGTGTAGGGTGTTCTCGCCGTGACGCTGGCAAGCTTCGGAAAGTGATTTCAGCTCAAGGATCCAAACAGCGCCAGGTCGTAACTAACACCCTAAGGGCTCGTTCGCTCGCTTTCATTGGAATGGTTCCACCCGGATTGAGATGAATATAGTACAAACTTTATGATACTTACAATGAGAGACCGAGATTTAATCCAGATGAAGAACCAATTTACCCATGATAGGGACAAGAAAAGACCGGGAATTAATCCACTGGTCAAGAGGTGGAGAACCAATCCAGGTCTTTTGTTGTCCATATCATGAGTAAATTGGTTCTTCATCTGAAATAAATCCCGGTCTCTCATTGTAAGTATCATAAAGTTTGTACTATATTGATCTCAATCCGGATGGAACCATTCCAACGAAACGGAACGAGCCCTAAACAAGTGATCTCTTTCCCCGACGCGGTCGCGATCCGGCCATACGTGCTCAAGCTTCTGGCGCCCAAGTCCCCGCAGAGCTCTCCGCGCCCTGTCATCTAGCGCCAGGAAGCCACTGCTCCCGCAGGGATTCCGCGCCGGAACCCTGGCTTTGCAGCAGCAGGTGGCGCTGCGTTGCTCTGCTCTGCTAACCACCACCTTGTCCGTTGCGGGGAGGAGGATTTGGAGGCCGCGCGCGGCCTCTTTATGTCTTCCCTGACAACGACGTGATCTCTCTCGCGGGCGCGGCGGGGTTTATGTGAAAAAGATGGGAGTGTCTATGCGATAAAGGTGTGTTTTATAACAAATGCAACACACGTGTGTTCAGCCAAGACAAAACGCACAGAACATAATAAACCAAAAAGAGTGTGTTTTGTAATGAAGCCAACACACTGATTTTCCCTATGCACTTAAACCACCCATAACACACTATTTTGTCACAACTCAAATGAGTGTATTCTGTTAAGAAGCCAACACATTGATTTTTTCAACAAAAGAGATACGTGAACTAAAAAAGAAAAAAAAATCAAAGATGACAGTTCACCTGCACAAATTTGACAGCACCAGACCTTGAACTTGACAGAACATTTAGGACTGGCATTTGAACTAGAAATAACTGTCAAACAGACTAACTGCAACTATAATACAACAAATAAAGCAAATCATAGTGAACAAAATAGTGAGAAGGAAATCACCATGAACAAATTTCCAAAATTAAGTACGTACTTGAGCCAAACACTGAGATCCCTGCCCATGGCCTAGGCTGCTGCACATATAACACAGACAACCCAACAGAACCAACTCAGAACCCGATCAGAACCATATCAGAAGCACCGGACGAGAATGAAAAGCATCAAACACAAGACCGATGCATTGTGAAATACAGAAGGTGCAAAACAGGTACTCCATGAATGACAGTCAACATAGCCATAAATGACAGTGATTTTATAGTGTCAAATACACTACCATTGACTGTGAATTATAGGCATCACACCTATATTTCATGAACAGAGGTTATGACACCTAGAAACATAGGCATCACACCTGAAAACATAAACATGACCACTAAGAATATAACCACAGAAAGAAGCTGCTAAACACAACAAAAACATAGCATTTTGCCCCAAGCAAGTTGGGGTATGCTAGAGATTAAACCCAAAAGAAACAAGGACAAGAAAAATATAAAATGACACAAGGCCAAAGAAGCTGCTAAACAGAAGAAAGAAAATCAAATTACCTCAAGTAAGATCCTTTAGAGAACTCTCAAATGCTGATTGACATCATCAAAGAAGGGCAAGACCTTAACGCCGCTCACAAGATTAAAAAGAAGGGCAAGACCTTGATGCTCCTCATCAGAAAGGAACTATGCTAGAATAAGGCAGTCTTGATCACCTACATGTATGCAAAGTATGTCTTAGAGTTAACATAAATATCCACCGGATGATAGAAAATGAACCGAATATTAAAGTATGTCAGGTACACACAAAATTCAATGATAACTGACAGATATGATTTAACAATAACAAATGCTACTACAGAATAAATGACAGTATTGAACTATAGATTTGACAGACATAATATCACTGTCAGATGAACTTATTATGGCTGTCGAAACAATTAATTTGTATTGGGCTGCTAGGAAACCCGGCAGATTCAAATAATTATGAAGACAACAAATATGTTTGAACTATGTGCTCCACACAGCAGAAGACAAAAAAAACATACTGCTGAACCAAAATAAGATGCAAATGCATAAGACAAAAAGAAGTTAAAATAAACAAATTTTTTCTATAGTTAGTAAAATTATAAATTTAATTGGGGTGCTTGAGAACCCTGGAAGATGCAAATTCTAGATATAACAAATTTAAAATGATAAATACAAATGAAAATTCTAGATATTAACAAATTTAAAATGAAAAATACAGATTACAAATTTAGTGTGTTGACGGGTGGGACCCACAAGAAAAAAACTGCCAAATACGCTTGTTGAGAAAAAATGGTTCATTTTAACTTCTTGAAAACCTTAAGAGAGCAGAATCAAATAGAAAAACCAAACTAAGATGTTCAGATTTTTTTTTTCTATAGGAAGTCAAATGGAAGGTTTTAGGGGGGGTCCTCGGAAACCTGACAAATTTTAAAACCTTAAGACATCTAAGACATCATAATCAAATAGCAGAACCAAATAAAGAAGCCCAGATTTTTTTCCTATAGGAAGTCAATTAACAGATTTTAGGGGGTGCTCAAGAACCCGGCAAATTGAAAAGCTTAAGAATGCAAATTCAAATGGCAGAACCAAAGAAAGATGCACAAAAAAATTTCTATACAAAGCCAAATAATAGATTATTTGGGGTGCTCGGAAACCCAGGAAATTGCAAAGCTTAAGAGAGTATGATCAAATGGAAAATACAAATTAAAATTCACAGATATTTTTCTATAGGAAGTCACATAACAGATTATTTGGGATGCTCGGAAACCCAGCAAATTACAAAGCATAAGAGAACAGAATCAAATGGCAAATACAAATTAAGATGCACATATATTTTTCTATAGGAAGTCAAATAACAGATTTTTTGAGGTGCTCGGAAACCCGGCAAATTGCAAATCTAAAGACAGTAGAAACAGAAAAACCAAACTAAAAAGCCCAGATTTTTTTTTCTATAGGAAGTCAAATAGCAGAATTTATGGGGTGCTAGGAATCCCAGCAAATTGAAAACATTAAGATGGCAGACTCAAATAGAACCAACAAAATAAGATGCTAAGAATTATTTCATATAAGAGGTCAAACTCCAATGAAATTTTCTTGAATTTAACATGTTAGATAAATGTTAATATTGCATCCAACTCTTAAATTTTACAACCATTAAACTAACCATCAGCTGATTTGCAAGATTTAGTGGTTATACATTAGCAAGATATACTGACTAATGCTAATGTAGTAGCAAGAACTATCACATACATCTAGTTGTATTAGCATTGATAGTCCAAATTCAAATGTAATTACTACATCATGTTCTGTGACAAAGAAAACAAAAGTTTGAATGCAACTATGATACTTACTACATCATGTTCTGTGGAAAAAGAAAACAAAAGCTTGAATGTGACTATGATACTATACTTGCTCAAATGTGGAGAAAAGCTAGAGACAGCTGTAGAGAAATGTTTTCCTTATGAGATTCAGGGGTACTTCTAGTCAAAGGAAAAAAGGAATAGAATTATCAACCAGATTGATATTTGACATAGGCAGAATTGACAGTGATTTTGTACTGTCATATAAGCTAACCCTGACTGTCAAATGAAATAAACATTACTGTCAACAGAGAAAGAGTTACGAACAAAGGTAGGCATTTATAATAGCTGTCAGTTACTAAGTTACTAAGTTCAGTAATGTCAAGTTGTTTCAATGCAAATTAAGAAATACATATTTGACGGCCAAATTTCATTGTCACATCAAGTGAACCTGACTGTCAGATCCAATAAATCTTACTGTCAACTAGCAAAACTATCATCCTGAGTAGCAAGAAATACTTCAAAACAAATCAATCATGAAAGCTAAAAGGATGGTAGGCATTCAGAATAGAAAAGATAAATTTTTGTACAAAATGGAGCTCAATAACAACTTAAATTGCCATCCAACGTCTTTGTGCAAAATGCTAAGGCTAACATAACTGATTGACTGTTGCCATCCTATTCAAGATATGGTCTAATAGAACCTAAAGTTCCTGGATGTCCCGCACCCCTCCCCCCCCCCCCCCCCCCCCCCAAAAAAAATCATTGCCATACCAACCAACATCATGTCAGCAAAGGAGAGTGGCAGCAATGTTTGCTGCAGAGATGCTCACCATTTCTGCAAGGGAATAACTCTCCATGTGGTCATCCTGCTTGTGGGTTTCCACATCTGATATGTGGCGATAGCCACAATTGTTCCTAAAGTCATAGGCAACTACAGAACTATAAGGTGAACACTTTTTTACAGCAAATAAGATTACATATTCATAGGGATTGCAGGTAATGGACACTAACATTAAAACTAAAAAGAATGGACAGTACCTGTAAAACTAAAAGGAAATGACAGTAAAGCTAGAATTGTCATTTACCAAGTATGGTACTGTCATTTAGTAAAGCTGCTACTGTCATTTAGCAAAGAGGGGAAGCAACGAAAAAACTGAATCTAATGGGATGCAAATTCTAAAGTGATTCAATAAGTTTCAGTAAAAACAAAGCACGAGCAAATTGAAAACCAAAAGATAGCATAATCAAAGGGAAGAAACAAACTAAGATGCACAAATATTTTTCTATAGGAAGTCAAATAACATATTATTTGGGGTGCTCGGAAACCCGGCAGATGAAAATGCAGCAAGAACCAAATGTAAAAGAAAACTTAAGATTAACAAAAAAATTATATAGTTATTAAAATTACAGATTTAATGGGTTGCTCGGAAACCCTGAAAGATGCAAATTCTTTATATACCAAAGGTAAAATAAAATTTAAGCTTTGCATTTTGTTAGTGATGTTAGAGTGATATGATCCTACATTTTTTTTGGATCGAAATTCTATCAATTTGGGCTAGGCTACAACACTCTCTCCTGAAAACAGTGGCTGTTAAAAACACAACCCATGATGGTCAGAATCACATAGTAGATACTTTTTTTAGTTGAGGTACATAAACATAGAGATTAAACATAAGATGAAGGCAACCAACCTGACCAAGAAGTAACTCTGCGAGAACACACCCAGCTGACCATATGTCTATCGAAGTTGAATACTCAGTTGCTCCAAATATGAGCTCAGGAGCACGATAATAACGAGAGCATATTTAAGATATATTTGGTTCACCAGGACTCTGACAAAGGAACAAGAGGAACTGGTTAATATGAGGGTCCAAATTATAGTATGTGAAAATAATAGAAGCACTAAGAAAATCCAACAGTTAAAAGTCCATATTTAGGAATCAGTCAGTGAAGTTTTGAGCACCTGCATTTATTGGATGTCAGTGACATCAATGGTTGGGTCTCATGGTTGTCCATCAGCAGGTTTTTAAGATTACAAATGCTTCTCTGAAACCAAAAGTAAATGAAGAAATAAATCAAAGGTAAAAGGAAAAAGATAAAAAGATCTTTCCTATACTTAGTCAAATTACAGATTTAATTGGGTTGCTTGGAAATCCTGGAAGATACAAATTAAATAGATAACAAACTAAAAAGTTCATAACAACAAATATATTCTATAGTTAGAAAGAACGCAGATTTAATTGGGGTGCTCGAAAACCCTGGAAGATGCAAATTTGAAGAAAAAACACAATTCAAATTTCAGATTAACAGATTATTTCTATAGTAACTTATCAGCACTGTTATGAGCATAAAAATTTCAGAACTACTTGTGTCCTTGACTAGATCCAAATAAGAAGGGAGAAATAATTTACAAACAAGGGTACAGGGAAATTCGAAAGAAGTTACTGATAAAAATGAGAATGAGGCAATTACCTAAGGTCAGAAGCTCAGTTCACAGTGAAACTAGAACTGGCATTTCCACAAATAATAACTGGCAAACAAAATGTTTGAAACTGTCAAGATTCATATAATGGAAAGGAGTGGGTCCATGTGAAGAAATCAAAGAAATCCTATAAGGTGAAAATAACTATGAATACCTACAGCAAAATAACAATGAATATTAACAGGAATTAACATAACGGATATACCAGATTTAAGAAACATAATGTCAAATATCAATCTGGAAATATTGTTGGACATTCAGAGAAACAAGTTGAGATAAGGAAGAAAGAAAAACATCTTACCTCAGCTGAATTGAGCTCTAGTTCTCCAAACCAAAAAACAGAGTCCAGGAACTTAGATGAAAATCACCTATAAGCTACAGGAACAAAATATATAAGCATGTAAGCAATGAAACAAGATGCTAAAGACAGGAAATAAAACAAAAAGAATAGTGAGAAGAATTTTACCTAAACTCATAGGAATCCATGCAATTTGCTGTTTGAATGAATCAAGTGTTTAACATGATCTTTGCTCCACTAGGAAACCTAGGGAGAGAGAAAAACTCTTCATCAGTTGGTGTGCTGATGCAACCTGCAATAGAGAGAGAGCAATATGTGTACGCTCAGATCATATTAAACACTTGATTTAGTCTAAGCAATAAGAAGGGACAAAATAGCTAGAAAATAAAAAACTTATAAAGCATAAAAGAACTAGACATTCACAACTGTAAGATGGAAAACTAAAAGATTAACTGGAAGATAACTAGATTTTTATCTATAATTAGGAGTACATTGTAATTGGGTTGCTCGCAAAACTCGACAGATGCAGGAACTAGACAAGCAAAATTATAGTTAAAAGTTCAATAATGTTAGGTTACCTGTCATAACCGGCCAGCTGCTGTGGCTGAGAGTTCAAGCCATGTGTTGGTGATGCCACTAATAAAAGATTTAATGTCCGACAATTGCCAGCTGCTCCTCTGCTATCAACAAAGGAAAAATAAACCATCACTAGCCAGCAGGAACTGGAAGGATATAGGTTGCTGAAGAAAAAACAACTGCAAAATCAAAACGAGATGCTTTCGCTTAGAGAAAAAAAACCTAGACAGAACTAAACATTCCAAAATAAAAGAATGCACTGAGCAATAGAACTACAAATTATGATGAATAACACCAAACTGTAGAAGAGACTACATTGAGAGAAGAACAACAACAAATGAGATAAGATACAGATGTAGAATAAAGAACTTCACTACAGTTCTAAGAAATATTTGACTACCTTGCGTTCATGTGAATATTTGGTTAAATTAAGTGGAGTATACAAAAATCCTAAGCATCCGACCATATATGCACTACAGTTCTAAGAAAACTGAAAAACAAACTTAGTATTTCAACTTAGAAATAGCCAGATGGTCATAAACTAATTTTTGGACACCCACAATCAGTTATATATTTTAGTTACTGGAACAAATAAAGTAAAATTGTGGACCGGGTAGTTAGTTAGCTACTCCCTGAGCTACTCCAAAACAATGAGACAACACTCACAGCGAATCTGCCTAAATCCCCTACCAAAAAGTTTTGCAGCCAGACACCCAATAAAAAATTCAGCCACATTTCATACTAAAATAGGAGCAAAGGCAAATCCAAATGATGATACCTGATGGACACAAAAATCGCTAGAATGCCACCTGCAGAAACATTGCTCCTAAGAAAAACTACACATCAGATCCACAAGCATTCGGTGGAAATCAACGAAAAACACATAGATGAGTGGAGGGATCGATGAACCCTAGTCGCTTAGCTTCTCTTCTGTGCCAGAGAATTTCCAAATTGAACTAAATAGACCTAGACCAGATGGGAACAACAATTGAATCGATTCTACCAGAGGAAATGAACGCACCAGATCGAAATCGCCGGGCCGGACAAACCCTAGATGGCAGCGGAGTGGGCTCTGGGGGTGGCGGTGGAGTGGACTTCGGGGCGGCGGCGTGGCGGGATCCGGGAGCGGGGACGGGGCGGCGCTGAAGTGGACTCCGGGGCAGTGGCGTGGCGGGCTCCGGGGACCGGGACAGGGCTACGGGATCCGGGTGCATCGCCGGCGGCGGCGCGGGCGGGCTCCGGGCGCATCTCCAACGGCGGCGCGGTTGGGCTCCGGGCGCATCGCCGGTGGCGGCGCGACGGGCCAAGGAGAGGTGCTCGGAGCGCACGGAAAAGTGGTCATCGGAGATGGAATGGAGAGGACAGAGGGATCCCGACAGACTGAAACAACTTGCAAAAAAAAAAAAAAAGAGGCACTGACAGGTGGGGCCCACACGGTGGGGAACAAATAAAACAACCAAAAACCAATATAAGATCCAAAGGACAGCAGCACCCGCATGCAGATCGGACGGCCAACAAATTAGTGTGCTGCATTCAGAACAAAACACACTTGTGTCCATTAGCTTTTCCCAAAAAGATTGCGGGGTGTTTGTGTCACCAACTGATATGATGGAAGCCGAGCCGGAAGAGGTTCGGTAGCGTCTCTCGTCTGCTTTGCTTTGGTAGCTGGCCTCGCTTGGCTCTGCACTGGCTCAGCTGAGAAGATGCTGGATTGCTGCTGCTGGAATGGTACCACTCCTACTTGCTTTGCTTCTAATCGCATAGTTTAATGGCGTGACAAGGGTGTCGGCAGTTGGAAGAGTTCGTTAGATCCACTCCGGTTTAGGGAACTGAACTGACCTGAACTGAACCAATCCATCCACACCACCCATATTTTGTACAGTAGGGACTAATTGACCTGGCTCGTGTTTAGTACTATTTTGTGCACTGTCATGCGTCAGGCATGCTTATCTGCTGAACGCAGTCAACCGCACCGGCACGCGTGTCAGAGTCCCAGCGTTTAGCCGTGCCACTTTCGCAGCTAAGCTTGTGGTACGGTACACGTGCACGGTCAAGCAACATTTAGCATACTCTCAAGGCAATGATGATGGCTACTCATATCAGTGGAGGAGAACATAACTGATCGTGCAACTGAATCTGGCACAAAGCGCATTTCAGATTCAGCAGCGCCGGCGCCGGCGGCATGAATTCCAGTTTGGGAGTATCTTATCGCTGGGGTTTCTTGGCCGCAGACCACCCCAGCAGAGGAAAGAGATAATGGGCGGCAATGCCGCAATGGCACAGGCTTAAGATACGATCAGACACGCGACACGGCCCGCACCCAGCAGCCCTGCCGCTAGCCGCCGTACGCGCATCATCTGCTTCCAACGTCGTTCCACGTTTAGGGTGCGGGCGGCGGCCGGCCGGCCGTGCCCGTGTATGCGGCGTCGCTTTCGTGCGGGGTCACCTATGCGCGGCCGCGAGAGGCCAGGCCGCCCCCCGGGCGCGCCATGACGGCAACCGGAATCTGGTCGGGCCCGCGTCCAGGTATGCGCGGGGGCACGCGTGCGCCGCGGCCGGCCCCGCGAGCCAACAAGTGCGCTCGACGTCGGCGTGACGTCGCTGGCTCGATCGATGCCAATGCCATGGCAGATCCGATGGCTGAATGGCTCATTGGGCATTGGCTCATGGCCGCGCGGCGCGCGCGATTGCTCCATAGTCCTTTGCCCTCCGCTGTATCCATGAGACGGCCCGATAATTTCTAGCAGATCAGAGTGTCCTCTGTCTACAGGCTTCAGGTTTCAGAGAAGTTTTTGACCGGCCGGTGTCGGGATCAGAGAACTGAAGATCTTTTAACCGGCCAATGTTCAACTAAAAATCTTTGAACAGGCCACCACAGGCATTGCTTCAGCTAGCGTACACTAAGCAGCGCGCATTGGATCAACGAATCAGGAGGATCTCCGACTTCCACGCATTGGATCAGGCACGTCGCGTCCGACATTTCTGGCTACCTTTCCCCTCCTTTGCCGAGCAGTACGAAAAAAACTAGGGAAAAGATGCAGGAACAAGAGAAAAGGGACCGGAAAAAACCCCAATGATCAATACCCTGATAAGCGCGCATGTCGAGCGAGGGTCCAGCAGGGGTGAAAAGGGGAGGCCTTGATGCATAAACTAGATCTTGAGGCAGCCAGGGGTACATCCGGTCCGTTGTTTCCTAGCGTTTGTCTGTTGCTGAAAGCAGATGGACGAGGGGGCAAACGGCATGGATACAGGGCCCAAATCCCAGTCGTCTTTGGCTCTTTGCACACATATTATGCTGTACATTAGCCTGTAACCTGCACGGCACACCTCAAGACAAGGCCCTAGAATTGTGGGCTTGTATTATCAGGCAGGTTAATTATTGTTCCGGAAACCCTAAAGCTTGTGAGCTCGCAGCACAAAAGCTGTGGGCTATGGCTGCCTCAACGCTAGTACCAGGACACCACTACCAGCGAGTGCTTGCAAGCAGTGGCAGTACTATTAGTATTAAAAGCCTTCCTGCATGGACTGGTCTTGCTTTTTTGGATAGAAATATGGGCAGTTTTGGTTTCAATGGTGGGGGGTGATGAGAAAGTGGAAACAGAACGAGAGTTTATATTCTCCTTTCCTCATTAGTTGCAAAAAGGCAATCAGTAGTCAGCTCATTTTCCAGCATCTTCTTTTGTTAGTTCCATACAGTAGGTAATGTATGTAGCATCAGCTGTGCTACTAATTACTAAATGATGTGGATAAGCTACAAATCGAACTATGCATGAAAAACTCCCAATAAATTAACACTAATAATTCTGCGTTCGTTTGATTTCTGCAGAATGATTTAGGAGTGTAGAAATCGAAATGGAGCAAGATTGATATCGTTGCCTGCCTGCCCTGCAGGCCTGGTTTGATTCCACGAGATCGACGAGAACTTATTGGATAAAACTAGCGATCCAGATCTTCGTTTTGGAGGCAAGATGCCATGATGGGTAGAAGGTCCCCTCCTTTTCCTACCTGTGGTCCAGTAGAGACGATGGCCTCTTGCTGAAGCAATACCTGGGAATATTTTAGGCCATCTCAACGACATAATGAAGTCGTATTTCGAAAGGAGGCATCTTGTACTTAAATCAAGTATAGTACTAAACACTGATCTAAATCAAAATCGTTTATATTCTTTGACAGCAATGGATTGACATGACATAAAAAAAATATAGCCATGCCTAACGAAACTAAAGCACATTTTGTAGTTCACATTGACATGCTGAAAATGTCACTTGCGAGCCGGTTCAAGTCACTAGCTGGATCTGCTCTATTGTGTCTTCCTACATCTTGAGACACTGCCTTTACTACACATGGAAATGTTTGGAAGCCTTTCTGCCGAAGTGATTTAGACGGAGACCAACTTATTGATAGGACGTCGTCCGCCGCTAACATTTTGACAGTACAGGAACCGAACCCCATTTCTACACCTCGCTCGTCTTCACGGAGAAGCCATGCACGCATGAAGTTCGTGTAGCACTGAGCAAACCAGTATCCACTAAACTAAAAAGAGGCTGGCTTGCCGTTTGTCCTACTAAAAGTTTTCCCCAGAAGGTAATCCAGCTGTAGTGCAAAAGCTGCTTTAGAGCAAAGTTTGGTGTAATTCACGAAGCATGTACTGAAATGTATGGCCTAAATACTAGATAGAAATGTTCTATCAGATTGTTTCCTTTAGGCTTTAGTCCAACTCTTCAAGAATTGTATATAAACATTGGATGAATTAAATATTTAGACGTTCATATAGGAAAAATGATTAGTAGTATATATACCCATTGTAAAACTTGCTTTCACCCTACTGTTATTTTCATGTTCCTTAATATAGGTTGAATGGTTAAATAAGGTGTACAATATTAGGATGTCCTAAATGACGTACATGTATTATTGGGGCTGAAGGTATGTAGTATATGTGGTAAGAGGCCAAAGAGCTGAGCTTTTTCTTCAATCAAAAGAAAGATCTGAGCTGACTAGCTAAACAGATTAGCGAGCCTAGCAACGAGTTGGGCATAATTCCAACGTCAAACTTTCCCAAATATTTATTTTGTCCTCCCTCGGTTCCAAATTATAATTTGTTTGACTTTTTTGACCCCAAGTTTGACCACTCATCTTATTCAAAAATTTATGTAAAATATCACATCTTTTGTTGTGGTGTGGCTTGTTTTATTACAGTTCTTCAAAAAATGACTTAAATTTCACTATATTTGCATAATTTTTCTGAATAAGACGAACATTCAAACTTGAAGTAAAAAAAGTCAAACAAAGCGAAGGAAAGCGAAGGAAGTAGAATAATATAACTGCCCTACTTCGTACTTCCTGAACTTTCTGCCTCATGAATGCTAGTTATCTGAAGCGCTTCCAATGGAGAGGACGGAGAGGACATAAAAGGGAAGTAGAAGAATTTCACACGGTTAATTGTAACGACGGGAGGTCATGAGTGAGCTAACCATCTCATTCGTACTTTTCACAAAAAGATCAAAGCAATAGCCACATGATTTCCCTTTGTACCGAAGCAAATACTTATCAATCAACCTCATGCGCTAGCAGAGGTCAACAAATCTAAGGAAATTATGCAGACCTGGTAGTGACTACCAGCTAGCTGTGTATAAATCATCAGCTAGCTAGAGGTCACGCCACACTCTGTTATCTAAGGTAGTTTTGCATAGAATTTCTCATGAGATTGGAAAGCACCAAGCACCTCTAGCTCTAGGAAAAAGCCCGTTTGTTTCGGAATCAACCTCTGTCGTCTCAGGTGATCATTTTGATGTGAAAGCAGTGCTGATCTCTAGTCATCTGATCGACTTCCTAGACAATTGGTGACAAACCTGGATAGATCCCCTTTATGATCTTGCAGAGTTATTGACCATTGCACCATCTGAGGATGCTTATAACCTTAGAATGATTTTGAAGATCTTTTCAAGATGTGGTAAACGACGAGTTTTTCTTATGGTCCTTCGGATGGTGCTGAATTTTGAAGTCACGGTGCTTCATTCCTTTTCTTTTCTACTAGGAATCTAGGATGTACCAAAACTAACGAACCTCGCTCCCTTTCCTATGAGGAGTAACAAAGTTCAGTACTAGTGGTACCTCCTTTTTTATTAATCGGTATATCTTAATTCTTGAAAGAGGACTGTAAAAGAACTCAAAGGACAAACATGAATAAGCTAGGTAATTGGACTTCTGTGTTCGAATTCCAAGAGGTAGCCATAACCAAATGGAACCTCACCACCTAGCTAGTTTATTGAGAAAACACATGTCGGATTAAGTAATAAGAAAAGAAGAAAGGGAATGTAACCTCATGACTAGTGGTAGCTGCTCCATTGGGTCCCATCCCAAAGGTCAGCCTCCTGCTTCCCTATACAAGTCCACCATGGATTGATTGATGCTCAACGCACAGACACCACGCTGTACCCTTCATATATACTCAGATTCCCCTCCTTCCCCTTTCCTCCCCGTTCCATCCCCCTTTCTGCCACACACCCTCGAGCGAAGCAACAGCACCACACGAAGAACAGCAGCCAGGGAGACCCATCCGATCCCCTTCCTCCCATCCATGGCCGACGAGTGGTGGAGCAGCACCTCTCACAGGAGCCATGGCGCGTCGGCATGCTCGGCCCCGCCGCTCACGGTCACGGACAGGGTAGCCGCCTGTGGCTGGGCTACGGCTACTACCTCCCCCACCGCAGCCGCCGAGTCGACAAGCTACATAACCTTCCAGTTCCAGGACCCCTACAACAGGAGCTCCACGCATCAGCCTCTCTCCGATGCTGCCTCGTCCCAGGGCGATCCACACGTGGACTGGACGCAAGCCTTCTTGTAAGTTAGCTAGCTTCCATGATCCATATGTGTTTTATTAGGCTTTCACCTTCATAGTGAAAGGCGGGTTGCTATTTTGCTAAAGCATCCGATCTTGCATGAATAATTTTAGGAGCGGGAGGAGTGATACCAGCTTCCAAGCCGTGCTCCAAGACGACATGGCTCGAGCTCAGCCGGCGGCCGGCGAGGGCCCCGCGATGGACAATAATCCGTTGATCAGGGACATGAGCGCCGCCGCGTTCTTGCTCGACCAGGCGCAGCAGATAGCGCCGCCGTCGCAAGCTCTATTCGACGGCGCCACGGCGGGGCACGGGATCTCGGTGTACGGAGACAGCCAGTCCTCGGTCAGCTACGACGACGCGGCGGCGTCGATGCAGTTCTCTCATCAGCTGCTGAAGCCCTCGGTGCCGGCGGCGATGCAAGGCGGCGGCGCTCCGACGACGATGCAGTACTTGTCCGGCGGCAGTTACCTTCCTTTCGGTGGGCCGCAGCCGCCGCAGCTTCTCTTGCAGGCCTTGCAGACGACGAAGCCCAGCGCTAACTCTCTGACGGTGAAGGTAAGAGACATGCATGGGAGTCGATCACCCTACTGACTTCGTTCAAAGCTATCTAGCTAGCTAATCTAGGGTTTCGCCAAGTCATAGCCTGAGTTTCAGTTGGACTTCAATTCCGGGTCTTTCCAGGACGCCAGCTCACCGGCGACGAGGAAAAGCGTCTCCGAGTCACCTGCCGCAGTGAAAAGGCCGCGGATCGAGGCGCCATCGCCGCTGCCGACTTTTAAGGTGAAGGGCGTGATCCGAGCAGATTTCTCCTTTAACCTTTCATCAGTTCGCTGTGCCTCTTTTTGTTCCTTTTGATGAATGACATTTCCTGAGGAGCTAGCATCGACGGATGATGGCCTTGGAGTCTGTGGATTGCTAAGAAAAATAAAAATTCATTTCTCCTGCTCGCTTTTGCGCTGCAGGTGAGGAAAGAGAAGCTAGGGGACAGAATCACTGCACTCCAGCAACTAGTCTCGCCTTTTGGAAAGGTATTAGTTCTTTCTGTTCTGCGTCAATTCCCTCTCGCTCCTCCCCGTTCCAATTAGCAGCTGAGCGAGCAAGCGATGCTTAGCTAGAACTCATCCTTGGACAATGACCTAACGCATCATCTTATGGTTACGGTCATACTTTAGACTGATACCGCATCGGTTCTTCACGAGGCCATCGAATACATCAAATTCCTTCACGATCAAGTTTCTGTGAGTGTCCAAAATGCCATTCCCTACCTTACGTGTTATTGTTAAATGCTCAATGTTTTTGTTTTTTGTTTATATCTGCAAAATTTAGCTAATCCCTTATTCATATATATCTTGCATATATGCTACCTACAGTCACTGAGCTCTCCCTACTTGAAAAATGGGATCCCCTTGCAGCAATTCCAGCAGAAGGTAGTATCAGCTTCTGGTTCCCAGTTCCTTAAAATGTTATTCATCAGTGTTTAGTACTCCTCGACGATATAGATTGCATATGTTCATATAACATCTATTTTGCCTCTCAACTAGGGCTCTGAGGACGCCAAGGATAACGGTGACACTAAGAAGGATCTGCGCAGCCGGGGCCTGTGCCTTGTCCCGGTGGCGAGCACGTACACGGTGGCGGCCGAGACGGTGCCGGAGTTCTGGCACCCTACATTTGGAGCCACATTCCGGTAGAGATACAGCTAGTAGTGTAGCTTCCATGCATTATTGGTACATGGTACACGTTGCTAACAGAAAACGTGCACTTGTCCGTGAATTACAAACAAACTCACAGAGAGTACGGTTGAATGAAGCTAAAGCAAAGCAAAAGCCATGTGTTTTTTTGTTATGAAACTAAGTTTTGTACAAATGGTGATAAACTAATTTTAGTAGCAACAACCTACTAGCCAGCCTGAGACGAAAAGCAAGAATTCTATTATGATATCGCCCAAGCAATCGAAGGATGTTTTGAAAGGGAGAAATATGCTGGTGGTCTTCTACGACAGGTTAACGTAAGTACATATAAAATGCTGGATAAGGTGCAAAAAAGAGAATAATGAATTGAGGCCGTGTATGGGGCATCTACACTCATGCATGTGTAGCTTTAATTTGCAAGCCAATAATGCATGGTAGCTATATATAATTAATTAGCATTGTAGTATGAACAGGGTGGCGTTGGAAGGGAAAGTTGGGGCAGGTGCCAGCATTTGAAAGGCAAAGCAGGAGTCATGGCAGCATGAACAATGATGTTAATCTCATCATATGCTCCTATAACTGAAAGTACGAGCCCCAAAAGGGTAAGGACCAAGTCAATATAAGTTTACTTAATTAAGTTTGTCTAGCTAGGATTTTTAAAAGACGTACACACGCCCAATTTCAAATATGTTTTCTGATCTTATACTTTTATTCAAAAAATAGTTTTCTGATGTTCGAGTAGTATATTTTGTTAAGAAATTAAAAAAATCAGGTGTAGGTGTATAGTTAATTCACCACCATTCAGGAGTACATGTGTTACTTGAATTCTGACAAGGAATACATGATTCATGCCAATGCTGTATATAACTGCTAGGCCCTACATGTGTGGAACAGATGTGTCATATGCAGGGTTTTTTCCCCACGGTTTGAGCGATTTTTTTTAATAAAAACCGGCCCAGGTAAACCGGTTAAACCGGCCGGTTAACCGGTAGGAGCAGTTTAGTAGGGTCGGTTTTGACTTTTGAGCGATAACTGGCCTTATTTAGCTACCGGACCGGACCTGTTTGACCGGTAACCGGTCAAACCGGACCGGTTTGGAACCATCTTTTTAACCTTGGTCATATGTGTGTTGGATAAAATTACCAGTTATTACTTCCGTTCTTGTTTATATGACGCCGGTTAGCTCAAAATTGAGCTAACCAACGTCATATATACATGAACAGAGGGTTAGTCAGCAATATAGGTCTATATAGGATGCCAATGCCGTGCCTATAATGTGATATTACTTGCAACAAGACTTTTTATATTGGTATAGCTGGAGTTGTGAGGGTTGGATAAAACTGTACTCTTTTTAAACCTAGTCACTACCGGATTCCGGGTCTTTGCCGTGTGTCTGATACACACGACAAAGCCTTAAATACACACGACAAAGGTTAGGGCACACGGCAAAGTTTAGACGGTAAAGAGGCCCTTTGCCGTGTGCCTTTTTTTATCACAGCCTTCATGTGTTATGTCATCACATCATGACAAATTTCATGATTTTCAGACTTTATTTTCTTTTATTTGAATTTAATAATTATCCGGACACATGTTAGTGGCCATATTGTTTGAATAAGATGTTCAAAAATTCTTTTCATTTCATGTGTAAGGCCTCAAACTGAGTTAAATAACATGACTATAATTTTTCACTCATTTTATTCTATTATTTAAATCACTTGCAATTCAATTTTGACTTGATTCAAAAAATTGCTTAAAATGCAATCAATTAATTAAATATAGCAAACAAACATTAAAATGTATCAAATTTTAACATGGAGTGCTACATGTTGTATGTGGATGGTAGAAAAAGTTTGGATGTGAAAATAGAAAAAAAATATTTCTTTGTCGTGTGCAATAAAAAATGCACACGGCAAAGGCTCTTTGCCGTGTGCCAAAAAAGACACACGGCAAAGACTTGCCTTTGCCGTGTGCCAAAGTCAGGCACACGGCAAAGGCTTGCCTTTGCCGTGTGTCTAGCTCATTGACGAGTGTTTTATTTTGGCACACGACAAAGGCATGGTGTGTCCGAAAAAAACACTCGGCAAAGAGCTAGACACACGGCAAAGGTGAAATTTCCCGTAACGAGTGTTGTGTTAGTTGTGCCGACTGCCTAGGCAATTATGCTAGTTTATATGTTGTGTTTTAACTTTCAAGCAGGACCTAGCTAATAACTGTAATCTTTCCGTACCATAGTACAAAATAGCCGGCTACAGCTCCGCTATCTCCCGCTATAGCTGATTTTAAAGAGCTGCCGCTATTTGCTTCTACGTGCAATTTAGCCGCTATTTGACGCTATAGCTCCATTTAGCCTGCTATTAGCTGTTTTTAGAGGCCTCCGGCTAAATGCCTTAGCCCGCTATTTTGTACCATGTTCCGTACACATATATATCCTTGAGGGCATTAACCTAGCTAGCGCTGTGCACCAACTGCCAATCAAGAGCTCGTGCAGTTGTGCAGCATCATCAGTTCCGAAATATTCTTGCACGCCGCCGCTGAGCAGGGTAGTAGCATAGCAAACGACCATGCATAGCTAGCAATTGTTCCGGCTTTTAGCCGAGTTCTTCTTTCTATGAGAAACCCTGTGTGCCAGCGCACATGTGATGAAGTGGGGGCCTCGCGCCTTGTCCAGGTGGTGGCCGGATCCAAGCTCTGGCCGCCTGCAGGTCGCCTGCGGCGCGGGTGCCGCCGGCCGGCCTGTGCAGAGAGCAGCGCCTTTCGCTGCAAAAGCGCGCCCATGGTGCGCGCGCGTGCACGCGTCAGGCCGGGAACGGCGTGGCCACTGGCCACCCTCGCGCTCACCTCCCGCCGACCGGTGGCCCCATCCAATAACCGAGTCGTCCATGGAGCTGTGCTTCGATCACCGAGCACGGGTGGTCGACGTGGCATGATCTTGCTAGTTAGATTAAGCCGCGCCGACGCCGGATTGATCACGTACTTAATTAGTGCGTAAACGCATTATTAGCGAGTGCGTCAATATGGAGGGGGGCCAAGCAATCGAGTACGTCTAGTCATCTAGAGGAGGATGGAGAGGGCATTTCGGCGATCTCACCAGTCACCACAGCGTCACTGTGAGGTCAGTGTCACCTTCTCGGCTGCTCGACTCCTTCAGGCCGAGCATAAGGCCCCGAACAATGTGGGCCTGCCTGCCTGGCCTGGCCTAGTAACTTGGACAGGCCGAATCCACACGACCAATCCTAGCAGGCTGGGCTCCCGGATAGATTTTTTGCCAAACAAGAAAGAAGAAATCTGGGACTTTCGGCCTGGAGACGTTTGGGTTACTGGATATCGTTCTCAGGCTTTTGGTCGGAGAACTGTGTGACACGTCTGACAGCAAACTAACCTAACAAGACATTGCAGATCATCAATCAGCTGGAAATCGTTTACTTGAGCAATCATCGATATTTATGCGACGAGAAACACAACAGTCGAACACCAGATTACACAACCCATGTCACCAGAGCATGAAAACCATATAATACGGCAGGCGATGTCCGCAGAAACCAGGCACTACGAGAGAACAGACCAAGCTATTGACGGTATGGTGTAGTTGTAAAATGTTTTAAATTGTGGTATGACTGCCAAATGGCAGTGAGATCAGGCAGACCCCTTGAGCTTCTTCGCGATCCCAGCGAAGTACTTCCCCTGGTGGAAGGCGTGCTCCAGCTCAACCTCGCTTGGCCACCTCGAGCCGTCTGCGGCGAACGTGCCGGCGCCGTAGGGGCTGCCACCCTGAACCTGGTCCATGCCGAACAGCTTGGCGCCGAAGGTGTAGCCCACCGGCACGAACACCATGCCGTGGTGAGTCAACTGGGTAATCGCTGTCAACCTGAAAAGAGGAACAAGTGTTGGCTCCATGATCTTTGGACATCAGGTCTGGTCCTTGTGTAAAGCTGTGGAATGGTACTTACGCTGTGGTCTCTTGGCCACCTCCCTGGGTTCCGGTGCTGAAGAAGATGCCGGCGGGTTTGCCAGCAAGGCTCTGCTCCCTCCACAGGCCACCAGTGGCGTCGAAGAACGCCTTCATTTGCGCCGCCATCATGCCAAACCTTGTCGGGAACCCGAAGAGAATTCCATCAGCCTCAGCAAGCTCTTGTGGTGTGATAACTGGCACATCAGGCTTAGGGGGTGCGCCCATCTTTCCAAGCACTTCCTCAGGGAGAGTTTCAGGGACCTTTCAGATGACAAGTTGAGGCAGCAATAACTGTTAGACCATTACAAACACCTTGGTTTCAAAAAAAAAATTACAAACACCTTGTGTAATAGTCTTGAGGAACTTGAGCCTGACAAGTGCGCAAATACCTACTGATGATCAGGGCTTACCTGCCATATTTTAGCCTCAACACCTTCAACAGATGAGGCACCTTTCTTGATCTCTTCAGCTAGTTTACCCACATGTCCATACGTGGAATAGTACCTGTTGGATAATGATTCATAAGTTGTTTAACAAGTTCTGCTTCAAGGACTCAAGTAGCAAAGTTATTAACTCTTGCTCTCCATTCTACCCCCAGAACTCATATGGCCATATGTAACAAATTTATGTTTCATGCTACTTGCCTACTTCACAAAAATAACTATGAGATAAAGAACAAATCCATCGTTAAATTGATAGTGCAGTGCCCATGCTCTGGTTTCCTTTTGAATACAGCCTATGTTTTGACAGACTGACACTAAACACTTCATACCAACACGTCATTACACTACTCAGTAAAGCAGTTTGTTTCAGTGCCTTTGTGATGAAAGAACCAATCCTACAAAGAAGGCTATAAGATATGTGCAGCCAAACCAGAGTCCAAAAATACATTACTTTTATGATGACTAGTGACATGAAAGAAAAGGAAACTGTCAGTATATCTTCTTAGCTACGCATATCACTTTCAGCTTTTATTTTCTTCTAGAAAAGATGGTGTGCATACAGTACAGTGGCCCACAAAAAAGCATAGCACAAGCAAGAATCTTGGGGGAAGCCCTATTTCTAAAAGAACTTTATAATTACGTTGCTGAGCTTATGCTAGGTGCAGCTGTGTGTCCACTTCATTTTTTATATCCAAGTGTTTCAGGTCTTCAGAATTGCTGAACTTTCATTTTGGTAGTTATAAGCCCCGATGTAGAAGATCAGCGCGAATCATAAATGTTGCTCATCAAAACTTTGATTACAATAGACAATTTTACAACTGTTGTCCGCTTAACTACTAAATGGACAAAAAGAAAGATGATATAGGCAAAAATAGTCTGCCTTGATAGCGCAAATAAGTTTACTACAAAAAGTGTGGTTCATTAAACAAATACTGGCTGAAGTCAACAATTTAATTTGAAGCGTTCATATGTGACATACTGACATGTTTGTACTATTCATGCTAAAGTTCACCATGCAACTAAATCAAGAATTGATCAACAACTCTCTTGAAAGGAAATAAACAAAAGCTTACATGACTGGCTTTCATTGTCTTAGATATTATAAATAAACAGTTTTGTCTCGTAAGGAATCGTTTAAACGGTTGGACACATGGGGGGGGGGGGGGGGGGGTGGGGGGGAATCAAAATCCAAATGGTTGGAAAAGCACCGGAAAGCAGCAGGAGCTAGCATATATGAATGCGCCATTTAACGGTAACAGCGACTTTGTGGTAGGGAACTCACATCACAAAAAGCAGGGCATCCACCCTCTCAAAAGAAAAGGCGCATCCACATAAATCGCATTTTAACAAAAAGAAAGGTAGAGCAATTTCGTTTGATACTTTGATTTGTCACGAAAAGGTTGCAAATTAACACAATGGAGGTGGCACCCAAGTTTAGTCACAACATTTATACGCATATAGATCAGAACATAAAAACTTCCTTAACTAAGATCAGGCTAGAATTTAATATATATTTTGGTTTCCAATGTACAGGGCCCATCTACAATGCCTACCGTTTCAGGTGAAACACAATACTACAAATGAATCACTTGGTGGGTGTGCTACGTGTTTATGAAAGTTTGAGTAATACCCAATAGCGGCATAAACATAAGTAAGCTACATATTAGTATCATTCTTTTAAAAAGATGTAGTAGAATGACTAAGTAGTCAACAATGCATCTGCAATAGTTGATGGAGAATACAGAATAGTTGATCTGGAAGTTATGTCATGCAAGAATTTTTTTTTTCCAGTGATCATATTGAAGTGAGGTATCCAGATGCATCGTCGGAACAGATCAGGTCTTGGTGTGCTAACCTAATAATAATGGCACTAATTTCTTTTCCGAGCCAATCAGCAAGGCTGACAAAATTGGACCTCTGACGCACAGCACAGGTGTGCATAGAAAGCAAGAAAGGATGGGCACAATTAGCGCCGGAGCCCACCACTATTTGGCCCCATTAAGGAGGCATCAATTCCATCAAGGACCAAAACCTACCGTCATGATTGAGACCCTACGAGTCATGTGGCCGAAAATAAACACCGGAGCACTACAAGTACATTTTCTTCCTCCGGCTTCTTCACTAAGGCTACTAGAATCATCAGCGTGTTCCGACATGAATCAACATAACCTCGCTTGTCGATTTCATCGCGAACAAAGCAGTTGGAAATACGTACGGAATTGGATGCACAGTACAGCAGGATTCCCAAAATTGATGATTTCTCTCGAGAATTCACCCATAAGACACGACCCGGGAAACTCCTATGCGATTCGATTCTAATTACAATTAAACCCTAACAATTAAGAACAAGACCACGCTTGGTGCTGGGTGAGTGTTAGTAAGCAACAAGTACACGAAATAGGACCAAGAAACAAACTGAAATCGGGAAATTTTCTCAGGAAACGAGAAATTTTAGGGAGCGGACGACGGAAACCGCGGGAATAACCGAGTAATTCCCGGAAATTAAGGGGGGAGGCGACGATGCTTACACGACGTAGACCTTGACCGCCATTGGAGATGGATCGGAGCTCCTGGGAGACCGGACGGAGATCTGAGGAACTTCTGCCGCGGGAGGGGGAAGAGGGCCGGCTGGGGCTGTGTGGAGTGAAATCGGCGCTCCAAGGTGTCAGTTTCTGGCCAGTGGAGAGAGAGTATTTATAGGCAGTGATGGCCTGATGGCGTTGTGCTGCTCTGGTTTGACCTCCAAATGGCAGTCAAGACTCCTTTTTTTCTGTCTTTTTTTTTTTTTGGCCCGTTTCTTCGCCGTTTTACCCTCTTCTCGTCGACGTGAGATATTTCCAGCTGTTTTTTCCCCTGCTTTTCTCACATGGATCTCATCTGATTCAGCACTTGGACTCCAAAAGCCGGGGTATATCTAAGATCTCAACGAAGACAAATAGAGCAAATTTCACGTCAGTGGGGGTGTCAGGTGTGAGACTTCTGGCTGTCGGCGATTGTTCTAAGAGATTCTATACACACTTTCTTTTACTGATGAAACTATACACGCTTTGTACATACAAGTAAATACTTGGACTGGTAATGCGAGGCCATCATATAAAATTAATAAGCAGAAAACATGCCCCCCTTGGCAGTTTTCCGTGGGGAAAAAATCAAGGCTGACTTCTGTAAGATCAATCCATCACTAGGAATCTTTACTTCTTTAGGGAGAACCAGCTAAAACATACCAATGGACAAATTTAAATATAGCTGCTCTGTTTTTTTTTTTCGATTCTAAAAATAAAGGGGGAAGAACATGCCGAATGTATCATGGATCAACATATGAAGCAACCTTTAGACTCTACCGGCCGCATCTGCCAACCTCCCAACACTAAGCATGCATAAAAAGATAGTGAATTCAAGTCAAAAAGATTTGGCACAGTGGATCCTATTAGCTGGTTGCCATATATTTTGCTCGGCCTGTCCTAGTCCTGTACATGCATGCCACAATAGTGTGCAAATGCAATTGCGAAGTAGTCCTCGTTTCAAGCGCGTGCGTATGGGACAGCAATGCATGACGACTTCGGCGTTCGTTGTACGTAGCAGATGAGTGTAGCAGGCTAGCCAGCTAGTCCATGGCCGAGATCGTCTTCCGGGTCACTGTCCCGTACAATTTTCATGTTGCTTGTTTTAGACCAGGAAGAGTATTTGACAAGGATTAGTTAGTCACTTTATAGTCCCTCTATTTTTTTATTATATGACCCAACTTTAATCACGTTTATAGAGAAATATAATACTATATATCTATACTATCAAAATATATACTATACTGAACCTAATGTAACAAATTTGGTATTGTGGATGTTGTTATGATTTTTCTATAAACTTGATCAAGATTAGCTAAGTTTAACTTAGGACAAACATTTGGTTGTAATGCCCAGTCTGGGTTACTTCTTCTTTTTAATATAATCGGCAGCTCACCTGCCAGGTTTGTTTCAAAAAAAACTTAGGACAAACATCATGTGACAAATAATAAAAAACGGAGGGAGTAATTCTCTTAAATGGAATTCGAGTTTTTTTATGTATATCATGGGTGCAGTTGTTGGCATCTACTCTACGAGATAAACAAGGTGGTGGTTTTGAGCCTGCGAATTTTGTCGTATGATTACTCAATTGGACCTCCCTGCATTCCACATGGGCAAAAAAAAGTGTCCAGAACTAGACACCCATTGAGGAAATGATCCAATCCAACATCCTATTGCCGATTTGAATTTACAATTGCTTGCATCTTTGTCCGAGAAGAAAAAAAAAGACGAAGTCAACAGTTGAAATTTAGACGAAGAAATTTTGCATACCAGGCACTGCAACCGGCATATAGGACGGCAGACAAAGGTGTGTAGTGTGTTGAATCTGGACGTACAAGTGCCTCCAGAATTATTATGAACATTATATTCTTGGCTGATGGAGGTTCACACGTGCTTCCATTGGTCAGGACTCAGTTCCATGCCTCCATCCATCTCAGATTCCCAGTCCCAGCCCCGTGTCTGCGTCTCCGTCTGGTGCTGCTGCTACCGCAGCTGAAGCTAGCGGTATACGGAGTAAGCTGCAAATCTTGCATCGGAGATTACTGTCCGGAACGTGCTCGGCGACGTTTGTGCTGTGGTCGTGCTCGTGCAGGCATTAGACGCCGATTTTCAGCTGAAGTTGGTGAGAACACGATGGATCCAGGAAAACCTCGACACTTCCTTCCGAAATGACGCTGACGCCCGGCGCCACCCGCTCGTTCTTCCAGCTCGCTGGGCGTCACTCGACACAAGAACTGGAAGGCGGCAGAAGGCGCACGGAGAGTCGAGGATTCTTATCTTCAAGGCCCCCTCGAAAGAGGTCTTTTACGGTGCTCCATACCACACTATACTAGTGTTCAAAAAAGACTAGTATATAAGGATCTGACGGTCCAAATTAATTGTATACCACCGAAACCTCACTTGTGGTATAAGGATGGTATAATAGAATGGTATAGTCGGTATAGGGGTATTATGGGGAAATTTTGAGTTACATTACTATATAATATGTTTGAAATATTTATTCTCATTTTATATTATTTCTAATACCGATATGTCTCTTACATAGGCACTATGATTTCATCTCTGGTTCTCTCGCTCCTGTCTCTGACCACCGGCCGCGGCGGCGATTGCCGGCGGTGGGCTGCGGGCGCTTCCTGCTGTTCCTGGACGTCCTCGGCGCTGGTGCCAGAGCTCCGCGATCCAGGCGCACACGTGGCGGACCGGCGGGGGTACGAGCAGACAGGCCGCGCGTTCACGCTCGCCGGCGTGACGGTAGGCGTTTAGGGCTCCCAACATGAAAAGGGTGACGGTAGGCGAGTCTACATTGGTTGTACACATATAAGTATGATCATGAACTCTGCTTCAAAAAAAGTATGATCATCATTATCTAAAAAAAAGTATGATCATGAACTAGTTAAAAGCTACTTTAGGCATATTGGTTCGGTTGGTTTGTAGGCGTCGAGAGGGCATGTGATCGATCCCCTAGCTCATCAAGTAAATTGGTGCCTGCTGGTTTTAATTTTTATTTGCCGATTTCATCTATGTTCCCACGGTTTTTCGTCAAGCGATGCTCAATTTATCACGTACGCTAACTGAAAGTTCAAAACGGGGGCGGCGGAGGAGCGAGATCCGCTAAGGGCGCCGCGGCGGCCGCTTATTATTTTGCCTTCTTCGGTTTCTGCGTGATTACGTTACAAGATCCATTTGAATTGATAATTCACGATAATTCTCACGAGGAACAGACCAAATATAGAAAGTATAAGTTATTGATGATGCAGCAAGCCAGATCCCGGCCGCGGGGACGACAAGCCGCCGGCGCCGAGGGCGGCAGAGACCGGGAAAGACCTCAAATGCTAGCTGCTGATCCGCATTGACGACGGCATGCCGTAATCCGACGGTGTCCGGCTGAGAAAAAAAGAAAGAAATAACAACGACAGAAGAAGTTAGAAGTAGTTAATTGATACCAGAACGCTGTCTGCACCAAACGTGGTTTTGATGATTCTTTAAAGGATAGTACGGAGTATATGCTATGCACAGGATAGTACGGAGTATATGCTATGCACAGTCAACGCAGCATGAGGCGCCAGGCAACGACGTTGTGCAGCCACCGGCACCCTCGTTGACAGCTTCCCCAAATAGGACTTGGCAAATTAAACACCTTCAGGCTTTTGCAGATGAGGTCAGCACAGCGGCAGCGTGACGACGGGGGCCGCCGCGCGAGCAGCCGGCATCTATCATGTCGCCAGTTCGCCATCATGAGAGCGACGCTGACGCCCGAAAGAGGGAGGAGATCTGGATGGCTTTGAACACCACCAAAACCAACCAGGGACGATCACTCGATCAGACAGACTCAGATCCGCGCCATAAATCCATGGAGCCGCGCAGCATCTCGCGAGACGCACGGCCCGCGAAAACGCCACGCCCTTTACTACCCGTGTCCTCGAAGAGGTGGCCTTGCCTGGACCACGCCATACGCCGAGCCTGGCCGGCCGGCCGGCCGGCATCGACTTGTCCTTGCCCGCGCCATGAATGCGCGCTCGATCGAACATCGGTCGATCGATCGCGATCGCGCTCGCGCCACTTGAGGAAAAGATGTGTCGAGGGCTCGAACCCAGCCTCTGCGTTTTTGTTTGCGAAAGCATAGCGTCCCGGTGACGTCCGGTGTGACAAGGAGGATACGCGCGCAGCCTGGGGGCCGGCGGATTGGATCGGTCGCCGAACCAACGACCCGCCCGTGGCATCGGGCTACGCCGGCGTGACGGCGAATAAAGCGGGTCGAGGCGGGGACGCCCGCGCGTGGAGCCGTGGAACGAAAGTATCGGTGACCCACTGACCCTGATGTGCGTGCGGCAGCGGGAATCGCGGGGTTTTTTCTTGCCGAGCTAGCGCGATCAGGACGAGAGATGGGGCGCGGCCCCCGGCGGGGGATCAAGTTCAGGTGACACCCCCACGCCATGGCTTAAGCCTCACGTCTGAGACGGGACATAAGCATTGGGGGCTCGCGGTTTTCCCTATGCCCTTTTGTTGCTCGTGATCGTCCCGTTCTGTATATGCCAACGCCTTTTGGGTTGCCCTCGAAAATTAGATCGGACTTCGGATTGGTGTAGACCTGCAGTTACCTGAGACTTGGCACGATTATTCCCTCCGTCCTAACAAAAAATAACCCAGCCCCAAACCATTTTCCATTTGGAGACGCAATAGATGCTTTTTTTTTTTTTTTGAGTATCCGCAATAGCTGCAATTACATTTACGTGGTGGATTTGGGCTTTCTCCGAAGATTTGCTGCCCGTTTGAAGAAAAGAATGTGGGGCTTAGCCCAATTACTCTATCTGTATGATGCAGATACTGGGCCAAAATATGTGTCGAGCAGCCTGCAGCCCAGTTACGCAATACGGACGAGCCATTGTTAGCCCACGTCAATCCACTGTCATTCAGGCCGTTCCCTCATTTCGATTCAGGCCGCTCAACATGGATTTCGGCCTGTATAACTGACTTCCGGCCTACCACCATTCTTCGCTCGACCCCATTGGCCCATTGTCATTTTTGCCTCTAAACAATCACCAGAACTCCGGTTCAGGACGTTCAGCTGTAGAGGCGCAGAGCCTCACTCATCGACGCATTCTGAAACATTTCGTGAACTTTCAAGGCAGGAAAGAGTTACGATTGCACTATGAATTCCAGGATTTAGTTTTGGAAGACAATTTGGACATTTTTTATATATATATTAAAAAATCTATTTAGCTTCCAAAGGATTTGGATCCTACCCCCTGTCACTCTCACGCGCAGTAGACCAGTAGAGATGCAGTCTAGCCTCTTCTTAATCATACGTCGAAACAGAAACACCTGAGCCACAAAAGGCGCCGCCGGGCTCTCCTAGTCCAAGTGTCCACAACTCCAGATAATACCCCCTGGCCGACTCTCCACACTCCACGACATTCACCACCACCACCCTATCCCTCCCTACAGCTCCGCGATCCCGTCCAAGGACGCCAGCAAACGTGCATGACAGGCTCCACTGGCGGCACTGACGACGCGGTGGGGGCACCACCACCACGGCCGGCCCGAGCAATGGCGTCCCCGCGGCTCCTCCTCTTCGCCCTCCTCTGCCTCCTCCGCCACCACCTCGCCGCCGCCAGGGACACCATCACGCCGAGCACCCCGCTGGTGGGCAGCAACGAGACGCTGGTCTCCGGCGGCGACGGCAACTTCGCGCTGGGCTTCTTCACCCCGCCGGGCTCCAACAACACCTACCTCGGCGTGTGGTACAACAAGGTCTCCCTCCGCACGGTCGTGTGGGTCGCCAACCGCGAGTCCCCCATCGCCGGCGCCGTCGAGGACAACCCGGGCGCGACGCTCTCCGTCTCGGCCGCCGGCACGCTCGCCGTCGCCGCCGGGAACAAGACCGTGGTGTGGTCTGTCCAGCCGGCGACGAAGCTGGCGAGCCCGGCCGCGCAGATCCTCGACAACGGCAACCTGGTGCTGGCCGACGGAGCCGGCGGCGCCGTGGCGTGGGAAGGGTTCGACTACCCGACGGACACGATGCTCCCGGAGATGAAGATCGGGATCGACTACGTGAAGCGCAAGAACCGGACGCTGACGTCGTGGAAGAGCCCCTCCGACCCGTCCCCTGGCCCCGTCGCCATGGTCATGGACACCAACGGCGACCCCCAGGTGTTCATCTGGAACGGCGGCGAGAAAGTCTGGCGCTCCGGCCCCTGGGACGGCTTCCAGTTCACCGGCGTCCCCGACACCGCCACCTACTCCGGCTTCACCTTCAGCTTCATCAACAACGCCCAGGAAGTCACCTACAGCTTCCAGGTACGTACACTGTTTGCTTTGCTTTGTATATATATATATTTTTGAATAGAACTTTGTATATATATTATATATGCAAGTAATTAATCATCGCATCGTGCATCATGAAACGAGAACATTGCTTGACGATGCACATGGTGCTGCGTGCAGGTGCACAACGCGTCGATCATCTCGCACCTGGGCGTGGTGAGCACGGGGAACTACGGGCTGCTGCAGCGGTCGACATGGGTGGAGGCGGCGAGGGCGTGGAACCTCTACTGGTACGCGCCCAAGGACCAGTGCGACGCGGTGTCGCCGTGCGGTCCCAACGGGGTGTGCGACACAAACAACCTCCCCGTCTGCTCCTGCCTCCGAGGGTTCACCCCGAAGACCCCCGCCGCGTGGGCGCTCCGCGACGGCCGCGACGGGTGCGTCCGCTCCACGCCGCTCGACTGCCGCAACGGCACCGACGGGTTCGTGAAGGTGCGCCACGCCAAGGTGCCCGACACGGAGCGCGCCGCCGTCGACTGGGCGCTCACGCTGGACCAGTGCCGCCAGGCGTGCCTCCGCAACTGCTCCTGCACGGCCTACGCCAGCGCCAACGTCAGCGCCGGCGCCGGAGGAGGGCGCGGCGCCGGCTGACGGCATGGGCTGCGTCATGTGGACCACGGGGCTCACCGACCTCCGCGTCTACCCGGACTTCGGGCAGGACCTCTTCGTCCGCCTCGCCAAGGCCGACCTCGATGGTACGTACAGGCATACGCTTTGCTGCTGAGTTACGTTCGTGCTTTTAGTTACTGTTGATTTCTACGCAGCTACCATAGTAGCTACTAGCTAGTACGTATCGCGTCTTTTTACGTGTACCATAGTAGAAGCATTCTGCGGCTGCATGCGATCTAGTACATATATATTCGGGCATAATATCTTTTGCCGGTCGGGCATCGTCGTTGAGTCCGTCCAAATCACGGTTGCGCCCTCCTCTCTTTTTTTCGTGGATCGCCGTCGGTGACCACTGACCACCGGCGGCAAAGAGGATGGACGGACGACGGCGAGAGGCACTGAGCAAGGCGTCCTGATCCAGCTGATCTATCGGGGGCTAGGTCGAGGCCATGTGTTCTCCGTTTTATTGGAGGCTAGGGGGGCCAGGTCAGGGGCAGAAACGATGAGATGCCGAATCGGTCACCATGATCGAGCAATCATCCATCTTTTACGCTTTTAACCCGTCTTACAGTACAGTACCCTTCGGTTCCTTTTATCTCCACATAGTGAGAGTGTGAGACCGCGAGATCTAGCAATAATCGAGAGTGAGAAAGGGGAGCAAAAAAGAGCTTTTTTTGAGCGAGACGTCGATAGGTCCCTAGCTTGAGAGCCTTTCCAAAAGCAGAGCACTACCAAAAGAAGCAACAAGCTAAGCTTTGGCTGTCCGCAAAAGCTCGATGAATAGGAACTGCTGCCGGTTGCTGCAGCCGGGCGAGAACGTACGAGACACCACCCTTGGCGTGCGACGTCATCGCATGGCCTGATGATGAGTGGAGTGCTCGTCGACCACTCGTTGCACGGCTTCCAGTACCTGCCACCCGTGCACCGATGGGCTAGTCTGAATTTGTCCGAGATGTCGCAATTAACGCTCGTGCGTTTATTTGGTCTCGGAAGAAAATAGTGGTCGTCAGTCATCAGTTCCTCTTGAATAGCGTACGTGGTGGATGGGATGGAAATCCCCTCCATTGCGGTAACTGTCGTGCAGCTCGTGTCACGTTGGGGCCCGGAGGCCGGCCGTCGTCCACGTCGGTTGCCCCCGTGACAAAATAATGATGCAAAACACATGTGGCTTTGCACTGTGAGGTTCCTGCTGCATTGTGTGTTTTCTCTGACGTGTACCGCCCATGATCGGTGCCCGGCGGAATCTCTCGCTTTTTATCCACCGATCGCGAAAGCCGAAAAGCGACGGGCAGGTTTCGTTTTTGGGGCTGAACTGCTTGTATTGCATGGGTCCTGTCAGCCTCTGTAGTCTGTAGACCACAGCACCAACGTGTGGGCAACCAACAAATTGGTAGGTGGAATAATTTCGTTTCGGAGAGGGCATGGTGGGAGGTGAAGAACACTGATAGCCCCCACAGGCCACAGATAACCTAGCGTTTACTGTTAGGTGACAGATGTGGAGGAAATCGGTGCAGAAATGTATATTGATCAAGTATCGTGCATGTGAACAAGACTCCAGAGAGGAGGATAGCTAAAGCGCCCTGAAACCTGTAGAACTAGAACCCATGCATGCACGAACTCGTTAATTAAGCGTCCCTTAGAGACCGTCGGCCCGTCCCTAGCTACATCTCCATCTCCGACTCTCCGGGCCAACCGAGAGCCGTCCCAAAGTCCCCATCTGACATGGATTCCACGTTTCCATCGAGGCATCATGGACGTCCAGAGCCAAAGCTAGATATTTCCAGGCTAGCACGAACCACCGTTTCCTCCGTGGAGCCCGAATCGATCGGGATGCCGAAGCATCTGCTAGCTGCAGTTACTACCAAGGTTTTTTTTTTTTCCCGACCGGTAACCTCAAACCGCCGTCTACCGGTAGCGGTTTACCGGACCGGTTTGACCGGTAACCGCCTCAAACCGATGGAATTCAAATTCTCAAATTTGAAACCTAGTGTAATCGGTTTGACCGGTTACTGACGCATGGAAAAAAAGAAATTTATATAAAAAAATTCGCATGAGCTATGCACATATTAATGTAAAATTCCACAGCAAAGTAATAATTTATAATTATGCATACAAATGGGTGGAGTGTTAACAGGGTGTAGGAGTATGGATAATCCGAATCCGATTGTGTGTGGATGCGGAGTAGGATATGGTTTAAGCGAAATCCGATGGATACGGATTATCCGATAATTGAACGCGGATTATCCGAGGCTTATAATAGGATATCCGACTAATCTAACGAGCCCACCATGTCACCACACTACAAATCGAGCTCAGCTCAAATAACGAGACACCCATAAACTATGTCATGGTTCATGAACCATAAAGATAAGTATTTTTCGTGTTACGTTGCTAAATTATAGTTTGGTTTAGAAATTATTTGTCATTTAAAAACTATATGTAAGCATATATTATCCGACTATATTAATTCGCATCCGCTCCGAAACCGCTCCGACTCCGCACCAGTTCCGACATCCGAAAAAATCCGCATCCGTAACCGCATCCGCAAGATATCCGCTCCGCTCCATATCCGACAAAAAAATATGGATGAGGATGTGGAAAAGGTATTATCCGCTCCGATCCGATCCGCTTTCATCCCTAGTAGGAGTTGATGGGCCTTCACGGGCCGCGCCTATTTTTTCTTTTTTATTTAACTTTGAATTCCCGTAAACTGTACTAAACGAATGAATATTTGAAAAAATTTTACACCATTACATTTGTCACAGCTTGAAGAATTTTTGAGAATTTTTCAAATTTTTCAGATTTTTTATTTTTTAATTCAAAATTAAAAATTTTGAATTGGACCGGTATGTAACCGACCGGAACCGGTTCGGACCGGTTACACCGGTAACCGCGGTTTCCGGACCGGTTCCGGTAACCGAATTCACAGCAGCAAGCATGGGGCCGCGCCGCACCGCAACAGCCGCATGGGGCCGGGCCGGCCCGCGCCTGCTTTCCCAGCAGCGGATCACATGCACGTCCGCGTCTCCGGGTCCCCGGGCGAAGCGAACCCCACGGCCACGGCTCGGGGGGCCCTTCCCGTCGGCACGCGCGGCGCCGGCGGAGCCAATAGTTGGGGCATCCAGCTCCAGCGTCCCCGTCGCCCTATGGGGAGATTCGGGGGATCGGCCAGTAGAGGAGAGGCAATGAGAGCCAGCAGCGTTCCACCCTCCGTACGACACGGGCAACCACCAGCGCGGGCCGGCGCGGCAGAGCGGTCCTCTGGCAGCGGTACGAGTTGGGACACGCTCACACGCGGGCCTTCCACGAGTTTTGGTCGGGGCTGGCTGGACGGCTGGCGTGGCACTAGCACGCCCGAGCCTAGTCGAGGCACAGTGCAGCCGTGACTGAGCGTTGCCACACTCTGAAAAGGGACCTCGGGGACGCACTGATGATGCAGACCTGAATCAGCTGACAAAACTGAGATGAAAGGTCCACGAATTACTAGTAATAAGGTCCACGAAGTAAGGTAGTACTGTATATAAGCCTACGTAGAACATGACAATTCACAGTTCACGCCATGTAGCTGCGGCAAGCACATGATCAATGGGGCCGTCGTGCTCTGGCACATCCCAGATCACATAGAACTAGTAGAAAGCAATCGAGCTTATTGAAGAGATGGCCATGGGTTTCGGACCCCCACTCGATCACGTGCACGGTGCACCTGCGAAACCAATGTCCAAGATCAACCGATCTCGTCTGTTTCAACCATAGCCACGTGATGCTAGTTTGACATGTTTCAAGAACACACGCGGTACGCCGACAAGCATCATCACATGACGCAAAAACCAAACTGAATAATCTCCCACGCACACAACACACAATTTCTGGCAGTTTTTTTTTTTAAAAAAATATTAGTCTATGGCTTCTGCGCTTCTCCCTCGTTATGGAGACGATCGACTGCATGCAGCACCTCACCTTACTCTGCATTTAGCCCTTCGAACTAATATAACTAACATACATGATTTCGTTTACAGAATTAGCAAGCAAATCAAGGAAGGCGCGTACTATAATCGCAGTGGGCGCCAGCGTCTCGGCACTTGTGTTTCTTCTAGCGGTTGCTGGCCTCCTCATTTGGTCGAGAAGGAAGAGGCTAAGAAGAACAACAGGTAGCATGCAGTACACTGTCAGCACCAGCTGTTCATCCTTCATCGCATTTTTTTTTCAAAAAGACAAAAAAAATCCTGAAGAGAAGAGATAATCAATATTTTTTCTTGATGTCACCCTGACTTTTGCACGTTTACCGCAGGATCAAGTAAATGGAGCGGTTCACGCAGCACTGGCCGTCGCTATGAGGGAAGCAGTCACGATGATGACCTGGAGCTGCCAATATTTGATCTTGGCACAATTGCAGCTGCTACTGACGGTTTCTCAATCAACAACAAGCTCGGTGAGGGTGGCTTTGGACCAGTGTACAAGGTACCACTCTTTCTGAATCGATTGATGCTTGTACATTCTAAGTTCTAACAAACTTTGGGGTCCAAAACAAAGTTGCATCAAGATGCTAACTGGTTTTCAACGGTAACTGATGCTCTAGAGCAATGAAAGGAAAGTACCACAAGACAACGTTCTTATTCCAATGCCATTTCAAAGTTTCTGATTTGTACTACTGCATGCCCTTGTATGCCTAATTTGAATGGTTTCCATCAAACACTACAGGGTAAACTCGAGGATGGAATGGAAATCGCAGTGAAAACGCTTTCAAAAACATCTGCGCAAGGGCTTGATGAGTTCAAGAACGAGGTTCTGTTGATAGCCAAACTCCAGCACCGGAATCTTGTTCGGCTTCTTGGGTGCAGCATCAGTGGGCAAGAAAGAATGCTCGTTTATGAGTATATGGCCAACAAGAGCCTGGACTATTTCCTATTTGGTACGCTCTCAAGTCTCAGCCAATATTTTCTGAGCCCGTGTTTAGTTGATGAAAACTTTTTGGTGAAAAGATTTCGGGTATTGATTTTACCAATTTAGGAGTAGTAAATGTAGACGAAAAAAGTGGAAAGTTATATGGACAGGTTGGAAATCTCGAGACGAATCTAACGATGGTAATTAGAGGGTAATTAATCCATAATTAGCGGATGGTTACTGTAGCATTACTATTGCAAATCATGGATTAAGTAGGCTCATTAGATTCGTCTCGCGATTTACAGACTATCCATATAACTTTTCACCTTTTTCGTCTACATTTAATACTCCATGCATCTAAGATTCTCTTTGATGTGATGGGTGAAAAGATTTCGTTTTGGAACTAAACAAGGGCTCAGGATGAAAATTTGCTGAAGCAAAAACTAATTCCCTCCTATATATGTCAACAGAAAAGGACAATGTTGTACTGGACTGGCCAGTGCGGTACCGTATAATAGAAGGCATCACTCGAGGTTTACTGTATCTCCACCAGGACTCGAGATACAGAATCATCCATAGAGATCTGAAGGCAGCCAATGTTCTTCTAGACACGGAGATGACTCCCAAAATTTCAGACTTCGGTATGGCAAGAATATTTGGCAATGAAGAGACAGAAATCAATACTCGGAAGGTGGTTGGAACATAGTAAGTATGGTTACAGGGGATAAAATGTTATTCTACCCATTTTACAAAAAGTAATGCAATGCTCACCATGCCAAAGAATTTTGCAATACTAATCAAATCTAATGCGACTCTTTTGTAGTGGTTATATGTCTCCGGAGTATGCAATGGATGGAATCTTCTCAGTTAAGTCAGATGTATTCAGTTATGGAGTATTATTGCTGGAAATTGTTAGTGGCAGGAGAAACAGAGGAGTATATTCTATTTCGAACAACCAAAGCCTTCTAGGCCATGTAAGTGGGGGCTTACCTCATCTAGCGAATGTATGTTCTACTGTAGTTCTCAAGAAAGCTTCAATAAAATCAGGCAACCAACTTCTTTTTATTCTGCAGGCATGGAGCTTATGGAACGAGGGGAAGAGCGTAGAATTAGCAGATGAAAGAATGGAAGGATCATTCAACTCAGATGAAGTGCTCAAGTGCGTCAGAGTTGGGCTCCTGTGCGTGCAAGAGAACCCAGATGACCGTCCACTGATGTCCCAGGTGCTTCTGATGTTAGCTAGTCCGGATGTTGCCTCACTGCCAACTCCTAAGCAGCCGGGCTTTGCAGCTAGGAGAGTTCTAATGGAAACAGACACGTCATCAACTAAGCCAGACTGCAGCATATTTGACAGTGCAACAATTACCATGCTTGAAGGTCGATAGTAGTTAATACTTGACACATATCGTGAAAATTAAACTACTAGGTGAATGTGTATTGCTGAGTAATGTTGGAGTTTTCTTCAGGATCGTGTGATTGAGCAACAGAAAATTGTATAATTATTAAATAAATAGCAGCAGCTAGAATCATACGGTGCTTAATCATCGACGAGTGACTGGATTTCAGAAAATAAGAAAAATCCGGGATGCCTCTTTTGACTGCCACTAATTTGTTCACTTTTTTTATGCGTGTGATTTCTTGATCCAGTTATCAATTAATGTCTATACCAGCCTGGAGTCCCAAAAGCAAATATTTACCAGGACAGTGCCAAACACAGGGATTACAAGAGTGAAGAGTTGCATTTAGGTTGGGGCACTTCATCTGCAGATGAAAGAATGGAAGGATCGTTGGCTCATTTGGAATTTTTTTAATTTTTATATTTTTTATTTTGTGATTTTTCAAAAATAAATGCTTTTATGAAAAAATTACAAAAATAGACCTATATCGCCGTATGAACTGGCGATAGGCTAAAAATCGCCGTTTCAATCGGCGAAATTTCTTTTGCTTGCACTGCTGCTAAAAATCGCCGTTTGATATGGCGGTAGGTGCTCTGGTACCCCTCTCGCCGTTTCATACGGCGACAGGACCCTGCAACCTTCTGCACGTAGCACAGTTGCAAGCTATGCTAGCTACCTGATGTATCCTGAAATGCATGGCTCATTGTTTTTTATTTTATTTTATTTGATTGAAGCTAGCTATAGCGTAGGATAGCATGCAATTATGCATGCAAGTCCCAGTGCCACAACCGTACCTGGCCATCCTGCATGCATTTCAAGATCATTAATTAGCTGTTATGCAGGCTCGGTTTAGTTTCATCCACCAAAAGTTTTCACCCATCACGTTAAAAAGAATCTTACATGTATAAAATATTAAAATATAGACGAAAAAATAACTCATTACATGGATGGAGTGTATTTCGCGAGACGAATCTAATGAGTCTACTTAATCCTCCATGATTTACAACAATGACACTATAGTAACCATCCACTAATTATAGATTAATTACCCTGTAATTACGTCTCATTAGATTCGTCTCGCGATTTTCAAACGAGATCTCTAAATATTTTTTATTAGTCAATGTTTACTAGTAAATATACTTTTGTAAAAAAAAATCATTGAATTAAACAAGCCCTGCATGCCCCGATGTACAGGCCATTGCCTAGACTATCATATCAAGTTATTGAGATTTTTATCACTGATTTTATTTATAGTCAACATAGATCTTATTTTGTAGATAAAATGGAAAGTAATATTATGGTGAAACTTAATTATTGATTCAATGTACCGTTTATGAAATCTTGACCTTCGTGCAACCACTAGTCATCTGTCACCTCACCATGCATAAAGTTTGGACAGGAGCAATCAAGGCAGTGGCAGAGTGCCTGCCACCAATTCAACCGGCGGATACAGCCGTCCGGCTTGGCGCAGAGGGCCTATCGCCGGTTCATCTGGCGATATTTAACTGCAACAGTAGCAAAAGAAATATCGCCGTATGAAACGGCGATTAGTAACCTTTCGCCGTTTAAAACGGCTATAGCCGTTTCATACGGCGGTATAAGTCTAGTTTTGTTAATTTTTCATACGGTTATTTATTTTTACAAAATCAGAAAATAAAAAATATAAAAATATAAAAAATTCGCTCATTTGTGGCGGTAGAAGCGATGTGCTGATGGACAGACCCAGGCCCAAAGTGTTAGCTGCCAAACAGCATCACCGGCCTTTTGGGCTCGGCCTTCCTTTCCAGGAAGGCCCAATTAGTCTAAGTTCACTCATTTTTCAGCGCCAGTACCTTTCTTTTGAAATTCAGTTGGAAATACGACAGCGTATCCTGTAAAAACTAGCTTCCCGTGCAAACTATGCAGACTTCAATCAGAGACGTGGGATCTCCATCCGATGACCCAACAAAAAGGTGAAAAATTTAACAAATAAACCCTCCCACCATTAACTTTCTAATCATTTTTCCCTAAAACCACCTCCACTCCTCCCCTGGATCGATACCAGCCGTCCAGCATCGGCGCCTGGGATCGATCTAGGGGAGGAGTGGAGGGTAGTTTTAGAGAAAAAATGATTAGAAAGTTAATGGTGGAAGGATTTATTTGTTAAAATTTTTACATCTTTGTTGGGCCATTAGATGGAGACGTTTGTGATTAGAGTTTACATAGTTTGCACGAGAAGTTAGTTTTCACATTATACGCTACCTGGAAATATACCCCTGAAAACGGAAATAAGAAGTTTCTTGTCTGGCTGATCATCGACTGACGAGCGCGGATGGCGGGGTGCGATCGTGACTGAAGTCTAACTGATCCCGCCCGAGTCCTGACTGCCGCTTCTGTCCAGACTCGAGACGGTGGCAGCTAGCTGCAGCGACGGCCTCACCGACGACGTGGGGAGGAAAAAAAGAGCTGCTAATTTCCACGGCCCAGCCGGCACGGGCGCGACCGCGCGAGGAGTCGAGAGAAAAGCAACGCTTATGGTGTGATCCGTCAGGCCATCACACAATCATTCGTTGAATTTACAGTCAGTGGAACGCCGGAACGAACGTCGTGTTGCCTAATGTATTCTACGTTGGGACTTGGGAGCAGCAGGTCGAGACCATGAGGGTGATGGAGAGCGACTGCCTGGCAACGTGAACGACATCAGCCAATCAATAGTGAAGCTGTTGGAGTTTGCAAGACGGTCAAGGCATGGACGGATGCACCCCACTCCATGCATCCCGGCAGTGGCTGGAGCGTGATCGATCGCCGAAGACCTGGCGGAGGAGCCGAGGAGGAGCTGGAAGACTGTGACCAAGGAGCCTGCAGACCCTGTGCCGGGCGACTGAAAACCGGGCTATGAGCTGCACGCGCAAACATTCAGTGCTTGTGTGATCAGAGCTGCAGGGTGCCCAAAGCCTTTCGGTATATCTGGTTTCTTCCAAGCAGTTGTGCTTTTGTATCTGTGAGACCACGGTGTCAGGTGTGGGTGGGAACTGGATTCTGCATTTCAGTGCCTGTGTGCACTTGTGAACCTTGTAAACGGTTAACAGTTTTGGCCTTGACGCCAAGACAGAACATATTAGATATAATTGTTGTTTCTGTCAATAAATTGAATCTCTGGCAACCTTTGAATGTGATCTCTATAAGCTGTAAACTTTACAAGATTTACATTTTGTGGCAAATGAAACCTTTGCTGTACAAACTACAAATAAAAGCACAGACTACACCGTCAGAACGCGGCAAGAATAATTTCTACTGGTCCAGTCCAAGCTACCTAGCATCTATGGCAGTTATCGTGACATTGTTGGCCGTGGCCGTGAGGCCCTGAGACGACTCCGTGTCTGACGTGTTCTTCCCGATGTTCACCCCGGGCTCGTTCGGCTCCGGGACCGTCGCGTTCTCGCTGGCCAGCATCATGACCACCGACGACATCAGGGGCCTGTTCCTGGGCTGCACTTCGACGCACAGGAGGGCCACCTGGATGCATCGCAGCACCTCGCTGTAGTTGAAGCTGCCGTCCATAACCTCGTCCAGTAAATCAACGCTCCGGCTTTCTTTCCACAGCATCCATGCCTGAACAATGATCAAGATGGTTAGAGAAGGAATTCAGGAAAAGGAAATAGTTACTATAAGTCTTTGCTGATAATTGGTACTTACATATCGGAGGAGGTTGAGATCAAGCTCGACTTCGTAGAAGCCTCGATTCCTCTTTCCGGTGATGATCTCTAGAACCATCACGCCGAAGCTGTAGACGTCGGACTTCAACGAAAACACGCCATCCATTGCGTATTCAGGAGACATGTAACCACTGGAAAACAATCTCATTAGTCAGTGTGAAGTTCCACTTTCAGAATCAGAACAGTGAAAAAAATGCATGATTAGATACTTACTATGTTCCAATGACCTTTTTGGTATGTTCGGTGGTCTGATCACCTCCAAACATTCTTGCAATACCAAAGTCTGAAATTTTGGGGACCATGTTTCTGTCCAGCAACACGTTGCTAGCCTTCAGGTCCCTATGGATGATCCTGAACCTCGAATCTTCGTGCAGATACTGCAGACCCCGCGCAATCCCCAGAATAATATCAAAGCGTTTCTGCCACCTTAGCAACCTCCTCTTCCCTTCATCTGTAAACACGCATAGGCATTAGCATGTACAGTAAGTACACCAATTTTTGTGCAGGTACATGTGTGTTTCTGCAAAACTCAACTGACCAAATATGAAGGTGTCGAGGCTCTGGTTGTGCATGTACTCGTACAGGAGCATCCTCTCGTCCTCGTCGATGCAGCAGCCGAGCAGCCTGACGAGGTTCCTGTGCTGAAGCTTGGCGATCAGCCTCACCTCGTTCTTGAACTCCACCGCCCCTTGCATCGACCTCCGGGACAGCCTCTTCACGGCTACTTCTTGCCCGTCCTCAAGCTTTCCCTGTCAGCATTTTTCATGTTCACACAATGTTAGCAATGACGAAGAATCAGTTGTAAAAAAAAAATCAAATTACTTTGCCATTTCCAGGATTATATTATCCCTGTTAACGATTTGGTTCTTACCATGTAAACAGGGCCAAATCCGCCTTCGCCGATCTTGTTGCTAAGAGCAAAGTTATCCGTGGCGGCCAGGATCACGTCCAGACCGAACAACGGGAGGTCGACGTCTTTCTCGGCAGATCTCCAGTCCTCTTCCAGCGCGGCGCGTTTCCTGGCCCTGAACGGGAGCACGTCGTCTCTACCGCCCGCCGGCGCCGACGACGACTCCGTGTCTCCCTGACGCTTCCTCCTCTTCCTCCAGACACAGCAGCAGCCGGCCGCCGCCAGGAGGAGCACGCCGGCGACGATCCCGACGGCGGCGGCCACCGCGCGCTTGCTCGGGCCGTTTGCTGGAAAACAAAGCAGCGGCAAAGCCGTTAGTTGGTGAAGTGGCCTAACATACTACACCGCACGTTTCCACGACCAGTCAAAACCCTCGTACGTGTCTCCACTCCACAGAAGTGCTTCAAAAGATTTAAAATATTATCTGAAGGCTGATCACAAAGCTTAATGGCTCGTGTTTTCACTTTTCAGTGTGCTAAGTGCTTATTACCCCCACTGATGCATATCATCATCACACCCACAATGCATGCATGTTTTCAGTGGAAACGTTTGGCCCCCTAGTTTATCATATCCAGACAACTTTTGGCCATTTGAAGTGTCACTTTCAAGTTGGGTGGTGTTGGACCATCCCTCGTCGAGCCATGTTTTAATTTCCTATGTGGACTGCACGGCATCGGCAGTTCGGCACCTAATCCAGCGACGGTGACAGAGACTCGCAGTTTTTGCCCAAGCCCCAAGCCGAGCCAGCTAGTTGACCCATGCCGATCCAGCTAGTTGACCCATTCAAAGGAGATCGTTGAATTGTGTACGCCATCATGTACTACGAGAACAGACGCGACTGGTTCGAGGAAGAAGCCCTTTTTTCCCTGTTGGGGGAAGGATGGTGACACGCACCCGATTGTTGACCGAGAAAAATGGATTTGTAGCAGAGTTCAACTGGTGAACACGCAGTTTTCAGGCGAGTAAAATGCTGGGCGATAAGACAGCGAGACCATTTAATCTTGACAGCTACGTAGACGAGATGTCTCAGCTAAGTCTGAAAATTAAACGAGCAATAATCCACATTTTTCTACTTGCTGTGTCATGTCAGGTTCCTAACAATGATAGGCCGGCCAAAGTCACATCCTAGCAGGCCCCTAGTGATGAACAACACACAACCCTGATAAACTAAGATTATATAAAAACTGCCCGAAATTGTAAGATTTATCCGTTGACTACCGAACAGTATAAAGATTAACTAAGTTTGTGCCAGGGGTAAAAAAAAGAGAGAATGCGTGAGAGTCAAAACCTGCGGCGGCGGCGGCGTTGAGGGCGTCGATCTCCGACTGCGCGAGCCGTACGTACACGTCCTGCACCACCGTCGTGTACTGCCTCATGTCCAGCAGATCGACGGCCCAGATGACACACCCTCGGTTGACTCCCCCGCTGACGTTCGCCGCGGCGTACGCCCGGCAGCTGCAGTTGCTCAGGCACACCTGCCGGCACTGCTCCAGCGTCATTCCCGCGTACACCGTGGCGTTCGTCGCCTCCGGCAGCTTCATCCTGTCCACCACCCAGAACCCGTCCCCTCCGCCGCCGGCGCCGCCGCCGCCGCAGCTGAGGTTGGTGTTCCTGACGCAGCCGCCGGTGCCGTCATGTAGGTTCCACTGCTCCGGCGACCGCGGCCGGAACCCCGGGAGGCAGTTGCACTGCGAGGTCTGCGCGGTGTCGCAGTACCCGAACGCCCCGCACTTGGCGTAGTTGTCGCAGGGGTCCGTCGGGTAGTACCAGAAGTTGCTCCATGACGACGCGCCGTTGATCCACACGACCCGCAGCACCTGCCCCGCCGCGCCGTCCACGATGAACCTCGACCGCAGCGAGGAGGCCCCGATGGAGTAGCTGTAGTAGGTCTCGTCCGGGTCCGACACGACCTTGAAGGTGAAGTCGCTGGACTTGAGGTAGGGGACGCCGGTGAGGATCTCGCCGTTGAACGGCCCGCTCGTGTAGACCTTGGTGACGCCGTCGCGGATGAGGAAGAATTGGGGCAGGCCGCCGAGCACCAGCTTGAACGTGTAGGCGCCAGGGGACGGGTCGGTGGGGTCGGTCCAGGACGTGATGTTCCGGGTGATTCCGGCCTTGATGTCGACGCCCAGCTTCATCCCCGGGAGCAGCGTGTCCGTCGGGTAGTCGTAGCTCTGCCACGCGATGACGCTCTGGTCGCCGGAGTTGGTGCCATCGGCGGCGCTGAGGACGAAGTTGCCGTTGTCGAGGAGCCGAGCGGCGGCGCCGGCGGTGAGGTTCCGGGTGGGCGGCGCGGAGGACCAGACGGTGGTGTTGTGGTTGTCGAGGATGGCGAGGCGGCCGTCGGCGGAGAGGCGGAGGATGCCAGGGGAGCCGAGGAGCGGGGTCTGCCGGTTGGCGACCCACACGACGGTGGGCTTCGGCTCCGGGAGGTTGTAGTACCAAATGCCGAGGTACCTCCTGCCGGCGTCGGTGGCGTCCGGGCTGAAGAAGCCGAGCGCGAACACGCCGCCGGGGGAGACGAGCGTCTCGTTGCCGGAGATGGACCCGCCCACGGCGATGGAGTCGGTGGACGCGCAAGGGGGGAGGAACGCGGCGAGGAGAACGAGGCAGAGCGCGCGCGCCCTCATGCTTGACTCGATCTCGATCCGTCCCGGATCGCGCGCCAAGCACAAGCCCCGCGGTGACCGATCTCAAGCTCTGCTCACAGCTAGTGTCAGGACATGGAATTGAGCTGCTGTGTCCTTTTTGTGAGAGTGTCTGTCTGCACGCGCGCACGGCCGGCCGTTAGCTAGCTTTTGGAGGAAATCAGCGGCCACAGCGGGAGGGAGAGCGCGCACGTTTGTTGTCTCGTACCGCGTGTGATTAGCGCGACGGTGCGAGGCTGCGCGCGTATTTGTTTGTTATTGTTGGTGTGGTCAGCGTCAGTCACATGTGGCCACGTTCGCGTGCGGGAACGCTGCATTTGGAGGAGCCACACGAGTAGCAGGCGGCAAGCCGGGTCAGCGTTGGAGTCCGGAACAGGCGAACGGCTGGGCGGGTTTCCGCGCGTTCGAGTAGTTGTTGGCCGGCGGTCGCTCAGAGACCGAGTTGGGTTGGACTCCAGTCTCCACCAAACGCGCCACGGTCAGGTTTTCTCCGCCTGGCGGTGCTGGAACGAACAGTGGGACGGAAGCATCCTCAAATGGAAGCGTGCATCGGCCTTACAAACCGGGCCAACAAACGGAAACGCTTGAAAGCTGGCGGGTCAACCGCTCAACGTCATGTTTACAGTTGAGTACTACCATGCCATGCCATGCCGTCACCGCTCACTTTTCATGAACTGTGAAAATTAATAGGCAAAATATGACCGCGTATCTAAGTGAAGCCTGACCAAAATCTGAGCATTGGATCTGGCCAGCTGGATTGGTTGATGGAACTGGAACTCGAGCACCTGGCTTGCATTCCCCCAGCTACTGCAAGTGGGAAGGGTTGGACTGCTGAATTGTTAATTTCCCTAATCCGTACCGTCACGATCTTACAGTGCATTGTGATGACCATAGTTTTTGAAGTCAAAGAACGAAAAACAAAATCTCATCATCACTGCCAAGTCAAAACGACGACTATAGCAAATTTTTTTTTGAAAAATACACGGTACAACGTAGACGCTCACAACACGGACGCACACTCATCCATATGAACACATGTACGCTAAACCTACCCCTATGAGCACATTCGAAGGACTGGGCACTCGACAGATATGGAGATTCCCGAAGTCACCATTGACGCCTCGTTGTCGACAAGAACGCCACTTACCACTTAACGCCGGTAAATCCTAGAAAATCCAAGAAAAGGTGCGAGCACCATGATTTGAACCCTGGTGGGTAGCGTCCCACTGGACCATCCTACTATTAGACTACAAGCCAATTCGCACGACTATAGCAAATGTCAGAAAAAAAAACAACTAGCGGGCCAAGCCAAAAAGAAGCTACGTGGCCCAAGAGCAGCAGGAGTAACTTCCTGAGATGGGCCCACCAAGTCAAAACGTGCTGGCGTGTATGACGAGAGTCTGGCTCATCACTCCATCGGAAACCCACTAAATTGGGCCGAAACTGGCTCGGCCCGTTATTCGCTTAGAATGTGTTTACACTTGAGCATACTGGGCCGAGAAAAGGGATAGAGATATTTAGGCCTACTAAGGTGAAAAATCACGCTGTGGGCCATGACATCCTAGTAAGCGATAACTAATTTAAATGCGGATTTACGTGTCACTTTATTAGGTTTTTATAATAGAAATTTGGGTAATTTATAAGAAGGTACTTTATAGAGGTTAATTCGGAATGGAGTATTTTCATAACAGCATGGAAAAGTATTTTTTTATAGAAAATAGAGTAGACCTAAAGGAAACCAACTTGATGGCCGTATCTTCCCATTTTTTACGAAAGCTTATAAATTTTATCCTTTTCAAACATGGCTCATTAGGAATAACGTGGGAGCTTAAAAAGGCCTTCAAGGATAAGGAGATTGTTGAGGCTGTAGGAACGGGAGTACAGGACAGATACAGTCCGACCTATTCCAAACTCAACAGTCTGACAGATTGCAAAAAGATGATTCGAATCACGCTCCCAATAAATTGAATGCAGGAGCTTCTCAACGCAACAATCTTTACAAGCTTTGTAAACTTTACATGGATGAGTTACTAGTGGACCTGCAATAAACAAAAAGGAAAACAAAAAACAAACAGAAATCTTTATGCTTAATGCAATCTTCGATTCACAAACATCAGAGCAACAGAAATTTGTACAGTTCCAAGCTACCTCGCCTCTAATCTGGTCACCGTCACAAAGTTCGCCGTGGCGCTTCGAGTCCTCGACGATTCCGTGTCCGACGACGTGCTCATCCCAGGGTTCACCCCGGGCTCGTTTGGTTCAGGGAGCACGGTGTTCTCGCTCGCCAGCATCGTGACCACAGATGACATCAGAGGTCTGTTCCTCGGCTGCGCTTCGATGCAGAGCAGGGCAACCTGAATGCATCGCAGCACCCTGCTGTGGTGGAAGCTGCCGCCCAACGCCTCGTCCAGCAGCTCCAAGCTCCTTCCTTCTCTCCATAGCATCCATGCCTTGAAATCCACCGATAATATGCAAGGTTACTCAAATTCAGAAGCAGAAAAAAAAAGTTAAGCTAAGTTTTTGTTAGTGCTTACATATCCTAGGAGGTTGACATCGAGCTCGGGTTCGTAGGAGCCACGGTTCCTCTTGCCGGTGATGATCTCCAGCACCAGCACGCCGAAGCTGAAGACGTCGGATTTTATCGAGATGAGGCCGTCCATGGCATACTCTGGGGACATGTAGCCACTGAAAAACGCCTGAAGTTTCAGCTCAGAAGTCCAATTTTCAGAACAGATTGAAACACGCATGAGAGTTAGCAAAGATCACCCACTATGTTCCGATGACCTTTCGGGTGTATTCAGTGGTCTGATCACCCCCAAACATTCTGGCGATTCCAAAGTCTGAAATTTTGGGGATCATGTTTCTGTCCAGCAACACGTTGCTTGCCTTGAGGTCCCTGTGGATGATCCTGAACCTCGAATCCTCGTGCAGGTACTGCAGACCCCGTGCAATCCCCAGAATGATCTCAAACCGTTTCTGCCAATTTAGCAAACTGCGCTTCGCTTCATCTGCATAATTCATGGACTGACATAAATTAATTACACATACAAAATTCAAGGTGCTCCTGCAGAAATGAACTAACCGAATATGAACGTGTCCAAGCTCTGGTTGTGCATATACTCGTACACGAGCATCCTCTCTTTATCGTCGATGCAGCAACCGAGCAGCCTCACAAGGTTTCTGTGCTGCAGCTTGGCAATCAGCTTCACCTCGTTCATGAACTCCCTCGCCCCTTGCGTTGATCCCTGGCTCAACCTCTTCACAGCCACTTGCTGCCCATCCTCAAGAACTCCCTATCGTCATTGATTCGTCGAACGCAGGTCAGTGAAAAATCACCAGGAATTGCAAGCGAGATGAATTACTAAGTTGTTTTTACCATGTAAACAGGGCCAAATCCACCTGCTCCAATCTTCTTGTGCTCCGCGAAGTTGTCCGTGGCGACCAGGATCACCTCCAGATCAAACAGTGGGAGGTCAACGTCTTTCTCGGCGTATCTCATTCCCCCCGAGGCCTCATCCTGCTGCTGACCCCGTCCCGGGCTCAACGAAGGCAGGCTCCTGGGCCTGTACGGGAGCACAAATTCTCCAGTGGCAGTAGTGCTCGGCGGCAATGACGCCACGTCGTCGCTTTCACCCTTCCCCCTCCCCTTCTTCATCCAGAAACAGCAGCAGATAGCCGCTGCTAGCAGAAACAGCGCACCGCCAACAGTCGCCACGACGATGGTGATCAGCTTGCCCTTGTTTGAGCGCTGGTGGTTATCTGCAAGCAATGCAAGAATTGGTCAAGCGTGAGGTTAACAGCCCGTCTAACACTGAAAGGGCTAGTACATACAACTACCAAATTTCTTAATTACGATCGTAACAAACAACAAAATTGTAAATTTCGTAGGAATCCAAATCAAAATCAGATGAACCTGATGCTGCGGCCTTGAGGGCGTCGATGTCCGACTGCGCGAGCCGTATGTACACGTCCTCCACGGCAATCGGATACTGCCTCATATCCAGCAGGTCGACGGTCCAGAGCACGCAGCCCACGCCGACGCCGCCGCTGTTGTTCGCCGCGGCGTACGCCCCGCAGCTGCAGTTCCCAAGGCACGCCAGCCTGCACTGGTCCAGCGTCATGCCGGCGTACACCGTCGCGTCCGTTGCCTGCGGCAGCTTCATCCGATTCACCACCCAGAACCCGTCGTCGCCACCGGCGCCGCCGCAGCTCAGGCTGGTGCTCCGGACGCAGCCGCCGGACCAGTCCCGCTGGCCCCACTTCTCCGGCGACCTCGGCACGAACCCCGGGAGGCAGCTGCAGACCGGGTTCCGGTCCGGGTCGCAGTACCCGAACGCGCCGCACTTGGCGTAGTAGTCGCACTGGTCCGTCGGGTAGTACCAGAAGCTGCTCCACGCGCCGTTGTTCAGCGTGAACCGCTTCAGCTGCGTGGCAGCGCCGTCGACGACGAGACGGGAGAGCAGCGACGGGTCGCGGATGAAGTAGCTGTAGTATGTCTCGTCGGCGCTGTACACGACGCGGAACGTGAACGCCTGCGCCTTGAGGTAGGGTACGCCCGTCAGGATGTCCCCGTTCCACGGCCCGCTCGTGTAGACACGCTTGGCGCCTCGCATGAGGAAGAACTGCGGGAGGCCGCCGATGACGAGCTTGAAAGTGACGTCGCCGGGGGACGGGTCGGTGGGGTCGCGCCACGACGTGATGTTCCGGGTGATGCCGTGCCGGGTGTCCACGCCCAGCTTCATGCCCGGCAGCAGCGTGTCCGTCGGGTAGTCGAAGCTCTGCCACGCCACGCTGTTCTCGGAGTCGGAGCTGCTTCTGTCGGCGCGGAGGACGAGGTTGCCGGTGTCCAGGAGCTGCGCGGCGGCGCGCGCAGTGATGTTGTTGTTGCCATTTCCGGCGGTTGGTGCGGCGGAGGACCAGATGGTGACGTTGTTGCCGTCGAGGATGGCGAGGCGGCCGCCGGCGGTGAGGTGGAGGGACGCCGGGGAAGTGAGCACGGGGTCCTGGCGGTTGGCGACCCAGACGACGGTGGTTGGGCCCGGGATGCTCGCGTACCAGATGCCGAGGTAGGTTCGGCCGTCGGCGGCGCCGTCCGGGGTGAAGAAGCCGAGCGCGTAGACGCCGCCGGCCGAGACGAGCGTCTGGTTGCCGGTGAGCGTCGTGTTCCGGTAGATGGTGTCGGTGGATGTCGATGGGGTGAAGGCGGCGGCGGCGAGGAGGAGGAGGAAGAGGAGAGAAGAGAGCGTGCGCGCCGTCATCCTCTCTCCCGATTCCTGCCGGACCAGGCGTTGACCTCTCCTCTCACGACATGGCCTAAAGCTTGCGAGACTGCCTCTGCACTGCACGGGCGGGTGGCGGTCGTCGTGCCAGCAATCACAGCAGGAAATGGCAGCGGCGCTGCGGCGGTGTGAGAAACAGAGAATCGCGAGGCTGTTCGCGCATTTGTTACGCCCACAGGGCCACGTCCATGGCGCCGGCTGCATATGGCGCAGAGGCAGCAAATGAAGATTGGTCAACGGCTCGACGATCGCGAGCAGTCGCGGGCCGCAGCTGGCTGCAGGTGCCGGCCGGACTTGCAGGCCGTTCGATGGAAGGGCAGCATGCGCCTTGGGACAGGGGGATACACAGAAACAAGTGCGACTGCTACTCTGCTCCTGGTTGCAACGGCAAGCCATGCTCACGGCTTCCAACAGGCCGGATGCCCAACTAGGCATATCTTATTTGCGCTTGACCAGGCGCGAAGATAAAATATACTCCCTCCGTCCTTAAATAATTGTCTTTCTCATCTCTCGAAAAAAAGACTTTGTTTAATTTTATATTAAAAATATTATTATTGTGGTACATAATTAGTACCATTGGAAAGATCTTTCCGTCTAGTTTTTTAACAAATTTATTTGAAGATATAAATGTTGTACGTATTTTGTACAAATCGAGTCAAACTTGTGGCACGCACACCAACGCGACATATATTTAGGACGGAGGGAGTACTATATTACTAGATGCAACGACGACTACACGACACGACAAACCCTGAATAAAAATGGGCGTTAGGTGTGTGGATCTAGCTCAGTTCGTAGCTGGAATGCAAGCTGTTTAACTTCCCCAACAGGCAACAACACAAGTGCTCTGAATTGGTAAGGGTTCGACCTTGAATAGCTAAAAGCAGGGCCTTATCTGCAGTTCTGCACCATCGTCATACTGTAAATTGTACTCGAGTCAACAAGAACTAAACAAATCTCACCACCGTTGTCATGCAACTGACAAAGATTGTTTGAGCCACTTGCACACATTGGAGACGATTGCTTTTTGTCAACTGTGTGCCATAAATCAAACGCCCCGGGCAGTCTGTAGTGGTTGAGTCGGATCATCACCACCCTGTGTCTAGAAACTAATTTTTTGTTCCTGCACTGGCTCACAACCCGATGCCCAGGATCCGTATAGATTAAAAAAGAACCGGAATATGTCTTTTGGGAGAGGAGCAGTAGATGACCAGTGAGTGCGTTTGTTTGTTTATTTCTCATGAACCGGTGCAAAATTTTGAGCCGGATCGTCTCTCTCCTCCATGCCCCGACGTTCTCTAGCGGTTTCGATTCATGGCATGTTTCGCGAAATTTTTTTCAAGTATGTTCTCTCACATGCATTGACATATTAAATGTAGTCGAAAAAAACAACCCATTATATGGATGGAGTGTACTTCGCGAGATGAATCTAATGAGCCTAGTTAGGTCGTGATTAGACAATAAATTGCTACAGTAAACATGTGCTAATGACGGATTAATTAGACTCATTAGGTTCGTCTTGCGATGTACTGACAAAATCTGTAATTAGTTTTGTAATTAGTCTATATTTAATATTTCAAATGTGTGCCCAACATACTCGAAATTTTTTTCGCAAAACATGGCCAATGCGCAGGCCACGCAGGATGATGCACCGCTTTTTTTCCTCACTAGAGAAGCCCTTAGCTCTCCATGCCAATCAAGAGTCAAAGCAAACGGGAAATGCATATGAGCAATTGAGCATGCCGCCGCTGACATTGTCCCCGTCATCCTCTAGAAAATAGGTAATCCCCATCAGCGAAGTATTTTCTGGTGACGTCGCCGGGTGATGGGTCGGTGGGGTTCCGCCAGGACGTGATGTTCCGGGTGATGCCGTGCCTGGTGTCCACGCTGTTCTCGGAGTCGGAGCTGCTGCTGTCGGCGCGGAGGACGAGGTTGCCGGTGTCCAGGAGCTGCGCGGCGGCGCGCGCAGTGATGTTGCTGCCGGCGGTTGGTGCGGCGGAGGACCAGACGGTGACGTTGTTGCCGTCGAGGATGGCGAGGCGGCCGCCGGCGGTGAGGTGGAGGGAGGCTGGGGAGGTGAGCACTGGGTCTTGGCGGTTGGCGACCCAGACGACGGTGGTTGGGCCCGGGATGCTCGCGTACCAGATGCCGAGGTAGGTTCGGCCGTCGGCGGCGCCGTCCGGGGTGAAGAAGCCGAGCGCGTAGACGCCGCCGGCCGAGACGAGCGTCTGGTTGCAGGTGAGCGTCGTGTTCCGGTAGATGGTGTCGGTGGATGTCGATGGGGTGAAGGCGGCGGCGGCGAGGAGGAGGAGGGAAGATAGCGTGCGCGCCGTCATACTCTCCCCCGATTCCCGAGGGGGGGTGCCTGCCGAACCAGGCGTTGACCTCTCCTCTCACGACATGGCCTTGGCTAACAGATGTTTCGGCGAAATTTTTTTCGAGTATGTTCCCTCACATGCATAACATATTAAATGTAGTCGAAAAAAATAACCCATTATATGGATGGAGTGTACTTCGCGAGACGAATCTAATGAGCCTAGTTAGGTCATGATTAGACAATAAATTGCTACAGTAAACATGTGCTAATGACGGATTAATTAGACTCATTAGGTTCGTCTTGCGATGAACTGACAGAATCTGTAATTAGTTTTGTAATTAGTCTATATTTAATACTTCAAATGTGTGTCGACATACTCGAAATTTTTTTCGCGAAACATCGACGCGGCCAAGCTTATGACTTGCGAGACTGCCTCTGCACTGCACGGGCGGGTGGCGGTCGTCGTGCCAGCAATCATAGCAGGAAATGGCAGCGGCGCTGCGGCGGTGTGAGAAACAGAGAATCGCGAGGCTGTTCGCGCATTTGTTACGCCCACAGGGCCACGTCCATGGCGCCGGCTGCATATGGAGCAGCGGCAGCAAATAAAGCTTGGTCAACGGTTCGACGATCGCGAGCAGGCGCAGCTAGCTGCAGGTGACGGACGGTCGACGCTGAGCACGCCGCCGCCAACAAACCAGCAATTGGAGTTTAGAACTAACACTGTGAGCAATTTTCCTTTGAATTGAAAAGCAAGACAATAACAGCTGCTCTACTCAGCTGGAAAAACCAGTACCAACAATGGGCAGGTGGCACTGGGACCAGCTGAAATCAGAAAGTCATAATGCCAAGTTGGCATTGGCAACCACAAGTTCCTCTAAATTCTAAAAGATTCTACCTAGCAGTCCTTGCAGGTTGAACAAAACTCTATAAGAGATTAAGAGGTGTTGAATTTCAGGTCCCCACGTTATAACTGGGCAATACCATGCAAGTTGAAGCAATTACAACGCATGCATTTACCAAGAAATGAACAGCAGGGGCTACTTGAGACAGTTACTATCTGCCATCCAGGTTGGTAATTGAAAGACCATTCAGGGAGCAGGTTTCTTCAGTGATCTCAGCTTGATTCGAGACCAACATGGAAAGGAAACCAGGTTGTTTTGGGTCTAGTACGGTGGCATTTTCATTGGTAATCATTGAAAGGACTTCAGTCATGGAGGGTCGATCCGCAGCTTGCTCCTGAACACACAACAAGCTGACATGAATGCATCTCAGCGCCACATTCTCAGGACATCTACCATGTAATGGTTTATCAATGAGCTCCTGGCATCTGCCTTCGTTCCACAGTTCCCATGCCTGTGAAGTTCAGTTGCACCCACCAGTTAAAAGTGTTCCACTAGTAAAAAATTAGAAAACATTGAGCGCTTGTTGGTAACTTTTCCTTACATAACCAAGGAGGCTAAGAGAGTTGCCACGACGTTGAGATCCTGCATTTTTCATTCCGCTGACAATCTCCAGAAGCAAGACTCCATAGCTATATACATCAGACTTAACAGAGAAAATGCCCGCCATAGCATACTCAGGAGCCATGTAGCCACTGAAAGAATAATATACTTAAACTCAATATCCATTTTTCAAAGATGCAAAAGGAAGGTTAGAAGAAGCACATAGTAAGTACTTACTATGTCCCAACAACTCTTTTTGTATTAGCTTGTGTTCCTTTGGGGTCAAATATTCTCGCCATTCCAAAGTCCGAGATCTTGGGGTTCATATCAGTGTCCAACAGAATGTTGCTTGCTTTCAGGTCCCTATGAATAATTCTAAGACGAGAATGCTTGTGGAGATAAATTAGACCTTGTGCGACCCCTTCAATTATGTTCATCCGCATTTCCCAGTCTAGCAAAGCCCTTCTTGATTTTTCTTTATAAAGGGGGGAAAATACACTCACTGGTTCAAGAAGACAGCTGAGAAAAAATAGGAAGCGACAAGAATTAAAAAGGGAAATCAAACATACCAAATAAGAAGAAATCCAAGCTTTTGTTTGGCATGTACTCGTAGACTAATAACATTTCTTCCCCTTCGATACAACAACCTAACAGCCCAACTAAATTGCTATGCTGAAGCTTAGCGATAAGCAGGATTTCATTCTTAAATTCCGCTAACCCTTGCCCTGAATTTGCAGCAAGTCTCTTAACTGCAACCTCTTGCCCATCTGGTAAGTTGCCCTATAGAATGGTTTTCAACATAGTTAAGAATTAGATAACAAAGTTATATACAAAATATGACTAATCGTCCAGTGTATATGGAATTCCTTGAACGTTTTTTCATCACAAGAATTCGCTGAACTGCCAAACAGAACACTTACTTTGCTACACAGAAATAGCAAGCGGATACATATGTATAGGGTATGTATTTATGAATATTTAAGGTGGCATTAGGTAAAAGAGGAGAACTTAATGATAGGGCCACTGAATGCAGAGCCAGAAAAAAGGAGGAAAAAGATAACCTATGATTTGACAAGCATGTTCAAGGCAAGAATATGTCCAACATGCTATAATATCTAGATGCAACATTGCACGGTCACTTATTTAATAATTATCAAATATGAGTACAAAACACACCTCAGAGAGTGTTATCATCTTATAATCTCCCAACCATTACATTCCAAACTTGCAGACAATGAACAAAAACGCACCCAAAAAAAAAAAAGACAAACTAGAATTGCTTATATTTTTGGGATGGAGGGAATAAAAATATTGAACCTGCTAGAGGAGACAGACAACTCGATAAATCATTTAGAAGAAAGAAAACTGAAAGAAAAATATTTTTTTATGAATTGAAAGAAAAGTATTTCATTTTATTGTCATTGATAATAAAGTTTTTTAATACGAATTGTATAGTGTGGATTGCGATATGCCAATACCACAACAAGGTATAGACCCTATCCGAGTTATTTAGTATTGTTCAGGGTCTTCAGACTCCAACTTTCTTTCTTATATATTTGGTGCATAACCAGTTCTTGAAGTTCGTTGCAATATAATTCAGAAGTACGAAAAAGTTTCAGTGAAAAGTATAAATCAATATTATAAATAAACAGCTTGTATATATGCTAAGCAAAGTCAAGATAAATAAATTTATGCTGTTTACATAGGAATAATATTTTAATTATGTTGGTGCATTTAAAAAAGAAAATTGGCACCTCCACCACCATGTCATATCATGTACTCATATATCCCTGATATGTCCATTGTCATGTCCTCAGTATCCCTTTTCCGTGTAGATTATTTGAATATATTGCAATCACAAGATAGGGGCGTGTACTAGGGTTACTGCCCGAAAACATACAGATATCTGACCAAATGACCACATGCTTCATAATCAGCATTCTTATTTTGTTTTGAAATGGTCAAACTGTGAACAGACAAGACTGAAGAGCATATGTACCTTGTACACAGGGCCAAACCCCCCTTCTCCAAGCTTGGCTTCTGTTGAAAAATTGTCTGTAGCATTTGTTATTTGTGAAAAGGAAAACATTGTAAACTGAGATCCTGCCTCCTCACTCTCCCAAAGTTTGATCGTATCCGTAGTCATCAAGGAATGGTGACCGTTCTGTTTTCCTTTTCCTGAAACATAAAAAGTGACTTATTGGCATGTTTTAAGTTTTAACCTATGCTTCACATAAAAAGGCTTAATTTTCTTCAGCTATTAAGGAGTTCTTATGACTTCTAATAGTTACCTTTATATTTTAATCTCCTAATCCAAATAAACAGGACGAGACAGAAGATAACAAATGCACCCGAAGGAAGTGCACCCGCTATCCAAAGTATTTTGTGACCTGAACAAGAAGAAAGAGAGATCGTCACTTGATTTCATAGTTCCTTCACAGAAATTTTATTTTTTGAAGAAATAATTATAATACTTTCATGAACTGGGATTAATTACTTCTCTTTCAAGTAGTTCAATTTTCATGTATTGTCCTAAATATCACTAATATCTCAAAATGGTATACATTTCATACCTGAACTACTGATTGATTCTAACTCTGACGCAGCCACACGAAGATAAAGAGTTCCTACTCCACTGCCATTATATCCATCTTGCAGATTTGTTAGATCACCATACCATAGACTGCAACCATTCAATAGTGAATATGCAGTACAAGAGCAATTTATCATGCATGCTGATTGACATTCATCATCTCCTGTAACAGACAGCTTCTCTCTGGTACCAGGAAGTCGCATTCCAGGCATATCAATAAACTTATCACCAGTACACTGCAGTGGGATTTTCCTACTGCACCCTTTCCTACTATCAATAAACTTATATTGAGTGTCTTGTGGAGCAAAACCTTTTGGACATCGGCAGTGGGATGGTAACATATTGTTGTTGCATATACCAAAAACTCCACACAAGTCAGACACCTCGCAACTAGCAGGCTGTCGCCATAACAGAGTCCATGATTGAGCGTCAGGATCAAATTGTGCTATGTTCAATGGACCATTTGGATCCAACATAAATTTCGTCATCCTGCTAGCAGGGTTGGGAGTGTATGTGCATGTGAGATTGTCACAGTCAAAATATAGAGGGATTGTACTTATAGATTTTAGCTCTGGAATGAGAGCGTTTACATCACCATCCCAACCTCCACTGGTCCAAAATGCATTCCCTTTCCACCAGATAATGAGTTGTGAAGCATTTGTTATGCCAGGTCCGAAAGAATAGTCCCCCACTGCTGGGTCATCAGAGCTCTTCCATGAAGTCAGCAATTTACTACCAACTGTAAGATTCATCTCAGGGAGCCATGTGTCAGTAGGAAAGTCAAAGCTCTGCCATATGATCTTGGCTTGGTTGGCAATGCTCCTTAAGACAAAGTTGCCATTATCCAGTATTGAAGCCTCCAAGTCTTGCAGTCCCATCCCATGAGCCACTGTAAATGAGTTGCCACTCCCATCTGCAACTATCAGATTACTACTGTTATCGAACTTAAGTGTGCCCAAATTATCTTTTATTGGACTGTTCCTATTAGCAACCCATACAACTCTTCTTTCTGAAACATCGTTGTCCCATATACCAACATATCGGTAGCTCGAAGCTCCAGGGCTAAAGAAACCAATCACAAATTTTTTGCTCACGGATACTAGGGTCTGCCCATCTGAAATTGACTGGTTCTGGAAGATGATATCCGTTCTTTCCATGGGAGCTGATAAGCATCTTGGTGCTAATGAACAACATAGAATCAACAAATTAACAAGCCTGCACTCCCTCCAGAATCTTATCTTCCCAACCATAGCTACCTCCAAGCATCAAACTAGGATAATCAAACCAAAGTAGTGAGAGAGAGAGAGAGAGAGAGAGAGAGAGAGAGAGAGAGAGAGAGAGAGAGAGAGAGAGAGAGACTGACATAACAGTGAAGAGAAGGGCATAAGCATTTTCCATACCTCTTAATTCTTCCAAAGGTGAAACGTTTCCTGCAATCGCTGTGGGAGGTGCTGGTGGGGGTCTGGGGTGGGTGTGCTAGGGGTGGGGATGGGGGGTGGGGGGTGGGGGAGCTATTAGTGCAGATTTCTCCAGCATCATGAACATACAGAGTTGCCAGCTTTGAACTTTCCATGGTAAGCATGGAATTAGTCACTAGTCAGTGCTTGATAGTGACTGAAAATGTCTGTACTAAGGTCTATGCTTGTAATACAGATGATTGGGCAGCCGGCTCTTCCAACTGAGGAAGATATTTTGATAGGGAACTGACAATCTTCAATTCCTGCAATCATACACCAGATTTTCCATCTGTTTTATTTTGACCTAAAAATATTCAGCCCTATGAACGAGAGAGAACAGGCAAGTCCATCTTCCCAGTCAAACAATATGCTACACAGATATTATAAGAAGAACGAGTGTTTTTTATATTAATTCCTGCTAAGTGTGAAATGACGCACCTGACAGCGACAAGTGAGTCTGGTGAACTACCTGCTGCTGCTATTTATGAACCACGAGTGCTGTTAAAATGCCGAAGAATTCTATTGCAAAGGGCTGTGGCCAAGTGGAATTCCAGCTTCCAGTCTTTCTCGAAACAGAAAGAGATTTCGCTTCGTCCTCTTCCACCGGTATAGGCTCCTTTTTTTTGCACGATCCGTCGTCTTCTTCCTTGGATCCTTTCCAATTTCAACAACGGCATGTCAAATGCGTAGCAATTGCAAGCAAAGCATCACAATAACTTCAATCATGCCGCTAATAAATCAGTGAAATAACTTCACCCCAACGCATCCTGAGGCCCAAGCCAAGAAAATGGCGAGACAAGAACCACTAACCACCTCGCCTCCTCCACATGGCCACAGGCATTCTGGTCATGACGGAGTCCCCTACACGGCATGGCTCGCAGGCGACTCGAAGGCGACGACCTCGTCCCCTGCTCCATCGCCGTCAGTCTTCGACGACCCGCAGGCGTGTTCACCTGAAACTGAAAGGCCGAAACTGGCTCTGTTTTTGGATGAGATATAAAAATATCAGAAACCGACTAGGGCCCATGATGCCACGGTCGCAAAATTGGCACGAAAGAGAGAGCCCGGCCCAGCAGAAGTGCGGAACTAAATGAAAAGAGCTGGACCGTCAAGGCGTCAACGAGCAGAAATGACAAAGATCGTGATAAAAGCGGAGTTTTCTATTTAATACTATTAGCTAAATACTCATCCGACTTTTTTTACCTCAAGTTTGATCACTCATATATACTATAAAACACGACGAAATTTTCGTTTCGTCCGTCGTCATCTATATCCTACACCGTCGATCGAACGCTCTAGATTAATTTAAAGAGTCCATGTTGACTTACATCTCACCTTTAAACCTACGCCGTCGGATTTTACGATGATCGAACGGTCTAAATTAATCTAAAGAGTCCATATAGACTACATCTCTAAATTAGTATTTTTTTTGCGGCACGTGCCCTTCTGCTAGTCTTATTTTAAAAATTATTAAAAATGTCATATTTTTTTTGTTGTGGCTTGTTTTATTAATAAAAGTTGTTAAAAAATGTCTTAAATTTGCCTACATTTACACGTTTTTTCGAATAAGACGAGCTGTCAAACTTTGGGTCAAAAAATTCAAACGAAATATAACTTGAAATGAGGAAGTAGTAATTAGTTTATAATTCTGACTAATTTTATTTCATGTATTTTTTTGTTAGGTTACTTCTTCCAATGTCTTCCTTTTCAAAAAAAATCTTAGTTGACTCTATTTTTTTAATGATCCGTAACATTTCATAATTAAAAAAAGTATAATTCTCTTTTCAGATGACCACTACTTAGCTGAGCAATGTTCCAACACTAAATAGCCCCGACGGGAGGCAATGTCCACCGAATTTCATTGAATTCAGTTGCAGCAAGCATCCACACGCATAGGGGCAATTGATGCCCTGATGGGCAAGGATGAGAGGACTGTTCTTGTTGCCGTTTTCAGCAACTTCAGCTTCGTGAAAAAAGTAAGGCACGCAATGACTAACGATGGTGAAAAGCAGTAGGAAAAGATAATTTTTGGTTCCCTCAGCGGGCTTTCTTCAATTCGTCTAGGAGAAACCAAACCCGAGATTGCTTCACGGCAAATATGCTGCAATTGACAAGGAACCGCAAGCAAAATTCAAAAGCGAACATAGCCTGGGACGAAATTTCCTAGGTATTATGTTCAGAAGACCGCACAACTGCACAAAGAGCGCAGCCTCATCGGTTCATATTTGCTAGGTTGATTCAAACTTGTCCCCTGTCTTGGAATCACAGGCACCACGAGACCTGACATTTTGGGCCTACGCGTGACACCGTCCAGTATCCTATCATCACAGATCAATAAAAATCCTAGAAACCAACGCCACCGGTCTCTTCCTCGCTTTATTTGTTATAATCAGCCACCTTGACCTGCTTGTGTTCATACAATCAACTTTCCATCACCGCCCCTATCCATTTTCTTATGTGATAATTAAGCCCTCTGGTTCACAAGTCTACTGCAAAAAGAAACATGACCCGTTCAAGCAACCAGTCGTCGACCCTGTCCCTGTGTGCTATTTCGCAGAAACCAAGTGAAAACCGCCGGATGCAGCAACCGCCAGGAGGAGCAAAGCCTGCAATTACCTGTACTTCGGTTGGCATGCATGGAGAGACTGCTTCCACGAACCTCATGGACTCCGCGGTCTCCTACCACCATCCCCTTATATAAACAACTACCTCTTCCTCCATTGCCCATCAACTACAAATCCCACGCATAAATCCCAGCCACTGCCAGATCTTCAATCTTCACCATGATCTCGCGGGATAAGTCCAATATGGGCTCAGACAAGGGCTCCTCCGTGCAGTTTCAGGACTTCTTACCGGTGATGGCGAGGAAGCTCGGCGTGGAGGGCTTGATTCAGGAGCTCTGCAAGGGGTTCCAGCTGCTGATGGAACCCAGCACAGGCAAGATCACCTTCCAGAGCCTGAAGCAGAATGCATCCAGGCTCGGGCTAGGCGAGCTCCGGGACGATGAGCTCCTGGAGATGATGAAGGAAGGAGACCTGGACGGGGACGGGGTGCTGGATCAGATGGAGTTCTGCATTCTCATGGTCAGACTGAGCCCGGAGCTGATGGAAGAGGAGGGACATAGGGTGTTTGACTTTGAAAAGTGATGGATTCTTGTTACTTGAATACAACAGAATACAGTGATTGCCATCAATTTGTTTGTCAAACTCCAATGTGATTCTGAATTCTGAAACTCAAATGTAGTCTGACAGACTGACATTGGTCACATACTCACATTATGATACTAACACAAGGTAAAAGAAAAAAAAAGACTACAAACTGCAAAGTGGCATGAGGATTCACTTTCCAGTAAGACCATTTCATCTCTAGCCTATCAATACAAAGATATCATGTCCCATGATCAGCAAAGGAGAGCTATTTATTTTAAATAGTGTGCAAATGCATAGAACAACAAAATTTTGTGATAAACCATATTACATGAGTGTTGTCTCATTCATACTGTACCTCAAGCTCACTCCTCTTCGTCCAATCAGCACTGTGGCATTTCTTGTACTGTTATGAAAGTTCTGCTGGAGTACCACAGAGCTCACTAATCTCCTTCTCCAGAAGTTGCACAAGATTTGCTCCGGTCCGCTTGTATATCCAACTGTTAGTTGATGCATCCCAATCAAACCTAGAAGGCCCACTGCATTCATATACAGATAGCATCTTCACATAAGAATAAGCATGGCATACAAATTCAGTGCAGCTAGTTATTACAAGATACCCGAGCGCGGCATCTATTTGATTGGAAACTGATTGGAAACGGAGCATGAGCCACATCATAAGACATAGTACCAAACCGCATATCACATGGCACACTAGTTACCTTAAAGTTTCTTGCTAGTAGATTATCTACAAGTCAACCTCTAGTAAAAATAAGGGACATACACTATCTGTGACAAACAAGATAACGACGATAAAATTCATGCATCTAACACATACAATGAAACAAACAGCAAATAAAAAACTAAAATAGCATTGCAGTACCTCACAGGTGAAGATAGCCAGATTTGTCTGTTTGGTGTTTGCTTGTTCACAACGTAAGTTCCCAGATCCCCAAGCCTCAATGTCAAAACCTGATTCTGGAATATCAGAGGAAAAGAAGGATACATCAATAATCCAATGTATGAAAGACAAATAATAGTAAGAAGTCACAACGATGATCCATTGTAATTGCAACTAACCCCGTAGTCAATGTCAAAACCATCCATCTGAATGGAGTCACCATATTCCTAAAATAGAGACACGGAGAACAATATGAGCCAAATGTGTGTAGACTATGTTCACAGATATGCTTTCCTTATCTGATGGGACCTGAAGGCCATACCAAAGGCTCAATAGTCATTACCTCAAGTTTTTCAAGCAAATCGTGAATCGTCTGATCTGCTATTTTATGAAATTGGTCCTCTGGCATTATCAACCTGTTTAGCATACACGATCGTAATCAACAACTGTCCAATCAGACTTTACAATTTTACATTGCCAAAATAGAATTTTGCATAAAGTATAGGCAGTTAAGCATAGCAAATTCAGACTTTATTCTAAATTGTTGCAATCAACATAGTACCCAGCCTGGCCCTCCACATTTTAGAATTCTTATGCGCATTGTTGATTTCAGCGATAATCTATTTTTGAAACATAGTACGTATTATCCAGTGTCACTATATTGCCAAAATAGGCAGTGCTTTAGTACCCAATTTGGGGGTTGCCTACTGACACAGATAGATAATGACCACAAATCACAACAAAATTTGCTCTGTGGAACATTCCTGAATGCATACTCTAGACAAATTTTTTTTCCATAGCCTCATTCCCACTTGAAAGCTTTGGAAACTACCCCAATGCACCAATCGAACAGAGGGCTAAGACTGCGAGGTCAAGAAACAAACTTGGGGTCCACCGCAGACGGGCCAGGCGCATCTCCGGCGGACTGTGTCGCGGGGCGCGTCGTCGAGATGGTCCTCGAAGCGAAGAGAAGAGCCGCCGGAGACCCGCCCGACTGCCGCGCCGCGGCAGCGGCGGCCGCGAGGGAGCGAGAGGTGGTGGCTTCAGGGAGATTGGTAACCCAGAAGAGTTGTTGAGGGCGGGACCGGAGCCGCCTCCCGGCGGTGAGGCCCAGAAGAAGCTTGCGCGACGCCATGGCCGCCGCCGCCTGTGTATCTACGCAGCAGCCTCCGGAAGTCGGAGTCGGAGAGGTGGCGCAACCCTGCTCCGACGGCCACGGGCGGTGGTGGCGGCACGGGCGCACGGCGATGGGAAAGCTCGCGTTCTGTGCCCACAAGGGCCGCAATCGGGTCACGGTGGCGGGAGGCGGCTCCCACCCAGGTCCAGTGGAACCCTAGGCTGCATTCTCGTGGGCTCTGGCCCAACGTGTGATAAACTATGGGCCGTTGAAGGCTGGGTGGACCCGACTGAGGGCGTGGCATCGCGGCCCATCAGTCTATTTTGCACTGTAAATCTGTAATAGACTCACTATTCTCTCTCTTCATTAAAAAGTAAAAAAAAAACTTACGGAGCACAAATGGATTAAATTTGTTTATATATTTATTTATTACGCACACACCGAAATATTGTACTGTAGATGATAATTTATAAATTTGACATGTTTTGGATAATCAGCTCGTTCTTCACTTGATACGCATCATGTGTTTCATCGATCAGACTTCATTGAAGCATCTGCTCATCCTTTGACCTTTCCAACATAGCAAGTGACAGGCCAGAACTTCAGGGAAAGGATAAGGGAAGTACCAATGGTTGTATATCTAAAGATTTTATTCCTTTTGTTTGGGGGAGAAAGGAGTTCGAGAACCTCCCTCTCTGGCTAATGTCATCGTCACCGGTGTGAAGAAGGGAAAGATAGGCCACTGGTCTGCTCGCTTTACGCTTTGCCTATCTCCCATTTTTTTGTTTTATTTTCTGCTTGTGATGAGAAGGCGAATATTTCACGCATGCCGTTGTGGTGGTGGTGGTGGGGGTGGGGGTAGCAATTTTACATTTCGTGCTCTTTCGCAAAAGATGTATGCGGAACTGCGGAAGTATGTGCCTTTACGGATGGATGGATAGATGCTGTCGACTGTTAGGCAAGCGTCTGGACGAGTGGCGATCAAATGGCAATAGCAAATGTCAAATAATGCCAGTGATAGCAGTTGAACACCAGGTTCGTTCTGGTACAGAGCAAATACCACAAGTGCACAACATGACATGAGGATGGACATTATTTGCTGTCTTTTTTTTTTCTAGCCATTTTTTCAAAAGAATTGCACAAATGGACCTTTTTGAAAAGATTTGCAAAAATGGACCCTAGCTCGGCGCCAAAGGTGATGGCGCCGAGGTTACACGTCTCGGCGCCAAGCGCACTTGGGGCACATGCGCCGAGCTTACACGTCTCGGCGCCAGTTGTGTCCCTAGTGCGCTTGGCGCCGAGACGTGTAACCTCGGCGCCATCACCTTTGACGCCGAGTTAGGGTCCATTTTTGCAAATCTTTCCGCCAAGGATCTATTTGTGCAATTCTTTTAAAAAAAGGGCCAAAAAAAAAAAAGACGGCATTATTTGCGTTTGCGTCTCTCTCTCTGGGGAAAGAGTGTTCAGGCGACATATTACATCTTGCAGTATTTTAGTTTCAGCAGATTCTGATTCATCAACGAGGTAAACAGGCCAGCATCCTTTTGTGTGTGTGTGTGTGCTGTATGCCTGTGTTTCTTTGTTGCGCGAATCCAGGCTAACCGACGTCTGCCCCCTTGACGAATGCGACCTGCAGCCATGACCGAGAGGGACAGGACCACCACTGGGCAGCAACAGCAACTGGCTCGTTCTGAAGAGCGCGGTCGATGATGGGGCGATAGCAGCGCACGACACGACACGAATGGTCGTCGATCTCCTCGTCCACGCTCTGGCGCTCTGCTGCAAGTCGGTTTGCACGACGACGCTGGATCTGCAAGGCCGGTGCCACATTGCTTTCCCGATCGTATTATTCTTACTGCTGATTAAATTGTGAGGTTACTAGCAGGATCTTTGGACACGCCGGGAGAATATCCGGATCGGTGGAACTTCCAAGGAAAGTGACGGCCGGAATCAATCAACAGCCTGACGTTCCGTGACGGAAGAGCACGTACGCCGCCACGCCGGACGGCGCCAAACGCCCGCGGCCACCGCCCATGCCGCGCGCGCGTCCCCGTTTCCTGGCCTGGCGGTTTGGCGCGCCGTACAAGACGCGAGACCTTGGTATACAGTATGACCTTGCGCGTATGAACTGGCGGCAACTATACGAGCTAGTACGAAGGGCCATGTGGTAATGGTAATGCACGCGTCATGCGCTGGGATTGGGGGATTGGCGTGTGGCCATTGACCAGAAACGGGCATGATCGTGGACTGGACCACCTTATACTATCATCAGAATAGACAATTAAGTTACTCCGTATTATAAACAGCTAACCAGCATCCGATACAGTCTGCTGTAAGCAAAAGAGAAGGCGCCATTTGTCCATTTGCAAGGAAATTCCAAGTAATCGTACGTGCTGATTCTTGCAAAAATCGATCGTGTAGTCTACGCTTACGAGAGCCCTTCGTCTCCAACAGAAAATAAACCAGCTTGGTGGCGGTTTTAGTCAAGCAGCATTAGAAAATCATCACACCGGTGAACGAGCTAAAAAAAAATCAAGAAAAGCCAAACAAAAGGGCAGTGGGGCACCACTAGGCCGCTACGTGTACACCAAGTTATTCTTCCCCAAATCCGCAAAGCCAGAGAGAGGGCGCACTCGCACTTTCTGGTCTCGCTCTCCCCCATTCCATTTCGAACCAAAACCCTCTCTCCCCTCGCCTCCGTCCCGGATCAAACGGCCACCGGAAAATTCCCCCAAAAAAAACAACGAGCAAGTTCTTCGCTAGAGAGTAAACGCGGCAGAACCCTAGGGCGCCCTCCCCCGATCGGCTCCCCCTTCCAGTCCCACCCACCCCGCACCCGCATGGCGGCCAACTCCTCCTCCGGCGGCGACTCCCCCTCGGCCCCGGCGCCGGTGCGGCTCTCGGCAGCGGCGCACGCGGCCGCGATCCAGCCCTCCTCCCCGCGCTTCTTCTTCACCTCGCTGGCGGGGACCAACCCGGCCTCCCCGCACCGCCGCATCGCCATCGCCGTCGACCTCTCCGACGAGTCCGCCTTCGCCGTCAAGTGGGCCGTCCAGAACTACCTCCGCCCCGGGGACGCCGTCGTGCTGCTCCACGTCCGCCCCACCTCGGTCCTCTACGGCGCCGACTGGGGCTCCATCCCGGTCTCCGTCGCCGACGAGGCCGACGCCGCCGAGGACGCCGCCGCCGCCGCACAGGGCGGCCCCACCGAGGAGGAGCTGCAGAAGAAGCGCGAGGAGGACTTCGACGCCTTCACCTCCACCAAGGCGGAGGACCTGGCGCAGCCGCTCGTCGACGCGCAGATCCCCTTCAAGATCCACGTCGTCAAGGACCACGACATGAAGGAGCGCCTCTGCCTCGAGGCCGAGCGCCTCGGCCTCTCCGCTATGATCATGGGGAGCCGCGGGTTTGGTGCCCACCGGAAGGGCGGCAAGGGGAGGCTTGGGAGTGTTAGTGATTACTGCGTTCATCACTGTGTCTGCCCTGTTGTGGTGGTTCGCTACCCCGAGGATGCTGCAGGTCCTGGTGGAGATGCAGCGGGGGCAGGAGATGAGCTGCACACTGTGCCAGAGGATGAAGCTGTGTACCACGACGCCCCTGAGGTGCAGAAAGGTCTGATCCCTTCCTTTGCTTAGCTCCATACTTTTGACTTTGAATGCTGATTGGTTAGTTTGCAATGGAGAACTTTCATGAGACGATTAAGCACATAAGTATCAGGCAATGCATAGTTAGCTGTTTCATACTTTCACTAACGAATTTCCTTCAGCGACAAGCTTGATGGCCTAGTATTGTCTTGCGGTAGTCCGTGCTGAATCAGTTAACTCGCTTAACACTTCTATAAACTGTTAACAATGCTGCTAGTCTCGTTTACTAGATGTCTGACACAGATGACTCTCTTAGAACTGTTCTGAGACAATAACACTGTACTGCAAATTGCATATCTTCGCTGATGGCCTTTCATTGTTTTCTACCTTGCTTAATACGAGGATATGCTGCTCTCCTGTCTGTTGTTGATAGAAAAACATTATTATGCTTTACACTAGGTACAAAAATGAGGAAATATTTTCACAATTTGGAACTTTGACCTTGTGTAGGCTGTAGAAGTAAGCACAACAAATGAGTATTGCAGTCTCGCAATTTCCTGGATATTGCAAAGCCAGGACACAGCGGATCAAAATTCTAATCCAATGAATTATAATGTTTTCTTTCTGCACATAATCTTTATTCATGGATGCGAATATCATGATTAATAATTCATTAATTTAGTCTAAATTTCTAGAGTTTGGGTCGTTATAGAAGTTAATGCTAAATTCAAAATGGTAGACTATTCTTACATATTAGATAATTTTGTTGCTTTTTGGAAGATTTTGTCTAGGGATGCAGATAACTAAATATTGTCACATACTTCCAGTGTAAATTGTATTGATTATCTTCTGCTCTAATTCTTTGCGCTTATAATTGATTATTTATGTGTCACTCTTATGATGTCTTTGGTATCAGTTTCCTTTTTGTTTTGTCTTTTGATACATATGCCCTGATAAGGGGCCCTCCTCTCTGTAATTGCATTGAGGTTATATGTTACTCGTTGTCGCACCTCATGATATTCTCATTTCTTTTATTGCCATGATGTTATCTGTAGCTGTGCTGCATATTTGCATAATAACTGCCATTGCCATTGAGTTCAAACTACGGCTCATCCCCACAGATTATTGACTGAAGCATTATATTTGTTCACCCTATGCTTCACTTCTAAGTGAGCTCCTCACGGATGTAATTACTGTTGTTTCTATCCCCACAGATTATTGTTGTTTGATTGAAATGGATCTAGGTGGACTAGGGGCAACATTAGTTCATTGGCACTATTGCAAGTCGCCACACTTTTGCTTAGCATTTTGGATTTATTAGCGGGCAACTTGTGACAGTAGATAGAGGGGGTTTAGCAACAAACCGAAAAGGCCCTGGACAATGTGAGATACCAAAGATGTGCTAAGTTCTTTAGTTGGCTAGAAATTTCCTAGCGGTTTCTAAGTGTTGGCAACTTACTCAAGATAGTTTGAGATACCAAAGGTGCTTTTGTCCTTGTGTTTGTGTACATGAATTTGTTGTTCATACGCAATTATCTATCTGGATAAATCACATCTCATCATATTTTTGTTATAGCAACCTGTAGTGGAGCCTTTCAAATGTCCTTAGATTATGTGGGGGTGATTTTGAAAAAAAGTTCACGGAGTAGAATGCTGGTGCTGATGTATGAAGCCATTTTTATTTTGAAGGAGCAGTGTTGCTGCACACCGTGTTCACTTTTGTTGTTTCATCTGTTCACAAGTCATATAATTTGCTATCTTGTCTTGTATGTTGAATGTACCTATTTGACATAGGCTTAATCAGTCACTTCCTCATATTGAATTCCATTTTGAGCCTCACACATTTATTTGATGATTATATCTTTTACATGCCTGCCTGCTATCAGGCGTCAGCCTCTCCTTTGCTCTGGGGAGGTTTGCTTGTTGATATTGGGTTTTGGATTTTGATTCAACTGTTTTGATGCACTGCAGAAAACTGAGGCAATGGCATGCAGCTGAAGCACAAAGGAAAACATGCAGCTTGTACGGAAGGGATCCTTGTGTATTTGGAAGATGCAACTGGCTGTTTATCTTTTGCTTCTATATCCACCACGTATCACAAACTGGGTTGATCAGCAGGCTGCTTCTCGTTTGAGTTTCATACCAGAGTCCTAGATCATCAGAGTTGTTGTCGGTTTGCTTGTGAAATGTCTATGTCGTCGCAACAATGTAGAGTACACTTCCAGTGGGTTGGAGCTGTCGTTTGGTTTACGAATGCTTATGCTGGGCTCCTGAATTATCTTGTTTCGCAAAGCCAGTTGAGGACCGTTGTATTATCTGTAGCTGTCTACACGGTATCATCATGACATCTATTCAGCTTGCTACTGTATTGGATACTTGGTTAATAGAGGACCACTACTTTTCTGTATTTACCACTTTATTGGATAGAATAATTTTCTAGCTGAGCAGTTTATGCTGCTAAAAACATGAGCTTGTGCTTGCGTGTTTCATGTTTGTACTTTTTTTTGAAATAAATTTCATGTTTGTACTTGTAAGACTGGTTTGTGAAGAATTTATTAGAAATAAAGTGGTAAATGCCATGTTGCCCACTTGCCATTTCCTTGCCCGATCCTTGCGCGCGGTCTGCAAATTGCAACCCAATCGCCTGTTGCAGCCGTGTACAGTACACGTCAGCAGCGAACTTTTCGATTTGGCGCGCCCGTCTCGCTTCTTTCCCTCCCTTTTCCAAAGCGACACCCAAAAGCTCCAGGGCGGCCGCACCCGCACAGCAAGCAACCGCTCGGCCAAGCGAGGGGGACGGCGAGGCGAGTTGAAGCACCGGCTCGGCATCGCCGTCGGGCGGGCGGGGGCGGCGAGCCATGGAGGAGGGCCTGGTGTCTGTGGACAAGTTCTCCGCCGGCAGCCAGGCCTACTTCCTGACGCACCTCCACCAGGACCACACCCGCGGCCTCGCCTCGGCGGGCGGGTGGCGCCACGGCCCGCTCTACTGCTCCCCGACCACGGCGCGCCTCCTCCCCGCCCGCTTCCCCGGGATCGACGCCTCCCTCCTCCGCCCGCTCGCCCCCGGCGCCTCCGCCTCGCTCTCCCTCTCCTCCCCCACCTCCGACCGCCCCCTGTCCCTCCGCGTCACCGCCATCCCCGCCCTCCACTGCCCAGGTACGTTACCCTCCACTCCCGATTCGCTCGATTCTCTACACGGCTGGTTCTGAATTGCTGATCTGCGGGCGATTCGGCGGCGGTCTTGTCCCTGCGCTTCAGGTTCGCTCATGTACCTCTTCCGCGGGGACCTCGGGTGCATGCTCTACACGGGGGACTTCCGGTGGGAACTCGGGTGCGACAGGGCGCGGCGGGCGAAGCAGGCGCTTCTCGACGCGCTCGCCGGGGACACCGTCGATCTGCTCTATCTGGACAACACCTACTGCCACCCGTCGCTCAACTTCCCTCCGCGCCCCGTCGTCGCTGAACAGGTCAGTTTCGCTTAAATCAGGGTGATGAATTGATGATTGTGCCGAACTGCCGATTATGTCTTCGTCGCATGGTGGTTCAGTTTGACGAACCCGTCGTGTCCATTTCTGCATAATGATGCGCTTACTCAAACCATCTAGCATCTAGGACGGCTTCAATAATTTGCAAGGTAAATTTCCGTGAAGCACAGAAGCCTGAAAGCCGTCAGTATTAGTACATACACTTAATTGCACTTTTCAGAGCCTATCGTGAGTTGTCAATGAGAAATGGTTACAGTTTAATTCTGCTGCTTAAATCTCTCTATGCTCAGCTTGAGCACGCACCTTGATTCATGATTCAGGAAGCAACTTATAATTAGTGTTTCGCTAAAAATCAGTTTAGCACTATATCATAGCTTGTTTCTACTCAGGCCAAACTGTCACTGTGAAAAGTGAAATCCAATGTGCATGCATTGGTTGCTATTTGCTAAAGCTGCAGCAGCCAGCACGAAGAGAAGCCATTAAAATCATGCAGTTCATCATGCGGCTGATTGAGCATGTATTAGGGATGGATTCTATACTAGTGCTGCCATTGTTAAAAGGCCACATGCAATAAGATATCACCAGCAATTTGCAATCAGATGATCAATGCTTGTGTTTTTGTGTTCTGAATGTACTGTACTGGCCAACATTGAAATCAATCATGATGATATTGCTGATCCTGATGTTTCTTAATTTTGAAATGCAGATGGTCAATATTATTCGAGCACATCCTGATCATGAAGTTATCATTGGTGTTGACACTCTTGGAAAAGAAGACCTCTTGCTTTACATATCCAGAGCACTACAAACAAAGGTTGTAGACTCTTTTTCTCAATATACTAATTCCATAGATTTTCCTTGGAGCCTTGATGGCGAAGCATTTCTTATAAGAAACAATTGAAATGGCCTTTGCAGATTTCTTACTTAGTGATGTTCTATGGCTCAAGTTAACTCGTTTCAATATCAATGTTTGCACTGACCAGCCTATGTTTTATCTGTTTTTTTTTCTCGCAAAAAATGTTTATCATTACATGTTCACCTTCCTAATTCTGCAATGTTTTCCTTCATTTTTTTCTCTCAGATTTGGGTCTGGCCCCAGCGCCTACAGACAATGCACCTTCTAGGGATTGATGAAAACCGTAAGATCTTCACCACGCAGACCAGTTTGACTAGGATCCGTGCTGTTCCGAGATACAGTGTGACCATTGAGAGTCTTGAAGCTTTGAACACAGTGTGCCCCACCATAGGGATCATGCCTTCTGGTATTCCTTGGCTTTTGAAGAGCAGCGAAGGAAAGGCCAAACCCAAGGGTAGATCACCAGCAAAGTCTGCCAGGTGCAAAGGGCGGGATGAAGGCCTAATAGAAATGGACTACGATCCCTTGTCGCCACCAAAGCTGTTCGACAAGAATTCTTACACTTTGCCGTATTCCGAGCATGCTTGTTTTTCAGAGTTGGAGGACTTTATGCAGACAGTGCGGCCATCAACAGTCATTGGAATTGTCAGCACATCATTCTGCTATGTGAATCCCTGTCACCACTTCAGACATCTGTGTTCAGACAGTGGTGTCACTGATGACGGGACGCCCATAAAGAACAAGGTCAGATATACTGATAACTTAACACCAAAGAGGAGGCGAAATGGTTCGGTGACTCCTGAAGAAAGGAAGGTCAGGATCTCCAGTTCAAGTCTGTATAGAAGCAAAGTTAAAAGGAAAAGGAAGGAAGGCTGCGGTGCAAGGATCGATGACACTGAAGAACTCATCGGTGTCGCCTGAGTCATCTCTCCCCAAATAATGTTATGCTTCCTTCTGTAAAGATTAACAACTGGGCGGTGGAAGGCTTGAAGCAACGAGATGGGATGTGCTGTTCAAAGCCCAAACTGAGCGGCTTGCTGTTTTGGAATCTGGATGCGATCTCTGCATCTGTTCCTTTGAACCTTTGTTTTGCATTTCAGATTCTGTTGGGCTGTAGAGCGTAGTTCCTTTTGTGATGTTGTCCAGTAGGTAGTTTGCTGAAAGCTCGTATGCTTGTTAAGTTGCTACTGATACGTTCATAATGCTGTATATATGCAATCATCGGAAGCGAGTGGGACGTATATATAAACTGCACAACATTTTGGAGTTTTGGGCTACACGAATTCAAGTCTGGAGTCTTTTTAATGGTATACAGGACTCTCAAGTCTGGCTGAGAGGCTGCACAGCGGCAGCCTGAGCTAGTGACCTGAGGAAAGGAACCAACCGTTATCTGATCCGGTCCCGCCCAATCTCCACGGGGAGTTCACCATGACGATGCTCCACACACCACACGCCCGCCTCGCCGCGACCCCTCCCACCACTACCCGGTCGCCACCATGGCCGCGCTCCTCCCCTCCTCTTTCCCCTTCCCCCACGCCTCCTTCCCCAACACAAAGCACCACCAGCTCGCCACCCCCGTCGCAGCCGCCGCCGCCACGAGACCCGAGTCGCCCAACGCGGCGCCGGCGCCCAACCACGCCAGCGCGCGCCTCCGCCGCCTCATCGCCCGGGAGGACCTCGCCGGCGCCGCGCGCCTCGTCGAGCGCTCCGCCTCCCGCGACGGCGGGGAGGCCCCCGACGTGTACCTCTGCACCAAGCTCATCCGCAACCTCTGCCGCCGGGGCCGCACCTCCGACGCCGCGCGCGTGCTCCGCGCCGCCGAGGGCTCGGGCTCCCCAGTCGACGTCTTCGCCTACAACACCCTCGTCGCGGGGTACTGCCGCTACGGCCACCTCGACGCCGCGCGCAGGCTCATCGCGTCCATGCCCGTAGCGCCCGACGCGTACACGTACACGCCCCTGATACGCGGCCTCTGCGACCGCGGCAGGGTCGACGACGCGCTCAGCCTGCTCGACGATATGCTGCGGCGCGGGTGCCAGCCCAGCGTCGTCACCTACACCTGTGCTCCTCGAGGCCGTTGTGCAAGAACAGCGGATTCGGGCAGGCCATGGCAGTCCTGGATGAGATGCGCGACAAGGGATGCACGCCCAACATTGTCACCTACAATGTCATCATCAATGGCATGTGCAGGGAAGGCCGTGTTGATGACGCGAGGGAGCTCTTGGACAGGTTGTCCTCTCTCGGGTTCCAGCCTGACATTGTCAGCTACACCACCCTCCTGAAGGGCCTGTGCGCTGCTAAGCGGTGGGACGACGTTGAGGAGCTCTTTGCTGAGATGATGGAGAGGAACTGTATGCCGAATGAGGTGACTTTTGACATGTTAATCAGATTCTTTTGTCGAGGAGGTATGGTGGAGCGAGCGATTCAAGTTCTTGAACAAATGACAGAGCATGGATGTTCAGCCAACAGCACCTTGTGCAATATTGTGATTAACTCTATTTGCAAACAGGGCCGGGTTGACGATGCCTTAGGTTCTTAAATAACATGGACTCCTACGGGTGCAATCCAGATACCATTAGCTATACTACCGTGCTGAAGGGCTTGTGTCGCGCTGAACGATGGGATGATGCCAAAGAGCTTCTGAAAGAGATGGTCCGAAAGAATTGCCCCCCAAATGAGGTGACCTTCAATACATTTATCTGCATCTTATGCCAAAAGGGGTTGATCGAGCAAGCTATTATGCTTATTGAGCAAATGTCAGAGCATGGGTGTACGGTGGGTGTTGTCACATACAATGCTCTTGTTAATGGGTTCTGTGTACAAGGCCGTATTGACAGTGCCCTAGAATTGTTCCGCAGCATGCCCTGCAAACCCAACACCATCACATATACTACTTTGCTGACAGGCTTGTGCAATGCCGAATGGTTAGATGCAGCTGCAGAGCTCATAGCTGAGATGCTTCGTAGAGATTGCCCTCCAAATGCAGTTACTTTCAATGTACTTGTGAGTTTCTTCTGTCAGAAAGGATTTGTTGAGGAAGCAATTGAACTCGTTGAGCAAATGATGGAACATGGTTGCACCCCTAACCTGATTACGTACAATACCTTACTCGATGGGATTACCAAGGACTGCAGTTCAGAAGATGCCCTGGAGTTGTTGCAAGGCTTGGTCAGCAAAGGAGTATCGCCAGATGTAATTACATTTTCTTTGATCATTGGTGTCCTCTCAAAAGATGATAGAGTTGAAGAGGCCATTCAAATGTTTCATGTAATGCAAGATATTGGAATGAGACCCAAAGCTGTGGTGTATAACAAGATACTACTTGGGCTCTGTAAAAGAAGTGAAACAGATAGTGCTATCGACTTTTTTGCCTATATGGTATCTAATGGATGCCTGCCCAATGAATCAACCTACATTATACTTATTGAAGGCCTTACTCATGAGGGTTTGTTAAAGGAGGCCCAGGATCTACTGAGCGAATTGTATTCAAGAGGAGCTGTAAGCAAAAACCTAATAGGAGAGTGGCATTAAGGTTGAAGATCAAACTGTGCATACCCTTTGAGTCATGATGAATCAGAGCACTAAGTGCTTATTCATTATCCACAGTAAATTGGATTGGTGGCTGCCTTCTGTGCTTCAAGCTGCAGCGCTTCATATAGATGATTGTTTGAGAGCTGATGACCTCGTACGAAGGAATTATGACAATGTGAGGTTCTGCTTAGATGTATTTACCGTACTTTTGCCATAAGGAATAAAAGGTTTCCAGTTTTAGCTTAAATCATTTTATATTTGAATAGGCTCAGGCCATACAAATCTCACTAACAACAACAATCTTATTCAGGAACCTTACACGTGTCAAGACTCAAGACCAACGAGGCCAAGAGATAAATCTGGAGTAAAGCACAAGCAAATAAAGTTTGGTGTTCATAGATTTATACTGTTGCAAAGAATACAATCCACTTTTTTTTTTTTGCTTGACACTTTTACGTTTTCAACTAACACATTGACTTGTTAATCTGTAATGCATTGTGTTTACAATGATTTTGGGCTTTTCTTTCATGAGCTATGGGTATGTGTACTGCTGCTTTTCCGTCCAGGCCTGTCGAGGCAGTACCTTCTATTTTTATTTCATTCTGCCGTTCAAGAGTGCAGATGACAACATCCCTCACTGAATAATTTTTTACCCCGTTTTCTGTCACTTGAAATTGGCTTGTCAAAGAATTATTAGAATATAATGTCGTTCGGATGCCTTTTTTATTTTACTTTAAACAGGCTGTTGTACTCTTACCATCTACGTCACTGAGAATTTCTATGCTGTAAGCATTTTAGCTTCTTTTTTTTGGTAGCTGTAGGTTTATGGCATTATTTTTTACTGGCCTCTTGGAACCTCAGAATCTAGCACACATGCTTTATCCTCAAAGAGTAAAGTTTGGTATCCGATTCTAACCTTTTTCTATGTTTCAGTAGGTGATCGTTGGCTATGCTGGAGGTGCAAGAAACTAATCAACAATTCAAGATGCAACAAACCCAAGCAAGTGGGTGGAGATCAGGGACCCGTTTCTATTCTGTTAGTGAGCTCATAGTTATGCAGTAACCTTTTATCGATACACTTAAGCACAGCACTTAAATTGGTTGTCAAATCAACATGGCAACCATTGGACCTCATGATATGCTGAAGATGAAAACTGAAGAAATTCTATTGCTCAGATGCCCAGAATCTAGTGTTTGATCTTGCAGGTATTGAGGGAGACATGAGTGTCAACGGATTAATCTTCAGAGCTGGATTCTGGATGCACACCTGCTTTGACGCAGTTCAGTTTCAGTCCTGTCCCAGGAAGAGTAACAAAGTAGCACATGACTTCGGCAAGCATGGCACGGCGCTGAAGATAGGTGAGATAGTGTACCAAATGCTGTATCCAGGGTTTGTACAAAAATTGGTGGTTAGAAATTTGTCTAGCACCAGGCTAACGAAAGATCAAAAAATATAAAGTGATCCATTGCATATTATTTTAATTTTAAGTCGCATCCGTAGTGTATCCTGAAATGCATCGCGTGCTGTACCTGCCACCGAAATGAATTTAGATTTTTTTTTGCTTATTTAAAATATTGATTCAAGTCCAAAGTCCAAAGTGCAGCGCACCAGAGCTGTGGTTTGACTCGTATGGTACGATTTGTAAGATCGAAATGCCTTTGCTAAAACCACTGTAGTTCTCAGTCGATGAGTTGCTGGAGAAAAACTGCATTGAAATATACTGATGGTAGAAGATGGCCAATCACCCCAGAATCCTTGGATGACTATGGTGCAAGTGTGCAACACAGCTTTGTCATAGCAAAACCAACTTGCCAGCCAAAGTTATTTTACATGGAAAACTTCCGGTCTTCCGTACATCAGCGTATCAACCTACTACTTCCTACGGCTACGGCCTACGCAAACAAACTGTACAAGGCTCAATAAAAACAAGACCTTTTATTGTTTGTTCACATCGCCCGTGTACCGAAATGACAAGGCGGCCCCAAAGTTCCTCCTCTCCTCCTCGAAGTCATCATCATCCGTGTCATCGCTGGAGCTGGACTCTGGATGAACCGTTGAAATACCTTGGCATGACTCGTGGATACCTTTGGCTATGCAGTCTTTGGTCGCGAGCATCTTGACCTGCCCAGCATGGGAGATCTCTACCACGACCTTGCCATCATCTGTTGGAAGAGGCTGCTTCCAGGGCTCCCCATCCATTCTCATGTAAGCATGATCAGTTGCTCCTCTGAGGAACTCGAATCGAACTCGGTGAGCCTGGCCATGAAAAGAGTATCAGTGCTCATGAACTAGATTTCTTTAAACCAAGGGGCTCGAATATGCAGAAGCGGAGACGTTTGAGTGAGCTCCATAATGGATCTTTAAATTTTTATCCTACTGCTTGGGTGGTTGAACTTGAATTTGAGTCTCTAGTCTGTCCGTAACTAGTTTCATGCGTCATTTAGATCCATCTAATGACTGATAACAGTGCATGTAGGGGGTGGATGGGAAAAATACGTCAAGTAATGATCCAGTTTGCAGTAGCAAACCTGAGCAAGACGAGTTCCATGGCCTTTTGGGGAAAGCAATACAAGTCCATGCCAAGCATCTTTGAAACCCACAATCTCCAGAAGGCCATCATCCACAAGTGGAGGCATTACCAAGTCTCTCTGCAATGGTATTCACATGAGAGAATCAAATATGGAATTTAAAATATTCATCTTAACATTTTTGTTTTGTGGAATAAATCAAGTTCAATGGTATAGAAGAAGTGCTGCTCAAGTAATGTAATTAGCATAACGTCTTAAAACTCACTTTTCTTTGCTTCCTCTTACTTGGTGTTCCCCAAGGATTTAGTCCACCAGAGAAGCTGGGCAAATTGAGACAAACAATGGACCGGATACTGCATTTGTGTAAAAATCTTGATCAGAACATTACAAAATAGTATTTCACTCTGAAGAGGTAATCTGACATCACGTCACCAATGGTAACTATATTTACAAGCATCTAGTGCTTCTACCATGTGTACAAAGTAGAAAGATGGTGCAGAAGACAAACATGAAGACACTCAACGTTGAGCACATAACATCCAAAACTCTTTGGTATGCTCTCCGCTTCTTTACTATTTTAAAATATCGAGGTGGTGAATGGTGATGGTGCAGCCTACCAGCACCACTTTAGAGCATTTTCTGCAGATCGATTTACATATGCATATTTGTGAGCCATGAAATATGTTGTGGCCTATCATATGAATATTTTGGCTTCATGATATGTTGAAATTTTACATGCAACTTCTAGATTAGCAGGTAGAGTTGAGTTGTAGTACTTGTATATTCAAGATTCAGATAACAGACTAGTGAGCAGGTAGTTGAATAGTATAGACAAGGAATAGCACAGCAGGCTTACCTCTGTGGAATTTCCAATGTTCCCCATTTTCCACATTTCTTCATTATCTTTACTTTTGCAAGGCAAGCAATGTTCCTGAAACCCAGTGAAAGAATGACAGAAGTGGTGTCAGTAGACTATAATACTATTGAAAAATCATGACTTATCCCGTTCTTAGTTTAGGACAGTGGAAAGTCTTTTTTACTTTTAGTTTAGGAATTTTGGGAACATTTCATTTCAACAAAGGAGATTTTTCACAGGTCAAACGAGACCTAAGACTTAATCTAAAAGAAATTATTAGATTAAATCTATTTGCATAAAAAAAAATTGCATTAAAAAAACCGATCAAAAAAGGGCGAGCAAGCTAATATCCCTTTTCACAACACAAGACACTTCCACAGCCAAGTAGTGCCACCAAGGGAATTACCGAGACATTGGATGAAACAGAGAGGCACAAAACCATCCTTGCGTGCATGCCAGCTTTAAATATGTTTTCTGAAAAACAGAACAGCAAAGAAATTGGTTTTTGTATGGCTAAATATATACGTAAATCATAAATGACAATGAATCATAAGGAACAACCAGCAATAAGAAAATAAGAGCACAGCAGCTTACTTCACCTGATTGGACATCTGATTCTTGAACTTCTCTGGATGCAGTTTCCTCTCAGAATGAAATGCATAAGACACTTGAGCATCCATTCCTGTTACAGAATAAAGAGTCTCTTTCAAACTGGCTCTTTAGCTAATGATAAAGTCTTTTCTGTCCGGTTTATAAAAAGAGCCAAAAATCAATGACTTGACAAGCAACCTAATAGATACACCTTTTGGAATAAGGAACTTACCCATGCTGAAGTAATTCCAAAATCCCCCACGATATGTGTAAGAATATTCCTGGGAACACAGAGAAAAGAGTATACATAAAAATGGCATAATTCAAAAGGTTGATTTCCTCATAATATTTTTGAAAATTAGTTCAACTTTTCTCATATTCTTTTTCACAAGAATTTTCTTATATTGGATAATTGGCATTTACGCAACTCGACTAATGGAGAGAGCAAACGTATAGCATGAAACAATTTGCGTATCATTCAGCAACTTGAAAAGATTAAATAATTATTGTGTTCTATTCAAAAAACTTGAAAAAGATCTGAGTTAAATATTCTGAAACCCAAGAAATGAAATATGGGATACCACAAGACTACAAGCAAAGCATTTTGAAGAAGGAATGAGATTGTCATTAATGCATGATATGTGCTACCTCTCTTTTGTTAGAATTAAGTATTTAACATATTAAATATTAGTCTAATACATACAACATGGCAACGGAAATACAATGCAGGTGATGGATCATATTCTTCGAAAGGAAAAGGAGCAAAAAAACATCTTTGTCCAAAACGAAAGGCAAAAGGTAAATAGATGCAGTAACTATGCTAACATTAAGGAAAAGAAAAGGTAATGTTCAGCATTGTTGTTCTTCTTAATGAAATGGCACACAGCTCTACTGCGTTGTTAGAGATAAAAAAATATTCAGCATTGTTACCATATGTTGTGGATCTGTCTTTGGGACACGGCGAAATGCATGCAATGAATGAGGCAAGTCTGGAGGTGCAATTGGATCGCAAGGAGAACCTTTTGGGCTTTGCATTCTCATGACAATATGCCAGCTGAATAATTGTAATGAATAATTACCAGTATTAGTTAATATCCATATAACATACAAAGATTTCAAACTGAAAGATAGAAAGCTTTAAAAAGTGAACCCACCTATCGATGTTCATCTCTCTTGCTTCTCTTACCAATTGAAGAAATGATATGACCGAACCCCGATCTGTTCCAGGGTTTCTCTTTCCCTGCATATTAATTGTTTGATATTATTGAGAGCCAGTCATATAAAGTATTCCGTAGGAGCTAGCAACATAAAGAGACTTTCCTACCCACCACCAGAAGGAACAGTTGCTTATCCAACAGATGGTAAAATTCTACAGATTACTGAACAGCTATGGAAGTTGAAAAATTACAAAGGAAGGATAAAATAACTGCGTAATTTTTTTTCTCTGCATAAGGTTTGAATTTATTAGAGATGCTATCATCATGCATATTGGTCAAAGCAGACCAAACATAAAAGGATCATACAAGTACAGAACACTACTGTAAAGATAGTCTAATAGGAAGAAATTTCTTTTATTGATTTTAAACTTACCCATCCAAAAGAATATGGCAAGTTATTTCCAGTTCCCAGTGGAACTGTAGCAACCGGAGGTGGATGTACTAACTTAAGATCAGATATAACTCCAAGCAACCAGCCAGCCGTTCCATCACCTCCAGCAACCTAATAGTATTTCCATGAAAAAGTAGACACAATATTAATACTATTCAAACAAACAAAAAGGAGAAATAGTGGTATAAGTATTAGAAATAGATCTTGCTGTATGAAATTGCCTGGTTGCACTCACTATTAGCCTTAGTCTCCTATGGATTTCAGAAGCAAGAGTATCACCATTATGCTTGAGCCTTTCCAAGTTGCTATATAGTTTGTGCAAGACCTTGTCTGGAGCTTCATCAAGTAGATCGAACACCTGAATTTTATACAGTTAACTAGTTAAGACCTGACCACAAAACCATAATTTAATTTACTGCTGTAAAAATAATGCAAGATCAATGTCATACCAAACAAATATATTTGCAGAAACAGACAAGGTCTACCTGAGCATGGTTCAGAAGCTTACGGTATGTGACAATCAAATTACGTCCCAGCTGGCCACCGCTTTTGGTGTTGATAAAAACAATAACAGGACAACTAGGTATCTGGGAAACATGCTCCACTGGAGACTCTGGCACGAAAATGTAAGTTGGGATGTAGAATTCTTTGAGCATGTTATTTCTGTCAACCTTGTTCTCCATTGAAATCTGCAACCTGCAATATTCATGCTACATTAGAAACATTGCAAACACAGTGCTCTGACTTATGTCCTTTCCACGGGTAAAATGCAAGCTGCCAAATTGCAAACACAGACAAAGGGTGTGATTCCATTCTATTCCAAGTAAGTGGTACATGTACTTCAGAATGGGCAACATAAGGTTATAGCCAAAACTAGGTGAAACTGAAAGTGGTTCATGGTCAGCTGCTTTGGAAAGAGCCAGCGCATGCATGACGTACATCCCTTCAAAAGCACGGAAACAGATGCCAGATTGCCAGTCGCTGTCTGTCTGACAATAAGGCTTACTTGTAGCAATTACCTGAAGAAGAATTGCCGTTAATGAGCCAATAAAACAGCGTCACCTGCCAGTATCCTAGAACAATCTAAAACAAACAGCCATAGATGATTTTCTTTTTGGTAGGAAAAAAAGTAGCCATAAATGACTTAGAATCATATCCTTTCGAAATAAGGCACCAATCATTCCACATCAATCAAAGCGGTCGATTTAAAGTGAGCAATCAATCCAATCAAAGCCAGGAATCAGACGAAGGTGCACTGATAATGACAACTTATATAGAAACTCAATATCAATAATGATAAACCACACGTAGAAAACACTAAGATTTCGAAACAAACCGCGACGAGATCGTAGAGCCCGGAGCGCTAGAAGCCTAGAACAAGCAACAAAATGCGCCCTACTCAGCTAGAATCAAATCATTGAAGAAAAACACAGCGGAAAACCCCACCCTTACCGCGTTAGATCAGAAGCGCGCTCCTATTTACACCTCTAAACAGCGCGCACAAAATCAAACATACACGCGCAGAAACAAAGGAAAACGGAAAGACAAACAACCGGGCTCGCTTTGCATAAGCATAACCCCCGCTATTAGCGCGCAAACAAGGATTCGAAACCCTATGAGACAGATTAGCATAGGATTGATTCAGCTCAGGCGGGGATCGCACGCGCGCTCACCTGGGGGTGGCTAGGGGGTGGAATCCGAATCGCTTGGGGCGGACGGCGCGGCGCAGAGGCCCCTGCGCCCTATAGCGAGCGGCGCTTCTGGGGCTCCGCTCGGGTCGGGGGCGGAGCCGCGAGTGGAGGGAAGGAATGGGGAAATGGGAGAGAGGATTCCCTCTGTTGTTCTCTTCCGCGTGGTGGTGTGGTGTCCTTGTGTGCTGAGCTCGAGGAGAGGGAAGGGGGCAGGTTGAAAAACAGGCGGACGCACGGGCGCGTGCGGCAGCTTATAAGCGGCTGCCAGGCGGGCGGGCCGCGCCGCTGGGTCCACGTGGGGCGCCGACGACGCGTGTCTCTTCTATTTCCGGCCCACACACCGGCTTGGCGCTGCCGCGGGCCCAACAGAATGATGCAGGTGCGGTGTGGGACCGTTGGAACCTGGTTGCTTTGCTTTGCTTTGCTTTGCATTGCATGCTCTAGTTCCAGTTGCTCCCTACTCTTCTTTGACAAGTAACACAAGCTGAGTTGATGTCGAATTGTCGATGGCTGCAGCGAGCGGTGCCGCGTCCGGCTGGCATGTGGTCCCGGAGCAGCGTGGGGGCACCCGTGTCAGGTTCGTGGAGTTGGTGCTGACTGCTGACTGACCCTTTTTGGCTTTTCCGTTGGGGTGGTCCGGTGGTTGGTTCCAGCCGCGTCGCCGGCCGGAGTAGTTCGTTTCCCCTGTGCGAGACTGCGAGTGTCCTTCGGCTTTGGCTCGACTCGGGGAGAAACCACGCCACGGGGCAGGGCGTCCCGAGTCTCCACTCCCCACCCTCCCGTGGCGCGGGCTCGTCTGGCGGCCGATTTTTTCCCCAGCGCGAGCTGCGGTCGCCGCCGAGCCGGCGACACCTTGCAGCGGGCAGCGATCTCCTCTCCCTGTGCGCCGTTTGGCCCGTTCCCTTTTGTGCACTCTTTTTTTCTTCCCGACGCCGTGTCAGCGTGTGGGTGCGTGGTTGCTCGGGAGGGACAGGCCAGAGCAGCGGAGCAGATCGCTGTCCAGGAATCTTGGCAGGTGATTCGCCGGCAGCCCCACGTGACGTGACCCCCGATCCTGTACGTACAGTGTGGGGCGGGATACGTTCTCTGTACGAATGTACCCTCGTCAGTTCGGCACCGAAGGATGTTTCGCGAAATTTTTTTCCAGTACGTTTCCTTACGTGCATGGTATATTAAATGTAGTCGAAAAAATAACCCATTATATGGATGGAGTGTACTTCGCGAGACGAATCTAATGAGTCTAGTTAGGTCGTGATTAGACAATAAATTGCTACAGTAACATGTGCTAATGACGGATTAATTAGACTCATTAGGTTCGTCTTGCGATTTACTGACAGAATCTGTAATCAGTTTTGTAATTAGTCTATATTTAATACTTCAAATGTGTGCCCGACATACTCGAAAAAAAATTCGCGAAACATCTAAACAGGGCCAAGATCAGAGGCCCTGTTTATGTTTCGCGAAATTTTTTTCGAGTATGTCGGGCACACATTTGAAGTATTAAATATAGACTAATTATAAAACTAATTACAGACTCAGTAAATCGCAAGACGAACCTAAAGAGTCTAATTAATCCGTCATTAGCACATGTTACTGTAGCAATTTATTGTCTAATCACGACCTAACTAGGCTCATTAGATTCGTCTCGCGAAGTACACTCCATCCATATAATAGGTTATTTTTTTGACTACATTTAATATGACATGCATGTGAGGGAACATACTCAAAAAAAAATTTCGCGAAACATCTAAACAGGCCAGACTTCACAAAGGTTAACACGTCTCTATTACCGAATCATTTGACCTTTGTGAAATCTCCGGGCGTGGAAAAACCTTCTTGGTCAGGAAACACGCAACTGTCACATCATCTTCGTCGTTGCATGTGCATGGCATGGTAAAAAAACACCCAGCAACTGCCGCCACGTTTTTACCATTTATTAGGCAAAACAAGCAACCGCGATGCTCATACCGGTCTTAATTGCGATTTGCGACGAGATTATCCACGGGTATAACAAGTTGGGGGGAACTTTAGTGGTGGCGTCGACAAGGAAAAGGATATATAGGACCCCAGCCACGAAGCAAAAATTCCTATTCGCGAGCTTGGATGGTAGAAGAGCTAGCGCACCGAATAATCTGCTCTGGAGGTGCGTGCCCTTGCTCACAAGCAAGGGGAGGGAGATTCGGATTCCTTGCGATGTGACGAAAGCATCGCCTCCTTTTTCTCACGACGCCCGTGCGCCGGTGCTGACCTGGTGCTTGTAAAAGAAAGGGATCGGAATGTTCAGAGATCGGACATGTCTAGCTGAAAAGGTGGTGCCGAAAGTTCATGCCGACAGTGTGGCGACATTGTCATGGCTCCATTCCATTTGGTGTGCGGCGGCGGATGCCCCCGGCGGCCCGACGACGACTTCTCTAAAACGTTGATTTGATTGATCGCTCGACGGGCTCAACTGGTTACAGTGGTTTGTGACCAACAAGGCTCTCTGTTCTGTAGTAGAGTCAGGAGGTCCGCTGAGGGCGTCTGGGTTGATGGGCCGGCGAAGAGCCTGGCTTCATGTTGTCGTTCTGGCCTTCTTTCTGTCTAGGCCTGTCTAGGCGCGAGCGGCTTGCAGGTATCACGCGGGATTTTGGTGGTTTTGCCTCGTGCGGCGAAAATTCTATACTATATGTTTTGTAAGATTTTTTCGAACCTGGATGGTCAGGGTGCACGATCAATAGTTCAACACCTCTCACCCTAACCAGTTGAGCGAGGCTCACTTCTAAAAATATTGGTGGAAAAAGCTGAGTGTAAAAAATGTTGAGATTCAATATTTTTAAAAAATGTTTGTAAAAAATGTTAAGATTCAACAATTTTTCAAAAATGATGGTCAACATTTTTTGAAAAAAATATTGAGGTTCAACATTTCAGAAAAATAGTATAAGTTTATTTTTTCTTGAAAAATTGTTGGTCAACATTTTTATTTAACAAATTTTCTAGATGAGCCTTTATGGGCTTTATAGATGAGTTGTTTAACGATTTTCCACAGATGAAAAATGTTGGTCAATGTTTTTTAAAAAAAGTTGAGGTCCAAAGTTTTTGAAAAAATTATACATTTGACAGAAAGCTGGTCAACATTTTTGTATCTAACATTTTCTAGTGAAATGTTGAAGGGCTCATATTCAACTAGCCTTAATCGACTTTTATAGATGAGTTACTAAAAAATTCCCATAATATTATATAGGAGCCTTTGGTGCGGCCTGGTGCCGTGCGAGGCTGCTGTGACCCGCACCTCCCGCAGTGTCTGGTGCCTGCGGCCTGCCTGCCTGGTGGTGGGTTGCGTTTGGTGGTGGACTGGTGGATGGTGGTGCACTAGTGTGGTACTGTTAGGGATGAGTCAGATCAGATTTGGATAGATCCTATGCACGGGTTCAGATATTGTCGAATTCGAATGCAAAACAAATGGCAGATTCATGTTCGGGGATCTACTTGATTTGAATAATAGCAATTAACAAGTATCATTCACAATATTTATAGTTTTAGAAGAAAAAATCATATAAAACATACAAATATTGATCGAATATAATACATGTAGATAAAGACTATTTCGTTAAAAAAGGTAATGAAAATACTATATTAAATAGAGAAATATTAATATTTAAATATTAGTAAATAAATAAAGCGTATAAAACTAGTTTATAATAACAAGATAAATTATTTTGAAACAAAATTACATCAATAAATATGCATCCACTTATCATATTTTATAATAATAGAAATTTGAATTGGGATAATGAAAAACAAACTCGAATGCGTCCGCTTAAAATATCATATGAGAAACCAATGTGAATATGGATATCCATTTATCATATTTAGCAGGTGTTGTTGTTCTCTAGAGTTTGATTTCTGCACACAAGGATTGACTTATACAATAATATACTCAATTTGTGTTTTTCCTTTTTTTTTGGTTGTCAGTTCAATTTTATTTGACACTGGAGCTGCTCTAAGCCATGCGGATTACTACTTTGAGATAATTATGTTTTCTCTAATCACAAGGGGTAATATTAACCACGGGACACCTCTCCATACTTCTCACAAAGCTTCAGCGTATCCATAGGAACAGAAGGCAAAATTAGAAGGTTGTTGCTCAGTCAAAACACAACGGTATATGGATAAGAGAATATTCCAAGCGACCTCCATTGGAATCATAAACGTCTCTCTTTCAATTTATGTTTCACCAGGCCCCGTGCCAAATTGCAAATGTGCAGCAACGACACGTCCATGGGTTTCATCTCCGATTCGCCCGTCCCCTGTAACGACATTCCCAAGGCCGTGTGGGTTTTTATTGCCTTGGCAGGCTATAGCGTCTTCACTTTGTCGCGCTCAGCTTATTATAATACTGAACCCTTTTGCGCTAGCGAAGCTATAAGAAGGAGCGAACCAGACCTTTTGTTACAGCACCGTACCCAAGCCACCAGAGCACCGAGCACACCCCGAGCTTACCATACATTCCTCCTCTTCGTTCGCAATGGCCAAGCACGCCGCCGCCGCTCTCCTGGTCGCGTCCCTCCTCGTGGCCGTCGCCCTCGCCGGCGCCGCCGACGCGCGTAGGCCTCTCCGCGCGACGATCACCGTGAATCGCCTTGGAGTTGGAGGTAATAAAGCCATAAGTTACCGCGCTAGCTAATGATCATAGAGCTCGTGTATATGTCCTCGATCCGCCGCATGTATCGACCTGTTTTGTCAGGCTCTGACCTGCGGCCAAATTTTTCCTGCAGCTCGTCACGTGGTGAAGCCGCTGGAAGAGACCGATGCGGCGGTGCCGTCCCTGAGCTGCAGCAAGGTGCACGGGGTGCAGGAGGGCGAGTCGTGCTTCTCCGTGGCGCAGGGCTCGGGGCTCACCCAGGACGACTTCCTCGGCTTCAACCCCAACATCAACTGCGCCAAGGTCTTCATCGGCCAGTGGGTCTGCCTCGCGGCTACTCCCAGCGCCTGACGATGACTTCGCGATGATGATCTAGATCTCGTCCTATCTGCGTACCACGATCGATAGTGCTATGGTTACGAATAATAAGGAGGTTAATTTCGATTCTCTCGTGTTTACCTCCACAAGCCGCCAAATATGCTAATTGTGGCTGGCGGCGGTGTCACGATTTCCTGTATTCTGGGGTGATGCATGTGTGTGTCACTCTGACGTCTGCAACAGATTTTCCATGAGAATGGTTTCCATCAGTTATCTCGCATGTGTTTCATTTCATTATGTGCAGTGCGCCGCGCGCGCGCGTTCTTACTTTCTTCCATCGTGTATGGCCAGGGTTATTATACCGGATTGCGTGGCCATCTAAGGGCAGTCCAACCAGACTCGTTGATGAAGTTCATTTGTATGCTTTCGAGGCTTTTCTTCAAGTTAATAAGCAATGCTACAAAGTCACACGTTTTTCAAATAGAAAGATTGTTCAATCAATCGTAACATGCATCGTTCCGGTAGTTAGTCCAATTGTCAGGAAAGGACCCTTGTTTCTTTTATAGTAATATCCAAATAAAAGGCATTTTATTGTCAAAGATAGGATGTTACGTGCATAAAACGCACAAACCGTAAAACATTTTGGTGTGTGGAATGGGGCCAATAGGCCATGTCCAACAAAATGACCACGTTGCGAATCCGTGCACCCGAGTCGCGACAGGGACGGCCAGCTCGACCGCACCATCGGGCGACGCACGCACGTCCGGGTCCGGGGAATCCACCTCATCACGTCGTGGACTTGGCAGAATCTCCGTGCGCGTCCGGTCCAAGATTCTGACCAGGCCATCTCCCAAATCCATCCCCCTCCACCCCATCCCTCACTCCACCGTGCCGTAGTCCGTCGTCGGTGCATGGACCAGTTCTACGTGGGCGCCGCCGGCCCGCTCGCCTCGAGCCTCCAACTCCTGCCGCTGGGCCCGCTTGTCACTTCCACCTCCACCGACAGTAAGCAACAAAGACAATGTAGCGGTCGCGCGTTCCACTTGTGGGTCCAGAGTGTCAGTTGGGGAGGTCGGTAGGGGGCATGTGCCCTCACTCATGAAGCTGAAGGTTAATATAGATTAGATTACAAGCATGTTTTATAAGTAATAATTACAATTAAATGTGAACACTCAACTCAATTTACCTCGCCGCGCATATATGCCGCTCCGGATCATTCAAGATCGGTGACAAAAAATGTCAGCGTAGAAACTTGATGATATCCGAGAGTATACTTCGGCCGATTTTGGATGCCTGCAGTTGGCTCTGCTCTCTCGTGTTTGTGGTGGCGTGCTGCTTGAACACTGGAGACCTGGCCGACGCCGGTGCCTAAGTGCCTGGGGCAGGATTTTGGGGATCAGTGACCTGTAGGGGTGCAACTGTGGTACCGGATGTCAGAGTTGGTTGCCGTTAGATTGTGCAAGTTTCTCGAGCCGTTGATGACAGTGCCATGGGGCATTCTTTTCCTTCCTGAAGGCGTTGCCGTGAGGACCTCAACCTCCAGGGAATTCTCCAGGTGAAAACCTAGAACTAGCTTGTCGGTTCGGGCGGCGACGACACCTTAACGTTGCTCTCCTGTGGAGGCATCGCTTTGGAGTCCTTGGGATGGTGATTGCAAGATTGAGCTTCATTGCGCCAGATGTGTGATTGATGGAGTTCACAATAGAGATCGACTCAGTGCGGTGTCTATGCGACAAGAGATCATCATGTGGTTTTGGGCAGTTAGGCAAGACGATTGTAACAACATGAGTTTCTAAGAAGACGAGTTGATGTGAAGAGTTTTGATACTACTCAAGGATCAATATAAGGTTGAAGAAATGACTTAGGAGAAGGTTGAAGTGTAGTCTTTCTAGCTTTCTTTCTTAGTCGTTTTCTTTCATGTTTTTCGGTTCCTCGGTTGAGGCTTGGAGTCTAAAGACTTCGTGTATCTTATATGGTCATAGGACATTCACTTACGAATGCTTAAGACCAGGATTTTTTTTCCTTCATCTAAAAAATACCCGAGAGTATGGGTTAAGGACGTGTAACCCGTAACAACCCGATCATAAAGAAACGCGCCCCTTGGGGCATGTCCCACTCCGCTCGACTCCGACCACATGGGGTCGGGCACGGACCAACCCTCAGGCGCGTCTTCCACTTCGCCCGACCCCGGTCGCTTGGGTTAAACGCCGCTCGACCCTCGGGCACGATTTTCGTCTCGCCCGACCCCGACCCCCGGGGGTCGGCAAGATGGCCAATCCCTGGCCAGGAAGTCAAACTGATGGGCATCCGGATAGGGGCAGGCAGACATGCCTCGACGCGACGCGCGACACCCACGGTACCAGACGTGCCGGTACTGTACCAACAACTTTAGTGGCATCGCCTGTAAATATGTTAGATCAAGACGGGAGTTAAGGGTGGACGAGCCCCCATCGTAGCTACGTTGGCGGATCTTGGCAACGCACGCCCTCGCCCCATCATCATCAACAAGACTGACGGGTCCCGTAGCGAGGGGAAAAGATCGTGCATGGGCCCAAAAGCCTCCTTTTCCCTTCTTTCTCTACCCCTTTGTAACTAGCTCCTCCCCCTTGGCGTATAGAAGGAGGAGGAGCGCCCCAGCAGGGGGGATCAACTCATTTTTACACTTCACACACGCACGCCCCTAAGACTTGGAAGTTCCCTTTCTCTTTCAACCGTTTGTAACCTTTACTGTAAACTTTTGCAAGCAACACGAGCAGCCACGATCTGGACGTAGGGCACTTGCTTGAACCAATATACTTTCTTGTGTCTGGCTTGCAAACCATCTGAGCCTAAACACACAATTCACGAAATTTACTAGCCGGTGATCCGAAATACCGACACTTGCTTTGAGTTCAGTAGGTGTATAATCCCATCAAAATTGTCCAAAGTTGAAGGACATGGTTGTGGTTTAACATGTCATAAAACATGAGTGTGTCAGAAGAGTGCGAATGTACATTCACGGTCGTGACAAAAGTGTTATCATAGTAATAAAAAATAGAAATTTACTTTTAGTTTTTTTTCCAGATATATAGTCTCATAAAAAATTGACCAAAGATGAAGCGAATGGTTGTGGATCAACATGTAATTAAACATGAGCGTGTCAACAGAGTGTGGGTTTATATATCTCATCAAAATTGTAGTTGTTGGGTTAATCTTGAACATAAATGGCAGATTTAAGCCATATTGCTCCAGCCAATCACTACTACAGGAAAGGTCATCACAGTCGGTTCGGAACCCCCATCACAGCCGGTTTTGGGGGGCGGATGAGATAAAGCGGCTGTGATAGTCCCCTAAACCGAAAATAAACCAAAATAAAATAGCAAAACATTTTATTTATTTGGGGGATGGACCCCATCAGCCACCACCCACCGTCCCACGTCATCGCGCATTTTTCGCAGAAAAATCGTGCACTACGCGGTCGGCGGGATTCAAACCCGCGACCTCACGTTCGTGCATAGCCTCCTCTACCACTGCACCACTAGTGTGTTTGTGTCTATATACCATTTTGATTCCCCTCATATTAATGTTTTCTGAGTGTAAATTGCTTATTTGAGGCTCTAAATGACTTCAAATAAAAAAGTGTGAACTACAATGTTTCATAACTTTTCAAGATCTACAACTTTCGTTTTGGTCAAAAGTTCATCCGAGGTCGTTTACAAAATTTGAATTTTCAAATTTGAAAAATTCAAACTTATATTCGGTTGACAAGATGACTTCAAATAAAAAATTGGTGAACTACAATGTTTCATAACTTTTCAAGATCTACAACTTTCGTTTTGGTCAAAAGTTCATCCGAGGTCGTTTACAAAATTTAAATTTTCAAATTTGCCCTCCAAAAATGTGTTAGTAAAGAAGCTGGCAGTGATGCTCACCATCACAACCGGTTTTCAAAAACCGGTTGTGATAGTGAGCATCACAACCGGTTTGTAAGAAAAACCGGTTGTGATATGCCGGCCGACTATCACAACCGGTTTTTGAGAAAAACCGGCTGTGATAGGAAAACCGGTTGTGATAGCCCGTTTGTGAAAGTGGTTTGTGTAGTAGTGAATCAGAATGCAAGTACTCCCTCTGTCCTGAAATACAAGGCATTCCAACATTTTTAGAGAGTCAAAGTTTTTCAAGTTTGACTAAATTTATACAACAAAGCTAATAACATTTATGATATCAAATATGTACCATTAGATTTTTCATTAAATATATTTTCATAATATATCTATTTGATATCATAAATTTTTATGATTCTCTCTAAAATTTTGGTGAAACATAAAATAGTTTGACTCTTTAAGAATGTTGGAGTGCCTTGTATTTCAGAACGGAGAGAGTATGTGCCATATTGATAATGTTGGCCCCGGGATCAATTTAGAAGTGGTGTGGTGTCGTTGAATTCCCATAAATACTCATGTCCCGAGAAAAACTTTGAACCAAGTGCTTGTAATTTAGATAGAGGGAGTACAAGTGTGTAACACCAGTGTATTAGGAGTCGCAGATCAAGTATAGCATGAGAATATGAGACGAGAGGGATCCGAGATGCCCAACAGCCGCGAGGGCACGGGGAAGGCGGGAACGCGGGGACGACGTCGATACGTTCCAGACGCGTATCATGAACGGTGTGGGTCGCCGCCTGCGTCGTGCGGCTGTACCTAGGACGCGATCCGACGAGTGCCTGCAAGACAGCCTCAGACAGGCGGTTTGCTCATGATATGAGCCGATGCCTGGATTTTGCGGGTGGGTGGTTAAAGGAAGACATGGTCAGCCCAATTAATTAGTGTCTAAAATATTTTTTATATACCTGCATTTTTATTTAATTATTGGGGTCGTGTTCCATGTCCCCAAATAATCATTCTGAAAAGATATACTCCCTCTGTATATAATTTAGATGTCGTTTAGGACAAAATTTTAATCAAATATTAGGAATATAAATCATAAATAACTTGTAAGTCGTTGAGTTAGAAAATGTGAAAACCACATGAATAGATTTGTCTTGAAAAATATTTTTTATAAAAGTATGCATATATTAGTTTTTAATAAATAATTTTATAAAAATAAGAAGTCAAAGTTACATTTTAAAACCGTGTCGTTGTCTAAAACGACATCTAAATCATATATGGAGGAAGTACATCCAATTTTTCAAAGTAACCTACCTCGTTCCCATCAACCCGGGAACCTGGTGACCTGCGGCCAAGCCTCATCAACCATTTCCGGAGGGTTTTGGGTTTTTGGCACACCCAAGCTGCCATTAGCTTGAAGGCAAATCAAACCTGGATGATTTCGTCAGGTTGTGCATCGAGGCCAACTGAGCGGGCTGGCCACCATGGCCAAATGAAGCCCATTGGAATCATAAATACCCTCTTTTTGTTCGGTTGGTCCCTGGCCAAATAGCATTGTGTAAAAGCCGGCTTACAAATGTGTTGTGCAGTGTGCACCAACGTCACGTCCATGAGCAGTGTCTCTGATTCACCCGTCCCCCTTGTAGCGACATCTAGCGTCTTCGTTTTGTCGCGCACATGCACATCTTACCAATTCTCACGCACAATCTCGCTATACCCTGTGCTATAAGAAGGCGTGAACCGAACCACCTTTGCATTACCACCGGCCCCAACGAACTCGAGCTTTCTTTACACACACATCTCCCATCTGCTTACGTTTCAATCAAGCAGCAACATTTGCAATGGCGAACCACCGCGCCGCCGCCCTTCTGATCGCGTCCCTCCTCGTGGCGGTCGCCATCGCCGACGCGAGGCTCACCATACACCACGACGTCCATGGAGGTATATAGCTCGTGCACGTTACAGCAATGTCATTGAGCTTCTTCCAATTAAAACTCCCATGCACCACCAGTCTGCTGTGCGGCCGCCGGCCGGGCCGGATCTAACTGTGTTGGGGCGTGCGCGCGCGCAATGGAATCTCTTGCAGCTTTCTTCGTGAATGACGTCGCGGCGGTGCCGGCGCTGACCTGCCGCAAGGTGCACGGGGTGAAGGCGGGCGAGACGTGCTCCTCCGTGGCGCAGGCGGCGGGGCTGACCCAGGATGACTTCCTCGGCTTCAACCCCAACATCAACTGCGAGAAGGTCTTCGTCGGCCAGTGGGTCTGCCTTGCCGCCACTTCCGCTTGATCAAGTCTACACGCGTAGCCATTCTCTTCTTCCCTGCAGCTTATTACGATGTTAGTTTATGCTACGAATAAAGGATCGATGTTTCCTAGCATTTGGTTATTTAGTTGTTAAGGTTGCTTCTCTTGGCAGTGCCACTTTACTGTATTGTATTCTGGAGTCATGTAGTATTACTCGTCCTCGTTACATATTTGCCATTCAAAATTGTTCCAATGCAACCACTGTGCCTATTTTTTTTTCAAAATTAACGTGGCCTAAAATTAACTACGTACATACTAAAATTACTAGTAGCAATAACATAGGAGCTAGACTAGTACCGCAGATTCATATGAATGATTAGCAAATCCTATACATGCTAGGAACGCAACAGTAAAATAGATCGATCCAAACTTTCCACTATGGCATGTGTAGGAACAAGGGTATATGATATATATTACTTACAATTGCCATTAACTACCGGAACCAGAATGCACCGGCCATTAGCTGGCCTATATTCATCTACGATATGTATGTGGCCGCTAATTAATTAGAATTGTTTCTTATCTCTAGATAGCTTGTCAAGAAAAGGAATCATGCATGGCCGGATGAAAAGTAGATTGGAATTGATGATAGGGAATTCGTTAAGTGACTTGATTTGAGGTGCGGAATGGGGTAGGGGGGCATATGCCTTACTCATCTTGTCATATATTACTTTCTTATTAGCTGGCCTATATTCATACTACGATATGTATGTGCCGCTATTAATTAGAATTGTTTCTTATCTCTAGATAGCTTGTCAAGAAAAGGAATCATGCATGGCGGATGAAAAGTAGATTGGAATTGATGATAGGGAAATTCGTTAAGTGACTTGATTTTGAGGTGCGAAATGGGGTAGGGGGGGCATATGCCCTTACCTATCTGTCATATATTACTTTCTTAGAAAATAGCATACTTTGACTGGTCACGATTTCTCACTCGACGGTGAGGTGGTGAGAGTGTGCCATAACGGGATATGCTGGCAACTTTCAAACAACTGTTGTGGAGTCGGAGCTGACAATATTGAGTTGTGTAATTTACTTTCTTTAAGATGGGTGAGATGAAAGTAATAAATTTTATCAAGCATAGAGAACATTCACTCAATTTACCTCATCAACGCATACACCCACTCTGAATCTCATTCATGATTGGCAACAAAAGTGTCATCGTGTAATCTAAAAAAGATAGAAATTTATTTTGAGTTTGCAAGAGCGGAAGGACATAGTTGTGGTTCAAATCGTAATAAAACAAGATTGTGTTATTAGAATTCAAATTCAGATAGATAATAGTTGTTCACTTTGCACACTTTGAAAATACAAAATGGAAGAGTACGTGAGTGGTGGAGCGTAGAGATCAAGGTAGGCAGTGGGTGGATGGAGGAAAGAAATAGGGTAGCGGCAGAGAAGAGGGCGAAGCAGAGAAGTTGCGTGGTGGTCGAGTCTCACCTGACCCTACGCTTGGGGTCGGGCGAGGCTGAGTTCCGTTCGTACAAAGGTTACGGTACCCGACATTTGCTAATTTCGGATAGTTTGGCAAAAGAAAAATGTAAATGTTGGCTTTAATTAATATATTAGTGTCATTTTATATTTCAAGAACTTTATAAATCATGGTTACACAAAACCTACATGAGGTATTTTCTTTCGTTGGAAATTTAACATTCCAGAACAAGATTCATCAGAGATATGTACTAACATTCATCCAGGCCCTACATTCATCCAGGCCCTAATTAATTTAAAACAAATTTGTTGGAAAACTATCCAAATTCTTTGAATTTATTACACTTAATCCCAATTTCCCTTATATGGGCTACATCCTATAGCCTCCTCTCCAAGTATTACACACCAATCCTCACACCTATCTTGAGCTTAGCTTATGCCACTTGGTCTGGGTCTTTGTCTACAGCTAGGCTTAGCTTGTCTGTCGACTTAATAATTCTTCCTTCATTGTTAGCCGTGATAGCACTACTATAAAAACGCCAGTCGGCCGGACAAACTAATGCAGTTATCACAATCATCTTGTTAGTATCCAATAGATAGTAGACAATTGAGCGAGGCTTAGCATCATTGTTACATGCATGCTCTATTATACACACTACAATCTCAAGGACTATTTAGACGATCGATGAAATCAATAATGTTGTGAGTTTCGTGCTAGTGACAATTTGTAAATATTGCACGAGTAGTCCATAATTAGTTACATATTTAAAGAAGTTATCACGGTATAAATTATAAATTTACTTTCATAGGAATCGTAACTCCTTGATCCATTGCTCTATGCTTCACTGCTTCACTTGATATCCCGGGTCAAAAAATCGAAGCGTGTTGGCCTGAAGTAATGCCGGGAGAAACTTCAAACCATTTCACCTAAGAAAAGAATGGCCGCCATGCAAATACGGGTAACAACGACTCGTCCGAAAGTACTAAGTAGCACTGCCAGTAATTGACCGGGGAGCACCATTTCCAAAAATGTGGAATGCGCACTGCTTGATGCTGATTGATCGTCTCTTTTGGCTTTTGCACTCGCGCGCCATGCTATATAAGAAGGTACATGAACAAGTAGCCAAGCCACTCGCAGTAGCAAATTAAGCAGATCTCAAGCTTCTTACTCACACCTATCTGCCGTGCTCACTAATTATTATTCCTAATCCCTTCACGGCCTCATACTTAGCTTGCAATGGTGAACCGTGGCGCCGCCGCTCTCGTGATCGCGTTTCTCCTCGTCGCAGCGGTCACCCTGGCGGACGCAGCCTCGCCGGCCTCGCCGCTCATCTGCAAGATTGCGTACGGGATCAAAGAGCGTGAGACGTGCTTCGCCGTGGCGCAGACTACCGGGATACCCCTGAAGAAGTTCCTCCGCTTTAACCCCAACATCAACTGCAACAACCTCTTCATAGGCCAGTGGGTCTGCCTCCATGCGGTTCACGCTGCTTGATCGAGTTTTGCAGGCACCCTGGTTCCGATGAGTAAGTTACGTTCGTGCTATGAATAAGGAGGTCTCTACCGTATATGCGTGCGTCTACGAGCTGCTATAACTAAGGCCGACTGAATTTGCTACTACCCTTTATCGTTGTCATGTTGTGGAGTCATCTGTCACTCTGTTCCTTAAAAGATATGGAATGGAAATGATTGTTGGTTTTCTTGTGTCATTCTGTTTTGTACCATGTGTCCTTTGGTTACTCGCCGTGGTCCGTGTCCTGATATTTTTCACCTTTCTATAATTATTTTTTCGCACAAAAAACTCTACCCAGCATATGCCTCCGGATGCTAATAATTTTTCTTGAAAGACCCAGGTCAACAGCTTGCCTTGCCGTCATGTATTGATAAAAGAATACAGCGATTTTACAGGCGCTAAAGATTGAGCTCTGCTCACCTCAGACAGAGGCCGAGTTGTGTGTTCTCACTTCTCAGGTGGTATAGATTCCCACTCCATACAACACAAGTGCAAAAAAAAAAAACAAATTACACAGAATCATGACGAACAACTGACGCTGCTAGCCTGCTAGGCGCTAGGCACACCCACAAGCTTTACCTGTAGCAGCGTTATGCATGTATGGGATTCTTCTACTTCCCTAGAAAAACATACCATAAACATCGAGACGCACAGTGGTGGTATATCTCCGTGTTAGTCCTGTTCTCTGAACTTTAGTAGGCATATGCCCGCGGATCTTGTAAAACCGGCTCCACGCAGCACTTTTTTTTCTGTCGTTGCAGCTGTTTTTATGCCTCACTCTCCCGCCACCGGAGCCGGCCCATCCGCCGGCCCCCACTGTCCGGCCGACAGCACCCTCGCCACCCGCCTCCTACGCCGGGCCGCCGGCCTCCCCCAAATCCCCTTCTAGATCTGCCAGTCCCCCCATCCTAACCCCGGAACCCTAAGGGGTCGGGAGCGGCGACGGCGCAGCAGCAGGAAAGGAGGGTGCTACCAGAGGCCAGCCTTAACCCATCACTTACGGTAGGCATATCATCAAATATCCATCTTGACCTCATCAGGGCATGTTAATTCAGGAGCATAACCTGAAACCATAAAGCATTCAGCACGCGTAACACGCGCGCGGACAACAATAATTTTAGCCGGAAAAGTTCGTGCTATCGGCTACTCCAGTTCAAGAACATGGAGATGATTCGGCATCGACAGAGATCACCGGCAGTATCCAGTTGCTATATATACACGAGCAGTAGTACCAGATTGCAATGGAAAACCCTGATCCTCAGTTCACCTCCCGATGGGAACTCAGAACTGCATGCACGGACAGTTCGTATCAAGCTAGGCCGCTAGCTCTCGGGGTCGAATAGTCGAATAGAAGCAGGCAGACGAAGAGGAGACTGGACCTGACCAGCTGACTGGACCGGACCACCTGATCCCGGCTGATGAGCCGCGGCATCTTTCAAGAGATGGTGAACAAAAAAAAAAACAGATCGATTTATTCATGCCGGTTGATGTTTTTTATTTGAACCGGTGATGTGTGGCCACCCTCGTTCCTTGTTGATTGTACCGACTCCCGAGGCTAACACCTACTAGCAGCTTTGCTCCCATTCCGATCGACTGTAGTAGAACCAGCAGTGAACTATTCGTGATGATACCTTGTTGTCCACATTCTGCTTCAGTTCGCAGTGTCTCTCTGTGTGAATAACCTGCTCATGACAGCCGTGCAGAGTTGCAGATAAGTGCCAAAATTAGCCACAGCCGACGAACTTATCCAATAGCGGAACAGGCTTTGGCCAATTGGAGAGTAGAGCACACGCGGATGGCGACAAAGCGCCGGTCAGGTAGGCCGTGGGCCGATTCCCTCACCAAATTAACTCGTACTCACGTAGTACGCGCGCCGCGCGTGCACTAGGCACGAGCACGACTCTGGCGGCGGCGCTGGACTGCATGTTCAAATCCTCTATTCTATTCCCCTCTCGAAATATCATTACACACCAATCCGCACGCCTGTCTTGTGCTTAGCCTGTGGCACTGGCTCTTGGTCCTTGTCTATAGCTAGCCTCGATCGTCTTGGTCCTTAATTGCCACCCAATTATAACTATTAGAAAATTACCACCAGCCGACCGGACAAATTAGTGTATCACAATCGTTTGTTAGTATCCCAGTAAGTACATGGACGATTGAAGGCCTAGCATCATTGTTACAGCATGCGCTATTATAAACACTACAATCTCTAGGACTACTTGGACCGATCATTGTCGTTGCAGTATACTTAGACCGATCGATGAAATCAATAATATTGTGAGTTTCGTGCTAATGGCAATCTGTAAATGTTCCATGAGTTACACATTCAAAGTTACACGGTGTAAACTATACATTTACTTTCATAGGAATTATAACTCCTTGGTTCATTGCTCTATGCATGCTTCATTCTACTTCACTTGATGCCGGGCGAAAAATAAATCAAAGTACCAGAAAGGTTGGCAACAACGACTTGTCCAGGGAGCTCCATTTCCAAAGCTGTGGAATGCGCACGTACTTGATGTTGTCACCCACACGTAATCACCTTTTGGCTTTTGCACTGGGTATGCTATATATAAGAAGCCACACGAACGTAGCCAAGCCACTCGCAGCAGCAAAACAGATCTATCTGCCGTGCTCGTTATTATTCCTAATCCCTTCATGGGCATACTTGCAATGGCGAGCCGTGGCACCGCAGCTCTCGTGATCGCATTTCTCCTCGTCGCGGCGGTCACCCTGGCGGACGCAGCCCCGCCGGCCTCGCCGCTGATCTGCAAGATTGCGTACGGGATCAAAGAGCGTGAGACGTGCTTCGCCGTGGCGCAGACTACTGGGCTTCCCCTGAAGAAGTTCCTCCGCTTCAACCCCAACATCAACTGCAACAACCTCTTCATCGGCCAGTGGGTCTGCCTCCATGCGGTTAACGCTGCTTGATCGAGTAATGTTTGTGCTATATATTCCGCCAAGAAAGAAGTGTTTGTGCTATGAATAAGGAGGTCTCTATCTTATATGCTTACCTCTACGAGCCTTAGCTGCCATAACTAAGGCCGACTAAATTTTCTACTACCCTTTACTGTTGTCATGCATGTTGAGGAGTCATCTGTCACACTGTTCCTTAACAGATATGGCATGGAAATCATTGTTGGTTGTCTTGTGTCACTCTGTTTCGTACCCTGTGTTCTTTGGTTACTCGCCGCGGTCTGTGTCCTGATATTTTCCCACCTTTCTATAATTATTTTTTTGCACGGAAAACTCTACCCGGCATATACCTCTGGATGCTAATAATTTTCCTTGAAAGACCCGTGACAACATGTCGGCAAGTCTATACTAAGCTGAAACTGTTTTTCACCCGCAACTCTGCCTCCCTACCCCTCACAAAGGCCCCACATGGCTGGCCAAAACGGACGACCACGAGGGGAGGGAGGGGGTGAGATTCATTTGGTCGTCCTCCCCTATTGTAAATCACCCCTCGCGCCCTCATCCACTCATTTTTTCCTCACCGCGCATTTTCTTACCCACGCATCATATCCACGCCCGATTGCTTACCATAAAGTCCACCAATCAAGGGTAAGGTTTCTTTTCAGAAAATGGGAATGACATCTATGCAATCGGATGTCTCCTTCTTTTTAAGATTTGTTTGCTTACCGTAAAGTCTGTCAATCAAGGATCAAGGTTTCCTTTCTGAAAAAAGGAAAGGCATCTACGCAATCGGTTGTCTCATTCTTTTTAAAACATGATTACTTACCATAGTTGTGGGAGTCAATCAGGGAATCGATTCCTTACCATAGTCGTAGGCGTTCATGTTCATCTCCTTAGCCCTCATGCCCCCTATATAAGGCGCCCTCTCCTCCTTATCAAAACACACAATCTCTCCCTTCATTCACATCGTCTATTCAGAGTTGGGCACCGGGTGGCCGCGACGCTCTCGTGTCCAAGCTCGCCGGGTAGAAGCGGAACGTGCTCCGCGTTGTGGCAGTGTCCAGTGCCGTTGAGTGCATGGCGTCGTTGCTGCACGGCACCGACGACGAGGAAAGTAGCTTTCTCGGCCATCTCATCATTAAGAAGCTGCCTACGATGCCGAGTGGCTCATGGATACATGTATCGTGAATATTTTCTTATGTATATGTTGCTAATTGTTTAAGATTTGATTATACAAAATTCCTTCTATTTTCGTCGGAGACCCAATGCTTTTGACGTATGAATATATAATTTTTCATGTGAGATGCTATTGACTAATTTTAATATGTGATGTAACAAAAGTGTGCGTTCTTTTACATACTTATTTCTTTTTAAATAAGTTTTTTAAACTTATGTTATTTTTATAACACGTGTCTGTGGCACATGCCAACCTACTAGTATGGATAAAAGAATGCAGCGATTTTACAGGTGTCAAAGACGGAGCTCCGCTCAGACAGAGGCCGAGTTCTGAGTTCTCAAGCGGTATAGATTCCCACTCCATACAACACAAAATGTGCACAAAGAACAAATTACACAGAATTATGACGAACCACTGACGCTGCTAGCCGTTAGCACTACTGCAGAAACCGTTAACCTCATCGGCCCATACGAAGCGGGCCACAACGGCCCGCTTAGTTTACGGCATTCTAAGCGGCGTGACCTGTGCTGCTTAGAATAAGGCCATCATACGAAGCGGTGAAACTCATGATCTGGCTCGGATATATAAACGAAGAGGTGCAAAAATAGTCTGGTTAGAATGCTTGTTTATCCTAAATGGTGCATTATATGCCAGCTAGAATATTTGTTTATCGATGCGGTTTTAATTTGACCCGATTCCTTTGGAAATTTAAAATGCATATATATTGGAAGTTGAAGCGCGGACGTGTTCATCATGCGATACAAGTTGAAGCAGGTGTGCGTGTGTGAAACCGATAGAGGATCTTCTTCAGCTTGTGATACAAGCTGATCACAATCTCTCTTTTCTCCTTTGTCTATAAATAAAGCCCCCAAGGGTCTATCTTTCTCACACCATACCCAGCAGTCATGGCACAAAGAATAGATCTCATAGGCAGAAAGTTCTTGCTTCTTGACTCCACAGCCACATCACCTTCCTCTTCTCATCGCTAAGAGAATTCTCGTGATAGGGTTGGGTTCTACCCTTCTTCAGTTTGCCTTTTATGAAGTCAGGAGGTGTAATCGCTAGGAGAATCCTCGTGATGACCTTCATCGCGCTAACTGGGAGGCAACTGATCAATGGGAGGTTAATAGGATGCCCTTTGCCCGTCGGCCAAGATGGCGGAGTTGAAGCGTGTAGCAAGGAAAGCACAAATTTTCGCTTGCGCTTGCTGAAGCGCATCGCAACAAGTTTGTTGTTGTCCCTCCTCTTCGTCTTTGATCGCCATCTTGCAGTCCCCTTAGGGAGGATTTATCAGATCCGGCAACGATGAACGAAATCATCGTTCGATCGGCAACGATGAACAAAATCAGTCTTCTGCCCTTTCTTTGTAACAACTCTTATGTAATGAGTCGTCTTTGATCAATAAAGAGTTAGATATATCAGTCTTGTACCCTTTAATTTCTTTGTAACAATCCTTATGTAATGAGCCATCTTTGATCAATAAAGAGTTAGATTATTAGTCTTGTACCCTTTCTTTGTAACAATCGTTATGTAATGAGCCGTCTTCGATCAATCCTTATGTAATGAGCCGTCTTTTTTCTTTTTTTACAATTTTTATGGACTCATTCTAAGCGGCGTGCTATCAGCCGCTTAGAATCATCACACCAGGGACACGTATCCTCCAACCGCTTCATCTTGCACATATGTGTCCTCCAGCTGCTTCATCTTGCACGAGAAGTTGATAGGTGTGGGCTCTATTTGTACTCTGCTTCTTCGACTCTTCGTTCATCCCCTTCCTCTGTCCCCCTTCTTTTTTTGTCCATTTTATTTACAAGAAAACCAAACCACAAGAGGGCCATGGACGATGTGCGCACGGCCATGGAGGTCCAGATACGGTACCCTGGATTGTGGCCATGGCCACCTCCGATTTGCCGCGAGGTGGTCTCCCAACGGGTGATGGATCAGCTTCGGGTCATCCTCGGAGATCAAATTCGCGTCGCGCCGCCTACGTTTTGGCTTGACTGGGACGACGTCATCGCCACCAACGAGCCAATCCATTCATCACCGCCAGCTTCATCGTCAACTATGCCCTCGGCCATTACCGCTCCAGGATAGCAATGGCGGACAACTTCTTCGACCACGCCTTCCACGTGCGGCCTCCTGAAGCAGGAGACGTGGAGAGGTTCCATGGCCGTAGCTGGAAATGGAGGGGGTAGAAGGTGTCCTCCTCTAGGGTCTTGGCGCTCGGTCTCAACAATGAGGGGCTTGACTGCGTAGCTCCGCCTAAACTGCAGCCATCTTCCCCATTCCCCATGGTAGATGCGTAGATCTGCAGATCCATGTATGGAGGACAATGAACTATATGGTAGTTGTATCTTCTTCATTGTTTCATCTTCTGTTTTATTTTTTAACTGTATATTTCTTATTCTAAGCGGTGTCATCTACACCACTTAGAATGAGGCCATCATTCTAAGCGGCTCATTTAACGCCGCTTAGAATGAGGCCATCATTCTAAGCAGCCCAATACACAAAGATTAGTTTGAAAAGCGGGTATAAATAAGTCGCACCGTTCCGATAGGGATTAAACCCTATCCCTATCCTATCCACTCCGCTCGCCGCTTCCACATTAGCAGCCCCGCCATCGCGTCCACTGCTGTAGTGTAGCTCCGTCGCATCCTCCTTGTACTCCGCATGACGTCCACCCTGGACGCAAGGGCCAAAACTGCGACAGCTCAGGTGGTTGTAGTAAGCCGTGTCGTCGACTTCGTCGCTCGCGCAGTGGTGGCCTCAGCGGCGTTAGGGTCCTTCCTCCGCTCCTTTGCCGCTGCCGCCACCGGATCCGCGGCCGAGTCATGGAAAGCGGTGGCCTCCGTCGTCCTCGCCGCCGCGGATCGGGTCGCCTCCGTCGTGCAGCGGCAAGCCGCGCTGGAGGCACGGGCTCGATCCGCAGCCGCGGATGCCGCCTTGGCTGCGGATCTAGCCCATGCTGTCGCGGATCTGGTGCCGTTGTCTCCCCTTCGACTATGACCTCCGCCAGGATGGTAGCAGCGACGGTGGCGCCGTCGGGATGAGCTCCTCCACTGCAATAGCGGTGTAATCCGGCGATGTAAGCACCGTGAGATTACATTCTTCTGTCGTTATGAGCGAAATTCCCATTTTGGTCTGTTTAGCTAGGCACTGTCGTTCCTTACTTATGCTTACCACTAGCTAGTTATGTGAGATGAACTACCTGATCAATTTATAATTAATTATTATTATATCTGCACTACTATGTATATGTAAATTAGATTCTCTAGTGATGAAGTCATAGTGCTACCTAGTGAACTCTTGATCAAGTCTCGATCTAGTTATGAACTGTTAAGTGATGAACTGAATTATATATTGATCTTGAATGGGTACCCATAAGCTAGCTTTTGTGTTTGTTGTGAACGTCTAGCACGTACACGTTCACATTTTGTTGAATGTGAATCTGTTGTTTGTGCAATTCGTTCATAACGATTCATATATAACTAGCTAGTATTCATTCGAGATCAATTGACTGAAACGAACGCGTTGTGCCATCATCCTAACTGGCGTTAACTAAACCAGTAGCAATAGGTTAATAAAACTACACGGCGCTTAACGAACCGATTAGTATACGTAGTCAAACGCTCCGGCGCTGAACAAACCGATTCGAATAAGAAGTCATTCTTACCGGTGCACAGCACGTCGGCACATTTAAGTTGTCATTAGAAGCGGTTAAATAACTGCTTAGGATGGCCCCTTTATTGCCATCGGAAAAAGGGAAGCGGCACCGACGCCGGCGCGGATGAGGTTTTCACGCCGTTTAGGTTAATGGTTTCTGGAGTAGTGTAGGCGCTTGGCACCAGACGCAGCTCACAAGCTTTACCTGTAGCAGCGTTATGCATGTATGGGATTCTTTCTACTTCCCTGGGAAAACATACCATGAACATTGAGAAGCACAATGGTGGTATATCTTGATCCCTGTTATTTCTGTTCTCTGAACTTCAGTAGGCATAGCATCAAATATCCATCTAGACCTCGTCAGGGCATGTTAATTCAGGAGCATAACCTGAAACCGCAAAGCATTCAGCACGCGTAACACGCGCGGGCAACAATAATTTGAGCGGGCGATGTGGCCACCTCAGCTTGTTCCCTTTTGGATTGTACCGACTCCCGAGGCTAACACCTAGCAGCTTTGCTCCCATTCCGATCGATTGTAGACCTGTAGTAGAACCAGCAGTGGATCCTTCGTGATGATACTGTCATCGTCGTCTACCTTGTAGTCCACATTCTGCTTCAGTTCGCAGCGTCTCTCTCTGTGAATAAGCTGCTGATGACAGCCGCGCAGACAGAAAGCACGAACTTGACCAGCGAGAGTAGATCGAGCGGGGGTTTTTATATGTGTTTGGAGAAGATTTTTAAGGATCCATCTAGAAAGGTCATTAAAGCTCAATTGAAAATGGGACATCAAACATTTCATTAAATCAATGATAAATACAAAATGTTGACTAACAATTTTTCTTTTTAAAGGTTGAGCCTACAAGTTTTTCAGAAATGTGAAGCCCTAACATTTTTTCGAGAAATGTAGACCAACATTTTTCTTGAGCCTCAACATTATTTCGCTAACACTTTTGAAAAATGTTGAGCCTTAACTTTTTGTCACCAACATTTTTTTTGAAAACATTGAGCCTCGATCTCGATCTTTTGTCATGAACATTTTTTTTGAAACTCAACATTTCTATAAAAAAAATTGAGACACCGTCTTCTTCTTCGGCGTTTGTGAGCGGCAGCAAGCATGGCGCGGAGCGCCTGAGCGGCTGGCAGCCGGATACGGCGCATGGATGCGAGCTCGGGGGGAAGGGGGACGGCCCGTGCAGGCGAGCTCGCACGTGGTAGCATCCCGCCCGGGGGTGGCGAGCCTGCGGCTGGGGATGCAGCGGCGGCGCGTGCACAACGCATGGGGGGCGGCTGCACATGGGGTGTAGTGGAGGCTTATCAGTGTTTTACCGGCAATCACACCGAGGGGTATACCAAAGTAGTAGAGTTTTGGTGAAGTGTTCGTAGAATCAGGACTCGATGGTTATGTGACACGAGATTTATACAGGTTGAATATGTTTTGAGAGGGATCCCTGCCCAACCTTATATATTGACGGGCAGGGTTACAGGTCGGAAAGAGTGAAAACCTAGTCTAGTTCAAGTAGTAACTCATACAGACCTCACTATGCGAGTACTTTCCATATATAGCGACTAGTTTCCTTATATTGTGGAGTCATATGCCGTCCTGCGCCACGGTCTCTACTCGTTGTCATATCTTCCCTTGGAGTTTTTCTGCGTCCGTGTGATCCCTATGCCTCCATATCTGACAAGGCTAGCTTTGTAGTTTGAGATCCAATGGCCACTAATGATAGCACGAATCTTAAAGAAATGGAAGATGGGTAAGGAAAAAATCTTTCGGAAGATATATAGGATCGCTGGAGTAGAACACACGCGGATGGCGACAAAGCGCCGGATCATGTGGGCCGTGGACCGATTCCCCATCTTCCAGTGTTTTAAGATCTTATGCAATGAATCCTGTCCATTAGGTTTAAAAAAATGTTGGCCAACATTTGTCAGCAAACTTTTTTCAATAAAGGTGTTGGCTAACATTTTTGTCCAACCAACGTTTTTTTGTCAAAAAATATTGGTCAACATTTTTTCATGAAAATGTTGGTTACCATTTTTGTCGGTTAAATTTTTTTCAAAAATGTCGACCAACATTGTTTTTTGTCAATGTTTTTTTCATGAAAATGTTGGCTAATATTTTTTGTCAGATCAAATTTTTTTATAAAAATGTTTATCAACGCGTTTTTTTTCAATTTTTTTTAGTTAAAATGTTGAACGGACCACCATACTACGCTAGATATGGCCTTTTTTTTTTGCGAAAGTCTAGATATGGCCTTAATGGGTTTATAGTTAACCCATCTTTCCGGACTGCATCTCATCCTCTATTCCCCTCTCCCTCGAAATATCATTACACCACCAATCCGCACGCTTGTCTTGTGCTTAACCTGTGGCACTGGCTCTTTGTCCCTGTCTATAGGTAGCCTCGTCTTGGTCCTTAATTGTCAGCCAATGATAACTATTAGTAGAAAATTGCCACCAGCCGACCGGACAAATTAGTGTATTATTACAATCGTCTTGTTAGTATCCGGTAAGTACATGGACAATTGAAGGCCTAGCATCATTGTTACAGCATGCGCTATTATAAACACTACAATCTCTAGGACTACTTAGAACGATCATTGTCGTTGCAGTATACTTAGACCGATAGATCGATGAAATCAATAATGTCGTGAGTTTCGTGCTAATGACAATCTGTAAATGTTGCATGAGTGTACTCCATAGTTACACATTCAAAGTTACACGGTGTAAACTATACATTTACTTTCATAGGAATTATAACTCCTTGGTTCGTTGCTCTATGCTTCATGCTACTTCACTTGATGCCGGGCCCAAAAAAGAAAATCAAAGTACCAGAATGGTTGGCAACAACGACTTGACCGGGGAGCGCCATTTCCAAAGCTGTGGAATGCGCACGTACTTGCTGTTGTCACCCACACGTAATCACCTTCTGGCTTTTGCACTCGCTATGCTATATATATAAGAAGGCACATGAACACGTAGCCAAGCCACTCGCAGCAGCAAAAGAGATCTCAAGTTTCTCACACTTACACACCTATCTGCCGTGCTCATTAATTATTATTCCTAATCCCTTCGCAAGCTCATACTTGCAATGGCGAGCCGTGGCACTGCCGCTCTCGTGATCGTGTTTCTCCTTGTCGTGGCGGTCACCCTGGCGGGCGCAGCCCCGCCGGCCTCGCCGCTGATCTGCAAGATTGCGTACGGGATCAAAGAGCGTGAGACGTGCTTCGCCGTGGCGAAAGCTACCAGGATGCCCCTGAAGAAGTTCCTCCGCTTCAACCCCAACATCAACTGTGATAACCTCTTCATCGGCCAGTGGGTCTGCCTCTCTGCCGTTCGCGCTTGATCGAGTTTTGCAGAAGGAAGAACCTCTCGATCCGTTACGTTACGTTCGTGCTATATACTATTCCACAAAGGAAGAATGTTTGTGCTATGAATAAGGAGGTCTCTTTTATATATGCTTTACCTCTACGAGCCTTAGCTACATACTATAACTAAGGTCGGCTGAATTTGCTACTACCTTGTATTGTTGTGGAGTCATGTGTCACTCTATGTTCCTATAACAGATATGGCATGGAAATGACTATTGTTGGTTATGTTGTGTGTCTCCCTGTTTTGTACCATGTGTTCTTTCTTCTTTGATTACTCCTTTGGTTACTCGTTGCGGTCCGTGTCCTGATATTTTCCACATTTCCTGCATATATTTTGGCTTGTTCTGGTTTATTCTCCCTTATATAAAATTATAAAAACATTTAAACCAGCCGGCTTTTGTATCGGCAGAACATTCAAAACGCTTCATCCCTACCTCTCTCATAACATCTGTACCACCCTCGCATATCGTGTTTGCCCTCGTCTAGCCGGCCGCGAGCTCCGGCAGAAGCATCCACCCTCGCTTGGCCGGTCGCGGGCTCCGTCAGACAACTCCACTCCCGCTTGGGTTGTCGTGGGTTGCCATTGTCCAAGCTATGTCGACCGTCTCTGCCCCTGCTTTGCCGGCCGTCTCCACGCCAAGCTTGGCCGGCTGTCTCTGTCGTGCTGCCGGTGGGCAAAGCGGGCAAATGGCCCCGCACTCCAAGGTGAAGCCGTGGGGAGCCAGTATTTTGGGCTCTCGCGTTGTTCGCTTGGGATTATCATCCATGGATTATTTTTCTCACATAATACTATTGAATCAGTCTAACGAATTATTCTAGTCTTAGACTTTTCAGACTAGCTCAGCAAAACGAATAGAGCGCCAGAGAGCGCGATTTTAGAGCGCCGGAGCCGAGTTGTTTCGTTTGGGAGTATTTGGTATCGCAGGTCGCTGGGTAGGTTGTGGAGCCGCTCTTGGAGCGCTACTAAAGGCATGGCATTCTTCTACTCCCCTGGGAAAACATGGCGTGATTCCGTGAACATCGACACGACTCACGAGTACAAGGGTGGCATATATCTCCGTCCGTGCTATTCCTGTTCTAGCTCTGAACTTTTTCTTCGACAAATTAAATACTATGCATCTTGACCTCATCATCAGTGCATACCGATTTAGGAGCATAACCTGAAACCATAAAGCGATCAGCACGCGTCGCACGCGGGCAACAATAATTTAACCGCAACACATCAGCCAGTAGTACAATGGCAGAAGGCGCGCGACAGGGAATGCGGGTGATGATAGGCGAGACATCATCACGTAGTGAACATGGAGACGCTTGATTTGGCATTGGTACACGACACATCATCACGTGGTCGAACATTGGAGACGCTTGATTTGGCATTGAACACCTCCCGATGGACGGAAAACTCGGGAACTGCATGCATGCACAGAGATCAGTTTGTACCACACGCTAGGCAGCTAGCTAGCTGGGTCGAATACTCGAATAGCAGCAGGCAGGCGCAGACGAGACTGGACCTGACCTGACCGGACCACCTGTTCCCTGCAGATGAGCTGCTGATCTCTATTATGGACACAAAAATGATTGATCCATGCATGCCGGGCGATATATTTTGATTTGAACGGGTGATGTGGCCACCTTGTTCGAATGTTCGTCCCCTTGTGGATTGTCCCGACTCCCGAGGATAACACCCTAACACTAACAGCTTTGCTGCTTCCATTCCGATCCGATCGATCGAATGACTGTAGTAGTAGACCAGTAGTGAACGAGCTAGTAATGATGCGCTGGCATCGTCGTCTACCTTGCCGTCCACATCCTACTTCAGGTTCGCAGCGTCTCTCTCTCCGTGTGTGAATTGAATAAGCTGATGGCACGGCGGCCGCGCGCGCAGACAGAAAGCATGCAGGAACTTGACCAGGGACTAGAGCACACGCGGATGGCGACAATCGCCGGCCGGTCAGGTTGGGGTCAGGTGGGCCGAGATCCCGTCACCAAACTCGTACGCGCCGCGCGTGCACGACGAGAAAGGGCCCAAATGGAAATGGGAGAGGTACGAGAGAGGCACGTGTCGGCCCCCGCGTCGTCCCCAGGGGCGACTCGGGCGGCGCCGCCCACAACCCCCGCCCACCTCCTCCACCTAACCCCTTCGCCGCCGCCGCCGCCGAAGCTCGCCGCCGAATGCCCGCGCGGTAGCGATGAGGGCCGCGGCGGGCGTCCTCGTCTCCGACCTTCCAATCAAAGACTCCCTCTCCTCTTTCCCCCTTGATTCCCTCTCAATTTTGCTGCAGGCGGAGCCGACGGCCGGCGACCTTGGGCCGGTTCTACTCGAATCCGGTGCTTGTATGGCCGGATCTGGTGCTTCCCTGGTCGTCGGGGCGGTTCCCTAGCGGATCCGCTCGGGGTGTCGTTTGTCCCGTGGCTGACCGGCGTGCTCGATTCAGCGGTATGGTTGGCTGCCTCCGAGTGGGGCTGCTGGTTGCTGCGAGCGGGTTACTGAAGGTTCGAGGTGTTGAGTTGGTGTGGTGGCTGCCGCTTATTTTGGCGACCGATGGTGTTGGCTAAGCTGATGCATCTGGATCTCTCTACGTCCTCTCCCCTCACCTGGGATGGTTCTTCGGCTCGCGGTGATGATGGTGCTGTCAGGTAGCGATGACAATGATGTCATGTAGAAGCTTCGAGTGAAAGCTCAACTCGACTGTTGTGTCGTGTCAGCCACGACGGCGCTACTTAGGCGTCGTTTTCCTTCTTGATTCTGCAAAGGTCAGTGGTTCTTCAAGTGAAAACCTAACCCCTGCTTGTTGGATGGGTGACGACGACATTTTCGATGCCGTGTCCTTCTTGAAGGCGTTGCCTTAGAGATCCTTTGCACCGGTGGGCAGAGTCTAGCTACGTGACAAGGTTTAGCAAACATGAGAAGATGAGATTTCTAGCTGTGCGATTCTGACGTCAAGTTTCTAAGCATACGAGAGATGTAATGAATTGGTGCTGCATAAAGAATTTGAAAGCCGAAGTTTGGAAAAAAAAAGATTAAAGCTTAGCCTTTAGTTTTTTTTCTTTGTCTTGTAACTTTTTTCTTGTGCTATTGAGCCCCTCATTCTTGAGGAATAGAGTTTGAAAACTCCTGTAACGTTTGGCTGTATATATCCACGACGTGGGTATAGTAGGCCGGTTTATCCTTCATCTAAAACGTACGTTACGTGCGTACCCTCTAGCTCGCCCACCGTCGTAGCTCCTTGGCTGCTTGCACTGCCATATATCCGCCCACCAGGCCACCACGCATATAGAGAGAGCTAGCGCTGCAGACGCCGTCCTCTCTGCGCCATTGCCCACATGCCACGCCCTCACCTCACCACCTGACCGCGCACCACCAGGCACCAGCTACCACCGATCGATCGATCGCCATGTTAACCGGCGGCGAGCTCTCGTCGCACCCGGCCGCGTCGTCATCGTCGTCGACCTCCACTCACGGCGCGCCGCCGCCGCCGGCGTCGGGGGAAGGCCGCAGCAAGCGGCGGCGGCGCGGGGCGTGGGCGGTGGCGGCGGCGGCGCTGGACCCGCGGGCGGGGTGGGCGCGGGAGTGGGACCGGGCGTACCTGCTGGCCTGCGCGGCGGGGCTCGTGGTGGACCCGCTCTTCCTCTACGCCGTCTGCCTCAGCGCGCCGCTCATGTGCGTCTTCCTCGACGGCTGGTTCGCCGCCGCCGTCACCGCGCTCCGGTGCGCGCCGGACGCCATGCACGCGTGGAACCTGATCCTGCGGCTCCGGGACGCACGCGCGCCGCCGCCGCCGCGGGACCACGAGGACGAGGAGGCGGCGCAGCCGGGGCGCGGCAACGTCGGCGGCGCCGTGGCGGAGCGGGCCAAGTCCAACAAGGGGATCTTCTTGGACGTGTTCGTCATCCTACCGGTGATGCAGGTGCGCGGCTAGCTTGTCCGTATCCGTGCAAGATTCTCGTGCATCCTTTGACATGCCACTAGTTTCGTCTGGCTCTTCCGCTCTTGGGCCAAGAACAGGACAGAAAAATCTTTGCTGCACAGAAACAACTCAGCATGAACTGCCTCGGTGGCAAATGCTCTCTAGTGACAGATTGGAACCCATGACCCTGGGAAGAACCGTGAATTTCTGTCATCGTTCATTAGTCGCTCGCCTACCACTCGCATTCTGCCGAGTAAATAGTTGCACGTGATCCACTGCTGGTCCGAGCAAGGCCGTGAGGCCGAGTGCCCCAGGCCCCAGCCAGCCTCCCTGCACCAGCAACGTGCTGCGGCCTGCGGCAGTGCTGCTTGCCATGCCGAGATCGTCAGCTCGGAGTAGATTTATAGGAAGAGGACCAGGCAGCGGCGTCAGCGATCCGTGCCACGTACGAAGACGGTTTTGCTTATCAGCGCGTCGTTGCAGACCGGGACCATGGTTCTTGCGCGATTCAGTTACCCTTCAATGCTGCGCATTTGCAGATCGATCGGGCCCGTTCAGCGATCGATGTGAGCCAGCAATGCGTTCTACCAATCGATGCAAATTTAAATTTATTTCCAGTGATGAGGTCCAAACACAATCTGTACTGCTCCAACAGTCCAACCCCACTGGGAACCTGAGTGGAGTGTGGGCGCCTAGCTAGTCATCTTTTTCAGTGGTACCATCCATGTGTGTCAACCATGGCGTGACCATTTTTCGTACGCTCGCAGGTGGTCGTGTGGGTGGCGGCGCCGGCGATGATACGCGCCGGGTCGACGACGGCCGTCATGACGGTGCTGCTGGTGGCGTTCCTGTTCGAGTACCTGCCCAAGATCTACCACTCGGTGCGCGTCCTGCGCCGGACGCAGGACGCCTCCGGCTACGTGTTCGGCACCATCTGGTGGGGGATCGCCCTCAACCTCATGGCCTACTTCGTCGCCGCTCATGTGAGTGATGAGCCCGACTTGCATCCATCATCTCTGCTTATTACCATCTTCCATTCGACGGCCTAGACATTTCGGTACACTTAATTGTCGGTGCACGGGACTCCATTAGTCATTGTCACCATATTCTTTGCCCAGCAAATCGCATTATTGAACAAGATACAAGGCAAAAACTGGCCAAGCATGCTCGTCGTGCACGCCAGGGTATCCTACCCGGAACGGCCTCGGCGAGTAACGACGCCTGCGACGCCATGATTATTTTGACAGGCTGACAGCTAGACACATGCCATTCTTGGGTGCAGGCGGTGGGCGCGTGCTGGTACCTGCTGGGCGCGCAGCGGGCCACCAAGTGCCTGAGGGAGCAGTGCGCCGGCGCCGCCCAGGCCGAGAGCGGCGGGTGCGCGCTGTGGGCGCTGGCGTGCGCGGACCCGCTCTACTACGGCGGCGCTACCGCGGTGGCGGCGACCGGCGCCGGCGCGGCGGGGAGGCTCGCCTGGGCCGGGAACGCCACCGCCAGGGGCACGTGCCTCGATAGCGGGGACAACTACCAGTACGGGGCGTACCAGTGGACGGTCATGCTGGTGGCCAACCCCAGCAGGATCGAGAGGATTCTGCTGCCAATATTCTGGGGATTAATGACCCTCAGGTGAACTCGCTGTTTCAGATTACTACTAGAAGCTGTTAGTGATCGAATGCGCATTTATTATTGATTTATGGTTACTGATCGTGGGAATATTTTTCACCGTTCTGCTGATGGCGCTGTCAACCCCAGCACGTTTGGGAACCTGGAGAGCACGACGGAGTGGCTGGAGATCGTGTTCAACATCATCACCATCACCGGCGGGCTGATCCTCGTGACCATGCTCATCGGCAACATCAAGGTACGACAAAAAGGATCGTGTTCACATCGGGACTGACTGATCCTCCTCGACGCCGCCTTGGCTGATGGTCGACGCGCGCGAACGGCAGGTGTTCCTGAACGCGACGACGTCGAAGAAGCAGGCGATGCACACGCGGCTGCGGCGCGTGGAGCTGTGGATGAAGCGCAAGAACCTGCCCAAGAGCTTCCGGCACCGGGTGCGGCAGTACGAGCGGCAGCGGTGGGCGGCCACGCGCGGCGTCGACGAGTGCCGCATCGTCCGTGACCTCCCCGAGGGGCTCCGCAGGGACATCAAGTACCACCTCTGCCTCGACCTCGTGCGCCAGGTCAGCAAACGACGCCGAAACATAGCATCCGTGTGCTGGCGCGTCACGTGCTCGATCGTCGTGTAACCGCTGCACATACACATATACTGCAGGTGCCGCTGTTCCAGCACATGGACGACCTGGTGCTGGAGAACATCTGCGACAGGGTAAAGTCGCTCATCTTCCCCAAAGGAGAAGTCGTAAGCACACCATCATACACGATCTCCCTTCCCTTGACTGCAATAATCAACCCACAACCAAAAAAAGTGATTCCTTCAAAACTCCATCATCATTCATCAATCAGATCGTCAGGGAAGGGGACCCGGTGCAGCGGATGCTCTTCATCGTGCGGGGCCACCTGCAGAGCAGCCAGGCGCTCCGGAACGGTGGCACGAGCTGCTGCACGCTGGGGCCAGGCAACTTCAGCGGCGACGAGCTGCTGTCGTGGTGCCTGCGCCGGCCCTTCCTGGAGCGGCTGCCGGCGTCGTCGTCCACGCTGGCGACGCTCGAGAGCACCGAGGCGTTCGGGCTCGACGCCGCCGACGTCAAGTACGTGACGCGCCACTTCCGCTACACCTTCACCAACGAAAAGGTGCGCCGCAGCGCGAGGTACTACTCGCCCGGGTGGCGGACGTGGGCCGCCGTGGCCGTGCAGCTCGCGTGGCGGAGGTACAAGCATCGCAAGACGCTCGCGTCGCTGTCCTTCATCAGGCCGCGGCGGCCCCTGTCGCGGTGCTCGTCGCTCGGGGAGGAGAAGCTCAGGCTCTACACCGCGCTGCTCACCTCGCCCAAGCCCAACCAGGATGACCTGCTCTGACTCACTGAGATGCTGTACGGGCTGTGCTCTGAGGCTCAGGTAGAAGCAAAGTGCAACAATAATAAAAGAAGCTGATTCTACCTAGGCAATGCTACTAGGAGCGAATGACAGATTGAACTCAAGCACTGGAAATCGAGCTCCAAATGCACGGCTTTACAGATTTTACATATGTCCCGTGGAGTGTGGTTAACCCCTATGCGTGCGCTCAAATGCACGGCTTTACAGATTTTACATATGTCCCGTGGAGTGTGGTTAACCCCTATGCGTGCGCTCAAATGCACGGCTTTACAGATTTTACATATGTCCCGTGGAGTGTGGTTAACCCCTATGCGTGCGCAGAAACTTATGATGCTATCCAATTGTTTGCATGCTACACTCATGCTAACAAGTTACAGCAAAATGGTAATTTGCAAAAAGGTGAAAAAAGAAGATATAGCTAAAGCCCATATTGCACTTCAAAAGAATAAACATATATCCCAAATAAGACCAGAAATACTATCTGAAGTTCTGAACCACCCAAAGTGGATCGCATGGTAGCAAAAGAACTGTCAGGGCAAAATTTGGTATCAAAACCCCTGTGCTAGGCTAAGCTTAGAAAATAGTGCGACATCAAAACTGATGCAGGTAGTAGCATCTGGAATAGTACGTAGGAGTTGAACTACGAGATCAGCCGATTTGAATTTATAGGCTGCTGGAGTCCCTTCCAAAGATGAACCGCCTCCCCCAATCTGAAACGACCAGCATCCTTGTGCGCCAGCTGAATTGCATGCTGTATTTAACAAAGAGCAAACGACCATCACAACCAGCATTCAATCAGACGTGCGAGGGCCAGAGTAAAAGCATACAGAAGGGTGAGATCCATACCTTGCATAAGCAGAATACCACAGCCATTGAGTGCTGTGGCCAACATGTACCCAGTCACCAGGCAATTGATAAGCTGTTTGCTCTCCACCCAGCGGGGCAAATTGGCCAAGATGCCTGTACCTGTAGTTCACACGACAGCATATTAGTTACAGTGGTTCTGGACGGTCAATCATAACTACACAAAAGGTAGTAGCTGAACATTGTGCCCATAATTGTGCGCCTTGTAATGAAGTACAACAAGAAAATTACATATGTCTTTTGACAGGATTTTGGAATTTTGAACAATTATTGAGCTGTTCCAGCTGTGGATGAAATATCACAAACATAGAAAACTCACCTGAAAGGTTTGAACCGATGACGCCCTGCACCTCTGATCCTTAAAGGACCCTCAGGGTATTCTTCACAAATCTTCATCTTGTTGAAACATGTCGCTAGATATGAACCCTCTTGTGCAGCAACCTGAAGCACCAACAAGCATTGATATAGAATGTCAGCGAAAAGAGCGTGAAGTTATCTTGCCACTCTCTGGAATTCTAATGCTACATGTGAATTACCTGAGCTGTAGCTGGGAGCATTTTGACTTGAGAATCCACTTGAGCAAGGGCCTTCTTGAACTGCTCGATGTTCAGCTCTTTCAACTCTTTGGAGTTGCCATCCGAGTCTTTGAGTAAATCATGGAAGCCCTTCATTTGGTTGGATTTAAGATACAACTCCACTTGTGGGTATCTCTCACAGATGTCTCCAAGAACATCTTTTATCTTCTTCACAGTCAAAGTGCCAGAATTATCCTTGTCTGCTACTCGGAATATGGCAGCAACATCTTCCTGAAAATATTAATTTTACAAAATATATATGTAAGAACTAAAAACACCCTAAATAGATGCCAGTTTATGTCTGCTACTTGAAATATTGCAGCTACTTCCTGAAAATCAATCAATACAGTTCACCAAAAATGTAAGCACGCAAAACAATTGCTTGCTGACACAAGAAATTTAGTTTGTACAAATATACAATGTATTCACAAAAATACAGAGTATGAATCAACATGGCCTTGCTGATGAAGCATATCTGAGAACAGATTAAAGTATACGAGACCCTGCACTTGAAAATCTGGCACCATGGAACTCAGATTAAAAGCAATGACGATCTTCCCATGTGTTTACCAGATATTTTTGCTAGAGCAAATTAGACACAGGTTATGAAAAGTAAGGGCCTATAAACACAATTGTCGTTTTTTTCAGAACAAGCTAGATGATGCAGGCGTCACTATGAACTTAAAGAGAAAGCAACGAGCAGTGATTCTGCTAAATATAAGTGTCAAACAATGATGTGGTTATTCAGTACTCCAAAGTAGCATGATGTTTAAAAAATAAGTAGCATGAACATACCATAACTTTTCTTTGAGCTATTGTTGCACAATCACCAAGAGCATAGACATCCTTACACCCTTGAACCCTGAGCCACTCATCAGTAGCTAGCGCACGCCGGTTCTCCTGCAAGAGTTGTATTGATACTGAACTTATTTACAAGTGGATGCAACGAAATACGTTTTTCACTCCAGGATGGAGGAGAATGAGATATACCTGACCAACTTCCTTCATAAAATCCATAATGATGGGACGGGTTCCAATTCCAGTTGACCAAACAGCCATCCCATAAGGAACAGCGATCTCTCCTGTTGCAGGATTGGTCATGGTAATATCCTTATCGTCTACCTTCACGACCTTAAAATTTGTCTTCAAATCAATACCATCCCTCTTGAACTTCTCTTCTGCAAATTGGCTGATTCTTTTGTCGAACCTACACAAACCATGAATTATATTGTAAAAAGTCAACAGAAATAAGATATCAGGAGGCAAAAGGTGCATAGAAACAGCTAAGGTTGACAAGATATTATTCAAACTACTCATATCAACTGCATAAACATAAGAAATGCCGCATAAAAGCATCAAATACGTGACAAAATTTTAAGAAATACCTTCTGTTCTTTATGGAAAAGAAATGAGGAAGGAAGTTCATTTCGTGTCTCCACACCATAGGTTAACTAGATTAATGGAAGTAGACAATGAAAAGTTACAGAGCATCGAAAGGGCTTACATTGTAAGGATATGGCCACCTGCTTCAATTACTGAAATGTTCACATACTTCTTTACGTCAGGATACAACTTAGCTAAGTCTTCCTTCACGAAGTCATGCAACTCTGCAGCAAATTCTACCCCTGTTGGGCCTCCACCAATAACGACAAAGTGAAGGTTCTTCTTCCGCTCTTCCTCAGAAAGGTTTGGAAGGGAGGCTCTTTCGAAACATTTTAAGACACTCTTCCTAATGTTTTGAGCATCTTCTACTTCCTACAATAGTGACTCTCTGTCAAAAGGCATTGCATTGTACAAAATATATAGAAAACGTTTGCACAACTAAACACATTACATGAAGACAAAAACTAATTATGATAGAGCATCCAACTGCAGCAAAGGAACACATTGACTGAAAACAGTAAATAAATAAATGGCCTGGTTCCAAAAGGTAAAGTTGACTTGGCTTGAGACAGCACAAAATAAGCTTCTAAAGTATGCTTAGTGAATGGCTTCAACTTACCTTCAGGAAATGGCAATTCTCAGTAACACCTGGGGTGTTAAATGTATTAGGTCTAGCCCCAACACTGACAATCAGGTAATCATAATCCACAACAAATTCACCATTTCCATCAATGTTTGTCCCAACATCTGACCTGCAGTGCACCTTTTTGTTTGTTGGATCAATCTTGAAGCACTCGGCTTCCCAAAACCGGAATGCGCCATTTCTCTACAGAATGATATACAGACATCAGAATATATCATATATACTACTAAACACGATAATATTATCAGGCATAAGTGCTATAAATTAGAGCATATTCCCTATCAGTACTAGGGAGATACCTTTCTCACAATATTGCGAACTGGCTCGACAATACTACGTGCTTCAACTGTGCCACATGTCACACTTGGCAGCAAAGGAGTGAAGGTGAAGTAGTTGCGAGGTGATACCACATGGACATCATACAAAGATGTGTCAATATTTCTCAAGAAACTTGCGCCTGCCCACCCAGTTCCAAGGATAACCACCTTCTTCTTGTTTCCGGTCCCATCACACACTTGAAGAACCTGATTATCTTGACAAGCATAAGTTAAGGTGCCAGCTCTACAAAAGGTTAAGAATAGAAGTGTGTCAGTCCTCAAATGGAGTACAAGTGAAAGAATAGCACCTAGCTGAAGTAAAAGAGTGCATGCTGCCTGTATGGTTGCAGTAAAATTTAAAATTTCCTCACAATATTTCTGGATATATTTACAAATAGCCACTTCTGGGGTTCATAAAAGTATTTCAATACACAATGGCCAAATATTATTTTCTTAAGTACAGGACAGAAATTGTGAACTGCTGAAAAAGTTTGAACTACTTTACTGATCAAAAGGCATAATCATTAGAATCACATAAAAGAATAATTTCATCTTCTACCATCTCATTATTATCTGGATGATCAAAGCATCACACATAGCATTGCAGTACAAAACGTCAGTCTGATTTCTCATCAGCAAAAGGTAGACACTGTGACCAACTTAAATCCCTAGAACACTTGCTGCATGGTGTAGTAAGTTTACGTCCTCTGAGATTGGCGCGCACCAAATGCATCTGATTTGCAAATTGCACTATTCAAGTAATTTGCTAGATTGCTAACTCAAAATAACAAAATTCTTTTGCAACACCCTAATATAACACCTAGCACAACGTATACAACTAATTTATCAGGCTATATGACACATTTAATAGAGTCTGACATTATACATCAACGCAGACAAAGGGAACGAAGAGATCTACGATGCCGTAACAGAATTGCCGAGTTACAAGTCACGTATCGAATCGAAGCAATTTAAAATTCAATCGGCCGGGCCAATAAGGCGATAAACAATAAAACTCTCCTTAATTCTTTTGCCCCGTGCCTCGAACTGTAAGGCTTGGCAGAATGCACCAAAGCACAGGGTCTCACAAAACAACGCATCACGACGACGGCGAGAGGCACACGGATCAATCACTAGCAGCGGTGATGGGGAAAATCAGGTAGACGGAAAAAACAAAGGAATGCATAGGGGAGGCGAAGCCGCTGGACGCACCCGACGGCGAAGACGACGAGCCCCTTCTTCCACGGCGGCGTGCGGCGAACCGCCTCGGCGGCCCGGCGCACCAACGACAAGCCGCCGCTCGCCATCGCTCGCTCGCAACAGCCCGGACTCCCTCGGTCGCGTCGGCGTGGGGTGCGCGCTGGGCAATGGTAGAGCGAGGGCGCGTGGGGAGGAGCGGTTTGCTCGCTTCCCAAACACGCGGCGGCGGACGGGGGCGGTGGCGAGGTTGCCTCCTGCCCTTCCGGGGCGAGCCTAATATAGCAGTGGAGTACACGAAGCCTTTCCCTGCCCACGGCGTAGATATTGTTTTCACTTCAACACTCGAGTAAATGAGAAATAAAGATCCTGATTGGTTATGCTCCAAAATCTACCCAGAACGCACTAGCGCAGGGACTCGTTTGTCCAACTTTGGAAATGTGAAAATTATAACGGGTGAATCAGGGATACGACTAGGGACAGCTCGCGGGCCGCGGTGGCTTCCTTTTCGTTCGGTCGCGGTTACCACGTTCGTACATGCACGCCCGAACACCGGCGCGTACGCGATCCGACGTCGCGGAGATGGTCGAGGGATGTACGTGGACGGCTGCGATGGTCGCGCGAGATCTGGGAGTAGGCGAGGCGTGCGGCGCGCGCCGGTCTAATGGCTTGTGAACCAAGGAAGAAAGGAGGGGGGGGGGGGGGCAGGGGCATAGAGGGAAGTGCGGAGAACCGGAGATCCTGCTGTTTACAGGTCAGAGACAGGAGACCACGGAGATTTTGCGGCGGCGCAGCTGTACGGCCGCTAGGGTTTTCTTTTCTCTCCCCTGTTGTCTAGGAAACGTGTGATTATTTTTTTCGTTTTGTATAAGGCAAGGTTTGAATTGGAGATTTGGTATATTTGTGCTAAATTAAATTACTAACTGGAAACAGAATGTTGGAGTAGATATCGAATCCTGAAAGGATAAAAATGGTATGACAAGTTTACAGCTGATTCAAGATCTAAGGAGATGTTTAAATATAAGGAAATGAACGCAGATCCTTGTACTCCCTCCGTTCCAAAATATAAGTCATTCCAACTTTTTTGGAGAGTCAAACTATTTTATCTTTGACCAAAATTATAGAGATGACTTTAAAGATTTATGATACCGAATAGTTATACTATGAAAATATATCTAAGAAATAATCTAATGGTACTTATTTGATATCATAAATGTTAGTGCTTTATTGTATAAATTTAGTCAAAGTTGAAAAAGTCTGACTCTTCAAAAAAGTTAGAATGACTTATATTTTGAAACGGAGAGAGTATCTTCTAACCAGAACGAGCAATTATCGAGAAAATTCCCCCCTCGTCTGGACTCTGAACACTCGTCAGATGTCCAACTTTTGAACATGTACAATAGTCATTCATGGTAGGTAGTGGACGGCACTAAATAAAACGTATCCTGGTGCATGTTAGTGGCAGATTTCAGCATCCATTTCCGTTTTAGCAAAGGATATCCTTTGGCAAATACTCCAGCTCGCTGTATTCATTCATGGCTCAAAGCAGCGGGCCTGCGGCAAGCTAGCATAGATTTCGTGGGCCACATTCTTTCTTCTGAGAGAGTCGTGGCTTCTCGTGGGCCCCGATTACTTCTGTGTTGGGCCAAAGACAGCCAAAGCAAGCCCGATTCCGCAAGAGAGCTGGGCCCAATACTCCTGAAACACTGTAGCCGGCCTCGCACGGTCACATCGCCCGCCGGCACGGAGCCCTCCGGGCCCCGCGGAAAGTCTCGCTCTCCCCAACTCTCCGACTCCGAGACTGACAACGCCGTGGGAACCGGAAGAAATCCAGGACGCTTGACCAAGCGGGCGGGGATTGGACGATGGCGAACGAAGCCGCACGGCCGCCACCCACCAATCTCTCGGCGGCCCCCGCCCCCCAGCGTCGCCACGCGCGGGCGGGCGGCCGCCGCGTGCGACCGTGACCACGCCTCTGAGGCCTCGACGCGGGGCGCTCCCGCACCGCACCCGAGAGCGGATTGCCTGCAGCCTACGGGGGATGCCTGCGGGCGCCAGCAGCAGACTGATGATTTAGAGCGCGCGTGCGCAGTAGGCACAAGGCACTAGGCTGTAGTATAAAGCTCCGCTTCCCCCGGCTCCGGTCTGCCCCCCTGGTTCCTATCGCGTGGTGCGGCCCGGGATTCCCTCGTGCTCCCCTGTCCCCCCTCTCCCCCGCCCGCCCTGAGGGGAGGACCCCGCAGATCCCATCGAAATTCACGGCCGCCATCCAGGCCGGCCCTCCTCGCTTCCCGGCGACGACCAATTCTCCCCCTGGTATGGCACCTCTGTTTCGCTGCACCCTATTGCTATTCATCCGTAGTTTCTTTCTTTCAAGCAGTCCTTTGCTATTCATCTCTGCGGTCATGTTCGTTCGCTTAAGGTTCGAGGTCGGCGTCTTGGCCGGCCGATTCGGCGTTGCTGGGTTCCCGGGGAGTTCTTGCCTCTGGGATTATGGGTTGGTGTTTGTTTGGTTGAGCGATTTCCGTGAGCTGAGTGAGCAACCATGTTGAGGAAGGAGGTGGTTAGGTGTGTCGCCGTGGGTAGGTTGCTTGATCGCTCTGAATCTACATGGAGGTGCAACTACTGTTGGCCATGGGTGGCCACATGATGGAGCACCCTGAGCACTGCAGAGGCTGAATTTTCGCTGTTAGTGGTGTGCAGAAACGGGAATTTTGTGGAAGGAGGCTTGGGCATCGAATCGTGATATTCCTTGTACTGATTCTGTTGGTTGGTAGGTAGATTGTGGATATGCTTCTCTTTGCACTTTTATGCTGTCTTGCAAAGTGGATTCGTGTTTCTCGACACCAAGTAGATCAGCCAAACAGGAAACACTGTTGTTCTGATATGTTTGAATGGGGGAGGGTAATTGCGTATAGATGGAAGAAAAAGAGTTGTTCTGATATGTTTTGTGCAGTGTCTTGATGGTACTCTGATGAAGCGGGTTAGCTTTCTGGTGCGATTTCATGTTTCATAATTGGTGGAGCCTAGAGAACCGCCAGTTGCCCTTGAGTATATCTGAACTGCGTAAATGATTGGTTTGGAGTCCAATCTATGTTAGTACAGAAACAGGGAATCTTTTATTTGTCATGTGCGTGCTGGGACATACATGCTGTGCAATACGACATAGACGGTTCCGTGGCATTTTTGGCATCTTTCAGCCTTAGTAGAATTTGATTTGGATAATTGCATTTGTGGTGATGGCTTGTGCAATAATTGTTGTATCTGATGGAGCGTCGCAACTCATGCAGATGCGCTAAAGGCATCAATTGCGACAAGAGCTGATAGTTTGGTAGCCGTCAGCCGAGTGGTTGAGTTTCATATTCTGGGTGGTTGTTTCCATATCGTCTTCCCAATTGGGGCTAGGATTTAGTGAGCTGCAAGCTGTTGGACCAGCGCAATAACTGCTGTATTGTTTGAGGGCAATAACTGCTGTATTTGATGGCATTTCTAAACTTGCACTGGTACACTAGAGCTACCAATCATCTTGAGAGTTGAGATTTGATGAAAAAGTGGAAATTTGTGAGTACTCGCTAGATGATCAGCCATACAGCCACGTGATTGAGATTGTGCAGCCAAATACAAAGTTTCAGAGAAGATGGGATAATCAGAAATTCAGGGTTTGTGCATGTGAACCTTCTGTTTTACTGCTGATATGCATGGCAGACGGTGATGTTATGTCCCATGATGCTAGATTGTTGCTGGGCGTGATTGGAGGTCACCTTGCAATGTTGCTAAGCTTCTGATGAAACTGACTTAAAGTGATAGCATTTCTTTCAAGTAAATTATGCTAACTCTTAATTCTTAAATAGCAATAGTATGCTAACATCTGATCAGTAATGTTGATTTTTTTGCAGTTCTCGTTTCTCCTACCCTTCACGATGTTTAGATAATCAGCAGTGCTGGGTTGTAGCCCTTTTTGAAATTTTAAATTGTGCTAAGGATTCAGTCTTAGCCGTGAAAGATGAATGGTTCAAATGGTTCCCAAGAGCATCGTGTCAGTGGAGAGGAGGAAGTGCATCATGTTAGCCGACCCATTCTGAACAATGGACCAAAGCACCGTCCATTGACCCCCATGAGGCGATGCCGTGGTGTAGCATGTGTAGCGGTTATACTGTCAACAGCATTCCTATTGATAGTTTACTTGGCCCCTATTGCTACTTTTGTTGTGCGGCTGTTCAGCGTGCATTACAGCCGAAAGGTGACTTCCTTTCTGTTTGGAATGTGGTTATCTTTGTGGCCATTCTTGTTTGAGAAGATAAACAAAACCAAGGTTGTCTTCTCTGGTGAAAATGTGATTCCCAAAAGGCGTGTATTGATATTTGCTAACCACAGGACTGAGGTTGATTGGATGTACTTGTGGGATCTTGCATTGAGGAAAGGCCATTTAGGATATATCAAGTACATACTTAAGAGCAGCTTGATGAAGTTGCCTATTTTTAGCTGGGCATTTCACATTTTTGAGTTTATTCCGGTAGAACGGAAATGGGAGATTGATGAAGCAATTATCCAGAACAAACTATCAAAATATAAGAACCCCAGAGACCCTATCTGGCTGGCGGTTTTTCCTGAAGGCACGGATTATACGTAAGGCATAATCATCTTTGAAATTCATTGTTTGTATATTTGTGTAATCCACATGTATGACTGAATATGTACTTAATCACATATATTTAGTCTCAAAAAATTCGCTAGTTACTGATTACCAAACCAAATAGTATATGTGGTCATCCATTTTGACATTGCTTCTTTTTATTGCTTGTCATTCTATTGAGTGTGCATGATTCTTCCTCTTTTCCTATATTTGGTTGCTGATTGCTGATTCTATCTTAGTGAGAAGAAATGCATCAAGAGTCAAGAGTATGCTTCAGAGCATGGTTTGCCTAAGCTAGAACATGTCCTTCTTCCAAAGACAAAGGGGTTCATATGTTGTTTGCAGGAGCTGAGGAGTTCCTTAGATGCAGGTGAACACCATTTCCCCACTCCTCATTCCATGCACGCATGATACATTTGATGCCATGATGCTGTGTGGTACTGTCTGGATTTCTTCTTTCTTTCCTTAGCAGCAGAATCTCTATAAACCTATAATAGAAAATTCCATCTCTTGAGTTTTAGAAGTTGTATGTCTATTACATGTGATGTTAATTGTGAAAAATCTATATTCACTCTGTCCAATTGTTACGCTTTGAATATGAATAAGCATTCTTGGAAGTTAGAACCCATAAAGTTTCTAAAAAAGACCACATGTGATGCTATTGTCATTGTTTTGAGTAGCAAGTACGTGGGCTTTCAGCTCCTGGCATAGAATGGAAAATGTTCTCTGTTATAGCCATCTAATTATAATTTTGAGTTAATAAAATGGGGCATATTTTGCTTCCAAACGAATCGAACTAAATAAGTCCTTGTCAGGTGTTGTGCAGTCTCTGTGTGGTCTAATTATTAGTGTCTGAACCAGCAATGTACTAGCATTTCCAAAATATCTCGTCACTGTTATTGATAGGACCACACATACTTGAATTCCGTTACCTAAAATATAACAGCAATTTCAACAGCCTAACTACTTTGTAGATTTTGAAGAGCTTCTTTTCCACTTCTGCAATGTATTTTGGCTAAGTTCCACTCTTTTTTGTATTCGATTGATTTGCTTCCTAAGTCCTAACATGCCGTTCTTGCAGTTTATGATGTCACAATCGCATACAAGCATCGACTGCCAGATTTTCTTGACAATGTATATGGTGTTGATCCTTCTGAAGTCCACATCCACATCAGAACTGTTCAGCTCTCTGACATCCCCACATCAGAAGATGAAATAACTGAATGGATGATAGAGAGGTTCAGGCAGAAGGACCAGCTCCTGTCTGATTTTTTCATGAAGGGCCACTTCCCTAACGAAGGAACTGAAGGAGATTTATCCACCCGGAAGTGCCTGGCAAAAGTTTTCGCGATAGTCGGCTTGACGGGCATCTGCCTCTACCTAACCCTTTTTTCGTCAGTGTGGTTCAAGATATATGTTGTAGCAAGCTGTGCTTACCTCTCGTTTGTTACCCATTACAACGTGCTACCACCCCAACTGGTAGGTTCACCGGAGAGTGATGTCAAGGCCAAAAAGGGTGTGTAGAACATGATGTAGCTTGTGAGTCGTGACTGAAAACTGTATACCTGCCAAAGATGTTTACTGCTGGAAGTCCTGGCGCGTGCCATTTAAGGTTCCCTTTATACTGTAGTCTGTAGAGCTATGGTGTATGCATATGGTCGGAGAGAGATTTTTCTTGTGGTTCATCAGTGTAGGAGGCCCCTTATGTGAAGGCAGTAAAATATGATCTTAGGTAGAGATCGAACATGAACAAAAGTCTGAAGATCATTTGTATTCGTTGTTCCATTGAATGCCTTGCCTGTAAATGCAATTAGCAAATCTTTTCGGTGCTTAAGAAACCAGTGGACCTATGGTTCCTGATGGAGTGATGGGCGGATGTGGAAAGTGGCGTGCAAATTGACCAGCTCATTCCTTTTCTTAATTTATCACACCCACAAACGCGATGTTTCTCAGGTATTAATAAGATTAATCCATGCGTCACTCAACCAAGTCGTTGTAGTATAGTGGTGAGTATTCCCGCCTGTCACGCGGGTGACCCGGGTTCGATCCCCGGCAACGGCGTTATTTTTTCTTTTTCCTTGGTTTTTTTTGTCAGGCTAGTTGGTAGCTGTTTCGCTCTATTTGTATTTATTTTTGTTAGACGCAAACCAAAATGATACGCTTCTATTTTTCCACGTACACTGTAACTGTTCGCGGCCTAGAAGTCAGAACAAGTCGCCGTCTCAATTCTAGGCGCAGAATCAATCGTGAAAGTTACATGTCAGGCACTTCCATCCTTTTTGAAAACAACATATGACGAGGAACGATGAAATTTCGATAGAAAAAAAAATCATGGAAAGAGAACATTTTCTCCACCAAAATGCTTTGCAAAAACTGATTCACTCATCCGCTCCCCATCATCGTAACGCTGTGAAAAAACACACTCGAGCAAGCTGTTTCGCGTGTTCTCTCCTATAACTGAACAGTTTTTCGTTCGCCTCATTATCGAAGGCCTTCAATCAACATGGATGAACTGCAGGGCTCTAGTTACGAAGTTAGCCAAAAGCCGCGGCATACGGGTTCGATCCCCGGCAACGGCGTTATTTTTTCTTTTTCCTTGGTTTTTTTTGTCAGGCTAGTTGGTAGCTGTTTCGCTCTATTTGTATTTATTTTTGTTAGACGCAAACCAAAATGATACGCTTCTATTTTTCCACGTACACTGTAACTGTTCGCGGCCTAGAAGTCAGAACAAGTCGCCGTCTCAATTCTAGGCGCAGAATCAATCGTGAAAGTTACATGTCAGGCACTTCCATCCTTTTTGAAAACAACATATGACGAGGAACGATGAAATTTCGATAGAAAAAAAAAAAATCATGGAAAGAGAACATTTTCTCCACCAAAATGCTTTGCAAAAACTGATTCACTCATCCGCTCCCCATCATCGTAACGCTGTGAAAAAACACACTCGAGCAAGCTGTTTCGCGTGTTCTTCTCCTATAACTGAACAGTTTTTCGTTCGCCTCATGATCGAAGGCCTTCAATCAACACGGATGAACTGCAGGGCTCTAGTTACGAAGTTAGCCAAAAGCCGCGGCATAGTTTATACTTTATTTTTTTGCGAGGATGTCTGAATATTTTTTTGCGAGGACGAGATGCATAGTATGGTTGGGTCGCGTTTACAGTTAACTCTGAACCATCCCCGTACGCCTCAATCTGATGATACCACTACCTCTGGCTAGCCCAGGCCACCGTGCAAGGCAAGCGAAGCCGCCCCAGCGGTTTGAACTGATCACCGGATGGCATGGAACGGGGAAGAGGAAGCACATGGCGTTAAGCAATGAGCCCTGAAGCTTGTCGCGTCGCGTCTAAATTTATCGCCTAATCCAAAACCAAAATTACCAGTCATTCCAATCCCAACGTGAAGAGTGCCAGAAGCCCATAATGACCAACAGAACAGAGCAGTGAGAGGAGTCGAGCGTACGCCTAAACCAACGCATCCGACCGTCGCTTTCGTTCCCATAACATCCAGCACGCCACGTCGCCACTCGAGCCCGTCCGCCCCCTCCACATCGATCGCCTCGTCCTCCTGCCCGTGTCCTTCCGCGCTGCCTCCTGCTCCTTGGTGCGCGCCACTCCCTTGCCAAGCGCCAAAACCTCCGCCAGCACGCGCCTCCGCCGCGACGACAGCGGGGGGCAGCGCATGGAGGAGCGTGCCACGGCGAGTGTCCGCGTGGACGGCGCGCCGGCGGAGGCGACGATGGGGGGCGGGGAGCTACGGTGGCGTCGCGCGGCCGGCGGCGGCAGCGGCGCGGCGGGGGAGCGGGCGCTGTCGCTGGAGCGCGAGGTGTTCGGGGTCGAGGCGAGGGGGAACGTGGTCGTCGTGAGGGCCTTCGTCGTGGCGGCGGGCGCGGGAGGGAAGGCAGCTGGGAGGCGGCGCAGGCGGGACTTCGTGCTCGAGATGGCCGGCGGCGAGGGCGCCGCCGCGGCCTGGGCCGAGAGGATGACACGCTGCCTCGACTCGTTCGGTACGTGTGCGTTTCAGTGCTCAGGCTCGACGGAAACTGCTCCCTTGTTTTGATTTCACCTCAAGCTAATCATGTCTGTGCTGAAAATTTCACCTGTAGGCCGGCCGAAGAGACTGTTCGTCTTCGTCAACCCATTTGGCGGCAAGAAATGCGCGAAGAAGATCTACGACGCGGAAATCAAGCCTCTGTTTGAAGCTGCTGGCGTGAGCATCACAGTGCAAGGTTCAGCATGCAAATGTGGACTGTTTTCCGTGAATTTTAGCATGGTTGTTGCGGTTATATTGATCCGTTTTGTTCGTGATCCGTTTCAGAGACCGAGTACCCGGGACACGCCCGGGAGGTGGCGTCTTCCCTCGACCTTGCAAAGTACGACGGCATTGTCTGCGTTAGTGGCGACGGTGTCCTCGTGGAGGTTAGTGACTGATTGACACGCCACAGCGTTTGCTGCCTGTGATCTGAAAGATTGCCTAAAGAAATACTATGTTACCTGAAAGTGTACAGAACTAACAGTGATGCAGGCATTAGCATGTTTTCCTGTTTTTCAAAGCTTGTGACTGTTAACATCTGCGAGGAGAGATGTAACATGTTGCGATTATTATGCAAATCAGGTTCAGATTTGCTTCTCATGCTGTGATTTCTGACGTAGGTAGTGAATGGAATTCTTCAACGAACAGATTGGAAGGAGGCGATAAAGATGCCAATTGGGGTTGTTCCAGCAGGTACGAACAATGTTAACTAAAATATACTAGCACAAGAAAATTCTGAAAGCGACCAAACAGGCCCGGTCCTGTCATGTGTGCAGGTACAGGAAATGGCATGGCTAAATCGCTCCTGCATGCTGCCAGTGAGACATGCTCGGTTTCGAATGCTGTATTTGCCATTATCAGAGGTCATCTCTCTATTCCTTTCTTTATCATCCAAAAAAAGTACATGAGTCCTGGGGATTTCATGTGGAAAGTCTTATGGAATACCAATTACTCATTATACACAGGTCACAAGCAGTCCTTGGATGTATGTACCATTTTGCAAGGGGAGAAGAAATTTTTTAGTGTGTTGTTGATGACTTGGGGTATGCAGCAAACTTGATAAAATAGAGACAAATTTTAAGCGAATTTTCTGATAGTTCTCTGATTAGCTTCTGAAAAAAAAAACGAAAACGTCTTAGGTTTGGTGGCTGATATAGACATTGAGTCTGAGAGATACAGGTGGATGGGAAGTGCACGCATCGACTTCTATGTATGTACTGAACCATTTCCATTTCTTGGCAGTTCTTTCGTCTATCATATCTGAAATTTACATAGTTACTCTTTCACTGAATAATTTAGTTATGAGTTTGCATCCAAATGCTTCTTGTTCTATCTATTCCTGAATTTGTATCCAAATGCTTGCTGACATCATTTACACTTGTTAATTACGACATGTAATGCATTGCTCGTTCTGGCTTCAGAAAGTTACATTCTGAGTTTCTTTTCTTTGCTGTTTGGGAATTGATGTCTGAACTCGTAACAAGTTCTAGCCTTGTTTCAGGCTGTGGTTCGCATAATGAACTTGCGAAAATACTGTGGAAGTATTCAGTTTGTACCTGCCCCAGGCTATGAGGAATATGGAGAACCCATCAAGCAATTCGAGAATTGCATGGTAGAGTTTCTGGAGCAAAATGGAAAATCCCATCCGTCTTCTTATCCAGGTCCTTCGGTTGAGTTCCAAGCTTTAGACTGGAGATTTGTTGATGGTCCATTTGTTGCAGTTTGGATAAACAACGTGCCATGGGCTGCCGAGGATATCATGGCAGCTCCTGAGGCAAAGGTAACTGGATAGTTTGATCTAGCAACAGTAGTTTTGTTTTCAAGGGTCACGTTTACCTTTTCTATTTCAAAACCTGCGCTTAGCTACTGTGTTCATTTGCCCGATGCAGAAACGTGTCAAAGGCTAAATACTTATCTTCAGTTACTAATTTTTTTCATAACCAAGGTTTCATGTTGGTTGTACGCGGAAATGAATCCTCCGCACCAGCTTTAAGCAGTAAAATAAATAAATAAATGCAGGCTTAACCATCAGAATAATTTTGTGATTCTGCATGGTTGGCATAGAAATACTTATGCACCACTTATTTGAGCGTTCAGTTTCATTTACTCCTGAAGGAGCTCATTTTATCAGTCTTTATTTAGTATATCCAACTCAAGGAAGCTGAATGTTGTGCTTGCGGTGCAGTTCTCAGATGGCTATATGGATGCAGTCATACTCAAAGATTGTCCAAAGGCCGATCTTTTGGCACTACTGATGAAGATGGGCGATGGGAGCTATATCAAATCGCCATTCGTTACATATCTCAAGGCTAGTTATCTCATCCAATGACATCATTAGCGTATTGCAACATGCGTAACATTCTTCCAAAGTAAAAACATGTTATATATGTCACTTCAACGTTCTGTATCATGAGTCAGGTCTTACTGTGACTTCTGTAGGTGAGAGCTTTTAAATTATCACCAGGCCAGCTTGTTGAGAACCCAAAAAGGGGTGGCATTGTAGACGTGGACGGCGAGGTGATTGCTAGAGGAGAAGGAACGTACGGCAAAAGCCAACATCAAGATGTGATGGCTTATGGCCCTCATATTCAGCTGACAGTGCACCAAGCATTGGCTACCGTATATTGCCCTAAGAGAATCCGGTGAAGAAAAAAAAACTCATATAAGTAGAGAGACGTTAAAAGCCATTTAGGTAAAAGTAATCCGCATATATAGTTTGTACAGTCTTGATCGTTTTGTTCTCTTCACTGGAATATAGATTCAGAAAGTAGGCACATGATAATTCCTTCAGAATCTTGTGTCGGAGATTTGCTTAATGCAACTGAATGCATTTCTAGGTAACCACAGATTGAGTCAGGCACCTAATCGGAGGCCTAACTCCGGCACCTTACTTACAGAGTATTGCAAATGCTTATGGTGATATCAAAAGTTACATACCAGTTAAGAACTATCACTCACTACTCGCAACAACACAAACCAGGAAAGGAAATCACGACTGTCTAAACAAGAACGGACATAACACATTCTGCCACCACGACTTCATTTTGGACCAAAGGATCTTTTATCCAAAAGAAATTTCAAAGTTGGAGGAGCACACGAGATATCGCAGTTACAACTACTGCCGGTACCAACCAAAAGAACAGAGTGAAAAAAAATAGAGCAACATCTAAATTTAGACGACAGATGAGGGAAAACGAAACGGTGCCTGATACAAACCAACAGGGAACTGATACAGCCCCTCTCGTAGCCGTAGGCCTGGGTCAGTGGCAGGTGCGCTAGAGGAGAGGAGGCAACAGGGCCGTGCAGGATGGGATCACAATGCCGCAATGGAGGATAGAGAGTTGAACTGGTGCATGAATTCCGGACACTCCACATGGTAAAATTAGGTGGAGACAAGGTATGCAGGGAAGGGATCTCAGAGCAGCTGTTGGCAACATGCATTTGAAAGATCAGGACTAGCTGAAATAACTTTTGCAGAAAGTTAACCCTTGAAAATAAATCAGTGGAACAGTTACCTTTCCATTTATGTCTGGTTGCAAATCTGAAGCACGTTCAACGGAATTGCTTCCAGCGGATATGGGCAATCTTTGGCCAGCTTTCTCCATCAGGTGCTCGGCAGCTCTCCGTCAGGAGGTCACAATTGTATATCGTTATGCCCTGGAGGGAGCATGGCAGGTCTGGTAACGATGATATGTTGGGGCACTGGTGGATGTAGAGTCTCTTCAAACTCGAGAGACACTTCAGGTTTCTTGGCAGGGACTTCATCTTGCATGCAAACAATGATAGTTCCTCGACAGACGAGAACTTTGCAGGTTCTTCAAAAGAAAAGGATGGCTCCTCCCATAATTTAAGAGTGAGAGACACCGGAACTGTAAAACCTTCAGACGAGAGCATATGGCTTAGCAAAACAGAGCTGCTAACACAGAGATTCCTTTGGACACGAAACTGCGAGATGCCCTCGAGCTTCGGAACATCTCTCAGAGAAACCTCGAGAAATTGCAGGGAAGACAAGCCTTCAAGAAAGCACAGGTCCTGGACACCACAAATTGATAGTGATGTAAGTGACGTTAAATGACCAATTGATAATGAAGTGGAGCTCCTGCAGTCTTGAATGTGAAGATATTTCAGGCATGGCAAGCCGTTACTCAATGAATCAGCAGCTAGGATGCAGTTTTGTATGTTGAGTGACCCAAGGGACAAAGGCATATATTCTGCTCCACGTGCCAGCTCTAAAGAAGGGCAGAAACAGAGACTAAGAACTGAAAATGAGGCAGCAACTCGTAAGCCCCCTAATGATCTGAGGCACCAGCAATCGCTAATAGACACGAATTTAAGCGCTGTCAAAAGTTGAAAGACCTCTTCTGACGGGAGTGCCGTTAAATCCATAATCTGTTTCAATGACAAACTGTGCAATGAAGTAAGCCCACCAACACAACTGGCCAAAGCTCCATCTGTAATACTGCATGAAGAAAGATGAAGTATAGAAAGTCCTGTCGGTGGAACCAGTGGCAGTCCGATACTCCGCCCATAGATGAGTTTGATCCTCTGCTCATGGCAACTTAGCCATGCATTGATTATACTTTCTTTCGCCAATATTTCATCTCTTCCCTTTTCGACAAAGCTTTTAATGGTTTCAAGATGTTCAGATACATCATCATCCATCAAGGTCATTAACCGCTTCAGACAAGAATGTTCATCTGACAGTACACTCCTGATATTTGATCCTGAATCCACCTCCCAGAGCAAAGCGAGTTGTGATGCCAAGTGATCTGACCTCATCGGGTTTTCTCTCTGACCATGCTTCTGCAACTCGTCATTGGTGATAAACATAAGCAGTGGGCACTGGCTAATTGATAATTCTTTAAGGCCGGCTGGAAGACAAGGTAACGCCTTCAGATTTGGAACATTATCAAGTTTCAGATAGTGGCAATGCCTAAGGATCTTGGCCTCGTGTGGTAAGCCTTCTAACACAGGGCAATTAACAAGCTTAAAAGATCTGAAACTCTCAAAATAGGAACCATCAAGTAACCAGCTTGGATACGAGGAGGATTTGTAACCTTCAATTTTGAGGCCATTCAGCTGAGGTGGTGGCATCAGACCTTCCAGGATCTCCAAATGTTGAATGTCCTCTGTTTGGGAGCAACTCTCTTCAGTCCAGATAAGGCGCAAATTTTCAAGGTGTCTTTTCTGATGAAGCGCTGCCCCCAAGGCTTCCTCTTTTCCTGTGACAGCTTCTAGATTTGTAATACGTAAACCGCCACGAAGCTCATTCATGTTCCTGAGCTGATGCAGCTCATATCCCTTTTGCTTTTTCACACAAAACGTATCTAGTCGTTGGGCTGACGTTAGCCTGCCAATGTTTGGTGTTGAAAACGTGCCTCCTTCTCCATGAATCTTTAGATGTCGTAGCTTTCTCAAATTGCAGAACTGCCCAGGCAAATCTTTTCCTTGGATGTGTGAAGCGAGAAACTGTAAGTGGAATAGAGTGTACAATGATACAGGCAATTCGGAAATTGAGGTTCTTAAGAGGTTCAAATACCGAAGGTGCTTCAACTCACAAATAGATTCAGGCAACTTGCTTCTATTGTAAAAGCACAGATGCAGTACACGCAACCTTTTCAAATTCTGCAGTAACACACGAAAAAGATCACTTACATCATCAACCAGTGGTTCGAGGCAAATTATTGTACGTAGATGATGTAGCTTGCATATATTTTGCTTATGCCGTATCATACTCTTAACATGAATAGATAGATGCCTAACTGTGAGCGGTATTTCTGCCTTATCATCGTCTAATCTGAAACAATCTTCTCTAGAGAGTGATTCTGCCAAATCATGAAGGAGATCATGCATAGTATAGGCATAAGTATTTACCCCCTTCCCTTCATAAACTGGTTGAAAGAATGATCCAGAGATCAGCTCATTAATGTAATCACGTCCAACATCTTCGACGCTCCTATTGCAGTCGCATGATTCGACTAGTCCCTCTGCAACCCAAAAATGTACCACCTGATCAATACCATAACTGTGGCCTTTTGGAAATAAGCTGCAATGTGAAAAGCACCTTTGTAGACGTGGGTCTAATTTCTCATAACTCCACAAAAGAGCTCTCATGGGTTCGCTTAAGTTTTTAGTTCTCAAAGCGTCTCTCCATGAACTGATTTCCTTTTTTCTGCTCAAGTGTGAGCCCACAACTTTTGCTGCCAAAGGTGATTGTCCAAGACGTTCAGCTATCTCTTCTCCAATCTCTTCTAGCTGCACTTGCAACTGCTGATCTCCAACTTCCACTCCAGAGAAAGCATGATGTTTGAAGAGTGCCAAAAACTCAGCATTCTTCAGGTCTTCCAAACGAACCACTTCTTCGCAGCAAAGAGCAGCTGGAAATGTATCCCGTCGAGACGTTATCAAAACTTTGCTTCCCTCCTGATGAGAAACCAGAGGTTCTAGCAGTAGGCCCCATTCCCTCTCATTGCTGGATCCTTCAAACCACACATCATCCAAGACGAGCAGGAACCTCTCTGACTTTTGCAGTGTGTCTCTTAATCTGCACTGGAGGGTATCGATGTTGTCAACACGTGGGCATTCCTCATTTGTTGCAGACTCGATTAACTCCCGTGTGTGACGATGAACATCAAGCTTGCGTGAGATGCAAACCCACATCCTGACATCAAAATGATCCTTTACCCTGCCATCATTGTAGACATACTGTGCCAAGGTGGATTTACCAGCACCTCCATGTCCAACAATAGCCACACCAGAGTAGCTAGTTGAGTTGGCCCTTGCTGCAGTCCTCTTGGTAAGAAGATCAATTATACGATCACGATCCATGTCGCGACCAAACACTTTAGGAGGCTGTAGTGATGTGGTCGGAGGAACAGTTGCTGTTGCTACAATGGGGCCAGCTGCACAATTATGACCAGCAGCTGGTAGTGGTAAGCCAAGAAGCTCACGGAAGTCCTTGGCTTTCACCAGGATGTCCTTCAGCTCATTCAGCTTGCGAATGATCCTTTTGTTTTCAGGGAGCAAGTTACGCGCCCTGCTTGCTGTAGCACGAAAAGGCTTCAGAATAGTTGATTTAATGGAGGAGTCATCATCTCCCACCGAGGAATCATCCCCACTCTTCGCCTTGCGCTTGAGGAGGTAGTACTCGTGCTCATCCAGCAGGTCCTCAGCGCTGTAGAAGGCTTCTTTGAGCTTCTGGAGCCATGCCTTCAGGTCTTCCCTGTGGGGGCTCTTCTCGGCGGCTTCAATCACCAGGTTGAAGTGTGGCAGGACTGTGGTCTCCAGTTCTTGGAGCTCCCGTGCCATGTCCACGCCCAGGTAGGTTGAAGCGTCAGCGAGGAGCTTGTTGATAATCGGTGATGCTGCCCACCGTAAGCCGGTCAATGCCATGTCCGCCATGGAACTGCAGTAGTATGTGCCTCCCCTGCTTCTGCAAATGAAGAGATCTTGGATGTAAGTGTTTGCAGAAGAAAAGCAATACAACAAAGAAATGGTAATAGCACGAGATGTTGGGATATTTGCAGGGATCTGAAACCTGCTGAAAGACGAGATTGATTGGTGAACTGCAGCCGAGATAATAAACAGAACCTACAAGCAGATTATCTTTTCTTTCCCATGCGTGAATGGAAGCACGAAAGGAAGAGTGGGAAAACAGGCTACAATACAGCTAACGAGTAAATAGACAGAACAGGAGGAAGAGTTGAGAGCTTACACGGAAGGAAAAACTGAAGGGCGGCCGGAGACAGAGGCCCGGGAGCCTTCGACGAAGAGGGATTCGAGGTCGCCGGAGCAGTGAACTTGGCCTCTCTGGAGCAAAGCGCTGTACTGCTCGAGGAATGAGACGCGGGACTCAACGGAACAGCCAGGCTGTCAGCTACGGATCTGACCCAGCGACAGCGATACGCTCCCGACAAAGAAAGACGACTGGTCGTCGACGTGGTCTGCGGAGGCTAGCCCATGTTGATAGCCACTGACTGACGATCGAAATGATTGTTCTAGACAAGTTGCCCTCGGCGGATACCAAATGGTGGGCGGAGAATTGCAGCGCTTTGCGGGCGGCGTCCCCTCCTCTCGTCGCCGTCCCGCGAATGGATCAGATTTCCCGAATCGAGCTTGGCGGTGCGGCGACGGCCGATTCCCTAGCCTCGGCCCGCTGGGGGGGGGGGGGGGGGGGGGGTAGTGGCTTTCTGCTTGTTGCTCGCTCGCTGCCGTGGAAGCCATGGCTGGCAATCGCAGGCGCCGGCGCAACAGCGGCTGTGGTGGAAGTGGGTACGATTTGGGATCCAATCCGCGCCCTTTTTCTTTGACTGTTGTTGGGTTGCAGGCCTACAAGGCGCTGCAGCAGGCCGTCGGAGATGCCCGCCCGAATCCGGCCGGATAGCAGCAGGCTGGGCCTGGCGTCGGGCATGGTGGCAACGCAGCCCAGCGGGCGGTAATCCTTTCCGGCGGGGCCGCGGGGGATTCCTCTCCATCTTTTCAGCCCAAGCAACTTGAGTAGTACTCCGTACTGTACTAGTATTGAGATACGCTCAACTACGCGTACCCACCAAACTTACATTTACTTTCCTCCGTGTTCTCCCTCGTAAGGTTCAGTTTCATCGTATAATTCGACAATTGATTATTTCTGTTTGACCAACATAACGTTTCAAAACAAATGTTACACTATATTAGCATAATATAGCTCTCAACGTATGCTGATGGAACATGCCCGTCAAACCAATCCGTCTAGTATCATGTACTATTCATGTACAGATCTGAATCAGCTTGTTTAAGTTCTCCGTTGGAAAATAGGCACGCGATAGTTTCCGGTGACAATTTTACCTGACTCAGAGCAACCTCCAGAGGTTGGCATGAGAGTTGAGGCCTTATTTACACACCTCCAAATATAAATTGGCCTCTGTATGAAAACTAATCGAAGGCAAATGATGAGTACTAAGGGGGTGTTTGGGAGAGCTCCACCTTGAAAAAATAGCTCCAGCTCCACCAGCTTCATTTTTTACTAGCTCCACTCCACCATCTTTAAAAAAAGTATGGAGCATGTGTACATGTTTGGCTGATGAGATAGCTCCAGCTCTAGAATAGGATATTTTTGTGCAAATTGTCCATTGTACCCCTGTGTTGTGGGACCCACACGTCAGTAGCACAGCCCCCTCCTCTCATCCTCCCTTCCTCTCTCTCTTGTGCCATGGCCGGTGCCCAAGGCAGGGCGGCGCCGCCCGGGCCGGAGGGGAAGAAGGTCGGCCGCCTCCTGGATCGGCGGGGAAGGGATGCTCCGCCGCCGCCTGGCCAGAGTTGAAGGCGGATGGCCGGAGTTGAGGCTGGCAGGCAGGGCCGGGGGCGGCGTTGGCGGCCGGACCTCCACCCCCGCCGACCAAATCCACCGGCTCCTCCCAACCAAATCCAAATTGACGTTCTCCCGACCTTCCTAACCCCTTGAGCCACGTCCTTGATGTCTCCGTGTCGCCGGACAACCCCTACATGGCCGGAGATTGAAGATCTCGCGGATGCCATTGTTGTCAACGCCCAAACCTCCACCTCGCCGTCGACCCCCACCTTCCGGCCCTCCTCGATGCCCTCAATGTCGAACGTCGTCGTCACGTGCTCCGCCATGTCCTCCTCCGATTGCGGGAGCTCCACAATCGCCTCGAGCTCCTTGAGGCAGGGGCGCTCCCCTGCGCCAGCAGGCACGGGCAGCTCGCGGACGTCATTGGTGTGAGGGTAGGCGGTGCTGTGTGCTGGCTGGGAAGGAGTGGAAGGGGCCGGTGCGGCTCCGGCAGGCAGCTCCGGTGGGCGACGGCGGCGGTCGATGGCGACAGAGAGCGGCGGCGAGAGAGAGAGCAGGCGGACTGGAGGGTGGAGGCGTCGGGGAGGAAGGGGTGTCGGTCGTTTTATTTTTTACCGAAGCGGTACGTGTGTAACCAGTGGCATGGTAGGTAATTACCCACCATCTCCATGAGGAGGTATGTATTTGATGTTTTTGGAGCACCCCTTGAGGTACTCCAGAAAAAAGGTGGAGATGACCTCATCTCCAACTTTTTTTCTGGAGATGGAGATGGTGGAGCTCTACCTGTTTGGCTATAAGTTTTTTGGAGATGGTGGAGTGGAGCTATTTTTAGAGCTCTAGAGCCCTCCCAAACACCCCCTAAGTACAAGAGCAAGCCTCGCCGATACGTCATAGAATGAGGAAAGACGACTTCAGTGTGTTCAACAAATTCGTACGAAGTTGTGCGCAAACTGATAAACTGCATACTCAAAGTAGGCATGTAGCTGATCATTTGCGTGGCCAGAAGAAGAAAACAGCAGAATCCTGACTCACGAGTCACGAACCAGCGGTAGGGGCACTCGACGAAACGAGGCGATGGAAGGGCCGCCACGAGCACGAGGCGGTAGGCGTCGACGCGTTCGTTTCTGCCTTATGATTGGTGGCTGCTTAAAAGAGAAACAAAAAAGAAGGGAACTTTGAGTGTAAAAAAGCAAATGAAACAGACGCCTCACCCCCAAAAAAAATTGAATGAAATAAACATTAAGCGTCTCACAAGAAAAATGAATGAATGAAATGAAGTGGTAAGAGCATCTCCAAGAGTCTCTCTTTGAGTCTCTTGGAATGGCTTTTAGAGAATTGCACTCTTAGAATACATCCCCTCTTGTTTATTAGTTTTAAAGATTTTGATTAAAAAGAGATTCTCTAAATCCTTTTCCTATTTATTAGTTTTAAAAGCAACTCTAAGGGATTCTCTAAATCTTTTTTCTAAAGCAACTCTTGGAGTCACTCTTGGAATCCATCGCCTCGCCTTGGAATCCATCGCCTAAAAGCAACTCACGAGTCACTCTTGGAATCCATCGCCTCGCCTTGGTAAAAGCAACTCTAAGGGATCTTCTCTAAATCCTTTACTATTTATTAGTTTTAAAGATTTTGATTAAAAAGGTACCTTCCTACAGCCTCTCTATTTGGTTATTCAAACATAGTCGCTCTCTGTTCCGGATTTCTCGCTAGCTAAATATAAAAAAGACAATAGCTAGTGTATGCAAGATATAGAAAAGCTATTGGAAAATAGAAAGATATAGAAAATGATTTTTATGTAAATGACTATCTAAATGATGATTTAGAGAGTGAATTTGTGAATTTTAAAGAGACTCTTGAAGATAAGTTGTTTATTGATAGAACACATTAGTGGAAGCTAACCTCTTGTCGAGAATGTGAAGCGCGATTCATTCTATGCGCCTCCGACGGATATGCGCAATCTTTGACCAGCTTTCCCCATTAGGTTGGCAGCTTTCCTTCAGGAGACCAGAGCTTATTATTGTTATTTGCCTTACAGAAGTCGGAAGATCTGGTAAGTGGTAATGATGACAAATTAGGGCAGTCGTAGATTGCGAGGCTCTCCAGACAGGATAAGCGGCTCATCAAACTTGTTGGCAGGCAATGGATTCCATAGCTACTGAAGAACAGGTGTGTGACAGCTGCCAAATTCTCAGACCTTGCGAACGAAATGGATGTCTCGTTGCCCTTACTAATCGTTAGCTGCGGTGGAATTATAAAGCCTTGGAGAGAGAGTATGTCATTGAGCATTACAGTACTGCTAACGCAGAGTGACTTTTGTAGACGACATGTTGAGATGCAGTTGGCATAGAGCTTTGGAACATGTACCAGACTTAACTCATGAAGATGCTACCGAAGAGGCACTTCTCCTCCTTTCTGCTACTGATCTGCTGGCAGCTTTGGAAGCATCGCAACAACCTCGTCTTTGAACGCGTAGCGCCGACCCTCTCCCACTTCTGGACATCGTGCAAAGAAGATGCACGACTCTGGAGCCACCGATGGAAGGTCGCCGACCGACAAATTGCCGAGTCCTGGTGTACGCTATTTCCCCCCATGTAATACACCGGTTGCACTTTAGCTACCTTCTCCTTTTACCAAAAGGCTGAAAACTTCAGATGTAATAGCTCTTGGCTTGCTCAAAGCCCATGAATGAAATCAGGTGGGGACACTCTCCCCCCCGTTGACCCTCAAAAAAAAAAAAAAAAAACTCATGAAGATGCAGGGAATACAACCCTTCGAGCATGAATAAGTCTGGCAAATTACTCAGTGCACTACGGGAAAACGTCCGTTTGCCGTGTGCTCCTACGTGAGAGTGACTTCAGGGAGTTCAGATGGCCAATCCGTAAGGATGTACTTGTAGAGCAGCTGGACTCGACTGCAAGATCACCGGCAATCATACATTCAGATATACGTAGTTCCTCAAGTGACAAGGGCATAGATTCTGCTTCACGTGCCAACTCTAAAGAAGGGCAGCAACTTAACTCAAGAAACAATATGGGATGCCAAGTGATCCGTTGTCATCATTTTTTCCTTTACATCATGCTGTTTCAGTTCGCCATTGGCAATGAACGCAAGTAATGGACACTGAAATAAAAAGAGTCCCAAGGCCTGTCGGGAGAGAAGGAAGTGTCCTCAGATTTGGGACATTACACAGGCGTAGTTCAGAGCAATCCCTAAATATCTCAGCACTGAGTGGTATACATTGTAAAGCACTGCAATTTGAAAGATCAAAAGAACTCAAATTCTCAAAATAGGATCCCTCAAGTAGCCAGCTTGGATATGTGTCAGATTTGTAACCATGGAGTCTAAGACGCCGCAGTCCTGGCGGAGGCATCAGTCCTTCTAGAACCTCCAAATGAACACTATCTTTTCCATGCAGGTCATGCTCAGTACTCCAAACAAGATCCAAAAAAGAAGATGGCTTTTCTGATGTAGCTTCGATTCAACAGCTTCGTCCTTTCCAGTGACATTCTCGAGATTTGTGATACGCATCATGCCACCAAGCTCGTTCATGTCCCTCAGCTGCCGCAACTCATATCCCTTCAGCTTCCCCACCTTAAATATTTGAAGTTCTTGTAACGAAGTTAATTTCCCAATGTTAGGAACTTGAGGCATTTCTAAATCACCAGCAAATGCAAAGTTTACATCAAAATATGCTCCCAGATACCGCAGATAAACCAAATTGCAGGTTTTATCAGGCAAACTCTTAACATAGCAGTTTAATAGTAGTATTTGCAAGTGGTAGAGAGTACACAAGGATTCAGGCAGTTCAGAAATTGACGTTCCAATGAGGTTCAGATACCGAAGGTGCTTCAGCTCGCCAACAGATTCAGGTAACTTGCTTCTGCTGGAAAAGGACAAATACAATACACGTACCTTCTTCAAGTTCTGCAATACCTCGTGGAAAACATCATTTACATCATCCACAAACGGCTCTCTGCAGATAACAGTGCGTAGATTTGGTAGTTTGCAGATACTTTTCTTATGCTGTATGATACTCTCAACAAGAATAGATAGATACCGAACACTACATGGTATTTCAGTCACCTTATCATCTTCTAATCTGAAGCAGATCCCTCTAGACAGTTCCTCTGCCAAATCATGTAGGAGATCATGCATAACGTAGTCGTAAGAAATTGGTTGAAAGAATGAGCAAGAGACCATCTCATCAAAGTATTCCCATCCAATGTCTTCCATTCTCCTTTTCTGGCTGGATGAGTCAACAAGTCCCTCTGCCATCCACAGATGAATCAAATCACTACCGAGGTACTTGTGACCTTTTGGGAATAAGCTACAATACATAAAGCACCTTTGTAGACGTGGGTCTAACTTCTCATAACTCCAGAGGAGAACTTTCTTGGGTTCGGTTAAGTTTTTAAACTTCAGAGCATCCTTCCATAAAGCAACATGCTTTTTCTTACGAGGTCTTCTTCGGTGCTCTATACTACCCTATGGTAGTATGCAGTATGGAGGAATGGACAATTTTGTAATTAGACTGTAATATAATTTTTTATTGGAGCTCCTAACTTAAATGAACATATGTGTGAAAAAAATAAATATATCGGACCAAATGAGTATAAAAATAAAATAATTTTTCTCATAATACCCCTATACCACTATATTACTCGATCTATACCACATTATATCACATGTTAAAAATAATTTTTTCCCATAATACCCCTATACTACTATACTACTCGACTTATACTACCTTATACTACACGTGAAGGTCTAGTAGTATACAACTGATTTGGACCGTCAGATCCTTTTATACTGGTCCTTTTTAACACCAGTATAAGGTAGTATGGAGCACCGAAGAAAACCTCTTTCTTACATAGTTGGGAACCCACAACTTTTGCTGCCAAAGGCGATTGCCCAAGATTTTTAGCTATCTTCTCTGCAATCTCTTCTAGCCTGTCATGCAACCCCTGATCTTGGAGTTCTGCTCCAGAGAATGCATGGTGTTTAAAGACTGACAAGAACTCCGCATCTTCAATGTTCTCCAAGCGAACGACTTCATTACAGTGAAGAGCAGCTGGCAGTACACTTCTTCTATTTTTTTTTTAGAACGTGTATAGCACGTTTTTTCATTAAGCGGAAGAGAGTTTTACAACGAAGCGACTTTGAGAGACCCTCAAATCGCAAACATACAACACAAAACGAAAACGAAAGCTAAACAGACGAAGGAACCAAACGACCTGGGCAACTTAAACTAGAAAGAAAAGCTCCTACGCCTAACCCACAACGCCTGCCAACCTAGCCAAGACAAAGCTACTACGCCTATCGAAAAGATACAACACCGCCACGATCACCTAAAGCCACAAGCAGCAACATCGGTGGCAAAGCATCCACCAAGCACAGAGACAAGGCGGCCAAGCATCTGCCCGGGAGCAGCAGAGGTGGCCAAGCATCCACCAAACGACGGCAACGAGACCGCCAGCGAAGAGAAGAGCGACAACCCACGAACAAATGACGACCAAAGGTGGCAAGGCATCCACCGGACAACAAAGGCATGGCGGCCAAGCATCCGCCTAGAACGACAGAGGTGGCAAAGCATCCACCAAACGACGCAAAAGCATCCGAGAGCATAGCAAGAGGGCGGCAACGCATCCGCCAAGAGACGACGACCTAGGCAATCGTGGTGATGTTGATAAGGCAAGAAGATAGGTGTAGACCTGTGGGAGGGATAAGCACCACAACCACACGCACGTCACCGAGCGACTAGCAAACCGAGCTGGGGAGGCAGAGCGGGAGGGTCATGCAGGACGATGCCTTCACGAAGGGAGCGACTTTAGCGCCGCCATCGTCCGACTGTCCGTGGCGGAGCAGTCCAAGTCTTCACCTGGCGAACCAAATGGGTTTGGAGGCCACAACAACGCCTCCAGCGAGGTAACTACGTCAAAGAACGCAGCCGTTGTCGGTACCGGCGAACACCGGCCCTAGCTGACCTTTGTGAAATCTCCGGGCGTGGAAAAACCTTCTTGGTCAGGAAACACGCAACTGTCACATCATCTTCGTCGTTGCATGTGCATGGCATGGTAAAAAACACCCAGCAACTGCCGCCACGTTTTTACCATTTATTAGGCAAAACAAGCAACCGCGATGCTCATACCGGTCTTAATTGCGATTTGCGACGAGATTATCCACGGGTATAACAAGTTGGGGGGAACTTTAGTGGTGGCGTCGACAAGGAAAAGGATATATAGGACCCCAGCCACGAAGCAAAATTCCTATTCGCGAGCTTGGATGATAGAAGAGCTAGCGCACCGAATAATCTGCTCTGGAGGTGCGTGCCCTTGCTCACAAGCAAGGGGAGGGAGATTCGGATTCCTTGCGATGTGACGAAAGCATCGCCTCCTTTTTCTCACGACGCCCGTGCGCCGGTGCTGACCTGGTGCTTGTAAAGAAAGGGATCGGAATGTTCAGAGATCGGACATGTCTAGCTGAAAAGGTGGTGCCGAAAGTTCATGCCGACAGTGTGGCGACATTGTCATGGCTCCATTCCATTTGGTGTGCGGCGGCGGATGCCCCCGGCGGCCCGACGACGACTTCTCTAAAACGTTGATTTGATTGATCGCTCGACGGGCTCAACCTGGTTACAGTGGTTTGTGACCAACAAGGCTCTCTGTTCTGTAGTAGAGTCAGGAGGTCCGCTGAGGGCGTCTGGGTTGATGGGCCGGCGAAGAGGGGTCGTTCTGGCCTTCTTTCTGTCTGGGCCTGTCTAGGCGCGAGCGGCTTGCAGGTATCACGCGGGATTTTGGTGGTTTTGCCTTGTGCGGCGAAAATTCTATACTATATGTTTTGTAAGATTTTTTCGAACCTGGATGGTCAGGATGCACGATCAATAGTTCAACACCTCTCGCCCTAACCAGTTGAGCGAGGCTCACTTCTAAAATATTGGTGGAAAAAGCTGAGTGTAAAAAATGTTGAGATTCAATATTTTTAAAAAATGTTTGTAAAAAAGTTAAGATTCAACAATTTTCAAAAATGATGGTCAACATTTTTGAAAAAAATCTTGAGGTTCAACATTCAGAAAAATAGTATAAGTTTATTTTTTTTTGAAAAATTGTTGGTCAACATTTTTATTTAACAAATTTTCAGTGAAATGTTGATGAGTTATTTCTTAGATGAGCCTTTATGGGCTTTATAGATGAGTTGTTTAACGATTTTCCACGGATGAAAAATGTTGGTCAATGTTGTTAAAAAAGTTGAGGTCCAAAGTTTTTGAAAAAATTGTACATTTGACAGAAAGTTGGTCAACATTTTTGTATCTAACATTTTCTAGTGAAATGTTGAAGGGCTCATATTCAACTAGCCTTAATCGACTTTTATAGATGAGTTACTAAAAATTCCCACTATATATTATATAGGAGCCTTTGGTGCCGGCCTGGTGCCGTGCGAGGCTGCTGTGACCCGCACCTCCCGCAGTGTCTGGTGCCTGCGGCCTGCCTGCCTGGTGGTGGGTTGCGTTTGGTGGTGGACTGGTGGATGGTGGTGCACTAGTGTGGTACTGTTAGGGATGAGTCAGATCAGATTTGGATAGATCCTATGCACGGGTTCAGATATTGTCGAATTCGAATGCAAAACAAATGGCAGATTCATGTTCGGGGATCTACTTGATTTGAATAATAGCAATTAACAAGTATCATTCACAATATTTATAGTTTTAGAAGAAAAAATCATATAAAACATACAATATTGATCGAATATAATACATGTAGATAAAGACTATTTCGTTAAAAAAGGTAATGAAAATACTATATTAAATATAGAAATATTAATATTTAAATATTAGTAAATAAATAAAGCGTATAAAACTAGTTTATAATAACAAGATAAATTATTTTGAAACAAAATTACATCAATAAATATGCATCCACTTATCATATTTTATAATAATAGAAATTTGAATTGGGATAATGAAAAACAAACTCGAATGCGTCCGCTTAAAATATCATATGAGAAACCAATGTGAATATGGATATCCATTTATCATATTTAGCAGGTGTTGTTGTTCTCTAGAGTTTGATTTCTGCACACAAGGATTGACTTATACAATAATATACTCAATTTGTGTTTTTCCTTTTTTTTTGGTTGTCAGTTCAATTTTATTTGACACTGGAGCTGCTCTAAGCCATGCGGATTACTACTTTGAGATAATTATGTTTTCTCTAATCACAAGGGGTAATATTAACCACGGGACACCTCTCCATACTTCTCACAAAGCTTCAGCGTATCCATAGGAACAGAAGGCAAAATTAGAAGGTTGTTGCTCAGTCAAAACACAACGGTATATGGATAAGAGAATATTCCAAGCGACCTCCATTGGAATCATAAACGTCTCTCTTTCAATTTATGTTTCACCAGGCCCCGTGCCAAATTGCAAATGTGCAGCAACGACACGTCCATGGGTTTCATCTCCGATTCGCCCGTCCCCTGTAACGACATTCCCAAGGCCGTGTGGGTTTTTATTGCCTTGGCAGGCTATAGCGTCTTCACTTTGTCGCGCTCAGCTTATTATAATACGAACCCTTTGCGCTAGCGAAGCTATAAGAAGGAGCGAACCAGACCTTTTGTTACAGCACCGTACCCAAGCCACCAGAGCACCGAGCACACCCCGAGCTTACCATACATTCCTCCTCTTCGTTCGCAATGGCCAAGCACGCCGCCGCCGCTCTCCTGGTCGCGTCCCTCCTCGTGGCCGTCGCCCTCGCCGGCGCCGCCGACGCGCGTAGGCCTCTCCGCGCGACGATCACCGTGAATCGCCTTGGAGTTGGAGGTAATAAAGCCATAAGTTACCGCGCTAGCTAATGATCATAGAGCTCGTGTATATGTCCTCGATCCGCCGCATGTATCGACCTGTTTTGTCAGGCTCTGACCTGCGGCCAAATTTTTCCTGCAGCTCGTCACGTGGTGAAGCCGCTGGAAGAGACCGATGCGGCGGTGCCGTCCCTGAGCTGCAGCAAGGTGCACGGGGTGCAGGAGGGCGAGTCGTGCTTCTCCGTGGCGCAGGGCTCGGGGCTCACCCAGGACGACTTCCTCGGCTTCAACCCCAACATCAACTGCGCCAAGGTCTTCATCGGCCAGTGGGTCTGCCTCGCGGCTACTCCCAGCGCCTGACGATGACTTCGCGATGATGATCTAGATCTCGTCCTATCTGCGTACCACGATCGATAGTGCTATGGTTACGAATAATAAGGAGGTTAATTTCGATTCTCTCGTGTTTACCTCCACAAGCCGCCAAATATGCTAATTGTGGCTGGCGGCGGTGTCACGATTTCCTGTATTCTGGGGTGATGCATGTGTGTGTCACTCTGACGTCTGCAACAGATTTCCATGAGAATGGTTTCCATCAGTTATCTCGCATGTGTTTCATTTCATTATGTGCAGTGCGCCGCGCGCGCGCGTTCTTACTTTCTTCCATCGTGTATGGCCAGGGTTATTATACCGGATTGCGTGGCCATCTAAGGGCAGTCCCAACCCAGACTCTACCCATAGAGTCCATATGTTCAGGACTCTATTATAAGAAATCATAGCCTCCAATGCAGATTTTGTATCTTGAAGTCTATCCAATCCCATGACCCACTTGTCTCTCTCACAGATGGTCTTGATTTGCGTGAAGACTTGGTTTCTTAGTTAGACTTGGTTTCTTCATTTTTTCTCTCTCTCTTCAATAAATGTTCTGTCACATCAGCATTTTGCTTACATGGCAGCATAATTAATGACTTTAGACTCTACGGTAGAGTGCATTGGGACTGCCCTAAAGTTGATGAAGTTCATTTGTATGCTTTCGAGGCTTTTCTTCAAGTTAATAAGCAATGCTACAAAGTCACACGTTTTTCAAATAGAAAGATTGTTCAATCAATCGTAACATGCATCGTTCCGGTAGTTAGTCCAATTGTCAAGGAAAGGACCCTTGTTTCTTTTATAATAATATCCAAATAAAAGGCATTTTATTGTCAAAGATAGGATGTACGTGCATAAAACGCACAAACCGTAAAACATTTTGGTGTGTGGAATGGGGCCAATAGGCCATGTCCAACAAAATGACCACGTTGCGAATCCGTGCACCCGAGTCGCGACAGGGACGGCCAGCTCGACCGCACCATCGGGCGACGCACGCACGTCCGGGTCCGGGGAATCCACCTCATCACGTCGTGGACTTGGCAGAATCTCCGTGCGCGTCCGGTCCAAGATTCTGACCAGGCCATCTCCCAAATCCATCCCCCTCCACCCCATCCCTCACTCCACCGTGCCGTAGTCCGTCGTCGGTGCATGGACCAGTTCTACGTGGGCGCCGCCGGCCCGCTCGCCTCGAGCCTCCAACTCCTGCCGCTGGGCCCGCTTGTCACTTCCACCTCCACCGACAGTAAGCAACAAAGACAATGTAGCGGTCGCGCGTTCCACTTGTGGGTCCAGAGTGTCAGTTGGGGAGGTCGGTAGGGGGCATGTGCCCTCACTCATGAAGCTGAAGGTTAATATAGATTAGATTACAAGCATGTTTTATAAGTAATAATTACAATTAAATGTGAACACTCAACTCAATTTACCTCGCCGCGCATATATGCCGCTCCGGATCATTCAAGATCGGTGACAAAAAATGTCAGCGTAGAAACTTGATGATATCCGAGAGTATACTTCGGCCGATTTTGGATGCCTGCAGTTGGCTCTGCTCTCTCGTGTTTGTGGTGGCGTGCTGCTTGAACACTGGAGACCTGGCCGACGCCGGTGCCTAAGTGCCTGGGGCAGATTTTGGGGATCAGTGACCTGTAGGGGTGCAACTGTGGTACCGGATGTCAGAGTTGGTTGCCGTTAGATTGTGCAAGTTTCTCGAGCCGTTGATGACAGTGCCATGGGGCATTCTTTTCCTTCCTGAAGGCGTTGCCGTGAGGACCTCAACCTCCAAGGGAATTCTCCAGGTGAAAACCTAGAACTAGCTTGTCGGTTCGGGCGGCGACGACACCTTAACGTTGCTCTCCTGTGGAGGCATCGCTTTGGAGTCCTTGGGATGGTGATTGCAAGATTGAGCTTCATTGCGCCAGATGTGTGATTGATGGAGTTCACAATAGAGATCGACTCAGTGCGGTGTCTATGCGACAAGAGATCATCATGTGGTTTTGGGCAGTTAGGCAAGACGATTGTAACAACATGAGTTTCTAAGAAGACGAGTTGATGTGAAGAGTTTTGATACTACTCAAGGATCAATATAAGGTTGAAGAAATGACTTAGGAGAAGGTTGAAGTGTAAGTCTTTCTAGCTTTCTTTCTTAGTCGTTTTCTTTCATGTTTTTCGGTTCCTCGGTTGAGGCTTGGAGTCTAAAGATTCGTGTATCTTATATGGTCATAGGCATTCACTTACGAATGCTTAAGACCAGATTTTTTTTCCTTCATCTAAAAAATACCCGAGAGTATGGGTTAAGGACGTGTAACCCGTAACAACCCGATCATAAAGAAACGCGCCCCTTGGGGCATGTCCCACTCCGCTCGACTCCGACCACATGGGGTCGGGCACGGACCAACCCTCAGGCGCGTCTTCCACTTCGCCCGACCCCGGTCGCTTGGGTTAAACGCCGCTCGACCCTCGGGCACGATTTTCGTCTCGCCCGACCCCGACCCCCGGGGGTCGGCAAGATGGCCAATCCCTGGCCAGGAAGTCAAACTGATGGGCATCCGGATAGGGGCAGGCAGACATGCCTCGACGCGACGCGCGACACCCACGGTACCAGACGTGCCGGTACTGTACCAACAACTTTAGTGGCATCGCCTGTAAATATGTTAGATCAAGACGGGAGTTAAGGGTGGACGAGCCCCCATCGTAGCTACGTTGGCGGATCTTGGCAACGCACGCCCTCGCCCCATCATCATCAACAAGACTGACGGGTCCCGTAGCTGAGGGGAAAAGATCGTGCATGGGCCCAAAAGCCTCCTTTTCCCTTCTTTCTCTACCCCTTTGTAACTAGCTCCTCCCCCTTGGCGTATAGAAGGAGGAGGAGCGCCCCAGCAGGGGGGATCAACTCATTTTTACACTTCACACACGCACGCCCCTAAGACTTGGAAGTTCCCTTTCTCTTTCAACCGTTTGTAACCTTACTGTAAACTTTTGCAAGCAACACGAGCAGCCACGATCTGGACGTAGGGCACTTGCTTGAACCAATATACTTTCTTGTGTCTGGCTTGCAAACCATCTGAGCCTAAACACACAATTCACGAAATTTACTAGCCGGTGATCCGAAATACCGACACTTGCTTTGAGTTCAGTAGGTGTATAATCCCATCAAAATTGTCCAAAGTTGAAGGACATGGTTGTGGTTTAACATGTCATAAAACATGAGTGTGTCAGAAGAGTGCGAATGTACATTCACGGTCGTGACAAAAGTGTTATCATAGTAATAAAAAATAGAAATTTACTTTTAGTTTTTTTTTCCAGATATATAGTCTCATAAAAAATTGACCAAAGATGAAGCGAATGGTTGTGGATCAACATGTAATTAAACATGAGCGTGTCAACAGAGTGTGGGTTTATATATCTCATCAAAATTGTAGTTGTTGGGTTAATCTTGAACATAAATGGCAGATTTAAGCCATATTGCTCCAGCCAATCACTACTACAGGAAAGGTCATCACAGCCGGTTCGGAACCCCCATCACAGCCGGTTTTGGGGGGCGGATGAGATAAAGCGGCTGTGATAGTCCCCCCTATCACAGCCGGTTTTCAAAAACCGGCTGTGATGACCCCATCACAACCGGTTTTCATCTAAACCGAAAATAAACCAAAATAAAATAGCAAAACATTTTATTTATTTGGGGGATGGACCCCATCAGCCACCACCCACCGTCCCACGTCATCGCGCATTTTTCGCAGAAAAATCGTGCGCTACGCGGTCGGCGGGATTCGAACCCGCGACCTCACGTTCGTGCATAGCCTCCTCTACCACTGCACCACTAGTGTGTTTGTCTATATACCATTTTGATTCCCCTCATATTAATGTTTTCTGAGTGTAAATTGCTTATTTGAGGCTCTAAATGACTTCAAATAAAAAAGTGGTGAACTACAATGTTTCATAACTTTTAAAGATCTACAACTTTCGTTTTGGTCAAAAGTTCATCCGAGGTCGTTTACAAAATTTGAATTTTCAAATTTGAAAAATTCAAACTTATATTCGGTTGACAAGATGACTTCAAATAAAAAATTGATGAACTACAATGTTTCATAACTTTTCAAGATCTACAACTTTCGTTTTGGTCAAAAGTTCATCCGAGGCCGTTTACAAAATTTAAATTTTCAAATTTGCCCTCCAAAAATGTGTTAGTAAAGAAGCTGGCAGTGATGCTCACCATCACAACCGGTTTTCAAAAACCGGTTGTGATAGTGAGCATCACAACCGGTTTGTAAGAAAAACCGGTTGTGATATGCCGGCCGACTATCACAACCGGTTTTTGAGAAAAACCGGCTGTGGTAGGAAAACCGGTTGTGATAGCCCGTTTGTGAAAGTGGTTTGTGTAGTAGTGAATCAGAATGCAAGTACTCCCTCTGTCCTGAAATACAAGGCATTCCAACATTTTTAGAGAGTCAAAGTTTTTCAAGTTTGACTAAATTTATACAACAAAGTAATAACATTTATGATATCAAATATGTACCATTAGATTTTTCATTAAATATATTTTCATAATATATCTATTTGATATCATAAATTTTTATGATTCTCTCTAAAATTTTGGTGAAACATAAAATAGTTTGACTCTTTAAGAATGTTGGAGTGGCTTGTATTTCAGAACGGAGAGAGTATGTGCCATATTGATAATATTGGCCCCGGGATCAATTTAGAAGTGGTGTGGTGTCGTTGAATTCCCATAAATACTCATGTCCCGAGAAAAACTTTGAACCAAGTGCTTGTAATTTAGATAGAGGGAGTACAAGTGTGTAACACCAGTGTATTAGGAGTCGCAGATCAAGTATAGCATGAGAATATGAGACGAGAGGGATCCGAGATGCCCAACAGCCGCGAGGGCACGGGGAAGGCGGGAACGCGGGGACGACGTCGATACGTTCCAGACGCGTATCATGAACGGTGTGGGTCGCCGCCTGCGTCGTGCGGCTGTACCTAGGACGCGATCCGACGAGTGCCTGCAAGACAGCCTCAGACAGGAGGTTTGCTCATGATATGAGCCGATGCCTGGATTTTGCGGGTGGGTGGTTAAAGGAAGACATGGTCAGCCCAATTAATTAGTGTCTAAAATATTTTTTATATACCTGCATTTTTATTTAATTATTGGGGTCGTGTTCCATGTCCCCAAATAATCATTCTGAAAAGATATACTCCCTCTGTATATAATTTAGATGTCGTTTAGGACAAAATTTTAATCAAATATTAGGAATATAAATCATAAATAACTTGTAAGTCGTTGAGTTAGAAAATGTGAAAACCACATGAATAGATTTGTCTTGAAAAATATTTTTTATAAAAGTATGCATATATTAGTTTTTAATAAATAATTTTATAAAAATAAGAAGTCAAAGTTACATTTTAAGGAACCGTGTCGTTGTCTAAAACGACATCTAAATCATATATGGAGGAAGTACACATCCAATTTTTCAAAGTAACCTACCTCGTTCCCATCAACCCGGGAACCTGGTGACCTGCGGCCAAGCCTCATCAACCATTTCCGGAGGGTTTTGGGTTTTTGGCACACCCAAGCTGCCATTAGCTTGAAGGCAAATCAAACCTGGATGATTTCGTCAGGTTGTGCATCGAGGCCAACTGAGCGGGCTGGCCACCATGGCCAAATGAAGCCCATTGGAATCATAAATACCCTCTTTTTGTTCGGTTGGTCCCTGGCCAAATAGCATTGTGTAAAAGCCGGCTTACAAATGTGTTGTGCAGTGTGCACCAACGTCACGTCCATGAGCAGTGTCTCTGATTCACTCCCCTGTCCCAGCCTTGTAGCTACATCTAGCGTCTTCGTTTTGTCGCGCACATGCACATCTTACCAATTCTCACGCACAATCTCGCTATACCCTGTGCTATAAGAAGGCGTGAACCGAACCACCTTTGCATTACCACCGGCCCCAACGAACTCGAGCTTTCTTTACACACACATCTCCCATCTGCTTACGTTTCAATCAAGCAGCAACATTTGCAATGGCGAACCACCGCGCCGCCGCCCTTCTGATCGCGTCCCTCCTCGTGGCGGTCGCCATCGCCGACGCGAGGCTCACCATACACCACGACGTCCATGGAGGTATATAGCTCGTGCACGTTACAGCAATGTCATTGAGCTTCTTCCAATTAAAACTCCCATGCACCACCAGTCTGCTGTGCGGCCGCCGGCCGGGCCGGATCTAACTGTGTTGGGGCGTGCGCGCGCGCAATGGAATCTCTTGCAGCTTTCTTCGTGAATGACGTCGCGGCGGTGCCGGCGCTGACCTGCCGCAAGGTGCACGGGGTGAAGGCGGGCGAGACGTGCTCCTCCGTGGCGCAGGCGGCGGGGCTGACCCAGGATGACTTCCTCGGCTTCAACCCCAACATCAACTGCGAGAAGGTCTTCGTCGGCCAGTGGGTCTGCCTTGCCGCCACTTCCGCTTGATCAAGTCTACACGCGTAGCCATTCTCTTCTTCCCTGCAGCTTATTACGATGTTAGTTTATGCTACGAATAAAGGATCGATGTTTCCTAGCATTTGGTTATTTAGTTGTTAAGGTTGCTTCTCTTGGCAGTGCCACTTTACTGTATTGTATTCTGGAGTCATGTAGTATTACTCGTCCTCGTTACATATTTGCATTCAAAATTGTTCCAATGCAACCACTGTGCCTATTTTTTTTTCAAAATTAACGTGGCCTAAAATTAACTACGTACATACTAAAATTACTAGTAGCAATAACATAGGAGCTAGACTAGTACCGCAGATTCATATGAATGATTAGCAAATCCTATACATGCTAGGAACGCAACAGTAAAATAGATCGATCCAAACTTTCCACTATGGCATGTGTAGGAACAAGGGTATATGATATATATACTTACAACTGCCATTAACTACCGGAACCGGAATGCACCGGCCATTAGCTGGCCTATATTCATCTACGATATGTATGTGGCCGCTAATTAATTAGAATTGTTTCTTATCTCTAGATAGCTTGTCAAGAAAAGGAATCATGCATGGCCGGATGAAAAGTAGATTGGAATTGATGATAGGGAAATTCGTTAAGTGACTTGATTTTGAGGTGCGGAATGGGGTAGGGGGGCATATGCCCTTACTCTATCTTGTCATATATTACTTTCTTAGACAAATAGCATACTTTGACTGGTCATGATTTCTCACTCGACGGTGAGGTGGTGAGAGTGCGCCATAACGGGATATAGCTGGCAACTTTCAAACAACTGTTTGTGGAGTCGGAGCTGACAATAATTGAGTTGTGTAATTTACTTTCTTTAAGATGGTGAGATGAAAGTAATAAATCTACTATACCTACATAGGAGATCCCCACTAAAATATTTCTCTCAACCCTTAGCTAGCCATGTCAGCACTTCCCCTCTCTTTACTCAGCACACAGAAGAACCTTTTCTTTAATCATCGGAAGATCAGGAGACCAGCACTGAAGAGCCTTTGTTTACTCTCCGGCAGATCAAGAGTCGGCATATGAGTCGACGGGTCGTATTTGTATATACCGTGGTGCTACACGTAACGAGTCCAGGCTAAAATGGTTAGGACGATTTCTCTCTTTTTCCAAACTTCCAATCATATGTCCATCTCCTCTTTACAGCTTGCGCGCCGCAATCAAAATCGAATCGACAGCTCGCCAGCGAGGGTGTGCGGCGCATCACATCGGCGTACTACAAGACTCTGCAGACTATCGCGAGTTCGCAGACTCGATTTTGGTCTCTCGCACGTGGCACGTCTGCTGGCTGACGGTGGCGGCCGCACGCGGCACACGCAGCCGCGGTCTGCAGGGTGTGGACCTCCAGCGGGACAGGGGCAGATGTGCGACGCTGCAAGCTTTTCATGTTAGTCACAAACTCTATCACCGTCTCTCATAGTCATCCTGAGAATCGCATGTTCATATGATTTGTTGTGCCGGCCACTGATCAATCCTATCAATGATACTTTTTTCTTTAATATCTAATATATTATGCACCAATGAATCAGTTGCAGTGACCAGGATTCTATGTATCTAGAAGAAATTACTGAATGAGATTGGATATTAAAGAATAAGCTGCTTTTCCAATCGTATGTGACTAAAGGTAATACTTGAGTAAGCTGCTTTTCCAATTTTCTAAACAGTCTGCAGTTTAATGGCCATCGTGGCCCTGAGTTTCTCCGACTCTCTGTTGTGATGAAATGCAATGCAATATTTGTGATTGGTGAGCAGGGACTGACAGGGCTCTGATGGCGCCAAGGACATGTGTGTCACCAGCGCCATCGCCAACATCACGTCCCAACTGCTGCACTACAAGCATGGTAGCGCATATCTGTAATCTCTAAATATTTACATGCATCCTTTCTGGTTTCAATGCAGCCAACTTGACAGAAGCCTACTTTCAAATTTGAACTTAAAAATTTGTTTAAAAAATTTCCGCAGCAACGCGCGGGGTATCAGCCTAGTTTTATCAAGCATAGAGAACATTCAACTCAATTTACCTCATCAGACGCATACACCCACTCTGAATCTCATTCATGATTGGCAACAAAAGTGCCATCATGTAATCTAAAAAAGATAGAAATTTATTTTGTGTTTGCAAGAGCGGAAGGACATAGTTGTGGTTCAAATCGTAATAAAACAAGATTGTGTTATTATAATGCAAATTCAGATAGATAATAGTTGTTCACTTTGCACACTTTGAAAATACAAAATGGAAGAGTACGTGAGTGGTGGAGCGTAGAGATCAAGGTAGGCAGTGGGTGGATGGAGGAAAGAAATAGGGTAGCGGCAGAGAAGAGGGTGAAGCAGAGAAGTTGCGTGGTGGTCGAGTCTCACCTGACCCTACGCTTGGGGTCGGGCGAGGCTGAGTTCCGTTCGTACAAAGGTTACGGTACCCGACATTTGCTAATTTCGGATAGTTTGGCAAAAGAAAAATGTAAATGTTGGCTTTAATTAATATATTAGTGTCATTTTATATTTCAAGAACTTTATAAATCACGGTTACACAAAACCTACATGAGGTATTTTCTTTCGTTGGAAATTTAACATTCCAGAACAAGATTCATCAGAGATATGTACTAACATTCATCCAGGCCCTAATTAATTTAAAACAAATTTGTTGGAAAACTATCCAAATTCTTTGAATTTATTACACTTAATCCCAATTTCCCTTATATGGGCTACATCCTATAGCCCCCTCTCCAAGTATTGCACACCAATCCTCACACCTATCTTGAGCTTAGCTTATGCCACTTGGTCTGGGTCTTTGTCTACAGCTAGGCTTAGCTTGTCTGTCGACTTAATAATTCTTCCTTCATTGTTAGCCGTGATAGCACTACTATAAAAACGCCAGTCGGCCGGACAAACTAATGCAATTATCACAATCATCTTGTTAGTATCCAATACATAGTAGACAATTGAGCGAGGCTTAGCATCATTGTTACATGCATGCTCTATTATAAACACTACAATCTCAAGGACTATTTAGACGATCGATGAAATCAATAATGTTGTGAGTTTCGTGCTAGTGACAATTTGTAAATATTGCACGAGTAGTCCATAATTAGTTACATATTTAAAGAAGTTATCACGGTATAAATTATAAATTTACTTTCATAGGAATCGTAACTCCTTGATCCATTGCTCTATGCTTCACTGCTTCACTTGATATCCAGGGTCAAAAAATCGAAGCGTGTTGGCCTGAAGTAATGCCGGGAGAAACTTCAAACCATTTCACCTAAGAAAAGAATGGCCGCCATGCAAATACGGGTAACAACGACTCGTCCGAAAGTACTAAGTAGCACTGCCAGTAATTGACCGGGGAGCACCATTTCCAAAAATGTGGAATGCGCACTGCTTGATGCTGATTGATCGTCTCTTTTGGCTTTTGCACTCGCGCGCTATGCTATATAAGAAGGTACATGAACACGTAGCCAAGCCACTCGCAGTAGCAAATTAAGCAGATCTCAAGCTTCTTACTCACACCTATCTGCCGAGCTCACTAATTATTATTCCTAATCCCTTCACGGCCTCATACTTAGCTTGCAATGGCGAACCGTGGCACCGCCGCTCTCGTGATCGCGTTTCTCCTCGTCGCAGCGGTCACCGTGGCGGACGCAGCCCCGCCGGCCTCGCCGCTCATCTGCAAGATTGCGTACGGGATCAAAGAGCGTGAGACGTGCTTCGCCGTGGCGCAGACTACCGGGATACCCCTGAAGAAGTTCCTCCGCTTTAACCCCAACATCAACTGCAACAACCTCTTCATAGGCCAGTGGGTCTGCCTCCATGCGGTTCACGCTGCTTGATCAAGTTTTGCAGGCACCCTGGTTCCGATCGATGAGTACAAGTTATGTTCGTGCTATGAATAAGGAGGTCTCTACCTTATATGCCTGCCTCTACGAGCCTTAGCTGCTATAACTAAGGCCGACTGAATTTGCTACTACCCTTTATCGTTGTCATGTTGTGGAGTCATCTGTCACTCTGTTCCTTAAAAGATATGGAATGGAAATGATTGTTGGTTTTCTTGTGTCATTCTGTTTTGTACCATGTGTCCTTTGGTTACTCGCCGTGGTCCGTGTCCTGATATTTTTTACCTTTCTATAATTATTTTTTCGCACAAAAAACTCTACCCAGCATATGCCTCCGGATGCTAATAATTTTTCTTGAAAGACCCAGGTCAACAGCTTGCCTTGCCAGCATGTATTGATAAAAGAATGCAGCGATTTTACAGGCGCCAAAGATTGAGCTCTGCTCACCTCAGACAGAGGCCGAGTTGTGTGTTCTCACTTCTCAGGCGGTATAGATTCCCACTCCATACAACACAAGTGCAAAAAAAAAAAACAAATTACACAGAATCATGACGAACAACTGATGCTGCTAGCCTGCTAGGCGCTTGGCACACCCACAAGCTTTACCTGTAGCAGCATTATGCATGTATGGGATTCTTCTACTTCCCTAGGAAAACATACCGTAAACATCGAGATGCACAGTGGTGGTATATCTCCGTGTTAGTCCTGTTCTCTAAACTTTAGTAGGCTTATGCCCGCGGATCTTGTAAAACCAGCTCCACGCAGCACCTTTTTTTTCTGCCGTTGCAGCTGTTTTTATGCCTCACTCTTCCGCCACCGGCGCCGGCCCATCCGTCGTCCCCCACTGTCCGGCCGACGGCGCCCTCGCCGCCCCGCCGCCCGCCTCCTACGCCGGGCCGCCGGCCTCCCCCAAATCCCCTTCTAGATCTGCTAGTCCCCCCATCCTAACCCCGGAACCCTAAGGGGCCGGGAGCGGCGACGGCACAACAACAGGAAAGGAGGGTGCTACCGGAGGCCAGTTTTAAACCATCATTTACGGTAGGCATATCATCAAATATCAATCTTGACCTCATCAGGGCATGTTAATTCAGGAGCACAACCTGAAACGATAAAGCATTCAACATGCGTAACACGCGCACGGACAACAATAATTTTAACCGGAACGGTTCGTGCTATCGGCTACTCCAGTCCAAGAACATGGAGACGATTCGGCATCTACAAAGATCACCGGCAGTATCCAGTAGCTATATATACCCGAGCAGTAGTACCGGATTGGCAGATTGCAATGGAAAACCCTGATCCTCAGTAGTTCACCTCCCGGACGGGAACTCAAAACTGCATGCACGGTCGAATACTCGAATAGAAGCATGCAGACGGAGAGGAGACTGGACCTGACCGGCTGACTGGACCGAACCACCTGATCCCGGCTGATGAGCCGCGACACGTTTCAAGAGATGGTGAACAAAAAAAAAACAGATCGATTTATGCATGCCGATTGATGTATTTTGATTTGAACCGGTGATGTGTGGCCACCTTAGCTCGTTCCCTTGTTGATTGTACCGACTCCCGAGGCTAACACCTACTAGCAGCTTTGCTCCCATTTCGATCGACTGTAGTAGAACCAGCAGTGAACTATTCGTGATGATACTGTCATCGTCGTCTACCTTGTCGTCCACATTCTGTTTCAGTTCGCAGCGTCTCTCTTTGTGAATAACCTGCTCATGACAGCCGTGCAGAGTTGCAGATAAGTGCCAAAATCAGCCATAGCCGACGAGCTTATCCAATAGCGGAACAGGCTTTGGCCAGGAGACTGGAGAGTAGAGCACACGCGTATGGCAACAAAGCACCGGTCAGGTAGGCCGTGGGTCACTTGCTTTGGGTCTTTGGCGACAAAGCGGAACAGGCTTTGTGCCACATGCTTTGGGTCTTTGGCCCTCTTTGGAAACTCCTTGCTGAAGTTTAGCAACCTCAAAAGCAACTTGCTAAAGTTTAGCAGGTGCTGTTTGGAGAGACTTGCTAATGTATTTTCAAAAGACCCTTTTACCCTTAATAATAACACACTTTGTCCAAAAGGGAGGGGTAGAGGGTGGAAATGTGGTTTGTGGACCACTTTTAGCAAGCTTTAGCAAGCTCTAGTGCCCCCCTTGAGCTGCTAGAGAAAAGTGACTTGCTAAAGTTTAGCAACCTTTAGTAGAGATGTTTGTTTCAATTTTGCTAAAGTTTAGCAAAAAGTGGCTTACTAAACTTTAGTAAGGAGGAAACAAACAGGGCCTTTGTATATAGCAAGGCTTAGCTTGTCTGCCGACTTAATAATTCTTCCTTCATTGTTAGCCCGTGATAGCACTAATGTAAAAACGCCAGTCGACTGGACAAATTGATGCATTATCACAATCATCTTGTTAGTATCCAGTACATAGTAGACAATTGAACGAGGCTCAACATCATTGTTACATGCATGCTCTATTATAAACACTACAATCTCAAGGACTATTTAGACGATCGATGAAATCAATAATGTTGTGAGTTTCGTGCTAATGACAATTTGTAAATGTTGCATGAGTAGTCCATAATTTACCTTCACAGGAATCGTAACCCATGGTTCATTGCTCTATGCTTCACTGATTCACTTGATATCCCAGGTCAAAAAATCGAAGTATAGAATATAATGGTTGGCCTGAAGTAAAGCCGGGAGAAACTTCAGACCATTTCACCTAAGAAAAGAATGGCCGCCATGCAAATACGGGTAACATTATTGATGCTAAGTAACACCACCAGTAATTGTCCATAAGTACTAAGTAACACCACCAGTAATTGACCGGGGAGCGCCATTTCCAAAGATGTGGAATGCGCACTGCTTGATGCTGATTGGTCATCTTTTGGCTTTTGCACTCGCGCGCTATGCTATATAAGAAGGCACATGAACACGTAGCCAAGCCACTCACAGTAGCAAATTAAGCAGATCTCAAGCTTCTTACTCACACCTATCTGCCGTGCTCACTAATTATTATTCCTAATCCCTTCACGGCCTCATACTTAGCTTGCAATGGCGAACCGTGGCAGCCGCCGCTCTCGTGATCGCGTTTCTCCTCGTCGCAGCGGTCACCCTGGCGGACGCAGCCCCGCCGGCCTCGCCGCTCATCTGCAAGATTGCGTACGGGATCAAAGAGCGTGAGACGTGCTTCGCCGTGGCGCAGACTACCGGGATACCCCTGAAGAAGTTCCTCCGCTTTAACCCCAACATCAACTGCAACAACCTCTTCATAGGCCAGTGGGTCTGCCTCCATGCGGTTCACGCTGCTTGATCGAGTTTTGCAGGCACCCTGGTTCCGATGAGTAAGTTACGTTCGTGCTATGAATAAGGAGGTCTCTACCGTATATGCGTGCGTCTACGAGCTGCTATAACTAAGGCCGACTGGATTTGCTACTACCCTTTATCGTTGTCATGTTGTGGAGTCATCTGTCACTCTGTTCCTTAAAAGATATGGAATGGAAATGATTGTTGGTTTTCTTGTGTCATTCTGTTTTGTACCATGTGTCCTTTGGTTACTGGCCGTGGTCCGTGTCCTGATATTTTTCACCTTTCTATAATTATTTTTTCGCACAAAAAACTCTACCCAGCATATGCCTCCGGATGCTAATAATTTTTCTTGAAAGACCCAGGTCAACAGCTTGCCTTGCCGTCATGTATTGATAAAAGAATGCAGCGATTTTACAGGCGCCAAAGATTGAGCTCTGCTCACCTCAGACAGAGGCCGAGTTGTGTGTTCTCACTTCTCAAGGTGGTATAGATTCCCACTCCATACAACACAAGTGCAAAAAAAAAACAAATTACACGGAATCATGACGAACAACTGACGCTGCTAGCCTGCTAGGCGCTAGGCACACCCACAAGCTTTACCTGTAGCAGCGTTATGCATGTATGGGATTCTTCTACTTCCCTAGGAAAACATACCATAAACTTCGAGACGCACAGTGGTGGTATATCTCCGTGTTAGTCCTGTTCTCTGAACTTTAGTAGGCATATGCCCGCGGATCTTGTAAAACCGGCTCCACGCAGCACCTTTTTTCTGTCGTTGCAGCTGTTTTTATGCCTCACTCTCCCGCCACCGGAGCCGGCCCATCCGCCGGCCCCCACTGTCCGGCCGACAGCACCCTCGCCACCCGCCTCCTACGCCGGGCCGCCGGCCTCCCCCAAATCCCCTTCTAGATCTGCCAGTCCCCCCATCCTAACCCGGAACCCTAAGGGGTCGGGAGCGGCGACGGCGCAGCAGCAGGAAAGGAGGGTGCTACCAGAGGCCAGCCTTAACCCATCACTTACGGTAGGCATATCATCAAATATCCATCTTGACCTCATCAGGGCATGTTAATTCAGGAGCATAACCTGAAACCATAAAGCATTCAGCACGCGTAACACGCGTGTGGACAACAATAATTTTAGCCGGAAAAGTTCGTGCTATCGGCTACTCCAGTTCAAGAACATGGAGATGATTCGGCATCGACAGAGATCATCGGCAGTATCCAGTAGCTATATATACACGAGCAGTAGTACCAGATTGCAATGGAAAACCCTGATCCTCAGTTCACCTCCCGATGGGAACTCAGAACTGCATGCACGGACAGTTCGTATCAAGCTAGGCCGCTAGCTCTCGGGGTCGAATAGTCGAATAGAAGCAGGCAGACGAAGAGGAGACTGGACCTGACCAGCTGACTGGACCGGACCACCTGATCCCGGCTGATGAGCCGCGGCATCTTTCAAGAGATGGTGAAAAAAAAAATAGATCGATTTATTCATGCCGGTTGATGTATTTCGATATGAACCGGTGATGTGTGGCCACCCTCGTTCCTTGTTGATTGTACCGACTCCCGAGGCTAACACCTACTAGCAGCTTTGCTCCCATTCCGATCGACTGTAGTAGAACCAGCAGTGAACTATTCGTGATGATACCTTGTTGTCCACATTCTGCTTCAGTTCGCAGTGTCTCTCTGTGTGAATAACCTGCTCATGACAGCCGTGCAGAGTTGCAGATAAGTGCCAAAATCAGCCACAGCCGACGAACTTATCCAATAGCGGAACAGGCTTTGGCCAATTGGAGAGTAGAGCACACGCGGATGGCGACAAAGCGCCGGTCAGGTAGGCCGTGGGCCGATTCCCTCACCAAATCAACTCGTACTCACGTAGTACGCGCGCCGCGCGTGCACTAGGCACGAGCACGACTCTGGCGGCGGCGCTGGACTGCATGTTCAAATCCTCTATTCTATTCCCCTCTCGAAATATCATTACACACCAATCCGCACGCCTGTCTTGTGCTTAGCCTGTGGCACTGGCTCTTGGTCCTTGTCTATAGCTAGCCTCGATCGTCTTGGTCCTTAATTGCCACCCAATTATAACTATTAGAAAATTGCCACCAGCCCGACCGGACAAATTAGTGTATTATCACAATCGTTTGTTAGTATCCCAGTAAGTACATGGACGATTGAAGGCCTAGCATCATTGTTACAGCATGCGCTATTATAAACACTACAATCTCTAGGACTACTTGGACCGATCATTGTCGTTGCAGTATACTTAGACCGATCGATGAAATCAATAATATTGTGAGTTTCGTGCTAATGGCAATCTGTAAATGTTCCATGAGTTACACATTCAAAGTTACACGGTGTAAACTATACATTTACTTTCATAGGAATTATAACTCCTTGGTTCATTGCTCTATGCATGCTTCATTCTACTTCACTTGATGCCGGGCGAAAATAAATCAAAGTACCAGAAAGGTTGGCAACAACGACTTGTCCAGGGAGCTCCATTTCCAAAGCTGTGGAATGCGCACGTACTTGATGTTGTCACCCACACGTAATCACCTTTTGGCTTTTGCACTGGGTATGCTATATATAAGAAGCCACACGAACGTAGCCAAGCCACTCGCAGCAGCAAAACAGATCTATCTGCCGTGCTTGTTATTATTCCTAATCCCTTCATGGGCATACTTGCAATGGCGAGCCGTGGCACCGCAGCTCTCGTGATCGCATTTCTCCTCGTCGCGGCGGTCACCCTGGCGGACGCAGCCCCGCCGGCCTCGCCGCTGATCTGCAAGATTGCGTACGGGATCAAAGAGCGTGAGACGTGCTTCGCCGTGGCGCAGACTACTGGGCTTCCCCTGAAGAAGTTCCTCCGCTTCAACCCCAACATCAACTGCAACAACCTCTTCATCGGCCAGTGGGTCTGCCTCCATGCGGTTCACGCTGCTTGATCGAGTAATGTTTGTGCTATATATTCCGCCAAGAAAGAAGTGTTTGTGCTATGAATAAGGAGGTCTCTATCTTATATGCTTACCTCTACGAGCCTTAGCTGCCATAACTAAGGCCGACTAAATTTTCTACTACCCTTTACTGTTGTCATGCATGTTGAGGAGTCATCTGTCACACTGTTCCTTAACAGATATGGCATGGAAATCATTGTTGGTTGTCTTGTGTCACTCTGTTTCGTACCCTGTGTTCTTTGGTTACTCGCCGCGGTCTGTGCCCTGATATTTTCCCACCTTTCTATAATTATTTTTTTGCACGGAAAACTCTACCCGGCATATGCCTCTGGATGCTAATAATTTTCCTTGAAAGACCCGTGACAACATGTCGGCAAGTCTATACTATAATATAGAAGCAAGCTGAAACTGTTTTTCACCCGCAACTCTGCCTCCCTACCCCTCACAAAGGCCCCACATGGCTGGCCAAAACGGACGACCACGAGGGGAGGGAGGGGTGAGATTCATTTGGTCGTCCTCTCCCATTGTAAATCACACCTCGCGCCCTCATCCACTCATTTTTTCCTCACCGCGCATTTTCTTACCCACGCATCATATCCACGCCCGATTGTTTACCATAAAGTCCACCAATCAAGGGTAATGTTTCTTTTCAGAAAAAGGGAATGACATCTATGCAATCCGATGTCTCCTTCTTTTTAAGATTTGTTTGCTTACCGTAAAGTCCGTCAATCAAGGATCAAGGTTTCCTTTCTGAAAAAAGGAAAGGCATCTACGCAATCGTTGTCTCATTCTTTTTAAAACATGATTACTTACCATAGTTGTGGGAGTCAATCAGGGAATCGATTCCTTACCATAGTCGTGGGCGTCTAGGTTCATCTCCTTAGCCCTCATGCCCCCTATATAAGGCGCCCTCTCCTCCTTATCAAAACACACAATCTCTCCCTTCATTCACATCGTCTATTCAGAGTTGGGCACTGGGTGGCCGCGATGCTCTCGTGTCCAAGCTCGCCGGGTAGAAGCGGAACGTGCTCCGCGTTGTGGCTGTGTCCAGTGCCGTTGAGTGCATGGCGTCGTTGCTGCACGCCAGCGACGACGAGGAGAGTAACCTTCTCGGCCATCTCATCATTAAGAAGCTGCCTGCGATGCCGAGTGGCTCATGGATACATGTATCGTGAATATTTTCTTATGTATATGTTGCTAATTGTTTAAGATTTGATTATACAAAATTCCTTCTATTTTCGTCGGAGACCCAATGCTTTTGACGTATGAATATATAATTTTTCATGTGAGATGCTATTGAATAATTTTAATATGTGATGTAACAAAAGTGTGCGTTCTTTTACATACTTATTTCTTTTTAAATAAGGTTTTTAAACTTATGTTATTTTTATAACACGTGTCTGTGGCACGTGCCAACCTACTAGTATGGATAAAAGAATGCAGCGATTTTACAGGTGTCAAAGACGGAGCTCCGCTCAGACAGAGGCCGAGTTTTGAGTTCTCAAGCGGTATAGATTCCCACTCCATACAACACAAAATGTGCACAAAGAACAAATTACACAGAATTATGACGAACCACTGACGCTGCTAGCCGCTAGCACTACTGCAGAAACCGGTAACCTCATCGGCCCATACGAAGCGGGCCACAACGGCCCGCTTAGTTTACGGCATTCTAAGCGGCGTGATCTGTGCTGCTTAGAATAAGGCCATCATACGAAGCGGTGAAACTCATGATCTGGCTCGGATATATAAACGAAGAGGTGCAAAAATAGTCTGGTTAGAATGCTTGTTTATCCTAAATGGTGCATTATATGCCAGCTAGAATATTTGTTTATCGATGCAGTTTTAATTTGAACCGATTCCTTTGGAAATTTAAAATGCATATATATTGGAAGTTGAAGCGCGGACGTGTTCATCATGCGATACAAGTTGAAGCAGGTGTGCGTGTGTGAAACCGATCGAGGATCTTCTTCAGCTTGTGATGCAAGCTGATCACAATATCTCTTTTCTCCTTTGCCTATAAATAAAGCCCCCAAGGGTCTATCTTTCTCACACCATACACAGCAGTCATGGCGCAAAGAATAGATCTTATAGGCAGAAAGTTCTTGCTTCTTGACTCCACAGCCACATCACCTTCATCTTTCATCGCTAAGAGAATTCTCGTGATAGGGTTGGGTTCCTACCCTTCTTCAGTTTGCATTTTATAAGTCAGGAGGTGTAATTGCTAGGAGAATCCTCGTGATGACCTTCACCGCGCTATACTGGGAGGCAACTGATCAATGGGAGGTTAATAGGATGCCCTTTGCCCGTCGGCCAAGATGGCGGAGTTGAAGCGTGTAGCAAGGAAAGCACAAATTTTAGCTTGCGCTTGCTGAAGCGCATCGCAACAAGTTTGTTGTTGTCCCTCCTCTCCGTCTTTGATCGCCATCTTGCAATCCCCTTAGGGAGGATTTATCAGATCCGGCAACGATGAACGAAATCATCGTTCGATCGGCAACGATGAACAAAATCAGTCTTCTGCCCTTTCTTTGTAACAACTCTTATGTAATGAGTCGTCTTTGATCAATAAGAGTAATAAAGTTAGATATATCAGTCTTGTACCCTTTAATTTCTTTGTAACAATCCTTATGTAATGAGCCACCTTTGATCAATAAAGAGTTAGATTATTAGTCTTGTACCCTTTCTTTGTAACAATCCTTATGTAATGAGCCGTCTTCGATCAATCCTTATGTAATGAGCCGTCTTTTTTCTTTTTTTACAATTTTTATGGACTCATTCTAAGCGGCGTGCTATCAGCCGCTTAGAATCATCACACCAGGGACACGTGTCCTCCAACCGCTTCATCTTGCACATATGTGTCCTCCAGCCGCTTCATCTTGCATGAGAAGTTGATAGGTGTGGGCTCTATTTGTACTCTGCTTCTTCGACTCTTCGTTCATCCCCTTCCTCTGTCCCCCTTCTTTTTTTGTCCATTTTATTTACAAGAAAACCAAACCACAAGAGGGCCATGGACGATGTGCGCACGGCCATGGAGGTCCGGATACGGTACCCTGGATTGTGGCCATGGCCACCTCCGATTTGCCGCGAGGTGGTCTCCCAACGGGTGATGGATCAGCTTCGGGTCATCCTCGGAGATCAAATTCGCGTCGCGCCGCCTACGTTTTGGTTTGACTGGGACGACGTCATCGCCACCAACGAGCCAATCCATTCATCACCGCCAGCTTCATCGTCAACTATGCCCTCGGCCATTACCGCTCCAGGATAGCAATGGCGGACAACTTCTTCGACCACGCCTTCCACGTGCGGCCTCCTGAAGCAGGAGACGTGGAGAGGTTCCATGGCCGTAGCTGGAAATGGAGGGGGCAGAAGGTGTCCCCTTCTCTAGGGTCTTGGCGCTCGGGCTCAACAATGAGGGGCTTGACTGCGTAGCTCCGCCTAAACTGCAGCCATCTTCCCCATTCCCCATGGTAGATGCGTAGATCTGCAGATCCATGTATGGAGGACAATGAACTATATGGTAGTTGTGTCTTCTTCATTGTTTCATCTTCTGTTTTATTTTTTTAACTGGATATTTCTTATTCTAAACGGCGTCATCTACACCACTTAGAATGAGGCCATCATTCTAAGCGGCTCATTAACGCCGCTTAGAATGAGGCCATCATTCTAAGCAGCCCAATACACACAGATTAGATTGAGAAGCGGGTATAAATAAGTCGCACCGTTCCGATAGGGATTAAACCCTATCCCTATCCTATCCACTCCGCTCTCCGCTTCCACATTAGCAGCCCCGCCATCGCGTCCACTGCTGTAGTGTAGCTCCGCCGCATCCTCCTTGTACTCCGCATGACGTCCACCCTAGACGCAAGGGCCAAAACTGCGACAGCTCAGGTGGTCGTAGTAAGCCGTGTCGTCGACTTCGTCGCTCGCGCAGTGGTGGCCTCGGCGGCGTGAGAGTCCTTCCTCCGCTCCTTTGCCGCTGCCGCCACCGGATCCGCGGCCGAGTCACGGAAGCGGTGGCCTCCGTCGTCCTCGCCTCCGTCGTGCAGCGGCAAGCCGCGCTGGAGGCACGGGCTCGATCCGCAGCCGCGGATGCCGCCTTGGCTGCGGATCTGGCCCATGCTGTCGCTGATCTGGTACGCGACTTCTCCACCAGGTGTCGTTGTCTCCCCTTCGACCATGACCTCCGCCGGGATGGTAGCAGCGACGGTGGCGCCGTCGGGATGAGCTCCTCCACTGCAATAGCGGTGTAATCCGGCGATGTAAGCACCGTGGGATTACATTCTTTTGTCGTTATGAGCGAAATTCCCATTTTGGTCTGTTTAGCTAGGCACTGTCGTTCCTTACTTATGCTTACCACTAGCTAGTTATGTGAGATGAACTACCTGATCAATTTACAATTAATTTTTATTATATCTGCACTACTATGTATATGTAAATTAGATTCTTAGTGATGAAGTCATAGTGCTACCTAGTGAACTCTTGATGAAGTCTCGATCTAGTTATGAACTGTTAAGTGATGAACTGAATTATATATTGATCTTGAACTGGGTACCCATCAGCTAGCTTTTGTATTTGTTGTGAACGTCTAGCACGTACACGTTCACATTCTGTTGAATGTGAATCTGTTGTTTGTGCAATTCGTTCATAACGATTCATATATAACTAGCTAGTATTCATTCGAGATCAATTGACTGAAACGAACACGTTTTTTTATGTGTGTGCCATCATCCTAACTGGTGTTAACTAAACCAGTAGCAATAGGTTAATAAAACTACGCGGCGCTTAACGAACCGATTAGTATACGTAGTCAAACGCTCCGGCGCTGAACAAACCGATTCGAATAAGAAGTCATTCTTACCGGTGCACAGCACGTCGGCACATTTAAGTTGTCATTAGAAGCGGTTAAATAACTGCTTAGGATGACCCCTTTATTGGCATCGGAAAAAGGGAAGCGGCGTCGGCGTCGGCGCGGATGAGGTTTTCACGCCGTTTAGGTTAATGATTTCTGGAGTAGTGTAGGCGCTTGGCACCAGACGCAGCTCACAAGCTTTACCTGTAGCAGCGTTATGCATGTATGGGATTCTTTCTACTTCCCTGGGAAAACATACCATGAACATTGAGAAGCACAATGGCGGTATATCTTGATCCGTGTTATTTCTGTTCTCTGAACTTCAGTGAACTTCAGTAGGCATAGCATCAAATATCCATCTAGACCTCGTCAGGGCATCTTAATTCAGGAGCATAACCTGAAACCGCAAAGCATTCAGCACGCGTAACACGCGCGGGCAACAATAATTTGAGCGGGTGATGTGGCCACCTCAGCTTGTTCCCTTTTGGATTGTACCGACTCCCGAGGCTAACACCTAGCAGCTTTGCTCCCATTCCGATCGATTGTAGACCTGTAGTAGAACCAGCAGTGGATCCTTCGTGATGATACTGTCATCGTCGTCTACCTTGTAGTCCACATTCTGCTTCAGTTCGCAGCGTCTCTCTGTGAATAAGCTGCTGATGACAGCCGCGCAGACAGAAAGCACGAACTTGACCAGCGAGAGTAGATCGAGTGGGGGTTTTTATATGTGTTTGGAGAAGATTTTTAAGGATCCATCTAGAAAGGTCATTAAAGCCCAATTGAAAATGGGACATCAAACATTTCATTAAATCAATGATAAATACAAAATGTTAACTAACAATTTTTCTTTTTAATGGTTGAGCCTACAAGTTTTTCAGAAATGTGAAGCCCTAACATTTTTTCGAGAAATGTAGACCAACATTTTTCTTGAGCCTCAACATTATTTCGCTAACACTTTTGAAAAATATTGAGCCTTAACTTTTTGTCACCAACATTTTTTTTTGAAAATATTGAGCCTCGATCTTTTGTCATGAACATTTTTTTTCGAAACTCAACATTTCTATAAAAAAAATTGAAACACTGTCTTCTTCTTCGGCGTTTGTGAGCGGCAGCGAGCATGGCGCGGCGCGCCTGAGCGGCTGGCAGCCGGATACGGCGCATGGATGCGAGCTCGGGGGGAAGGGGGGACGGCCCGTGCAGGCGAGCTCGCACGTGGTAGCATCCCGCCCGGGGGTGGCGAGCCTGCGGCTGGGGGTGCAGCGGCGGCGCGTGCACAACGCATGGGGGGCGGCTGCACATGGGTGTAGTGGAGGCTTATCAGTGTTTTACCGGCAATCACACCGAGGGGTATCCCAAAGTAGTAGAGTTTTGGTGAAGTGTTCGTAGAATCAGGACTCGATGGTTATGTGACACGAGATTTATACAGGTTGAATCTGTTTTGAGAGGGATCCCTGCCCAACCTTATATATTGACGGGCAGGGTTACAGGTCGGAAAGAGTGAAAACCTAGTCTAGTTCAAGTAGTAACTCATACAGACCTCACTATGCGAGTACTTTCCATATATAGCGACTAGTTTCCTTATATTGTCGAGTCATATGCCGTCCTGCGCCACGGTCTCTACTCGTTGTCATATCTTCCCTTGGAGTTTTTCTGCGTCCGTGTGATCCCTATGCCTCCATGTCTGACAAGGCTAGCTTTGTAGTTTGAGATCCAATGGCCACTAATGATAGCACGAATCTTAAAGAAATGGAAGATGGGTAAGGAAAAAATCTTTCGGAAGATATATAGGATCGCTGGAGTAGAACACACGCGGATGGCGACAAAGCGCCGGATCATGTGGGCCGTGGACCGATTCCCCATCTTCCAGTGTTTTAAGATCTTATGCAATGAATCCTGTCCATTAGGTTTAAAAAAATGTTGGTCAACATTTGTCAGCAAACTTTTTTCAATAAAAGTGTTGGCTAACATTTTTGTCCAACCAACGTTTTTTTTCAAAAAATATTGGTCAACATTTTTTCATGAAAATGTTGGTTACCATTTTTGTCGGTTAAATTTTTTTCAAAAATATCAACCAACATTGTTTTTTGTCAATATTTTTTTCATGAAAATGTTGGCTAATATTTTTTGTCAGATCAAATTTTTTATAAAAATGTTTATCAACGCGTTTTTTTTCATTTTTTTAGTTAAAATGTTGAACGGACCACCATACTACGCTAGATATGGCCTTAATGGGTTTACAGTTAACCCATCTTTCCGGACTGCATCTCATCCTCTATTCCCCTCTCCCTCGAAATATCATTACACCACCAATCCGCACGCTTGTCTTGTGCTTAGCCTGTGGCACTGGCTCTTGGTCCCTGTCTATAGCTAGCCTCGTCTTGGTCCTTAATTGTCAGCCAATGATAACTATTAGTAGAAAATTGCCACCAGCCGACCGGACAAATTAGTGTATTATTACAATCGTCTTGTTAGTATCCGGTAAGTACATGGACAATTGAAGGCCTAGCATCATTGTTACAGCATGCGCTATTATAAACACTACAATCTCTAGGACTACTTAGAACGATCATTGTCGTTGCAGTATACTTAGACCGATAGATCGATGAAATCAATAATGTCGTGAGTTTCGTGCTAATGACAATCTGTAAATGTTGCATGAGTGTACTCCATAGTTACACATTCAAAGTTACACGGTGTAAACTATACATTTACATTCATAGGAATTATAACTCCTTGGTTCGTTGCTCTATGCTTCATGCTACTTCACTTGATGCCGGGCCCAAAAAAAAATCAAAGTACCAGAATGGTTGGCAACAACGACTTGACCGGGGAAGCGCCATTTCCAAAGCTGTGGAATGCGCACGTATTTGCTGTTGTCACCCACACGTAATCACCTTCTGGCTTTTGCACTCGCTATGCTATATATATAAGAAGGCACATGAACACGTAGCCAAGCCACTCGCAGCAGCAAAAGAGATCTCAAGTTTCTCACACTTACACACCTATCTGCCGTGCTCATTAATTATTATTCCTAATCCCTTCGCAAGCTCATACTTGCAATGGCGAGCCGTGGCACTGCCGCTCTCGTGATCGTGTTTCTCCTTGTCGTGGCGGTCACCCTGGCGGGCGCAGCCCCGCCGGCCTCGCCGCTGATCTGCAAGATTGCGTACGGGATCAAAGAGCGTGAGACGTGCTTCGCCGTGGCGAAAGCTACCAGGATGCCCCTGAAGAAGTTCCTCCGCTTCAACCCCAACATCAACTGTGATAACCTCTTCATCGGCCAGTGGGTCTGCCTCTCTGCCGTTCGCGCTTGATCGAGTTTTGCAGAAGGAAGAACCTCTCGATCCGTTACGTTACGTTCGTGCTATATACTATTCCACAAAGGAAGAATGTTTGTGCTATGAATAAGGAGGTCTCTTTTATATATGCTTTACCTCTACGAGCCTAAATTAGCTACTATAACTAAGGTCCGCTGAATTTGCTACTACCTTGTATTGTCGTGGAGTCATGTGTCACTCTCTGTTCCTATAACAGATATGGCATGGAAATGACTATTGTTGGTTATGTTGTGTGTCTCCCTGTTCTGTACCATGTGTTCTTTCTTCTTTGATTACTCCTTTGGTTACTCGTTGCGGCCCGTGTCCTGATATTTTCCACATTTCTAGAGATAATTATTCACACAAAAAATGTACCCAACATATGTATGGCAACGCTAGTATTTGTTTTTAAAAAAATCCTGACAGATTGCCTGCATATATTTTGGCTTGTTCTGACTTATTCTCCCTTATATAAAACTATAAAAACATTTAAACCAGCCGGCTTTTCTATCAGCAGAACATTCAAAACACTTCATCCCTGTCTCTCTCACAACATCGGTCCCACCCTCGCATGTCGTGTTTGCCCTCGTCTAGCTGGCCGCGAGCTCCGGCAGAAGCATCCGCCCCCGCTTGGCCGGTCGCGGGCTCCGTCAGACAACTCCACTCCCGCTTGGGTTGTCGTGGGTTGCCATTGTCCAAGCTCTGCTGACCGTCTCTACCCCTGCTTTGCCGGCCGTCTCCACCCCAAACTTGGCCGGCCGTCTCTGTCGTGCTGCCGATGGGCAAAGCGGGCAAATGGCCCCGCACCCCAAGGTGAAGTCATGGGGAGCCAGTATTTTGGGCTCTCGCGTTGTTCGTTTGGGATTATCATCCACGGATTATTTTTTTCACATAATACTATTGAATCAGCCCAATAAATTATTCTAGTCTTAGACTTTTCAGACTAGCCCAGCAAAACGAATAGAGCGCCAGAGAGCGCGATTTTAGAGCGCCGGAGCCGAGTTGTTTCGTTTGTGAGTATTTGGTAGCGCAGGTCACGGGGTAGGTTGTGGAGCCGCTCTTGGAGCGCTACTAAAGGCGGCCATAATGTAGCAGCGTTATGCATGGCATTCTTCTACTCCCCTGGGAAAACATGGCGTGATTCCGTGAACATCGACACGAGTACAAGGGTGGCATATATCTCCGTCCGTGCTATTCCTGTTCTAGCTCTGAACTTTTTCTTCGACAAATTAAATACTATGCATCTTGACCTCATCATCAGGGCATACCGATTTAGGAGCATAACCTGAAACCATAAAGCGATCAGCACGCGTCGCACGCGGGCGACAATAATTTAACCGCAACACATCAGCCAGTAGTACAATGGCAGAAGGCGCGCGACAGGGAATGCGGGTGATGATAGGCGAGACATCATCACGTAGTGAACATGGAGACGCTTGATTTGGCATTGGTACACGACACATCATCACGTGGTCGAACATTGGAGATGCTTGATTTGGCATTGAACACCTCCCGATGGACGGAAAACTCGGGAACTGCATGCATGCACAGAGATCAGTTTGTACCACACGCTAGGCAGCTAGCTAGCTGGGTCGAATACTCGAATAGCAGCAGGCAGGCGCAGACGAGACTGGACCTGACCTGACCGGACCACCTGTTCCCTGCAGATGAGCTGCTGATCTCTATTATGGACACAAAAATGATTGATCCATGCATGCCGGGCGATATATTTTGATTTGAACGGGTGATGTGGCCACCTTGTTCGAATGTTCGTCCCCTTGTGGATTGTCCCGACTCCCGAGGATAACACCCTAACACTAACAGCTTTGCTGCTTCCATTCCGATCCGATCGATCGACTGACTGTAGTAGTAGACCAGTAGTGAACGAGCTAGTAATGATGCGCTGGCATCGTCGTCTACCTTGCCGTCCACATCCTACTTCAGGTTCGCAGCGTCTCTCTCTCCGTGTGTGAATTGAATAAGCTGATGACACGGCGGCCGCGGGCGCAGACAGAAAGCATGCAGGAACTTGACCAGGGACTAGAGCACACGCGGATGGCGACAATCGCCGGCCGGTCAGGTTGGGGTCAGGTGGGCCGAGATCCCGTCACCAAACTCGTACGCGCCGCGCGTGCACGACGAGAAAGGGCCCAAATGGAAATGGGAGAGGTACGAGAGAGGCACGTGTCGGCCCCCGCGTCGTCCCCAGGGGCGACTCGGGCGGCGCCGCCCACAACCCCCGCCAACCTCCTCCACCCAACCCCCTCGCCGCCGCCGCCGCCGGAGCTCGCCGCCGAATGCCCGCGCGGTAGCGATGAGGGCCGCGGCGGGCGTCCTCGTCTCCGACCTTCCAATCAAAGACTCCCTCTCCTCTTTCCCCCTTGATTCCCTCTCAAATTTGCTGCAGGCGGAGCCGACGGCCGGCGACCTTGGGCCGGTTCTACTCGAATCCGGTGCTTGTATGGCCGGATCTGGTGCTTCCCTGGTCGTCGGGGCGGTTCCCTAGCGGATCCGCTCGGGGTGTCGTTTGTCCCGTGGCTGACCGGCGTGCTCGATTCAGCGGCATGGTTGGCTGCCTCCGAGTGGGGCTGCTGGTTGCTGCGAGCGGGTTACTGGAGGTTCGAGGTGTTGAGTTGGTGTGGTGGCTGCCGCCTATTTTGGCGACCGATGGTGTTGGCTAAGCTGATGCATCTGGATCTCTCTACGTCCTCTCCCCTCACCTGGGATGGTTCTTCGGCTCGTGGTGATGATGGTGCTGTCAGGTAGCGATGACAATGATGTCATGTAGAAGCTTCGAGTGAAAGCTCAACTCGACTGTTGTGTCGTGTCAGCCACGACGGCGCTACTTAGGCGTCGTTTTCCTTCTTGATTCTGCAAAGGTCAGTGGTTCTTCAAGTGAAAACCTAACCCCTGCTTGTTGGATGGGTGACGACGACATTTTCGATGTCGTGTCTTTCTTGAAGGCGTTGCCTTAGAGATCCTTTGCACCGGTGGGCAGAGTCTAGCTACGTGACAAGGTTTAGCAAACATGAGAAGATGAGATTTCTAGCAGTGCGATTCTGACGTCAAGTTTCTAAGCAGACGAGAGATGTAATGAATTGGTGCTGCATAAAGAATTTGAAAGCTGAAGTTTGGACAAAAAAAGATTAAAGCTTAGTCTTTAGTTTTTTTTCTTTGTCTTGTAACTTTTTTCTTGTGCTATTGAGCCCCTCATTCTTGAGGAATAGAGTTTGAAAACTCCTGTAATGTTTGGCTGTATATATCCACGACGTGGGTATAGTAGGCCGGTTTATCCTTCATCTAAAACGTACGTTACGTGCGTACCCTCTAGCTCGCCCACCGTCGTAGCTCCTTGGCTGCTTGCACTGCCATATATCCGCCCACCAGGCCACCACGCATATAGAGAGAGCTAGCGCTGCGGACGCCGTCCTCTCTGCGCCATTGCCCACATGCCACGCCCTCACCTCACCACCTGACCGCGCACCACCAGGCACCAGCTACCACCGATCGATCGATCGCCATGTTAACCGGCGGCGAGCTCTCGTCGCACCCGGCCGCGTCGTCATCGTCGTCGACCTCCACTCACGGCGCGCCGCCGCCGCCGGCGTCGGGGGAAGGCCGCAGCAAGCGGCGGCGGCGCGGGGCGTGGGCGGTGGCGGCGGCGGCGCTGGACCCGCGGGCGGGGTGGGCGCGGGAGTGGGACCGGGCGTACCTGCTGGCCTGCGCGGCGGGGCTCGTGGTGGACCCGCTCTTCCTCTACGCCGTCTGCCTCAGCGCGCCGCTCATGTGCGTCTTCCTCGACGGCTGGTTCGCCGCCGCCGTCACCGCGCTCCGGTGCGCGCCGGACGCCATGCACGCGTGGAACCTGATCCTGCGGCTACGGGACGCGCGCGCGCCGCCGCGGGACCGCGAGGACGAGGAGGCGGCGCAGCCGGGGCGCGGCAACGTCGGCGGCGCCGTGCCGGAGCGGGCCAAGTCCAAGTCCAACAAGGGGATCTTCTTGGACGTGTTCGTCATCCTACCGGTGATGCAGGTGCGCGGCTAGCTTGTCCGTATCCGTGCAAGATTCTCGTGCATCCTTTGACATGCCACTAGTTTCGTCTGGCTCTTCCGCTCTTGGGCCAAGAACAGGACAGAAAAATCTTTGCTGCACAGAAACAACTCAGCATGAACTGCCTCGGTGGCAAATGCTCTCTAGTGACAGATTGGAAGTTTGGAACCCATGACCCTGGGAAGAACCGTGAATTTCTGTCATCGTTCATTAGTCGCTCGCCTACCACTCGCATTCTGCCGAGTAAATAGTTGCACGTGATCCACTGCTGGTCCGAGCAAGGCAATGAGGCCGAGTGCCCCAGGCCCCAGCCAGCCTCCCTGCACCAGCAACGTGCTGCGGCCTGCGGCAGTGCTGCTTGCCATGCCGAGATCGTCAGCTCGGAGTAGATTTATAGGAAGAGGACCAGGCAGCGGCGTCAGCGCTCCGTGCCACGTACGAAGACGGTTTTGCTTATCAGCGCGTCGTTGCAGACCGGGACCATGGTTCTTGCGCGATTCAGTGACCCTTCAATGCTGCGCATTTGCAGATCGATCGGGCCCGTTCAGCGATCGATGTGAGCCAGCAATGCGTTCTACCAATCGATGCAAATTTAAATTTATTTCCAGTGATGAGGTCCAAACACAATCTGTACTGCTCCAACAGTCCAACCCCACTGGGAACCTGAGTGGAGTGTGGGCGCCTAGCTAGTCATCTTTTCAGTGGTACCATGCATGTGTGTCAACCATGGCGTGACCATTTTTCGTACGCTCGCAGGTGGTCGTGTGGGTGGCGGCGCCGGCGATGATACGCGCCGGGTCGACGACGGCCGTCATGACGGTGCTGCTGGTGGCGTTCCTGTTCGAGTACCTGCCCAAGATCTACCACTCGGTGCGCGTCCTGCGCCGGACGCAGGACGCCTCCGGCTACGTGTTCGGCACCATCTGGTGGGGGATCGCCCTCAACCTCATGGCCTACTTCGTCGCCGCTCATGTGAGTGATGAGCCCGACTTGCATCTATCCATCATCTCTGCTTATTACCATCTTCCATTCGACGGCTCTTAGACATTTTCGGTACACACTTAATTGTCGGTGCACGGAACTCAAATTGTCATTGTCACCATATTCTTTGCCCAGCAAATCGCATTATTGAACAAGATACAAGGCAAAAACTGGCCAAGCATGCTCGTCGTGCACGCCAGGGTATCTTACCCGAAAACGGCCTCGGCGAGTAACGACGCCTGCGACGCCATGATTATTTTGACAGGCTGACAGCTAGACACATGCCATTCTTGGGTGCAGGCGGTGGGCGCGTGCTGGTACCTGCTGGGCGCGCAGCGGGCCACCAAGTGCCTGAGGGAGCAGTGCGTCCAGGCCGGGAGCGGCGGGTGCGCGCCGTGGGCGCTGGCGTGCCAGGACCCGCTCTACTACGGCGGCGCCACCGGGGTGGCGGCGACCGGCGCCGGCGCGGCGGGGAGGCTCGCCTGGGCCGGGAACGCCACCGCCAGGGGCACGTGCCTCGATAGCGGAGACAACTACCAGTACGGGGCGTACCAGTGGACGGTCATGCTGGTGGCCAACCCCAGCAGGATCGAGAGGATTCTGCTGCCAATATTCTGGGGATTAATGACTCTCAGGTGAAATCCATGTCTCAGATTACTACTAGAAGCTAGTTCGTGACGGAATGTGCATTTATTATTGATTTATGGTTACTGATCGTGGGAATATTTTTCACCTGTTCTGCTGATGGCGCTGTCAACCCCAGCACGTTTGGGAACCTGGAGAGCACGACGGAGTGGCTGGAGATCGTGTTCAACATCATCACCATCACCGGCGGGCTGATCCTCGTGACCATGCTCATCGGCAACATCAAGGTACGACAAAAAGGATCGTGTTCACATCGGTACTGACTGATCCTCCTCGACGCCGCCTTGGCTAATGGTCGACGCGCGCGAACGGCAGGTGTTCCTGAACGCGACGACGTCGAAGAAGCAGGCGATGCACACGCGGCTGCGGCGCGTGGAGCTGTGGATGAAGCGCAAGAACCTGCCCAAGAGCTTCCGGCACCGGGTGCGGCAGTACGAGCGGCAGCGGTGGGCGGCCACGCGCGGCGTCGACGAGTGCCGCATCGTCCGTGACCTCCCCGAGGGGCTCCGCAGGGACATCAAGTACCACCTCTGCCTCGACCTCGTGCGCCAGGTCAGCAAACGACGCCGAACACATTATAGCATCCGTCTGCTGGTGCGTCACGTGCTCGATCGTCGTGTAACCGCTGCACATACACAAACACATACTGCAGGTGCCGCTGTTCCAGCACATGGACGACCTGGTGCTGGAGAACATCTGCGACAGGGTCAAGTCGCTCATCTTCCCCAAAGGAGAAGTCGTAAGCACGCCATCATACACGATCTCCCTTCCCTTGATTGCAATAATCAATCTTGGAAGCACCCACCACAACACCAAAAAAGTGATTCGAAACTCCATCACCATTATCAATCAGATCGTCAGGGAAGGGGACCCGGTGCAGCGGATGCTCTTCATCGTGCGGGGCCACCTGCAGAGCAGCCAGGCGCTGCGGAACGGCGGCACGAGCTGCTGCACGCTGGGGCCAGGCAACTTCAGCGGCGACGAGCTGCTGTCGTGGTGCCTGCGCCGGCCCTTCCTGGAGCGGCTGCCGGCGTCCTCGTCCACGCTGGCGACGCTCGAGAGCACCGAGGCGTTCGGGCTCGACGCCGCCGACGTCAAGTACGTGACGCGCCACTTCCGCTACACCTTCACCAACGAAAAGGTGCGCCGCAGCGCGAGGTACTACTCGCCCGGGTGGCGGACGTGGGCCGCCGTGGCCGTGCAGCTCGCGTGGCGGAGGTACAAGCATCGCAAGACGCTCGCGTCGCTGTCCTTCATCAGGCCGCGGCGGCCCCTGTCGCGGTGCTCGTCGCTCGGGGAGGAGAAGCTCAGGCTCTACACCGCGCTGCTCACCTCGCCCAAGCCCAACCAGGATGACCTGCTCTGACTCACTGAGATGTTGTACGGGCTGTGCTCTGAGGCTCAGGTAGAAGCAAAGTGCAACAATAATAAAAGAAGCTGATTCTACCTAGGCAATGCTACTAGGAGCGAATGACAGATTGAACTCAAGCACTGGAAATCGAGCTCCAAATGCACGGCTTTACAGATTTTACATATGTCCCGTGGAGTGTGGTTAACCCCTATGCGTGCGCAGAAACTTATGATGCTATCCAATTGTTTGCATGCTATGCTACACTCATGCTAACAAGTTACAGCAAAATGTTAATTTGCAAAATGGTGAAAAAAGAAGATATAGCTAAAGCCCATATTGCACTTCAAAAGAATAAACATATATCCCAAATAAGACCAGAAATACTATCTGAAGTTCTGAACCACCCAAAGTGGATCGCATGGTAGCAAAAGAACTGTCAGGGCAAAATTTGGTATCAAAACCCCTGTGCTAGGCTAAGCTTAGAAAATAGTGCGACATCAAAACTGATGCAGGTAGTAGCATCTGGAATAGTACGTAGGAGTTGAACTACGAGATCAGCCGATTTGAATTTATAGGCTGCTGGAGTCCCTTCCAAAGATGAACCGCCTCCCCCAATCTGAAACGACCAGCATCCTTGTGCGCCAGCTGAATTGCATGCTGTATTTAACAAAGAGCAAACGACCATCACAACCAGCATTCAATCAGACGTGCGAGGGCCAGAGCAAAAGCATACAGAAGGGTGAGATCCATACCTTGCATAAGCAGAATACCACAGCCATTGAGTGCTGTGGCCAACATGTACCCAGTCACCAGGCAATTGATAAGCTGTTTGCTCTCCACCCAGCGGGGCAAATTGGCCAAGATGCCTGTACCTGTAGTTCACACGACAGCATATTAGTTACAGTGGTTCTGGACGGTCAATCATAACTATACAAAAGGTAGTAGCTGAACATTGTGCCCATAATTGTGCGCCTTGTAATGAAGTACAACAAGAAAATTACATATATGTCTTTTGACAGGATTTTGGAATTTTGAACAATTATTGAGCTGTTCCAGCTGTGGATGAAATATCACAAACATAGAAAACTCACCTGAAAGGTTTGAACCGATGACGCCCTGCACCTCTAATCCTTAAAGGACCCTCAGGGTATTCTTCACAAATCTTCATCTTGTTGAAACATGTCGCTAGATATGAACCCTCTTGTGCAGCAACCTGAAGCACCAACAAGCATTGATATAGAATGTCAGCGAAAAGAGCATGAAGTTATCTTGCCACTCTCTGGAATTCTAATGCTACATGTGAATTACCTGAGCTGTAGCTGGGAGCATTTTGACTTGAGAATCCACTTGAGCAAGGGCCTTCTTGAACTGCTCGATGTTCAGCTCTTTCAACTCTTTGGAGTTGCCATCTGAGTCTTTGAGTAAATCATGGAAGCCCTTCATTTGGTTGGATTTAAGATACAACTCCACTTGTGGGTATCTTCACAGATGTCTCCAAGAACATCTTTTATCTTCTTCACAGTCAAAGTGCCAGAATTATCCTTGTCTGCTACTCGGAATATGGCAGCAACATCTTCCTGAAATATTAATTTTACAAAATATATATGTAAGAACTAAAAACACCCTAAATAGATGCCAGTTTATGTCTGCTACTTGAAATATTGCAGCTACTTCCTGAAAATCACTCAATACAGTTCACCAAAAATGTAAGCACGCAAAACAATTGCTTGCTGACACAAGAAATTTAGTTTGTACAAATATACAATGTATTCACAAAAATACAGAGTATGAATCAACATGGCCTTGCTGATGAAGCATATCTAAGAACAGATTAAGTATACGAGACCCTGCACTTGAAAATCTGGCACCATGGAACTCAGATTAAAAGCAATGACGATCTTCCCATGTGTTTACCAGATATTTTTGCTAGAGCAAATTAGACACAGGTTATGAAAAGTAAGGGCCTATAAACACAATTGTCGTTTTTTTCAGAACAAGCTAGATGATGCAGGCGTCACTATGAACTTAAAGAGAAAGCAACGAGCAGTGATTCTGCTAAATATAAGTGTCAAACAATGATGTGGTTATTCAGTACTCCAAAGTAGCATGATGTTTAAAAAATAAGTAGCATGAACATACCATAACTTTTCTTTGAGCTATTGTTGCACAATCACCAAGAGCATAGACATCCTTACACCCTTGAACCCTGAGCCACTCATCAGTAGCTAGCACACGCCGGTTCTCCTGCAAGAGTTGTATTGATACTGAACTTATTTACAAGTGGATGCAACGAAATACGTTTTTCACTCCAGGATGGAGGAGAATGAGATATACCTGACCAACTTCCTTCATAAAATCCATAATGATGGGACGGGTTCCAATTCCAGTTGACCAAACAGCCATCCCATAAGGAACAGCGATCTCTCCTGTTGCAGGATTGGTCATGGTAATATCCTTGTCGTCTACCTTCACGACCTTAAAATTTGTCTTCAAATCGATACCATCCCTCTTGAACTTCTCTTCTGCAAATTGGCTGATTCTTTTGTCGAACCTACACAAACCATGAATTATATTGTAAAAAGTCAACAGAAATAAGATATCAGGAGGCAAAAGGTGCATAGAAACAGCTAAGGTTAACAAGATATTATTCAAACTACTCATATCAACTGCATAAACATAAGAAATGCCGCATAAAAGCATCAAATACGTGACAAAATTTTAAGAAATACCTTCTGTTCTTTATGGAAAAGAAATGAGGAAGGAAGTTCATTTTGTGTCTCCACACCATAGGTTAACTAGATTAATGGAAGTAGACAATGAAAAGTTACAGAGCATCGAAAGGGCTTACATTGTAAGGATATGGCCACCTGCTTCAATTACTGAAATGTTCACATACTTCTTTACGTCAGGATACAACTTAGCTAAGTCTTCCTTCACGAAGTCATGCAACTCTGCAGCAAATTCTACCCCTGTTGGGCCTCCACCAATAACGACAAAGTGAAGGTTCTTCTTCCGCTCTTCCTCAGAAAGGTTTGGAAGGGAGGCTCTTTCGAAACATTTTAAGACACTCTTCCTAATGTTTTGAGCATCTTCTACTTCCTACAATAGTGACTCTCTGTCAAAAGGCATTGCATTGTACAAAATATATCGAAAACGTTTGCACAACTAAACACATTACATGAAGACAAAAACTAATTATGATAGACCATCCAACTGCAGCAAAGGAACACATTGACTGAAAACAGTAAATAAATAAATGGCCTGGTTCCACAAGGTAAAGTTGACTTGGCTTGAGACAGCACAAAATAAGCTTCTAAAGTATGCTTAGTGAATGGCTCAACTTACCTTCAGGAAATGGCAATTCTCAGTAACACCTGGGGTGTTAAATGTATTAGGTCTAGCCCCAACACTGACAATCAGGTAATCATAATCCACAACAAATTCACCATTTCCATCAATGTTTGTCCCAACATCTGACCTGCAGTGCACCTTTTTGTTTGTTGGATCAATCTTGAAGCACTCGGCTTCCCAAAACCGGAATGCGCCATTTCTCTACAGAATGATATACAGACATCAGAATATATCATATATACTACTAAACACAATAATATTATCAGGCATAAGTGCTATAAATTAGAGCATATTCCCTATCAGTACTAGGGAGATACCTTTCTCACAATATTGCGAACTGGCTCGACAATACTACGTGCTTCAACTGTGCCACATGTCACACTTGGCAGCAAAGGAGTGAAGGTGAAGTAGTTGCGAGGTGATACCACATGGACATCATACAAAGATGTGTCAATATTTCTCAAGAAACTTGCGCCTGCCCACCCAGTTCCAAGGATAACCACCTTCTTCTTGTTTCCGGTCCCATCACACACTTGAAGAACCTGATTATCTTGACAAGCATAAGTTAAGGTGCCAGCTCTACAAAAGGTTAAGAATAGAAGTGTTTCAGTCCTCAAATGGAGTACAAGTGAAAGAATAGCACCTAGCTGAAGTAAAAGAGTGCATGCTGCCTGTATGGTTGCAGTAAAATCTAAAATTTCCTCACAATATTTCTGGATATATTTACAAATAGACACTTCTGGGGTTCATAAAAGTATTTCAATACACAATGGCCAAATATTATTTTCTTAAGTACAGGACAGAAATTGTGAACTGCTGAAAAAGTTGAACTACTTTACTGATCAAAAAGCATAATCATTAGAATCACATAAAAAGAATAATTTCATCTTCTACCATCTCATTATTATCTAGATGATCAAAGCATCACACATAGCACTGCAGTACAAAACGTCAGTCTGATTTATCATCAGCAAAAGGTAGACACTGTGACCAACTTAAATCCCTAGAACACGTGCTGCCTGGTGTAGTAAGTTTACGTCCTCTGAGATTGACACGCGCCAAATGCATCTGATTTGCAAATTGCACTATTCAAGTAATTTGCTGATTGCTAACTCAAAATAACAAAATTCTTTTGCAACACCCTAATATAACACCTAGCACAACGTATACAACTAATTTATCAGGCTATATGACACATTTAACAGAGTCTGACATTATACATCAACGCAGACAAAGGGAACGAAGAGATCTAACGATGCCGTAACAGAATTGCCGAGTTACAAGTCACGTATCGAATCGAAGCAATTTAAAATTCAATCGGCCGGGCCAATAAGGCGATAAACAATAAAACTCTCCTTAATTCTTTTGCCCCGTGCCTCGAACTGTAAGGCTTGGCAGAATGCACCAAAGCACAGGGTCTCACAAAACAACGCATCACGACGACGGCGAGAGGCACACGGATCAATCACTAGCAGCGGTGATGGGGAAAAGCAGGTAGACGGAAAAAACAAAGGAATGCATAGGGGAGGCGAAGCCGCTGGACGCACCCGACGGCGAAGACGACGAGCCCTTTCTTCCACGGCGGCGTGCGGCGAACCGCCTCGGCGGCCCGGCGCACCAACGACAAGCCGCCGCTCGCCATCGCTCGCTTGCAACAGCTCGGACTCCCTCGGTCGCGTCGGCGTGGGGTGCGCGCTGGGCAATGGTAGAGCGAGGGCGCGTGGGGAAGAGCGGTTTGCTCGCTTCCCAAACACGCGGCGGCGGACGGGGGCGGTGGCGAGGTTGCCTCCTGCCCTTCCGGGGCGAGCCTAATATAGCAGTGGAGTACACGAAGCCTTTCCCTGCCCACGGCGTAGATATTTTTTTTCACTTCAACACTCGAATAAATGAGAAATAAAGATCCTGATTGGTTATGCTCCAAAATCTACCCAGAACGCACTAGCGCAGGGACTCGTTTGTCCAACTTTGGAAATGTGAAAATTATAACGGGTGAATCAGGGATATGACTAGGGACAGCTCGCGGGCCGCGGTTGCTTCCTTTCGTTCGGTCGCGGTTACCACGTTCGTACATGCACGCCCGAACACCGGCGCGTACGCGATCCGACGTCGCGGAGATGGTCGAGGGATGTACGTGGACGGCTGCGATGGTCGCGCGAGATCTGGGAGTAGGCGAGGCGTGCGGCGCGCGCCGGTCTAATGGCTTGTGAACCAAGAAAGAAAGGAGAGGGGGGCAGGGGCATAGAGGGAAGTGCGGAGAACCGGAGATCCTGCTGTTTACAGGTCAGAGACAGGAGACCACGGAGATTTTGCGGCGGCGCGGCTGTACGGCCGCTAGGGTTTTCTTTTCTCTCCCCTGTTGTCTAGGAAACGTGTGATTATTTTTTCGTTTTGTATAAGGCAAGGTTTGAATTGGAGATTTGGTATATTTGTGCTAAATTAAATTACTAACTGGAAACAGAATGTTGGAGTAGATATCGAATCCTGAAAGGATAAAAATGGTATGACAAGTTTACAGCTGATTCAAGATCTAAGGAGATGTTTAAATATAAGGAAATGAACGCAGATCCTTGTACTCCCTCCGTTCCAAAATATAATTCATTCTAACTTTTTTGGAGAGTCAAACTATTTTATCTTTGACCAAAATTATAGAGATGACTTCAAAGATTTATGATACCGAATAGTTATACTATGAAAATATATCTAAGAAATAATCTAATGGTACTTATTTGATATCACAAATGTTAGTGCTTTATTGTATAAATTTGGTCAAAGTTGAAAAAGTCTGACTCTTAAAAAAAAAAAGAAGCGACCAGGGACAGACGTCCCTAGAACTTTTATTAGTCGGAAGCCGCGCTCGAACCCGGGTGGGCGAGACTAGCCTGCCTCTGGCTAGCCACTCCACCCGCGAGAGCTTGGCAAAAGTCTGACTCTTTAAGAAAGTTAGAATGACTTATATTTTGGAACGGAGAGAGTATCTTTTAACCAGAACGAGCAATTATCGAGAAAAATCCCCCCTCGTCTGGACTCTGAACACTCGTCAGATGTCCAACTTTTGAACATGTACAATAGTCATTCATGGTAGGTAGTGGACGGCACTAAATAAAACGTATCCTGGTGCATGATAGTGGCAGATTTCAGCATCCATTTCCGTTTTAGCAAAGGATATCCTTTGGCAAATACTCCAGCTCGCTGTATTCATTCATGGCTCAAAGCAGCGGGCCTGCGGCAAGCTAGCATAGATTTCGTGGGCCACATTCTTTCTTCTGAGAGAGTCGTGGCTTCTCGTGGGCCCCGATTACTTCTGTGTTGGGCCAAAGACAGCCAAAGCAAGCCCGCTTCCGCAAGAGAGTTGGGCCCAATACTCCTGAAACACTGTAGCCGGCCTCGCACGGTCACATCGCCCGCCGGCACGGAGCCCTCCGGGCCCCGCGGAAAGTCTCGCTCTCCCCAACTCTCCGACTCCGAGACTGACAACGCCGTGGGAACCGGAAGAAATCCAGGACGTTTGACCAAGCGGGCGGGGATTAGACGATGGCGAACGAAGCCGCACGGCCGCCACCCACCAATCTCTCGGCGGCCCCCGCCTCACAGCGTCGCCACGCGCGGGCGGGCGGCCGCCGCGTGCGACCGTGACCACGCCTCTGAGGCCTCGACGCGGGGCGCTCCCGCACCGCACCCGAGAGCGGATTGCCTGCAGTCTACGGGGGATGCCTGCGGGCGCCAGCAGTAGACTGATTAGAGCGCGCGTGCGCAGTAGGCACAAGGCACTAGGCTGTAGTATAAAGCTCCGCTTCCCCCGGCTCCGGTCTGCCCCCCTGGTTCCTATCGCGTGGTGCGGCCCGGGATTCCCTCGTGCTCCCCTGTCCCCCCTCTCCCCCGCCCGCCCTGAGGGGAGGACCCCGCAGATCCCATCGAAATTCACGGCCGCCATCCAGGCCGGCCCTCCTCGCTTCCCGGCGACGACCAATTCTCCCCCTGGTATGGCACCTCTGTTTCGCTGCACCCTATTGCTATTCATCCGTAGTTTCTTTCTTTCAAGCAGTCCTTTGCTATTCATCTCCTGCGGTCATGTTCGTTCGCTTAAGGTTCGAGGTCGGCGTCTTGGCCGGCCGATTCGGCGTTGCTGGGTTCCCGGGCGAGTTCTTGCCTCTGGGATTATGGGTTGGTGTTTGTTTGGTTGAGCGATTTCCGTGAGCTGAGTGAGCAACCATGTTGAGGAAGGAGGTGGTTAGGTGTGTCGCCGTGGGTAGGTTGCTTGATCGCTCTGAATCTACATGGAGGTGCAACTACTGCTGGCCATGGGTGGCCACATGATGGAGCACCCTGAGCACTGCAGAGGCTGAATTTTCGCTGTTAGTGGTGTGCAGAAACGGGAATTTTGTGAAGGAGGCTTGGGCATCGAATCGTGATATTCCTTGTACTGATTCTGTTGGTTGGTAGGTAGATTGTGGATATGCTTCTCTTTGCACTTTTATGCTGTCTTGCAAAGTGGATTCGTGTTTCTCGACACCAAGTAGATCAGCCAAACAGGAAACTACTGTTGTTCTGATATGTTTGAATGGGGGAGGGTAATTGCGTATAGATGGAAGAAAAAGAGTTGTTCTGATATGTTTTGTGCAGTGTCTTGATGGTACTCTGATGAAGCGGTTTAGCTTTCTGGTGCGATTTCATGTTTCATAATTGGTGGAGCCTAGAGAACCGCCAGTTGCCCTTGAGTATATCTGAACTGCGTAAATGATTGGTTTGGAGTCCAATCTATGTTAGTACAGAAACAGGGAATCTTTTATTTGTCATGTGCGTGCTGGGACATACATGCTGTGCAATACGACATAGACGGTTCCGTGGCATTTTTGGCATCTTTCAGCCTTAGTAGAATTTGATTTGGATAATTGCATTTGTGGTGATGGCTTGTGCAATAATTGTTGTATCTGATGGAGCGTCGCAACTCATGCAGATGCGCTAAAGGCATCAGTTGCGACAAGAGCTGATAGTTTGGTAGCCGTCAGCCGAGTGGTTGAGTTTCATATTCTGGGTGGTTGTTTCCATATCGTCTTCCCAATTGGGGGCTAGGATTTAGTGAGCTGCAAGCTGTTGGACCAGCGCAATAACTGCTGTATTGTTTGAGGGCAATAACTGCTGTATTTGATGGCATTTCTAAACTTGCACTGGTACACTAGAGCTACCAATCATCTTGAGAGTTGAGATTTGATGAAAAAGTGGAAATTTGTGAGTACTCGCTAGATGATCAGCCATACAGCCACGTGATTGAGATTGTGCAGCCAATACAAAGTTTCAGAGAAGATGGGATAATCAGAAATTCAGGGTTTGTGCATGTGAACCTTCTGTTTTACTGCTGATATGCATGGCAGACGGTGATGTTATGTCCCATGATGCTAGATTGTTGCTGGGCGTGATTGGAGGTCACCTTGCAATGTTGCTAAGCTTCTGATGAAACTGACTTAAAGTGATAGCATTTCTTTCAAGTAAATTATGCTAACCCTTAATTCTTAAATAGCAATAGTATGCTAACATCTGATCAGTAATGTTGATTTTTTTGCAGTTCTCGTTTCTCCTACCCTTCACGATGTTTAGATAATCAGCAGTGCTGGGTTGTAGCCCTTTTTGAAATTTTAAATTGTGCTAAGGATTCAGTCTTAGCCGTGAAAGATGAATGGTTCAAATGGTTCCCAAGAGCATCGTGTCAGTGGAGAGGAGGAAGTGCATCATGTTAGCCGACCCATTCTGAACAATGGACCAAAGCACCGTCCATTGACCCCCATGAGGCGATGCCGTGGTGTAGCATGTGTAGCGGTTATACTGTCAACAGCATTCCTATTGATAGTTTACTTGGCCCCTATTGCTACTTTTGTTGTGCGGCTGTTCAGCGTGCATTACAGCCGAAAGGTGACTTCCTTTCTGTTTGGAATGTGGTTATCTTTGTGGCCATTCTTGTTTGAGAAGATAAACAAAACCAAGGTTGTCTTCTCTGGTGAAAATGTGATTCCCAAAAGGCGTGTATTGATATTTGCTAACCACAGGACTGAGGTTGATTGGATGTACTTGTGGGATCTTGCATTGAGGAAAGGCCATTTAGGATATATCAAGTACATACTTAAGAGCAGCTTGATGAAGTTGCCTATTTTTAGCTGGGCATTTCACATTTTTGAGTTTATTCCGGTAGAACGGAAATGGGAGATTGATGAAGCAATTATCCAGAACAAACTATCAAAATATAAGAACCCCAGAGACCCTATCTGGCTGGCGGTTTTTCCTGAAGGCACGGATTATACGTAAGGCATAATCATCTTTGAAATTCATTGTTTGTATATTTGTGTAATCCACATGTATGACTGAATATGTACTTAATCACATATATTTAGTCTCAAAAAATTCGCTAGTTACTGATTACCAAACCAAATAGTATATGTGGTCATCCATTTTGACATTGCTTCTTTTTATTGCTTGTCATTCTATTGAGTGTGCATGATTCTTCCTCTTTTCCTATATTTGGTTGCTGATTGCTGATTCTATCTTAGTGAGAAGAAATGCATCAAGAGTCAAGAGTATGCTTCAGAGCATGGTTTGCCTAAGCTAGAACATGTCCTTCTTCCAAAGACAAAGGGGTTCATATGTTGTTTGCAGGAGCTGAGGAGTTCCTTAGATGCAGGTGAACACCATTTCCCCACTCCTCTCATTCCATGCACGCATGATACATTTGATGCCATGATGCTGTGTGGTACTGTCTGGATTTCTTCTTTCTTTCCTTAGCAGCAGAATCTCTATAAACCTATAATAGAAAATTCCATCTCTTGAGTTTTAGAAGTTGTATGTCTATTACATGTGATGTTAATTGTGAAAAATCTATATTCACTCTGTCCAATTGTTACGCTTTGAATATGAATAAGCATTCTTGGAAGTTAGAACCCATAAAGTTTCTAAAAAAGACCACATGTGATGCTATTGTCATTGTTTTGAGTAGCAAGTACGTGGGCTTTCAGCTCCTGGCATAGAATGGAAAATGTTCTCTGTTATAGCCATCTAATTATAATTTTGAGTTAATAAAATGGGGCATATTTTGCTTCCAAACGAATCGAACTAAATAAGTCCTTGTCAGGTGTTGTGCAGTCTCTGTGTGGTCTAATTATTAGTGTCTGAACCAGCAATGTACTAGCATTTCCAAAATATCTCGTCACTGTTATTGATAGGACCACACATACTTGAATTCCATTTACCTAAAATATAACAGCAATTTCAACAGCCTAACTACTTTGTAGATTTTGAAGAGCTTCTTTTCCACTTCTGCAATGTATTTTGGCTAAGTTCCACTCTTTTTTGTATTCGATTGATTTGCTTCCTAAGTCCTAACATGCCGTTCTTGCAGTTTATGATGTCACAATCGCATACAAGCATCGACTGCCAGATTTTCTTGACAATGTATATGGTGTTGATCCTTCTGAAGTCCACATCCACATCAGAACTGTTCAGCTCTCTGACATCCCCACATCAGAAGATGAAATAACTGAATGGATGATAGAGAGGTTCAGGCAGAAGGACCAGCTCCTGTCTGATTTTTTCATGAAGGGCCACTTCCCTACGAAGGAACTGAAGGAGATTTATCCACCCGGAAGTGCCTGGCAAAAGTTTTCGCGATAGTCGGCTTGACGGGCATCTGCCTCTACCTAACCCTTTTTTCGTCAGTGTGGTTCAAGATATATGTTGTAGCAAGCTGTGCTTACCTCTCGTTTGTTACCCATTACAACGTGCTACCACCCCAACTGGTAGGTTCACCGGAGAGTGATGTCAAGGCCAAAAAGGGTGTGTAGAACATGATGTAGCTTGTGAGTCGTGACTGAAAACTGTATACCTGCCAAAGATGTTTACTGCTGGAAGTCCTGGCGCGTGCCATTTAAGGTTCCCTTTATACTGTAGTCTGTAGAGCTATGGTGTATGCATATGGTCGGAGAGAGATTTTTCTTGTGGTTCATCAGTGTAGGAGGCCCCTTATGTGAAGGCAGTAAAATATGATCTTAGGTAGAGATCGAACATGAACAAAAGTCTGAAGATCATTTGTATTCGATGTTCCATTGAATGCCTTGCCTGTAAATGCAATTAGCAAATCTTTTCGGTGCTTAAGAAACCAGTGGACCTATGGTTCCTGATGGAGTGATGGGCGGATGTGGAAAGTGGCGTGCAAATTGACCAGCTCATTCCTTTTCTTAATTTATCACACCCACAAACGCGATGTTTCTCAGGTATTAATAAGAGTAATCCATGCGTCCACTCAACCAAGTCGTTGTAGTATAGTGGTGAGTATTCCCGCCTGTCACGCGGGTGACCCGGGTTCGATCCCCGGCAACGGCGTTATTTTTCTTTTTCCTTGGTTTTTTTTGTCAGGCTAGTTGGTAGCTGTTTCGCTCTATTTGTATTTATTTTTGTTAGACGCAAACCAAGATGATACGCTTCTATTTTTCCACGTACACTGTAACTGTTCGCAGGCCTAGAAGTCAGAACAAGTCGCCGTCTCAATTCTAGGCGCAGAATCAATCGTGAAAGTTACATGTCAGGCACTTCCATCCTTTTTGAAAACAACATATGACGAGGAACGATGAAATTTCGATAGGAAAAAAAAATCATGGAAAGAGAACATTTTCTCCACCAAAATGCTTTGCAAAAACTGATTCACTCATCCGCTCCCCATCATCGTAACGCTGTGAAAAAACACACTCGAGCAAGCTGTTTCGCGTGTTCTCTCCTATAACTGAACAGTTTTTCGTTCGCCTAATGATCGAAGGCCTTCAATCAACATGGATGAACTGCAGGGCTCTAGTTACGAAGTTAGCCAAAAGCCGCGGCATAGTTTATACTTTATTTTTTTGCGAGGATGTCTGAATATTTTTTTGCGAGGACGAGATGCATAGTATGGTTGGGTCGCGTTTACAGTTAACTCTGAACCATCCCCGTACGCCTCAATCTGATGATACCACTACCTCTGGCTAGCCCAGGCCACCGTGCAAGGCAAGCGAAGCCGCCCCAGCGGTTTGAACTGATCACCGGATGGCATGGAACGGGGAAGAGGAAGCACATGGCGTTAAGCAATGAGCCCTGAAGCTTGTCGCGTCGCGTCTAAATTTATCGCCTAATGCAAAACCAAAATTACCAGTCATTCCAATCCCAACGTGAAGAGTGCCAGAAGCCCATAATGACCAACAGAACAGAGTAGTGAGAGGAGTCGAGCGTACGCCTAAACCAACGCATCCGACCGTCGCTTTCGTTCCCATAACATCCAGCACTCCACGTCGCCACTCGAGCCCGTCCGCCCCCTCCACATCGATCGCCTCGTCCTCCTGCCCGTGTCCTTCCGCGCTGCCTCCTGCTCCTTGGTGCGCGCCACTCCCTTGCCAAGCGCCAAAACCTCCGCCAGCACGCGCCTCCGCCGCGACGACAGCGGGGGGCAGCGCATGGAGGAGCGTGACACGGCGAGTGTCCGCGTGGACGGCGCGCCGGCGGAGGCGACGATGGGGGGCGGCGAGCTACGGTGGCGTCGCGCGGCCGGCGGCGGCAGCGGCGCGGCGGGGGAGCGGGCGCTGTCGCTGGAGCGCGAGGTGTTCGGGGTCGAGGCGAGGGGGAACGTGGTCGTCGTGAGGGCCTTCGTCGTGGCGGCGGGCGCGGGAGGGAAGGCAGCTGGGAGGCGGCGCAGGCGGGACTTCGTGCTCGAGATGGCCGGCGGCGAGGGCGCCGCCGCGGCCTGGGCCGAGAGGATGACACGCTGCCTCGACTCGTTCGGTACGTGTGCGTTTCAGTGCTCAGGCTCGACGGAAACTGCTCCCTTGTTTTGATTTCACCTCAAGCTAATCATGTCTGTGCTGAAAATTTCACCTGTAGGCCGGCCGAAGAGACTGTTCGTCTTCGTCAACCCATTTGGCGGCAAGAAATGCGCGAAGAAGATCTACGACGCGGAAATCAAGCCTCTGTTTGAAGCTGCTGGCGTGAGCATCACAGTGCAAGGTTCAGCATGCAAATGTGGACTGTTTTCCGTGAATTTTAGCATGGTTGTTGCGGTTATATTGATCCGTTTTGTTCGTGATCCGTTTCAGAGACCGAGTACCCGGGACACGCCCGGGAGGTGGCGTCTTCCCTCGACCTTGCAAAGTACGACGGCATTGTCTGCGTTAGTGGCGACGGTGTCCTCGTGGAGGTTAGTGACTGATTGACACGCCACAGCGTTTGCTGCCTGTGATCTGAAAGATTGCCTAAAGAAATACTATGTTACCTGAAAGTGTACAGAACTAACAGTGATGCAGGCATTAGCATGTTTTCCTGTTTTTCAAAGCTTGTGACCTGTTAACATCTGCGAGGAGAGATGTAACATGTTGCGATTATTATGCAAATCAGGTTCAGATTTGCTTCTCATGCTGTGATTTCTGACGTAGGTAGTGAATGGAATTCTTCAACGAACAGATTGGAAGGAGGCGATAAAGATGCCAATTGGGGTTGTTCCAGCAGGTACGAACAATGTTAACTAAAATATACTAGCACAAGAAAATTCTGAAAGCGACCAAACAGGCCCGGTCCTGTCATGTGTGCAGGTACAGGAAATGGCATGGCTAAATCGCTCCTGCATGCTGCCAGTGAGACATGCTCGGTTTCGAATGCTGTATTTGCCATTATCAGAGGTCATCTCTCTATTCCTTTCTTTATCATCCAAAACAAGTACATGAGTCCTGGGGATTTCATGTGGAAAGTCTTATGGAATACCAATTACTCATTATACACAGGTCACAAGCAGTCCTTGGATGTATGTACCATTTTGCAAGGGGAGAAGAAATTTTTTAGTGTGTTGTTGATGACTTGGGGTATGCAGCAAACTTGATAAAATAGAGACAAATTTTAAGCGAATTTTCTGATAGTTCTCTGATTAGCTTCTGAAAAAAAAAACGAAAACGTCTTAGGTTTGGTGGCTGATATAGACATTGAGTCTGAGAGATACAGGTGGATGGGAAGTGCACGCATCGACTTCTATGTATGTACTGAACCATTTCCATTTCTTGGCAGTTCTTTCGTCTATCATATCTGAAATTTACATAGTTACTCTTTCACTGAATAATTTAGTTATGAGTTTGCATCCAAATGCTTCTTGTTCTATCTATTCCTGAATTTGTATCCAAATGCTTGCTGACATCATTTACACTTGTTAATTACGACATGTAATGCATTGCTCGTTCTGGCTTCAGAAAGTTACATTCTGAGTTTCTTTTCTTTGCTGTTTGGGAATTGATGTCTGAACTCGTAACAAGTTCTAGCCTTGTTTCAGGCTGTGGTTCGCATAATGAACTTGCGAAAATACTGTGGAAGTATTCAGTTTGTACCTGCCCCAGGCTATGAGGAATATGGAGAACCCATCAAGCAATTCGAGAATTGCATGGTAGAGTTTCTGGAGCAAAATGGAAAATCCCATCCGTCTTCTTATCCAGGTCCTTCGGTTGAGTTCCAAGCTTTAGACTGGAGATTTGTTGATGGTCCATTTGTTGCAGTTTGGATAAACAACGTGCCATGGGCTGCCGAGGATATCATGGCAGCTCCTGAGGCAAAGGTAACTGGATAGTTTGATCTAGCAACAGTAGTTTTGTTTTCAAGGGTCACGTTTACCTTTTCTATTTCAAAACCTGCGCTTAGCTACTGTGTTCATTTGCCCGATGCAGAAACGTGTCAAAGGCTAAATACTTATCTTCAGTTACTAATTTTTTTCATAACCAAGGTTTCATGTTGGTTGTACGCGGAAATGAATCCTCCGCACCAGCTTTAAGCAGTAAAATAAATAAATAAATGCAGGCTTAACCATCAGAATAATTTTGTGATTCTGCATGGTTGGCATAGAAATACTTATGCACCACTTATTTGAGCGTTCAGTTTCATTTACTCCTGAAGGAGCTCATTTTATCAGTCTTTATTTAGTATATCCAACTCAAGGAAGCTGAATGTTGTGCTTGCGGTGCAGTTCTCAGATGGCTATATGGATGCAGTCATACTCAAAGATTGTCCAAAGGCCGATCTTTTGGCACTACTGATGAAGATGGGCGATGGGAGCTATATCAAATCGCCATTCGTTACATATCTCAAGGCTAGTTATCTCATCCAATGACATCATTAGCGTATTGCAACATGCGTAACATTCTTCCAAAGTAAAAACATGTTATATATGTCACTTCAACGTTCTGTATCATGAGTCAGGTCTTACTGTGACTTCTGTAGGTGAGAGCTTTTAAATTATCACCAGGCCAGCTTGTTGAGAACCCAAAAAGGGGTGGCATTGTAGACGTGGACGGCGAGGTGATTGCTAGAGGAGAAGGAACGTACGGCAAAAGCCAACATCAAGATGTGATGGCTTATGGCCCTCATATTCAGCTGACAGTGCACCAAGCATTGGCTACCGTATATTGCCCTAAGAGAATCCGGTGAAGAAAAAAAAAACTCATATAAGTAGAGAGACGTTAAAAGCCATTTAGGTAAAAGTAATCCGCATATATAGTTTGTACAGTCTTCATCGTTTTGTTCTCTTCACTGGAATATAGATTCAGAAAGTAGGCACATGATAATTCCTTCAGAATCTTGTGTCGGAGATTTGCTTAATGCAACTGAATGCATTTCTAGGTAACCACAGATTGAGTCAGGCACCTAATCGGAGGCCTAACTCCGGCACCTTACTTACAGAGTATTGCAAATGCTTATGGTGATATCAAAAGTTACATACCAGTTAAGAACTATCACTCACTACTCGCAACAACACAAACCAGGAAAGGAAATCACGACTGTCTAAACAAGAACGGACATAACACATTCTGCCACCACGACTTCATTTTGGACCAAAGGATCTTTTATCCAAAAGAAATTTCAAAGTTGGAGGAGCACACGAGATATCGCAGTTACAACTACTGCCGGTACCAACCAAAAGAACAGAGTGAAAAAAAATAGAGCAACATCTAAATTTAGACGACAGATGAGGGAAAACGAAACGGTGCCTGATACAAACCAACAGGGAACTGATACAGCCCCTCTCGTAGCCGTAGGCCTGGGTCAGTGGCAGGTGCGCTAGAGGAGAGGAGGCAACAGGGCCGTGCAGGATGGGATCACAATGCCGCAATGGAGGATAGAGAGTTGAACTGGTGCATGAATTCCGGACACTCCACATGGTAAAATTAGGTGGAGACAAGGTATGCAGGGAAGGGATCTCAGAGCAGCTGTTGGCAACATGCATTTGAAAGATCAGGACTAGCTGAAATAACTTTTGCAGAAAGTTAACCCTTGAAAATAAATCAGTGGAACGGTTACCTTTCCATTTATGTCTGGTTGCAAATCTGAAGCACGTTCAACGGAATTGCTTCCAGCGGATATGGGCAATCTTTGGCCAGCTTTCTCCATCAGGTGCTCGGCAGCTCTCCATCAGGAGGTCACAATTGTATATCGTTATGCGCTGGAGGGAGCATGGCAGGTCTGGTAACGATGATATGTTGGGGCACTGGTGGATGTAGAGTCTCTTCAAACTCGAGAGACACTTCAGGTTTCTTGGCAGGGACTTCATCTTGCATGCAAACAATGATAGTTCCTCGACAGACGAGAACTTTGCAGGTTCTTCAAAAGAAAAGGATGGCTCCTCCCATAATTCAAGAGTGAGAGACACCGGAACTGTAAAACCTTCAGACGAGAGCATATGGCTTAGCAAAACAGAGCTGCTAACACAGAGATCCCTTTGGACACGAAACTGCGAGATGCCCTCGAGCTTCGGAACATCTCTCAGAGAAACCTCGAGAAATTGCAGGGAAGACAAGCCTTCAAGAAAGCACAGGTCCTGGACACCACAAATTGATAGTGATGTAAGTGACGTTAAATGACCAATTGATAATGAAGTGGAGCTCCTGCAGTCTTGAATGTGAAGATATTTCAGGCATGGCAAGCCGTTACTCAATGAATCAGCAGCTAGGATGCAGTTTTGTATGTTGAGTGACCCAAGGGACAAAGGCATATATTCTGCTCCACGTGCCAGCTCTAAAGAAGGGCAGAAACAGAGACTAAGAACTGAAAATGAGGCAGCAACTCGTAAGCCCCCTAATGATCTGAGGCACCAGCAATCGCTAATAGACACGAATTTAAGCGCTGTCAAAAGTTGAAAGACCTCTTCTGACGGGAGTGCCGTTAAATCCATAATCTGTTTCAATGACAAACTGTGCAATGAAGTATGCCCACCAACACAACTGGCCAAAGCTCCATCTGTAATACTGCATGAAGAAAGATGAAGTATAGAAAGTCCTGTCGGTGGAACCAGTGGCAGTCCGATACTCCGCCCATAGATGAGTTTGATCCTCTGCTCATGGCAACTTAGCCATGCATTGATTATACTTTCTTTCGCCAATATTTCATCTCTTCCCTTTCCGACAAAGCTTTTAATGGTTTCAAGATGTTCAGATACATCATCATCCATCAAGGTCATTAACCGCTTCAGACAAGAATGTTCATCTGACAGTACACTCCTGATATTTGATCCTGAATCCACCTCCCAGAGCAAAGCGAGTTGTGATGCCAAGTGATCTGACCTCATCGGGTTTTCTCTCTGACCATGCTTCTGCAACTCGTCATTGGTGATAAACATAAGCAGTGGGCACTGGCTAATTGATAATTCTTTAAGGCCGGCTGGAAGACAAGGTAACGCCTTCAGATTTGGAACATTATCAAGTTTCAGATAGTGGCAATGCCTAAGGATCTTGGCCTCGTGTGGTAAGCCTTCTAACACAGGGCAATTAACAAGCTTAAAAGATCTGAAACTCTCAAAATAGGAACCATCAAGTAACCAGCTTGGATACGAGGAGGATTTGTAACCTTCAATTTTGAGGCCATTCAGCTGAGGTGGTGGCATCAGACCTTCCAGGATCTCCAAATGTTGAATGTCCTCTGTTTGGGAGCAACTCTCTTCAGTCCAGATAAGGCGCAAATTTTCAAGGTGTCTTTTCTGATGAAGCGCTGCCCCCAAGGCTTCCTCTTTTCCTGTGACAGCTTCTAGATTTGTAATACGTAAACCGCCACGAAGCTCATTCATGTTCCTGAGCTGATGCAGCTCATATCCCTTTTGCTTTTTCACACAAAACGTATCTAGTCGTTGGGCTGACGTTAGCCTGCCAATGTTTGGTGTTGAAAACGTGCCTCCTTCTCCATGAATCTTTAGATGTCGTAGCTTTCTCAAATTGCAGAACTGCCCAGGCAAATCTTTTCCTTGGATGTGTGAAGCGAGAAACTGTAAGTGGAATAGAGTGTACAATGATACAGGCAATTCGGAAATTGAGGTTCTTAAGAGGTTCAAATACCGAAGGTGCTTCAACTCACAAATAGATTCAGGCAACTTGCTTCTATTGTAAAAGCACAGATGCAGTACACGCAACCTTTTCAAATTCTGCAGTAACACACGAAAAAGATCACTTACATCATCAACCAGTGGTTCGAGGCAAATTATTGTACGTAGATGATGTAGCTTGCATATATTTTGCTTATGCCGTATCATACTCTTAACATGAATAGATAGATGCCTAACTGTGAGCGGTATTTCTGCCTTATCATCGTCTAATCTGAAACAATCTTCTCTAGAGAGTGATTCTGCCAAATCATGAAGGAGATCATGCATAGTATAGGCATAAGTATTTACCCCCTTCCCTTCATAAACTGGTTGAAAGAATGATCCAGAGATCAGCTCATTAATGTAATCACGTCCAACATCTTCGACGCTCCTATTGCAGTCGCATGATTCGACTAGTCCCTCTGCAACCCAAAAATGTACCACCTGATCAATACCATAACTGTGGCCTTTTGGAAATAAGCTGCAATGTGAAAAGCACCTTTGTAGACGTGGGTCTAATTTCTCATAACTCCACAAAAGAGCTCTCATGGGTTCGCTTAAGTTTTTAGTTCTCAAAGCGTCTCTCCATGAACTGATTTCCTTTTTTCTGCTCAAGTGTGAGCCCACAACTTTTGCTGCCAAAGGTGATTGTCCAAGACGTTCAGCTATCTCTTCTCCAATCTCTTCTAGCTGCACTTGCAACTGCTGATCTCCAACTTACACTCCAGAGAAAGCATGATGTTTGAAGAGTGCCAAAAACTCAGCATTCTTCAGGTCTTCCAAACGAACCACTTCTTCGCAGCAAAGAGCAGCTGGAAATGTATCCCGTCGAGACGTTATCAAAACTTTGCTTCCCTCCTGATGAGAAACCAGAGGTTCTAGCAGTAGGCCCCATTCCCTCTCATTGCTGGATCCTTCAAACCACACATCATCCAAGACGAGCAGGAACCTCTCTGACTTTTGCAGTGTGTCTCTTAATCTGCACTGGAGGGTATCGATGTTGTCAACACGTGGGCATTCCTCATTTGTTGCAGACTCGATTAACTCCCGTGTGTGACGATGAACATCAAGCTTGCGTGAGATGCAAACCCACATCCTGACATCAAAATGATCCTTTACCCTGCCATCATTGTAGACATACTGTGCCAAGGTGGATTTACCAGCACCTCCATGTCCAACAATAGCCACACCAGAGTAGCTAGTTGAGTTGGCCCTGGCTGCAGTCCTCTTGGTAAGAAGATCAATTATACGATCACGATCCATGTCGCGACCAAACACTTTAGGAGGCTGTAGTGATGTGGTCGGAGGAACAGTTGCTGTTGCTACAATGGGGCCAGCTGCACAATTATGACCAGCAGCTGGTAGTGGTAAGCCAAGAAGCTCACGGAAGTCCTTGGCTTTCACCAGGATGTCCTTCAGCTCATTCAGCTTGCGAATGATCCTTTTGTTTTCAGGGAGCAAGTTACGCGCCCTGCTTGCTGTAGCACGAAAAGGCTTCAGAATAGTTGATTTAATGGAGGAGTCATCATCTCCCACCGAGGAATCATCCCCACTCTTCGCCTTGCGCTTGAGGAGGTAGTACTCGTGCTCATCCAGCAGGTCCTCAGCGCTGTAGAAGGCTTCTTTGAGCTTCTGGAGCCATGCCTTCAGGTCTTCCCTGTGGGGGCTCTTCTCGGCGGCTTCAATCACCAGGTTGAAGTGTGGCAGGACTGTGGTCTCCAGTTCTTGGAGCTCCCGTGCCATGTCCACGCCCAGGTAGGTTGAAGCGTCAGCGAGGAGCTTGTTGATAATCGGTGATGCTGCCCACCGTAAGCCGGTCAATGCCATGTCCGCCATGGAACTGCAGTAGTATGTGCCTCCCCTGCTTCTGCAAATGAAGAGATCTTGGATGTAAGTGTTTGCAGAAGAAAAGCAATACAACAAAGAAATGGTAATAGCACGAGATGTTGGGATATTTGCAGGGAGCTGAAACCTGCTGAAAGACGAGATTAATTGGTGAACTGCAGCCGAGATAATAAACAGAACCTACAAGCAGATTATCTTTCCTTTCCCATGCGTGAATGGAAGCACGAAAGGAAGAGTGGGAAAACGGGCTACAATACAGCTAACGAGTAAATAGACAGAACAGGAGGAAGAGTTGAGAGCTTACACGGAAGGAAAAACTGAAGGGCGGCCGGAGACAGAGGCCCGGGAGCCTTTGACGAAGAGGGATTCGAGGTCGCCGGAGCAGTGAACTTGGCCTCTCTGGAGCAAAGCGCTGTACTGCTCGAGGAATGAGACGCGGGACTCAACGGAACTGCCAGGCTGTCAGCTACGGATCTGACCCAGCGACAGCGATACGCTCCCGACAAAGAAAGACGACTGGTCGTCGACGTGGTCTGTGGAGGCTAGCCCATGTTGATAGCCACTGACTGACGATCGAAATGATTGTTCTAGACAAGTTGCCCTCGGCGGATACCAAATGGTGGGCGGAGAATTGCAGCGCTTTGCGGGCGGCGTCCCCTCCTCTCGTCGCCGTCCCGCGAATGGATCGGATTTCCCGAATCGAGCTTGGCGGTGCGGCGACGGCCGATTCCCTAGCCGCATGCGCGCCTCGGCCCGCTGGGGGGGGGGGGGCAGTGAGTGCCTTTCTGCTTGTTGCTCGCTCGCTGCCGTGGAAGCCATGGCTGGCAATCGCAGGCGCCGGCGCAACGGCGGCTGTGGTGGAAGTGGGTACGATTTGAGATCCAATCCGCGCCTGATCCGCGCCTTTTTCTTTGACTGTTGTTGGGTTGCAGGCCTACAAGGCGCTGCAGCAGGCCGTCGGAGATGCCCGACCGAATCCGGCCGGATAGCAGCAGGCCGTCGGAGATGCCCGACCGAATCCGGCCGGATAGCAGCAGGCTGGGCCTGGCGTCGGGCATGGTGGCAACGCAGCCCAGCGGGCGGTAATCCTTTCCGGCGGGGCCGCGGGGGGATTCCTCTCCATCTTTTCAGCCCAAGCAACTTGAGTAGTACTAGTATTGAGATACGCTACGCGTACCCACCAAACTTACATTTACTTTCCTCCGTGTTCTCCCTCGTAAGGTTCAGTTTCATCGTATAATTCGACAATTGATTATTTCTGTTTGACCAACATAACGTTTCAAAACAAATGTTACACTATATCAGCATAATATAGCTCTCAACGTATGCTGATGGAACATGCCCGTCGACGCGTTCGTTTCTGCCTTATGATTGGTGGCTGCTTAAAAGAGAAACAAAAAAGAAGGGAACTTTGAGTGTAAAAAAGCAAATGAAACAGACGCCTCACCCCCAAAAAAATTTGAATGAAATAAACATTAAGCGTCTAACAAGAAAAATGAATGAATGAAATGAAGTGGCAAGAGCATCTCCAAGAGTCTCTCTTTAAGTCTCTTGGAATGGCTTTTAGAGGGATTCTCTAAATCCTTTTCCTATTTGTTAGTTTTAGAGATTTTGATTAAAAAGGTACCTTCCGACAGCCTCTCTATTTGGTTATTCAAACATAGTCACTCTCTGTTCCGGATTTCTCGCTAGCTAAATATAAAAAAGACAATAGCTAGTACATGTAAGAGCAACTCCAAGAGACTCTCTAAATCTTTTCTATTTGCTAATTTTAAAGATTTTTATTAAAAAGGTACCTTCCAACAACCTCTCTATTTGGTTATTCAAACATAGACACTCTCTGTTCCGGATTTTTCGCTAGCAAAATATAGAAAATAGAATAACTCTTTAGAGTGCATGCAAGATATAGAAGAGCTGTTGGAAAACAAGAAGATATAGAAAACGATTTTTGTGCAAATGACTCTCTAAATGATGATTTAGAGAGTGAGTTTTAGAGAGACTCTTGAAGATGCTCTAAGAGCATCTCCAAGAGCTCTTGTACATGGAGTTCTTTTGGCTAAAAAAAGAAAAGGATTTAAAAAACATCCATCCAACAGCTATTCTATCTGCTTTGCTATAAATCGAGGATTGATATCCTACCGTCCTCGCTTGCTATTTTTGTCCAACGCTGCCCGTTTGCTATAGAGGCCACGTTTTAGCATGTCTCTTGGATTAGGCCATTGAATTAGGAGGATTTCTATTTTTACAAAGGGGTACAATTCTCATATTTAACAAACAAAATACAATAGCTCTTGGAGATGCTCTAAGATATAGAAAAGCTATTGAAAAACAGAAAGATATAGAAAATGATTTTTATGCAAATGACTATCTAAATGATGATTTAGAGAGTGAATTTTAAAAAGACTCTTGGAGATAAGTTTATTGATAGAACACATTAGTGGAGAATGTGAAGCGCGATTCATTCTATGCGCCTCCGACGGATATGCGCAATCTTTGACCAGCTTTCTCCATTAGGTTGGCAGCTTTCCTTCAGGAGACCAGAGCTTATTATTGTTATTTGCCTTACAGAAGTCGGAAGATCTGGTAATGATGATAAATTAGGGCAGTCGTAGATTGCGAGGCTCTCCAGACAGGATAAGCGGCTCATCAAACTTGTTGGCAGGCAATGGATTCCACAGCTACTGAAGAACAGGTGTGTGACAGCTGCCAAATTCTCAGACCTTGCGAACGAAATGGATGTCTCGTTGCACTTACTAATCGTTAGCTGCGGTGGAATTATAAAGCCTTGGAGAGAGAGTATGTCATTGAGCATTACAGTACTGCTAACGCAGAGTGACTTTTGTAGACGACATGTTGAGATGCAGTTGGCATAGAGCTTTGGAACATGTACCAGACTTAACTCATGAAGATGCAGGGAATACAACCCTTCGAGCATAAGTCTGGCAAATTACTCAGTGAGAGTGACTTCAGGGAGTTCAGATGGCCAATCCGTAAGGATGTACTTGTAGAGCAGCTGGACTCGACTGCAAGATCACCGGCAATCATACATTCAGATATACGTAGTTCCTCAAGTGACACGGGCATAGATTCTGCTTCACGTGCCAACTCTAAAGAAGGGCAGCAACTTAAGAAACAAAAGAGAGGTAGCAGCTTGTAAGCCCCCTAAGGATCTGATACACCAGCAGTTAGTAATCGCCAATCTCTCGAATGCTTTCAATTGTCGGAAGACCCCTTCTGATGGAAGTTCAGTTAAACTCATGATGCAATTCAGGAAAAAGCGTGTCAGTGAAGTGAGGCGTCTAAGGCAAAGAGATAAGGCTCCATCTGTAATGCTGCATTTCCTAAGACTAAGCCGACGAAGTGCTGAACTGCTGATGGCAGAAGAAGCTGTACCCCGATGCTACTTTTGTGCAGAAGCTTTATCCTCTGCTTACTAATACTTCCTTTCTTTCCCCATCTAGAGAGCTTTCAATGGCTTGAAGATGTTCCGATATATCAGCATCCATCAAAGGCATCAACTGCTTCAGAGATGAATGGTCTGCCACTATGCCCCTCCTAATTTGGGAATTTGACGATGAATTCAATTCCCAGATCGAAACAATATGGGATGCCAAGTGATCCGTTGTCATCATTTTTTTCCTTTACATCATGCTGTTTCAGTTCGCCATTGGCAATGAACGCAAGTAATGGACACTCTGAAATAAAAAGAGTCCCAAGGCCTGTCGGGAGAGAAGGAAGTGTCCTCAGATTTGGGACATTACACAGGCGTAGTTCAGAGCAATCTCTAAATATCTCAGCACTGAGTGGTATACATTGTAAAGCACTGCAATTTGAAAGATCAAAAGAACTCAAATTCTCAAAATAGGATCCCTCAAGTAGCCAGCTTGGATATGTGTCAGATTTGTAACCATGGAGTCTAAGACGCCGCAGTCCTGGCGGAGGCATCAGTCCTTCTAGAACCTCCAAATGAACACTATCTTTTCCATGCAGGTCATCCTCAGCTACGTTACACGGATACTCCGATACGGATACGCGATACGGCGATACCCTCCGATACACTATTTTTTCTAAAAATACTGATATGGGGATACACGAATATATTTTTAAAAATAAAAATACATACATCTAAAAGGTTATTGGAGATTTGGAGTACCTGATTGCTTAGTAATTAAAATAATAATTCATCATATCTCGTGTGGAGTACCTTAGAGGCAGACAGGGGTGTGGATGGCGGTCAGCAGCGGTGACGGCAGATGGCGATGGTGCAATCGGAGCTGCGTGGGAAACGACATAGGGATGGCTGGAGAGAGGGTCCCACGTGCAATCGTGCATAGATGGTGTTTTCATAGGCAGAATGGTGGGTTAAGGTTTTGAGGTGTCCATAAAGAATCGGAGAAGTGTCAACAAAGTATCAAAATTATTTTATTTATTTAATAAATATTAAAAAATCCGATACTTGTCCGACAAGTATCAGTGGAGTATCGGTATCCGGTAAGTATCGGAGGAGTATTGGTATCTGATACGCGAGGGTTCAAAAGTATCCGCGTAACGTAGATCCTCAGTACTCCAAACAAGATCCAAAAAAGAAAGATGGCTTTTCTGATGTAGCTTCGATTCAACAGCTTCGTCCTTTCCAGTGACATTCTCGAGATTTGTGATACGCATCATGCCACCAAGCTCGTTCATGTCCCTCAGCTGCCGCAACTCATATCCCTTCAACTTCCCCACCTTAAATATTTGAAGTTCTTGTAACGGTGGGGGCATCAGCTTCCCGTGCGGGCTCCTCGCCGCTCTTCACTTTGCGCTTGAGGAGGTTGTACTCGTGTTCATCAAGCAGGTCCTCGGCCTCGTACAAGGCTTCTTTCAGCTGGTGGAGCCATGCCTTCAGCTTGTCCCCGTGGGGGCTCTTTTCAGCCGTTTCAATCAGCAGATCGAGTTGTGGCAGGATGGCGGTCTCCAGTTCTTGGAGCTCACGCGCATGTCCACGCCCAGATAAGTTGAAGCGTCAGCCATCAGCCTTTTGACGATTGGCGATGCCGCCCACCGTAAGCCTACCAGTGCCGCGCTCGCCATGGAACTTGTAGACTGTTTCCACTGCCTTTTGCAAGTGAAGAGATATTGAATGGAAGAAGAAAGCGTTTCCAGATGAAAAGGAAGAGAACAAAATGAATTGAAATAGCAGGAGGTATTGGGATATTTGCAGGGATCTAAACAGGCAAGCGATGGGAAACCAGCAAAAACTCAAGAAATCGTTTCTTGCTTTTCTTTTTCTACCGGAGGAAGAGATGATGTAAAGTGCGAGTTTATCTGGACTTCAAGGGGTTAACATATAAAAAAAATTGAAGAGTAGATGTAAGAAATGGATTAGCAAGTAAACAATGAGAAGGAGAAAGACTGATTCATATTTTTTCTGTTTTTTTTGGGAAGTATGCAAGGACTAATTAAGGAGTAAGGACAAGTGAGTGAAGAGACGAGCAATGGAAATGCTTATGCTATGCTGGGGGGGAAACTACTGGCAAGGACACAAATCTTGTCAGAGAGAAACCTGCTACAGTAAGGAAGACGAAATTAATTGGTGAATTGCAGCCGAGATAATAAACATAACCTACAAGTAGACTACTTTTCCTTTCCCATGCGTGAATGGATGCACAAAACGAATAGTAGCGAAACAGCTAACAAGTAATAGACAGAAAGATAGTTGAGCGCTTACACGAATGATAAAACCGAAGCGCGCCGGAAACACAGATCTGGAGCCGGTGACGAAGAGGGATGCGAGTTTGCTGGCCTATGGAGCAAGCGCTGTACTGAAGAAAGCCAAGAGGAATGAAATGCTGGACTGAAGATCTGACCCAGCGATACGCACCCGACAAAGATTAGTGGAGCACAATACCAAATATATCTCGAGTCACTTCACCAACTCTCTCGTTTCCTTTTGGGAGCAAAAAAATGACGGTGTTTTTATGGCTGAGCCAGGCGTGCTGAAAACTTAGCCATCGTTGATAGCTCAGTGATTGATGGTCGAAATGATTGTTTTAGACCGAGTTACACTCAGCGGAAACCAATGATGGTCCGTCCGCTTAATAGTGGTAGTTTATTAACTCAAAGTATATCCACTTGCCGTATAGCTTAGTGGGTTCAGCATGAGACCAGTCCAGTTTGCGTTGAATCAAGTTCCACCAGTTAGTATCCCACTGTTTTCCATAGCGCAGGAGTCCATGACTATGTCTGACTCAGAGCAAAACAACAATCAAAAACACTAGTGATCGCGTGGAAAGAGTAAAACAGCTATCGATTCAGTGAGATGGTAGGTAAAGATACCATTCTTTTCTCTCTTTTTCACCATCAGTACTGGCCTTTCATGCTTTTGTAGCACCCTTTCAAATCTGAATGATGTGACCAAGAATACAATATGACCCTTGGTCCTTTCTTTTACAATACAGTAGAGAATTGCAATTGGGCGATATGATTTTCCACCAAATTGGGTTCACAAATTACATGGTCAAGGGTCAAGACCAGACTTGCAACACGCCAATTTTGGAGAGCATAAAACAACATGAGCAAGACAGAAACAATGAAACAGAAACGAAGGTACAAGAGATAAGATACTAGTCACAACAACGTCCTTCAAATAATTCCAAAGAATCTCCTACCCATAACCTGAATAGTGATGCTGAGTTCAGATAAAACTCAAACTTGAATGATGCAAACAAAAGGGACCATCGGTAAGGACGATTTGCAGAAGTTGGCCAGCGAAAGAAACAAGATTTTAACATAGGGCCTAAAAAATTAGATGGTGCTTTAAATAAACCCATAATTTTAGTAGGATAAGCTATTGACGTCAATGCAAAGCAGCCTTAAACCAATTGTGTTTTCTCAAGTTTCCAATTCCGTCACGCATGAGTTATGGTAAACTGCAGGAAAAGGGGCACACCAAATCACGTCAGTGGCCTCTGAATACAAGTATTACTCAAAATTCGAAAGATCCAAAGTAAACTGACAGGCACAGTGCCTAATTCATATTACCATGTGACAGTCTCAAATATTACATGGGAAGTTCCAAGGGTTCCATCACATCCTACCTCATAATAAGTTGATTAAATGCCACGTAGCTTCCAGCATACAGTAAAGGGGTCATTTGTTAGGGCGGTGAACATATTGGTCTTACCAATCTATCAAATCCATGTTGAAAATTGCAAAGGTTAAGCACCCCAATAGTAGAAAGTTACATGATTGTGCTCAGTGTATTCTGACAAACACGCTCGTGAGATGCTATACAAAGAACATATCAAGATCCACATATGTCTACAACACTGAGAAAAGGAAGATTCACAATAAACTGGAAAGTTTCTTACCAACAGTAATATAGCATTGCCATACGCAAGCATATTTATAGCACTATAGTAGTGATCTACGGTGTCAAAAGCGCAAGAAAATATAACAAACCAACCAAATAGGAATCAAGCAGGAAAATTCTTGTCCAGTCACAGACCAGCGGATTAAAGTTAAGGAGTTCATTGAGCTTCCTCAATATATAAAATAATTAACAGTCTCCTAGGCATTTAAATTTTTAGTCCCATCAGGATGGGTAAAATGAGGGGTTACAGTTAAGGTGATAAGATGTTAAACATGTGAAGTGCAGGCAGTGGTCATAACTGTGCCCACTGCTTATGATTTATGAACTAATTCTAAAACCATGCTTGAACTACTCAAAGAACATCTCAAGTTGTCGACTCACAGCAAAGTTAGAAAAGTTGAATGCATTGCAACCGTTCCTTCTTTTTTTCTTCTCCATTTCAATTGTTTGGGAGAAGAATCAGCAGTTCCAGTTGCACCTAATTTCAAATAGATCATTCATGGTTTCATGCAAGCAGAAAGATAACGGCATATAATGGGAGATAACAATATAATTTACAGTTATTGCTTCATATGTTCCACAGAAAATTAAAATATCCAATGAACAGGCGATATGCATTGTTCTGTGAATCTATATCATGCAATAAACATATTTACTGTATATAAATGAAACAGAAACTACTGAAACAAGGCCGATTCACCGCAAATTGGAAACTTTCTTATTAACACAACTCTAGCATGAAGAATATTACACATATCTATAGCACTACAGTAGTCATCCACACAATAAAAAACATAACAAAACAGAAGCAACCAACCAAATATAAATGAAGTAGGGAGATCCTCGCCCAGTCACATTCCGGCGGGCAGTGCAGCCAAGAAGGCACTGTACGCCGAATCGAGGTCGAAGTTGAGCTGCCTAGCCTGCTGCTCGGTGAGCTCATCCGCGGCCCCCATCTTATGCAGCTTGCCGAGCCACTCATTCACCTTGACCTTGCCCTCAAAGTCAGGCGGCAGCAGGGACCCCAGCCTGGCCATGGAGGTGGCGACGTCCTGCAGCAGCGGGCGGACCTGGTCATTGGCGAGCATGTTGAGCTTGACGGCGTCCATGGCGGTGATGAAGGTCTGGACGCAGTGCGCGATCGAGGCTGCGGAAGCGGCGGCGGCGGCCGGCGCGGAGGAGGAGGACGCGGCGCGGAGCTCGACGGTGGCCGGGACGCCCGACTGGAGGAGACGGTTGAGCGCGGCGGGGCAGTCGAGGCGGTACGCCTGGACGAAGCGCGGGACGGTGACGGCGCCGGCGAGCGAGGAGGAGAGGGAGTTGAACTGGGAGATGAGCTTGAGGCACTCCGCCTCGTAGTCGGCGGCGGAGACGAGGTCGCGGACGTAGGCGCGCTCCAGCTTCTCCGTCGCCTTGATGATCGCGTACAGGTCCGCGTAGCTCTCCAGGAGCTCGCGCTTCCCGCTTGTCGTTCCACAGCTTCACCTCCATCGGCGCCGGCGGGGCTCGCTCCTCCCTCCGGCGAGCGGATCGCGGTGGGGGCGGCTATAGGGTTTCGCGGCGCGGCAGATTTGGGGGAAGAGGAGGGGAGGGGATCGGAGTAGGATGGGTTTGGGAGTTCCGGAGAAGGGCGAGGGGTTCCGTGTGAATAGGAGAGAGAGAGAGGGGTTCTGATTTCTGAAGATTCGGCGACGACGCGGCGAAAGAGGCCTGGACGGCTGGACGCGGTTGTTTTGCCTTTCTCCTGAAGCGATCGCACGTCAGCTTTCTATTCCACACGGAAACGTTCGTCCACGGCTGTCTGCATACATGACCTTTTATATACGTAGAAAATTATGTCGGTTTATTTTTATCTCTATGTACACTTTCATACTTTTCACTATTTTTCACAATCTAAACACGCCCTTTGTTTGTTGGCACAATGGCAGTGGACTGTGCGATCATGAAAAGGCATAAAAGGCAAGACCGGACGTCAGTGTTTGTAGGGCGTGTTTAGATAGAAAAAATGGATGAAAAGTAAAAAAAAAAGTACTTTTTCTATGAAAGCGTGAACTAACACAGTTCTTTAAATAGATGACTTTTCGTAAAAAGAGAACGTTTTTTAAATCTAATCATGGCCGTACTCTCGTTGCTCTCTGCATTTTTTTTTTTTTTTTTTTGGAGGGCGCTCTCTGCAATTCTTGCAATCTGCACCGCACTACGATTTCTTTTGTTTTTGCTTCTGTTTTCTTGCTCGGAAACCAGTCCAAAATAGTTAGCACACAGATTGTACCGTTCAGGCCCATAAAGGCCGAAACGTAGCGGCAGCAATAAGCCCACCAGCATGGAGGATAGGCTGGGCCGAGTTTCGGGCCTAATCCTTTTTTCGTTTGCCGTCCATCCACACAGCCCGAAACGTGTGTATTTTGCCATTTTGGAATCGGAAAGCTGGACACTGTGTGGCCTGGCCTGTGGGCACTGGCTGGCATTGTAGCAAGCTCAATGCATGGGCGCATGGTAAGTTTTCTTATTCTTTTTGTGCAGCGGCGTATTTAGTTCGAAAAGAGAGAGTGAAAAGTATTGTTTTTATAAAAATATACTCCCTCCGGTTTAGTAAAAGAAGTCGTTTAGGACAGCGACACGGTCTCCAAAGTACAACTTTGATTTCTTATTTTTATAAAGATATTTATTAAAAACTAACATATTTATACTTTTATGAAAGTATTTTGCAAGACAAATCTATTCATATAGTTTTCACATTTCCAAACTCAATGACTTAAAAGTTATTCATGATTTATATTCCCAATGTTTGACTCAAATCTTGTCCAAAACGACTTCTTTTACCAAACCGGAGGGAGTACATAAAGATAGAAATAAACTGACATGATTTTTTAGGATGAAAAACTTTTGATAGGAAGGAGAACTAAACAGGCCGGTGCAGAGCCACTGGGCCAGCCATCCGGGAGTGAGATGAGATATTCGTCTCGTCAGTGCATGAGAGTTTTTGTTAACATGAATGCATGAATGTAAGGATTAGAGAACAAACAAATCTACTTAGATCCAATAGGTAGGAGGTAATCAATAACACCATTGGGCCCAGATCGAGCCAAATAGAGCTAGTCCTGGTCCTTGTCTCCTAGACCGGGCATAAGACTGCAACAGCATGAAACTTTCATCAGCTTTTTAACACACGAAAAAATGAAAACCTTCAGCGATAAAGGAAGCAAGAAGCACATTTTCCCATGACAAACTGATACACTAGAACGAGCATATTGCAGTGCAAAACAAGGGAAGCAAGAAGCATAGGGGACCATGCAACTAATCTCGGGAGCACAACACAACAACATCATGACCTGTCTAACCTATTCATATCCTCATTTGCAAAAAAGAGACATTCTTTACTCACAAGTTGCACGGAATCTAGGCCGCTTAGTTTAAGCATGATACCAAAAGGGGCTCTTACTCCCTTTAGCCATCGACTTTATTCCGAAGAACAAGTCGTGATGAGCCGCCAATGCAATCCACATCATGAGGAGAACGAGTCGTGCTGCAAACGCGTCGCCGTCAGGGTAGTTAATTTAGCGCTGAATACCAACATGAACTACCCTTAATCTAAACCGCTCCTCCCAGCACTCCCAGCAGCCTCCTCCAACAATCCACTAGCCGTACGGCCATAACGTCTGGCGACGGCGACGAAATCGCGCCGGGTGGGGGTGGTGGTCCCGGCGCGGCGGGTGTGAATGCGATGTGCCTGCCGGGGGACGACGCCCGAAGCGGACGTGCATTTTTAACGCGCATGCAAGCGGGCAGGCGCTTGCTGCAGTTGCAGCTTGCTTTTCCCGGACGCACGCGACGCGGCCGACGCTTGCACGGCAGATCAGAGCTGGCTCCCGTCCGGACCAGCGGATCCGCGCCGAACTTTTCCTGCCTGCGGCGCCGGCGCGGGCGCATCTGGCTGTGCAAGGACCGATCGAAAGGGACGCCCACACGTCCAGGTTCCCCAGCCCTGTGGCCGCTGCCGTCGTCGTCTCCCTCGTCCTCGACGGCGTGTATAACTTGACATCGTTTGGCGCTTATTGCCTGGCACAAAGGCAAAATGCATGCTGCTGGGATCGTACCGCCGTTTGCTTTCAGTGGCCTCGCCGATGCAATGCACCTTGTTTCGTGAAGGTGACGAAGGGCATGCGATATTGTCTCGATCGAAGCAGTGCATGCGGCCATGCGTATCACCTAGCCATCGGCGGCTGAGAGAGGATAACCAAGCAGTGGATTATAGTATTTTTCTATAATCCATGAGGAACGTACAGACCGGCCAGCACGGCAGCGCGAAGCAAGCTTTGTCAGATTGTTGTGCCTTCGCTCTGATCCTTAAACTACTGCTCATCTAGCTGCCACCTTGTCAATACAAAATAAAACCACTCGTTCCGTACCTACGGTTGTGTGTTCCGTGCTGCGATGCGTCGTCGCACAGTAATTAGATTCCCTCACTCCGTGCACCCTTTTTGGTTAACTCGTGCCCAAGGCTTGTCCCGCGCCGCGCGCCGCCAAGCATGCATGGGCGACCAAACGCGCGAGTCGCGACACTGTACGCGCAACAGTGACCCGGCGCCGGATTTGCAGCAGGCTCTGCACGACCACAGGGCAAAGCCGCTCAAAATCCACCGCGGGCGCCGGCTCCTCCTCGCACGCGCACCCGGTCGGCCGAGTACAGCTGTACTACAGGTACCGCAGCTGTGAGCGGCGAGCGGCCTTGTTTCGCGAATTTTTTTTCGAGTATGTCAGGCATTCATTTGAAGTATTAAATATAGACTAATTACAAAACTAATTACAGATTCTGTCAGTAAATCGCAAGACGAACCTAAAGAGTCTAATTAATCCGTCATTAGCACATGTTTACTGTAGCAATTTATTGTCTAATCACGACCTAACTAGGCTCATTAGATTCGTCTCGCGAAGTACACTCCATCTATATAATGAGTTATTTTTCTCGACTATATTTAATATGTCATACATAACATACTTGAAAAAATTTTCGTGAAACATCTGTTACAGGGCCGAGGTGAGCGCAGCGTCAGGCCGACCGAGCCGGAGCCTGACCCGCCTGGCTCATGACGTCGCGCACTCGCGCGTGTCACGCACACGACGACGGAGCCAAGGCGACGGGCGAAGCAGGCAAGCAGCGCAAGCGGCAGGCGCCTTCAATTTCCGGTCCGCCGAGCGCCAGCCAACCAACCCTCTCGTCATCCCTCCCTTGGGAGTTGGGGGTGGGACCGGCTGGCCCGGCGCCGCGGCCGCGGGGCCCTCCTCCTCCGCTCCGGTTTCCCATTTCCCAAAACGGCCGCCGCGCCCGTATCAGCGCCCTGCCCCAGGAGGCCCCGCGAGCGCGTCCCCGGCCCGAGAAGCGCCTGCGCCGCAGCGGCGGGTAGACGGGGAGGCCGTCTCGCTGGTTCGAGTGGGGCCTGCGCTCGAGGAGCCCGCGTGGCAGTGGAGTCACGAGGTGGGGCCTCACGGGAGCAGCCGAGCATCTGGGATTTCCCCAGTCGCCGCGCCTCGTCCACACCCCACCCCCCCCCCCCCCCCCCCCCCCCCCCCCCCCCCCGATATGATGCGAAACGAAACAGGGAGAGGAGACGGGAGGTTTGATTGAAGCCGACGGCGTCCATTGGCCCCGCTACGTGTTCACGTACTACTCCGTACGGAGTATACTGTTTCTTCTTTTTTTCCTTTCTTCGCGTCGGGTTCATGTTAAGGAGATTCCTTTATTTGCATGATGAGTATGTATAACTCTACCTATGTTCAGCTACATTTGGAATTTTTTTACTATCCATGCTTAAATATTGTGTTTGAAACATGAAAATAGCATACATACATTCGTCCCATAAAAAAGTTGAGATACCGTATACACATTTTAACACAGAGAGCAACACTGAGATGCGGGAGCGCACAGCCGCATATTATACATGTCCAAAACACCGATCAATTTTAACTAGGTAGAGAAATTCTCTTGTGTGGTTCGTTCGAAAAAAATTAGAGAAATTCATAAAAGCTTTGGTCTAGGGTAAAAAATTACTTAGACAAAAGCCAATGGTACAGACTCAGCACGCATGTAGGCATGCCATATCACTATATCAGGGATCACACATCCACACTATATCACGCAAATAAAATAATTTTAAGCATTCAAGTTTTGATTACTATATGGAGAACACTATCATGTCACGGCCTATCCCAGAAAATGGCAATCAAACCTGGGCCTGTCAAAACTTTATAACTTCAAGCTTTCAACTTTACATTTGAAGCGCCATTGAGTTCTGAAACTTGCACGCGAATGTTACGTTGTTAACTAAGCTAGGGAGTTCTAATTTTTCAGTTACACCTTTTGAAATAGGATGATGGCAATGATCCTACTAACAAGGATGATAAAAAGAGAGGGTTTGGTGATATACCGAGCCCACATATTTCAGGGGCCTTAGGTTTGGCACTGCTTCATGCTCGTCATGTGAGGCATAGCGTAAACACATACGGAATACTTTACCGCAACTCTGTAAGACACGGATCTTACTCAGATTATTGTTTATAGCATGTTTCGTCTGCGGATGATTTTTTTTACAAGGACTGATACCTATACCATCATTCCAATTATATTCATCAATAGACACCTAATTCAAAACTTTAAAAATGTATTTTTAGCATTATACACATATTAATTAGCGTAACTCATTTTAGGATTTAACTATGTACCCAGTTGGTTCCTCACACGTCTCTTCCGTAAGATTATTGCAACTGACAACGTAACTTAAATGATATTGATATGATATCAGCATATTGTCATGCCATTTTTCTACGCATAACCGCTATTGTCTACACATGTCGTCTTTGTAGTTGTGCATCTCGACACTCGTCACTCTAGATTTTTTAAAGTAATACTTTTCGCCGCATAACTGCTATTGTCTACGCTCTTCATTTTGTAATTGTGCATCTCAACACGTCAAACTGGATTTTTTTTAATAATGATTTCCGCCGCATAACTGCTATTGTCTACACTCGTCGTCTTGTAATTGTGCATCTCGACACTCGTCACTCTAGATTTTTTTAAAAAGGTAATGATTTCCGCCGCATAACTGCTATTGTCTACGTTCGCCGTCTTGTAATTGTGCATATCGACACTCGTCACTCTAGATTTTTTTTTAAAAAAAGTAATGATTTCCGCTGCATAACTGCTATTGTCTACATTTGCCGTCTTGTAGTTGTGCATCTCGACACTCTAGAAAAATCTTTTTTAAGTAATGATTTCCGCCGCATAACCGCTATTGTCTACACTCAGTCGTCTTGGAGTTTGCATCTCAACACCCTGCATTATAGAAAAATGTTTTTTTAAGTAACGCTAGTGAAATCTAACATTAAGAATGAAAAATTGTTGAACTATCTTTAAAAAAAATTGTTGAACTGATCTTAAAAGGAAAAAAAGAAGTTGAACTGTAGTGCGGAGAAGTAGCATAAAATGGGAGGGCTAACACAGAGCATGTACAAACATCAACACATCAACACATCTCCCCATCCATCCATAGGTTAAAAGCCCAGCCCCCGCACAACACAAGCTTCCCCTCATCAGCAGCTCCTCCATCTCGGTCCTCTCCTCTCTCTTCCTCCTTCCCTCTCCTCTCTCCCTCTCCAAACCTCATCTGGCCATCTACATCGGCGTAGGGTGCGGGGGCTGGAGTTGGAGGAAGCATTTGTGGAGATTCTGTGGCGACTTCTCCAGATCGGCAGATCCATCTTTTTGGGTCGTATCTTTGGGCGATTTGGAGCAAGCCCCAAATAGTAGTTGCAGAAAGGAGCCGCTTTTGCGCTGCTCCAGCCTTCTCTGTGAGCCTCTGCTCGTTGTTCTTGCCTTGGATCATATATCCATCTAGGAGAAAGAAGCCACCTTTGCATTTATTCTTTGGCCCCTTCGGAGATCGCCCTCGTCAAGATTTGGTGGGAACCCAATTCGCTGCGATTCTCCGTGGAAAGGCGCCGCTTTGGTTCCTGTTTCCCCACAGCTCCCAACTCTATATATCTCAATCTCTTGTTCACCTGCCTAACTTTCTTTTACTTCGATCCACAAGTTTGTGCCTTCCACGCCTCGGCATTCGATAGCTTATTGATTTGACGCAAACCAGATCAATCTGTGGGCTGTGGCCCTTGTTTCCGGAGGGTTGTTGTGCTTGTTCCTGTTCTTGGTCGGAGTCATGGCGGCGGCGAACGGAGGTGCCGGCGCGGCGCTGTTCAGCGAGGAGGAACTGCGGGAGGTGAGCGGGGTGCGCCGGGGGGAGGACTTCGTGGAGATGACGTGCGGATGCACCAGCCACCGCTACGGCGACGCCGTCGGCCGCCTCCGCGTCTTCCCCTCCGGCGACCTGGAGATTAGCTGCGAGTGCACACCCGGCTGCCGCGAAGGTCCGTGTCAGTCACCAACACACCACTTCTCTCTCTCTTTGCTTTTCTCTTCGCTCTTGATTTCATGTCCGTGCATCGATGCGCGTATGTTGTTTGATCTCTGGGTCACGGTGTCTTGCCCCCAAAGGTGAACCTGCATGCAATGCCAGTGCACGCGCCGCGCCGCCGCTTGTGCCCCGCATCGCCTGCTCCTAGTGCTTGGTACCTTGCTGCATCCCATGCATTGCTACTCTGGCTTAGCCTGTGTGTCTGTTGACTGTTGATTTTTCGCCAATAAAACCATTGCCTTCTCTGCAATCTGAATGTTAGGATGCGCCAAACTACTTTGGTTGGTGGTCAACTGGTCATGCACCCTGGGAGTAATTAATATCACTTGGTGTCATTCATTCGGCATAACTGATCTTTCATGTTGTTGTCTCTGCACACCCTCTAGTCTAGTACAGCACATGAAAGCAGTTTGTCCTTGATACCTAATGCACGTCGATTCATTCTGTATGCTCTCTTTGCATGGCTGGTGGTGATGGGATTTGCCTCTCTGTTCACTCGTTGTGTCCATCAAGGCAGTACAGCAAATTATTACGTCTCTGTTTATGTTCAGGCTTTCGTTTGCATGGATTAGCACCTGTTCTCGTTTGGAGTTGCATGCTGCTTTCTTTTATATGCAAAGTGGGAGTGACCTTTGTGATCTTCCATTGTATCATGAGGATGCTTGTTTTCAACGAGTGAGATGTAAAGATACTGTTGTCTCTGTTTCCGTGTTGGTACCTGGTTGCCTTCGTCTCTGAGATCTGTAGATGATATTTTCTGCTTCTCATCAGCAATGCCTGTATTTCAGTGTGCGTCCGTACTGTTGATTCAGTTTGTTATTGTAGGCTGCATACTGATATATAGATAAGTGTTATGACTGCCAGTATTACTGCATACTGTATACAAGACCTTGGATGGACTGCTTTGTAGTTTATGTCGTGAGCCTAAAATATTTGGAAAAAAAATGTTTGTTTGTTTGTTATGGAGGCTAACATGTGAAGCAAAAATTCAGATGTGCTAGTGAATTCTCATTTGATTTGGCCCATTCGTTTTCCATTTTATATCTGGTATTCATAGTGATAGCAACATGGCAAAGCCATAAAAAGATAGCAGCCAGTAATGGCTTTCCATATATTCCAAAATTCAGGATTTGTTTATGAAATGTAGACATGGATGTGGGATTTAACAAATGGGATAGGCTCTGCACTCGAAATATGCACTTCCTAATGCCAATAATTTAGCCCGCAGCCTTCTATAAGATGTGTATCCATCTGGGGCTACAAACACTGCAGTGCTCCTCGGTGGAGCAATCAGGCACCCAGTTTTTTAGGGAAGTTACTTTGTTTATGTTCTGCTTGGCTCGAGTGACATCACAGATAACGAAACGTCAAATGGTTCTTGTTTTTATCTTATAGTTGCTCATTCTTCTTCAAATTATGTTTGTGGTATGACTTTTTTTTAAAGTACATTTCTAGGTCAAACCTTGGAGATAGCAATTGTTTTCAACATTGTGAACTGATAGCTCTCATTTTGATGATGGTTCCTGATAACTGTGATTTAAGTTAATTTTGTAACTTCAAATCTCAGATAAGTTGACACCTGCTGCCTTTGAGAAGCACTCTGGAAAGGAGACTGCTGGAAAGTGGAGGAACACTATCTGGGTCATGGTTCAGGGAGAAAAAGTGCCACTGTCAAAGACAGCTCTGCTCAAATACTACTACTTGGCGCACAAATCTGGCAATGGTTCTCACAAAGGTCGTAATGGACGTCCATCTCACCGTGATGAGTTCATCCGCTGCACAAGATGTGGCAAGGAGAGGAGGTTTCGGCTCCGGTCAAAAGAAGAGTGCCGTGTTTACCATGATGCGCTTGCCAAAGTTAACTGGACATGTGCAGATTTGACAACTGATCGGTACGTGCTTACACTTTAGGCTAGTATATTGTTAATTCTGAATCAGCTATACCCTATTTTGTACGTATGTAGAGATTTTTGTGCCACTATTTAGGATTGGTCTCGAGCTACTGTTGACTTCTGTTGTTTTAGCCTAGTTGATTTTGTTGCTTTTAGCATTTCCATTGGTCAAGCTACAACCAATAGTGTTATCAAGGTACTGGGGAGACTTTCACTTGTCTGCAAAGCTACGGTTATCTGCTCTTTCTGTGTTTACTTTTTAATGTTCTGTAGTATAGCGTTTCCTAATTTCATTTATGCTGGCCATTGTCCTAGCTGCTAATTTTCTGTAGATTTCTTGGTTGATATGGATATGAACTAGTACTAATGGGTGGAGTGGATGCCCTTGAGCGTCTGGAACTTCCCATATCGTCCAACCGGTGGTGTTACTAGAACAGTGACAGCATACCCCAGAAAGTCCAACTGCATGCTCTGTCAAGGCAAGCTGCTGATGCATATCCAGTGCCCATTATTGGTAAAGCACATTGTTTAACTGTAGCATGGATCTGATGCTTTCAGTATAGTACTGTAGGAAACTAGTCACTAGAAACTGCACGCCTCCAGTACAAGTTTTGAACTGTTGCCGAACATTGGCAGATCTCTGCAGGTTTCTGTCGCTTCGGGCTGCCGCCACTGTACATTTGTGCATCCCTTTAGCTTGCCTGCAGGGGGATGAGTATCTGGCATAGAACAAAAAAACCGGACCGGAGATCGAACCGGTCAGGCTACTGGTTCAATGGTTTGCCGGTCCAACCAGTGGTTCACTGGTCCAACCAGTAGTTCATTATTTATTAGTAAAATATTTATTTCTTATGATTTGTATGAGAAATATATATGTTTTTTTACCTAAACATCAAACTGATCACTGGTTCACTGGTTTGATAAAAAAACCACCGGTTCAACCGGTCACTGGTTCACTGGTTCAACACAAAACCGGCCGGTTCACACCGGTTCAATTGCATGGCCGGTCTTTTAACTGAACCGAACCAGTCCGGTCACCGGTTCACGGTTTTTCCGGTCGGACCACTCGTCCGGTCCGGTTTTTTGTTCTAGGGTATCTGGAGACAATTCCAATTCATGCCCTACCTTTCGTTTCCAAAAAGAGAAAATTGCTGCTGCCTGGCTAGTGTATTTCCATGTGCATTTTAGTACCTAATGGATATCTGTTTTCATGTGACAAACTCTGCTATTTTCACCTGTTTAACTGCAAAACCTCAGCTTCACCGTTTCTGACTCCTGTATAACCACCAGGGTCACCTGTGACGATGACGAGGAGCGAGCGAGCCGCAAGGTGCTGAGGGGCTGCTCCCGTGCGACATCCTGTACCGGATGCATGAAGTGCGTCTGCTTCGGGTGCGAGACCTGCCGCTTCAAGGACTGCGACTGCCAGACCTGCGTCGACTTCTACCGCAACTCAAAGGAGTAATAGGAGGATTTAACACCATTCGTTTCATTCGCCAAAACACAAAAAAAAAAGGCCGGTAAACCGGAGGCTCTAGCTAGTTCACTCGGGCCGACGCTCTCAACAACATCCTGGCACAGGGGAGGCTGCTATTCTAAACAATTCCGTTCTCTTATTTTCCATGGCTGGAATTCATTGAGTAGGGACTAGGGAAGGATGCCAGCCGATTTTGCTACATGGTACAATTTAGCAACAATTCCTGCACTTTACTTGCATATCCTATATGTGCTCTATGCTCGATTGCTTTGATCTAACGAAGTAGATGTCGCTCTTTCACAACGTTAAGGTATTTTGCGATAGGCCCATTCTTTTCCAAAAAAAAGGAGCTCTGACATTCAAGTCATGGGTGTGCATTGGCCTCACTAGGCAGCCACAAAGGTTGACTTTTCGCCAGTTCCGTCAGGCCAGCATGCAGGGCTTTGTGCTAGCGTATACTCCCTCCGTTCCAAAATAGATGTCATTCTCGCTTCCCGAGAAGTCAATATTTTCAAAATTACGGCAATTATATATTAAAATATATAAATATTTATGCTAAGTAATTAGTATCATTGGAAAGATCTTTAAGTCTAGTTTTTTAACAAATTTATTTGGAGATGAAAATGTTGCACGTTTTTTCTACAAATCTAGTCAAAATTGAGAAAGTTTGACCGGCACGCATCCCATAACGTCATCTATTTTGGAACGGAGGGAGTACTCCAGTACTCTAGTAGCTGTGACTTGTGAGCCGTGTGTGCTGTAAAGATGGCTTCATGCCAGAGAACATGCTTGAAGCGCTACGTGTATGCGTCTGCGTAACGTGCTGCCAACATGTTCCTGCAGCGCATCGTCTACTGTGGGGATGGGCAAGCATGGGGCCATGGGCGTAATTTAGCCATGCCTCGCGACCTGGCCAGCAGATCACTGTTGGGCGCTCGGAATGGAGCGTCGGCGCACAGTGCCCCGCGCGGCCTGCTGCTGCGAGCCCGGCCGGCCGGCCCTGCCCTGCGCAGCTGCACCTGGCCCCCGTGTTGTTGATGGACATCCCGACAAGCCTTCGGTGCACGGGGCACGGGCAGCGAGTCCAGCGGGCGGGCGGGGGAACGGGGCCGCCTGGTACGGGAACAGTGGCGGGGCGCGCCTGGTCTGACGGTGCTTACGCCTGTTGCAGCAGCAGCAGAGTTGCCCAGCCCAGTCGCCTGTCGCCCGACAACTGGAGCAGGCCAGCAGCGCTGGCGGCAGATTTACTGTTCTCTCGTCCCAAAGCCGAACGCCCGTCGGTCCGGTCCGGCTGCGAGCAAACGCGAGGGCGAAACGTGGAACTTGGTGGCAGCATGGGAGTCGCCCGTCCGGCGTCCGGCCGGGGCGCACGCACCTCGCACCGTATGGTCCATTCCACATTTGACATTTCCACGGCAAGAACCAGGAGAAAAATCGACGGCGTGCGGCGGAATCGACGTGACACGGTGACGGTGACAGAGGGCAGACGGTGGATCCATCAGTAGATTTGCTGCTGCGGAGCCGCGCGCGACAAAGCTGGCGCGGCGAGATACGATGAGATTGGCCGGGCGTCGTCGCACTACTACTTCACAACCCATCATTAGAACCGGGATTAGAGGTTTCAGAGGTTTCAGATGCGATGCACTCGTCATAGCTGATTTATAATAAAAATCGGATCTACTTGGCTTACTCAAAGTTCATATTTCCTTCTTTGGCCTACAAAGGTTAAAAATCCCCTATTTGACACTAGATGGGATTTTTTTTTTTCCTTCCTTAACCCTGTCGTTCAATCCATTCGTGGCCCGTTAATAGAAAAAGGGGACCGGTCTTCTCTTTCCTAAGCAACGAGCGCTTTCCTAAGCAACAAGTGGACGCACGCTCGTCTCCCTCCCTCTATCTCTCTTGTGCTCCACACTCTCCTAACCCTAGATCCGCCGGCGGCAACAACTGAGCAGGGTACGTCGACGCTGGTGGGCAAGACGAAGGGAGACAGACACGCGTGTGGGGGGCGACGCGGCTCAGTTCCGCGTGCTCGGCAGAGGCGTCGGCCATAGGCGCCCCTGGCAGCGTCATGAGGGCGTGCCAGCGGCCGTGGGCGGGGCACGACACGGCGCAAGTGCCGCAGCGGGGGAGGCTGTGGCGGCGTCCACAGATGCCGTGATGGAGGGTGACTTCGACGAGGCCGTAATATTGCAGTCGCACAAAATACTTCCATAAAAGAATTATATTACTCAATTTAATTTTTTGATTTTATAGGCATCAGGGCAAAACGGTCTTTTCACATGCCATCTAACACCGTTACTGCATCAGATGGAAGGCAAGGTCAAGAAAGGAAAAAAATATGAACTTTGGGTAGGTCAAGAAAGGTATTTTCTCTACATATAGCCGATAGCCGATTGTGATAGTATAGTATCATAGCCGGTTTCTATTACAAACCGATTGTGATAGCATCACAGTTGGTTTGTAATAGAAACCTGTTGTGATATCGGACCTGAAATTTTTATCAACTAGAGTTTAGAGTTTTGGCGTCTGTCTTCTCCCTCCCGTCTTCAGTCTTGTCGCCCTTCCCTCCGTCTATCCGTTCTCCCATCCTCTCTCTCTCAGTGCGCTGCTCCACCCTTCCCTTTCGCTCCACTGCCTCCGCTCCCGTCCCCTCTCCGTTCGCTCCTCACTGGAGATGTGAGGAGCAACGACGGCTTATGGCGAGCGGCGGCGGCTAACCGGGAGTACGACGACCGGATCTGGATAGTGCTGGTATGCCATCCTCCCTCCCTCAATCTCTCTTAGTGGACCGAACGAGGAGCGGCTGGATCTCGGGCGTTGCGGCGGCGGGGTTCGGGCGCCACGCTGGATCTCGGGTGGCATGACGATGGGATGTTGAGCGCCGCAGCTGGATCTCGACGGCACGACGTCGGGGGCTCGGGCGCGACAGCTGGATCCTAGGGGCGTGGCGGCTGGATCTCGAGGGCGCGGCGGAGACGTCACTATGCTCGATGGGCGGCGGGGAGCAGCGCAACCAAGGGCTGCGACAACTCATATTTTTTTTAGAAATAAAGCGTACCACAACCGGTTCTCTCAACCCAGTTGTGATGGGCATGACTATCACAACTATGTGTCACAGCCGATCCTAAAATCGGTACGTTGTGATAGGTTTTAAAAACCGACTGTGATGACAGGACGTGTATTAGTGTCGGATCAGAGTCCGGTGCATGCGGTGACGCTGACGTGGGAGCCAGGAGACTGAGAGTGACGACCGATCGAGGCTGACAAGTGACGCGCCTCTGCAGGCTTGCTTTGCGCTCGCAGTGCTGCCGGAGAAGCGGACGGGCTCCACGCAGCCACGCCGCCGCTGAAGAAGTCATCGCGCACTTGGAATTCACGTCTCCCTATTCTCGCTCTGGCTTCTAGCGGATCGCAGCAGAGGTTACGAGCCTGCATGCTGCAGCTTGGCCATCAGTAGCTAATCTTCTGTACTGGTACATGTGGCCTATTAGTGTCACGAAATTACGATGTCACGGAGCTGAACTGAATACGCGCTGTGCACAAGGTATTGTTCCGCAGGTGATCGTATGCGCGGCGGCGGCGTGCAGCGCGCGTCCGCTGGTGGATCTGCATCCGCTCCGGCACTTCCCCTACGAAAGCGACGTGCCACCAAAGACCATAGCGCTTCTCTTTGCATCATTGCATGGGAACGGACAACCCCCTGAGAAGTGGATCTGGCTGGCCAGGTGTTCTCCTACCGGAGGTGAGACTGTGAGAGACAGCGGGACTGGCAGTTCTACGGGAGGAGGCCAGGAGCCGAGAGCCATGCATGGCCGTCGCATGCCATCGATCACCTCTCGGTCGATCGCTTTGCCAAACAGATCGGATCAGGCAGGATCATGTCGCCCACTGATGGGCCTGGGACAGGAGCAAGTAAAAAGCGCAGGGTCCGGCAATGACTGGTGGGTCCATGGGCAGAAGCAACAACTGGTACTACACCCATCTGTCAGTGAGTACCCTGGACATTTCCAGCAGCAGTTTCTTTTTGTTTTGTTCTCCCCAAGATAAATTTGGGCATTGGCCAAAGTCAGTGCCTGCTCCTTTGGACCCGGGCCTAGCTTTGACTGGTTCCGCCATTTCCTCTCGCCACTGTCCGCTGCATGCAGCGATGCAGGAATGAACGAGCACACCGACCTCCCTTTCCTATCCACTCATCCATCCATCATCCTCCCTGATAAATCCTTGGACAGTTCCTTCCATTGTCTTCCATTTCCCCAAAAACACACACGCATGAGTAGTGAACGCCACTCCTCAGCCCTGCAGATCTGTAGAGGAGGAATCGACCGAAAATAAATAGTTGTTGGCAAGGTACGAGGATGGCGACCATGAAACTGGGTTCCAAGCCGGAGATTTTCGTCCTGGAAGACCTCACATGGTTATCTCTATTCCTCGTTTCCTTTTCAGTTGTGTTGATTTATTATCTGTTCAACCTACACTGTCTCACATTACTTGACATGTTATAGGCTAGAATTTCTAGAGGAACTCCTGTCTCTTTTTATGAAGGGGAACTATCTATTTTGGCACAGTAAACCCCAAATTATGCTCATCCAAATCGCATCAGTTTCCATCTTGAATTTCGTATGCATTATCCTCATTTTTTAAAATTAAAATGTAAACATGCCTGTCAAATTGTCAATCTTACATACAATTAAGAGTGAATTTCAGACCTCATCTCACAGTATGGTGGGTTTCAATGAATTTTACCGTGACCATGGCCCATGGATTGGACGAGAAGCATCCGTGTGCATAGTACACTTGTACCGAACATTTCCATCCTTTTGATCTTGATCTTACTCCCAGGAGATGCACTACCGAGCTTGAAAGTGATGTTGTTGTCGAAGTAGGAGAGATGTCCTTCTACCTTCACAAGGTTAGTGCTTCCACCAGTGTCTTTGCATTGCTACACACTTAATTAGAGTCCTGCTGATCTAAGTCATGGTTCCTCCTGGGTCTTGCATGCAGTTCCCGCTGCTGAGCCGGAGCGGCGTGCTGCAGCGCATGATCAGCGAGTACCAGCCCCCTGTGGACGGCGTCGGCGGCGGCATGTGCACGCTGCAGCTGGACGACATCCCCGGCGGCGCCAAGGCCTTCGAGCTGGCCGCCAAGTTCTGCTACGACGTCAAGATCGAGCTGAACGCGCTGAACGTGGTGTGCCTCCGTTGCGCCGCCGAGTACCTGCGCATGACGGACGACTACGCCGAGGGCAACCTCATCACGCAGGCCGAGTCGTTCCTCGCCGACGTGCTGGCCAACTGGAAGGACTCCATCAAGGCTCTCGAGACCTGCGAGGGCGTCCTCCCCACCGCCGAGGACCTCCACCTCGTCTCCCGCTGCATCACCGCGCTCGCCTCCAAGGCCTGCGCCTCCGACGCCGCCGCGCCGCTGCTCGCCAGGAACGCCAGCGTCGCCGCCGCCGACAAGGACGCGCTCTGGAACGGCATCCGGACGGGCGACACGGCGTCGTCCGCCGCGGCGTCCGCGATGGACTGGTGGTACGAGGACGTGTCGTTCCTGAGCCTGCCCATGTTCAAGCGCCTGATCCAGGCGATGGAGGCCAAGGGCATGCGCGCCGAGAGCATCGCGGGTGCCATCATGTTCTACGCGGGCCGGTTCCTCCCGGGGCTCAAGCGCAACACCAGCTTCAGCAACGCGCTGGCAAGCTACGGCGCCGACGGCGGCGGCGGCGGCGGGATGAGCAGCCGGAACGTCACCCCGCGGGCCGCCAGCGTGTCGGCGCCGTCGGAGGGCGACCAGAGGTACTTCCTGGAGGAGATCGTGGCGCTGCTGCCGACCAAGAAGGGCGTGGCGTCCACCAGGTTCCTGCTCGGGATGCTGCGCACCGCCATGCTCCTCCACGCCAGCCCGCTGTGCCGGGAGAACCTGGAGCGCCGCATCGGGGCGCAGCTGGAGGACGCGTCGCTGGACGACCTCCTCGTGCCGAACCTCGGGTACCACGTCGAGACGCTCTACGACATCGACTGCGTGCAGCGGATCCTCGACTACTTCATGTCGTCCACGGACGGGATCGGGACGGGGTACACGTCGCCAGCGCTGGCGGAGGACGGTGGCGGCGCCGGCGCCGGCAGCCTCGGGGTGCCCCAGGGCGGGACGCCGTCGACGGCGCTGTCGCCGATCACCATGGTCGCCAAGCTCATGGACGGGTACCTAGCCGAGGTGGCGCCGGACACCAACCTCAAGCTGCCAAAGTTCCAGGCGCTCGCCGCCGTGGTGCCGGACTACGCGCGCCCCGTCGACGACGGCATCTACCGCGCCATCGACATATACCTCAAGGTACACATCGCCAAGCTCTATACCAGTTCAGGCTTCCTCTCGTGATGATCCCAACGGCATGGGCCCGTGTTGCATTGCAGTCGCACCCGTGGCTGTCGGAGTCGGAGCGGGAGCAGCTGTGCCGGCTGATGAACTGCCAGAAGCTGTCGCTGGAGGCGTGCACGCACGCGGCGCAGAACGAGAGGCTGCCGCTGCGGGTGGTGGTGCAGGTGCTCTTCTTCGAGCAGCTCCGCCTGCGCACGTCCATCGCCGGCTGGTTCTTCGTGTCCGAGAACGCGGCGGGGGGAGACGGCGCACGCCCGCATCCCTGGCGGCGCCATCGTCCCCAAGGGGCGCCGCCGCCGCCGTCGCGGCCAGCGCGCAGGCAGAGGTGGACAGCGACGCGGAGGACGACGCGCCGCCCGAGGGTAAGGAGACCATCACCGACGTGAAGGAACGGGTGTCGGAGCTGGAGAAGGAGTGCAAGAGCATGAAGCAGGAGATCCGGAGGCTCGGGAAGCCCCCCGGAGGCCGTGGGGCCTGCTCACCAGGAAGTGCGGCTTCGGGGCCAAGGTGCAACAAGCGCAGCCCGCCATGAGCGGCAAATAGAGACTTCCCCTCTTCCGTTTGTTTAGGCAGTTTGCAGTAATCTCGCTTTCATTCCTAGGTCTTTCCAATAGTTCTCGAGCTAGCTAGCTCTAGTATGATGCAATAATTACGTTCTAATGCTTTGCACGGATTACAATAAGGTAGCTTGAACACAGTTAGCAATACCTCATATTTCTGTTGTTACTTGTGGAAACCCTGAAATATGATCTGGACCTGGACAGCAAGATGCAGTAAAATAAAGACAACAAAGATCATGGAGTATACATTTCAGCAAGAATTTGACAAGATTTCCAGTGATGCAAAGAATAACTCAATATAAAAAAGAACAACGGTGGTCACGCAAGTAGTTAATAGAACATATCAGGTAGACAAATGTACTGTATTCCCTAAAAACTCGTTACCTATAAGCACATCTGAACCTAGGTAAGAGATTTGCTCTGGTAGTGTAGGCGGTATATATTACATGAAGGCAAGAAGGCTATAAGCTATAAGTAAATCTCAGACCCACTGCATATGTATAGGGATGTACAAGACGCCAGTACCAATTGCCACACCCTGTTTCTCTTCCACTCATTAAGGCCGTTCTATCAGAAGGCATTTCTCAGTGCACCACGGGCCGCCTCACGTTTCATCTCTGCTTCTTTTCCGCTTCCACGGAAGTACATGTATACTTGCTGCATTTCCACAAGTTTAGTATAAATCTCAGACCAGTTCTTTTCTAGAATGATCAACTTGATGAAAGATTATGATGCGTCAAGACTTGCTGTGCACATGGATACCATGTTCCTACACATCAGTTAGCAAAGGTAAAAACACGAAACACACCTGAATGACAGCAATGCTGAGCAGCGCTTCAAGGCAGAACATCCCAAACCCAATGAAGTAAAATATCTGTCAAAAAATGTGAAAAGCAATAGCATAAACGAATGATACCAGCATACCAGACAAGATGTGCACCTGGCTTATTCATGTATGATTGAATATATTTGATCAATAAACCAGAAAAAGGCAAAGCATCAGTTATTTATTCTTATTCCCAGGCATGTGGACTAGTGCAAGATGCAAGAGGTCCATACAAAAATGTAAAGGTTCCCTATCTAGGTAGGGATCCCTCACATCTCAGCGTTTTATTAGCTTTATTATGAAATGATCCAAATTAATTTGAGTTAGACCCAAGTTAAGCAGTGTAGACTTACCCCCACAATAGCACTCCTGCTGATGACATCAATAGCCGGTAAAATTCCACTGTAGGAACAAATAATGAAGAAGTAATTAGACTATTAATAATACAACTGTGTTAGCATTGTATACAGATAATAGTTGGGACTTGGAAGCATAGTTGCTACAGTGTTCTTACAACTTTACAGCAACAATAGTGTTGGTCTAGACAAGTAGGTATATGACGTAAATTTTAGCAACACTAAAAGGTGAAAATTAACACACAATCAGTTGAACAAAGTTGGGGTTGTGGACCAAGAACTCAACAATTTGATAATCACCAGAGTGGCCTTTGAATTAAGTATACGCTTGTGAAGCATGCGCAAAGGCTCTATCAGAATAAATTAGCCCCAGTGCAAAATGATACCGGTACACTAAGAAATGTTTCAGTGTCCAAGCAGTGCTCTCCTATCCTCAAGTAACAATCAGATTTGTGCATGACCCAAAATATAGTAACTTCACTTATGAAACAGTCCAAATCATGTAACACTTACGCCAAAGATTTTCCTTTGAAAGGAAATGGAGGAGCCACGGCAGACCAGACACAGAATAGTATATGGAGCTGGAAGGGTAACAGTCATCAGCAAGGAGCAAAACAATTTTTAGTCTAATAATGGAAATGACAATAATCTTACCAAGTAAAACAAGAAAAACCACCCAAACTTCAAAGCACTTTCAGTTCTGTAATAGAAATTTCAAAAAGACAATGTGTGAAACATATGAAGATACAATGTGGCAATGTGCATGAATAGCTAAGGAAGAAACATATACACAACCTCATCGCGTTATAAAGTGGGCGATACCATAGCACATAGGCCCCAGGAACACCAGAGATGAAGTAAATGATGGCTAGCAACCAGATCATGACACCTATTCAAGTCAGCCACCAGATTAGTCTCAAGTTGGTAGTAATTGGTTCACAAGATGTAAAACTGAAGAGTTCGCCATGCGCCCACACCTTCTCCCTTAATCCATGCTGCTGTAGTTGCAATGATGTTCCAAAAAAGACAGGCTGTCAATCCTGCATGGCATCAAAGTTCACAGAAATAAGGGCCTGATGGAGTAATGGTATTTCAATGCATGGCAGTGTCTAGCTATCGTCTCCCAACTTTAATGTCTGTTAGTCTGCTTATCATCTCAGCATACCATTAAACAGTAGTCCTGATCCCAACTACAAATGTGAGAATTGCTTTGACATTGTTTGATAATGATAACCCCAAAAGAAGAGTAATATGCTTTATATGTCAATCTACAGGATTCACTATAAAAAATTCAAGATCCGCATTTTAAAAACGAAGCTGATGCTTGAGGTTTTTTTCAATTTATTTTAAATCAAAATCCATTTATTAGATAATGCGACGATGCCATTAATTTGGAGGATATCTGTTACTTGGACATGCAGGTTTTCAGGAACCATCCTAGCCACAACGTTTGAGAGATAGCACGTAAAAAAGTGAGGCTTAGCCAAGTAGTTTACTTCTTTCGTCAAGCTATTTCCTAAGATTGGAGGGCAATGAGTAATCAACACTTACCCAACAGTGAAGAAAATGCCAGGTACTGCATCCTTTGTAGGTGAACTGGTATCTCATTGGAAATGTCATGATGAATAATAGGCATAAAGGGTGGCCAGTTCTTATCTTCAATGACAATACCAGCTGTCGAAAGAAAGAAAAAAAGGCATCAGCTGTCAAAAGAAAGGAAAAGTGCATAATATTGAAAGACAGACCTAATCAGTAAAATGATTGTGGTAGCATGAGCAATAAACAATAATTAGCTTAACTTCATTAGAAAAATGGAAACACTGAAGTAGCTATTGCAAGAATGGAGCACTCAGCAGATAAAGTAAGTACCATACAAAGTAGCTTGTCCAAACCACTAATTAGCAACAAACTACACTCCTAACCTCTACAGTGCTTGGTTTGCTTAAATTTCCTTTGAACATACTTCACCAAATTTTCTTATATAACATAAACGACTAGACCACTATGAAAGCTTCCTATAGATCTCATCTCATTAACAAACTGACAGTTTGAGACCATCACATGGTTGCTGTCTTCAAATTTTTTTTATTAGATACGTCAAGCCCACATAAGTAATAATCTACCTCTGGCTGCAGCTTCCTCCTTTCTTTTCAGTTCCTGAGTGTCAAGGAAACAAATGGGAAAAAATCAGGTACCGTATTCAAATAGATAATATGCGTTAATGAATGTAGACATATCTGGATTGTTTCAAATATATGAAACATCACCAAAGCAAATTTTGCTTCGTTGAGTAGAACTCGTCAATACTCAGCACAGGTCATTCTTGGGTTCGGTATATTGGTCCATTATGTCACAAAGTCTCTCATATGAACAACACAACAAAAAACTTCTAGAAAACGAATGAATGGTACGAGTGAATTGTTGGAAACAATGTGAATGTGCGCATACAGTGTTACCCTTCAACTAATAGTGCTATAAGTGGCTGCATGGAGATCCAATGTTCTCCATGTTACTCATTTTTTCAAAGTTTCAGCCCAAATGCGCACTTAGATGTTTTAGGTAGTGGTTAGTAAAGTTCTGTTAAGTCTGTCATTCCAACTTTAGCTGATTAGCTTCCATAATACATCATGGTTGCTGTTTCAGTAACTCTGAAAAAGTAAAAGAACATAATACTTTGCCGCTCTGATGCAACATATTTAAGAACAATAAAATCACAACATGTAGGAGCCATGCAGGACCATCCAGGGCATGCCAGGATTTTTATCCATGAGAGGATTTTACTATTAAATGCCGTATAAGCACTTCATGATTTCATAAACACATGGTTTGATCAAACACACAGGCACACAGGGCAACATGGTTTAAAATTTTGATTACAAAAGAACATACCCTTTCCCGTTTGTTTAGCTCAGCCTCCTTTGCCTGCAATTCTCTCTCCTTTTTACTCAGGTCCTACATTTACATACAAACATATTCACCACATGATCAAACAATTATAAACACATCAACGAAATAATTCTGAGTTTATTTTGGATCCAGCAACATCTTAAAATAGCAAGTCCTCTGCGCTTGATCGATAACATTGGATGTGACCTTCCAAAAATATCCAAAAGGGAACATATGTGCAGCATGCTTACAGTGTTCGAGTGAAAAAGCATACTAATACTTTTTTTTTCTTAGGCAGGTTTGTAAATACAGAATAAAACAATAATAAGACTCAATGGGAGATCCTGTACCTTTGTTGAACTTGAATCAAGAGGTATGTCTACTGTGGCACCACGGTCGTTGTAGAAGCCCGCCGGTTCATGAGGAAGAGGTGGCATCCTTGAATTGGAAGCAGGAGGCACACTTCCTCCCTGCACAATAGGATGCATTCGGAAGATTAATCAAGCAATATTTAAAGAAAAACATACTGAGGATTAGAGCCAACTGGAAGCTTGATTTGCATATCTACAAGTTATCAGAAAACCATTGTCCTAAAGACCTGAACTGTCGGTATGTAAGTGTTAGACAGAATAAACAAACATGCATAGAGTCCCAAACTCAAGATCTATGTCACCACCTACCAGTTTCCACACACAATGAACATTGACAAACACCTACTACTGCAAACAGTGCTCAATACCCTGTGTTATTAATAATTTACACCGAAAAATGTTTTAACCATATCATACAGCCCCAAGAGTAAATTCCCCATTTGATATGTTTTCCCACATCCACTACAATGAGTAGATCCTAATATAACCCCACAAATCAGAGGCTCACAACCCCGCAGCCCCAAACCCAATAGCAATTGCCAAATTTAAGCATCATTTCTCCCTTGAAAACCCCAGAACAAATACAGCCATAGCCCATAGCCAAGCCCTTTCATGGCCACAAGCCCACAACCACAACTCGCAATCAGCGAACACCAAGCACAAACAGGCATCAATTCGAACCCGATCCTAAACCATCAACCCTAGCGCCAACAATTTGGCAGATCCGAGCGTCCATCACCGTCGCCGCATACCAACGAAGCGTCACAGCCAGAAACCAGCGCCAACGACCTCAAACCCGGACCCAAACCCACCTCTGAATCCACGCAAGCGCGGGAACAAGCTTCCACATGGCTCTTAGGTGAATCGCGGCCTAGAGCGGGGAGAAATCGCTACGCAGAGCTACAACAAGGCACGCCGATTACTCACCGAGAAGGGGTTGACGTCGTCCTCATCGAACGGATTGCGGTCGTACCTCCCCGCCATGGCCGCCTCCTCCTGCTGCGGCGGCGGGGTCTGCGGCGAGGGAAGAGCAGCACGGGGCGGGGGCGGGAGGAGTCCAACCTCTCCTGCGTGACGGTGGCGACCAACTGCTACGCGCTGCCGCTTTCACTTTAGCCGGTGTTGTGTTTGCTTGACTAGTGGGTTTGGAATTTCGGATTTGTTCTGGGGCTTGATTTTATACTCCTACGGCTTTGGTTGCGTACCCGTGGTGCCTAGTTGACCAGTGCGATTCTGCGCGTGCTGGTGGTACGGGCGTGCAGCCGACAGGTGGGGTCGGTTCGGCAGCCGGGTAACAACAGGTGCCCGGTGCGAACGCCGTGGCGTCTATCGAACTGTGCAGGACAAAAGAACTGTCAGCGATCATCATCGAGTACTTGCAGGATTAGTAAATTGTTCATTAACGAAAAGACGAATCCAAAGTTTCCGTACGCTATTTTATACTAATTCCTAAGATTTGTCGGTAAGCAGCAAGCAAGCTGGAAAAACAGCCTAAACAAATGGAAAGTAGTATCAGCTAGAAGCCTGGAACACTTCTTTGTCCTGGCATGCCATGAACAAACTGAATGACATTGGACTAGCACCGTGGAAACAGGGATAATGGCCGTGTTTAGTTCCGCGGTGAAAAGATTTTGGAAGGGAATCTTTTCACATTTGAAGTATTAAACATAGACTAATTAAAAAACTAATTGCAGATTACGTTTGGAATTCGCGAGACGAACCTAATGAACCTAATTAATCTGTCATTAGCACATGTTATGTAGCATATGTAGCAATTTAGTGTCTAATCACGTCCTAATTAGACTCATTGGATTCGTCTCGCAAATTCCAGTCCATCTATATAATGCGATTTGTTTTTTACCTACATTTAGTACGTCATACATGTGTCTAAACATTCATTTTGGATTTTGGATTTAGAACTAAACAAGGCCAATATCTGTATCAGCTCTTCATACGTGGGAGAATGGTCAAGAAAGTAGAGAGAATGTCATCCGGAACTGGATCCAGTGCGCTAGGTTGTAAGTTGTAACCTTAGCATCGAAGGAAATGCAAGTACACGGCATTTTCATATGATTAGTCGTTAGCAGACAACTGTGGTTAGGTCAAAGTAAGCATCGACCAATTCAAACTGTACCAAGCTCGAGGCCAGAGGGAAAATGAACAATCATCGCATGATGTGTGGACCCATACCGCCAATTGGGGTGTCAGCTGTAGGCTTATCGACAAAGGCCACAAGAAACTGAATGTTTTTTTTTCTCTAATTGTTTCCTTTCCTGTTTACACTAATCTTTGTTCAGGGCTGCCCATACAGCAATTGTGGCTAATTACAGACTGATGCACAGCCAGGCTACATGAAGTCATATACAACAGGGAACAAAGGCCGAATGCCAGCCCAAGTCAAAACACAATTGCAAGACCCACTTGCAAAGCTATGACAAAATTACAAGCTACACACTGTGGGCACTTCTCGCCAAAAAGAATGTATCTACTCTGCCGTATGGATGAACTTCATCCGACCTGTTTTAGATCACCACCAAGTCTTGCAAGGAGATACTTAGCTCTTGAGCTAGCTGTGCTGATTGACCACCCTGCCTGTACCAACAAAATAAACAAAAAGAAAACAGCAGAACATTAGAAGAGGATTGGTTTGTTGTAGCAACAGGTGCCTAATTGAGAAATGAAGGTTAAAAAGATGAAGCGTAAAGTAAAAGAAGAGAATTACATAATCAACGGATGCAGAACTTGTTGAATCTTTTGCAAATGGTTAAAGCATCGTGTGCAACGCTGTAACCTGCATTAGATAAGCAAAGTTAGTAGCTTGCATGGTTTGATTTAGCTCAGCGGTTTCTCATTGGCATGTAGGGACGGGCACCATTGTTCTCTTCACATTCAATGTCTTTGGGCAAGGTACAAGTTTTGCAGTTAATTTGCATACCTCTGCTCAGCCTGAAGGTTAACTCCTAAGCCTGAATTTGCTGATAATGTTGAATGTATAACTGGTCCAAAAATCTTTATAAGATCCAACAACATTTCCAAAGAAACTGTTGCATGCCTGCAAATTTGAGGCAAAGTAATTGCAATCTATCATGAGAAATAGTTACTGTAAACCAATTGTTATTCTAATGCAATATGCCAATATTTGCATGATTTAGATAATGAATAATATTGACATGTGATGTTTTCATTTTCAGATGAAGAGAGACTTGCAATGAAACAAAACATCCAATACATTACCTTTCAGTCTTGCTAGTCAGCAACCCAGCAAGAACAGGCAGAAAGCTTGAGAAAATCTCTAGGTTGAAAAGATCAAGCTTCCCTTTGAGAGCACTAACAACATCAGCTTGAACCTGTCCATCTCAACCATCAGTAGCTTATAAAAGAATAGAAATGTAAATACAGCCACGCATGATCACCATACATCTCAAAGAAACTTACAGCATTGTCAGGCAGCTTTCCCACTGCAGCAATTGCTCCTTTGATACCACTTTGCTCAAAGACATGCCGCATCATCTGAATACACATAATACTAAAATTATATTGGTTCATCACAAAAATAGTAATGTTTAGGTGATGGGTCAATGATACCTAAAACAGACATGTATATTATGTACATGAACCTAAAGGAAGTGACAGATAGCACATCCATGTCACAGCATAAGTTCATATGTTTGCAATATGCCCCTGATTCCACACTGACATGTGGGCCCAGAATAAAATAATACATTTTACTGATAAGGTTTCTCATGTACTCCTTCCATTTTTAAATATATGACATATCAGACGAGTTAATTAATTATTTTTTGAACTATAATTAGTTTATCCTAAATGTCATAGTTTAAAACATAGTATTGAAAACTCTAAAGAAAACAATCTTTCCTTCACAACCTTCTCGATATGGGAAGAAAAGGTTAATGGCATTAACAACTCACATATTACGCCAATAAATAAACTACAGAAATCTTCTCATGAGATCTCTTCTATTTGTTAGATGTAAGTTCACAAGCAAATTCCATTATGCATATGAGCTGATAGCAGTGGTAGAGCTTCACCGCCTGTGAGCCTCTACACGCCCCAAACTACTGGGTATGCCCTTTTTTTTATATGAGCTGATAGCAAAAGCAGTCGGCAAGTACATAACAAAGGGATCACCTCCAGTTTTGTCAGCCGAAGTTTTACAGCATTTATGAATTCGTCATGGTTCTGCACTAAATTGACAGGAGTCATCACCTCATCCACTGTCAACAAATCTTTTTCATATGTCTGACTTGGTTCTGCCTGTTCATGGAAATCACTACCAAACATAAGAATTTGACAACCAAACAGTTTTTTAGAACTCTACATAGCATGAACAAATAAAGTAGAGCAAAAATTAGTCAAGTCTGTTTGATTTCTATTCAGTATGCAGCTTCTGAGTAATTCAGCATCACTTCAGTATCCAACTCTTTATCTAAAAAGAACTTTAATCTCCCACAGCATAAAGTCCATAAACATTACAACGCAATCGACCCCATGAATTTTGTATCTGGTTAGTAGTTAGTAGTAGCCTGTCATGGAACAAATATATGTAGCAGTCAGGACTCAAAGGATTAACAAGTAAAAAAACTCGACCTGCGAGGGGCAAGCCGCCCCCCGGGCATTTCACATAAGAAGGCCTTCTCACGCAGGCCGAGGCCCCGTGAGACTCCTGCCTAGACCACACACAGTCCTGGGCTCTCTTGACCAGTGCTTTGGCACACAGGACCGGCGAGGTTTTTTTTCCCCCACAGATTGTGCAGCACCCAGGGATTGAACCCTGGGTGGGGGCTCCCCAGCCGGTGGACTTTGCCACTGCCATGTGAACCCCTTTGCTAAAGGATTAACAAGTAAACATATGAAAACTAAATTAGATCCAGCATAGCTGCAATAGGTATAGTGAATGGTTGCAATTCTTACCCACTAGACTGGGAAAGCAGTAAAGCACATACAAGTCAAGATACCACCATATCAAAGGACCATAACAGGGTAAAAAACCACGTTTAAATAACTATACTCAAACTTATGAGTACGTACTGAATGGGCCGGAGGGTTGACATTTTTCAACGCCCAATCGCCACAAGAACCAGTTTGTGGTGCATGATCATTGCTGGAAGACTCCCTCTTTTCCCACCTCTCAACAAGAGACTTTGTTTTACCCAGTGGCACAGCAACTGAAAAGGAGTTAATATCATTAAAAAGCTATTTTTAGGCGGTCCCAGATTGAGAGTGGATAAAATATGTGCCCTTGACAATATCAGTTACTATCCATACACACCTCCTCTGACATATTTAACCCTGGCTGTCTCTGTTGTTGAGCATGGTGATTCAAAGGCTGCATGAAACAGAGTTCAACTGTCACATCACCATACTACCAAAACAGCAGGGTCAATGTTTTAAAAACAAAGAAGGGCTATACACATACACTTATCATCATTTGACTGCAGAGGATGCTCCAGCAATACTGTTCTATCCATCTTTGTTGTTACCTGTGCAATATCTTCTTTATCCACCTCACTGTATTCTTCTTTCTTGTAATATGGAGATAGCCCAAAGGAGAATTTTAAGCTTGGCGCACCCTCTGAGCAAACGTCAGGTTCAGTGAGTGTAGATCCTACTGAGCTATCACTATCAGCAGCAGTGGTACTAAGCGAAGGTTTTCTTCTGTGAACAGGAACCCGGACAGCATCTGGGGTTGTAGTTGTGCCTCTAGTTCCTGTACAAATACTGCTTACTGCTTTGTCCTCTAAAATGTCTCTGGGTACAACAAGAGGCGCAGAAACAGCCTGCGGCGTAGTGTAAATATCTTTCACCGATGCTGACTCTGCAAGATTGCCTTTCTTAGCAGAATTATTAGCTATTCTTGTACGAGAGGCTAATGAAATATCTTTCTGTCCAAAGTTACGTTCCGCTGTTTTTGGATTGGTGGAAGGACTATCAAAAGGCTTCATACGCCTTGTTGGAGTAGAACTCTGAATAGATGATCTAAAAGATGAATCAGGTCTTCGTGGAATAGTACTGCTCCTATCTTTCCTGATCTTATCTGTACTTGATGGAGTCAAATGTGAGCCACGAACCCTGCTTTCAGCTAGTACCACAGAAGAGAATAAGAGAGGGAGGGAAAGATTATCACAACTTGTGTCAAGCAGTAATAAGGCAAAATAAACATTTCAATGCATAGTAAAACGAGGAAATGTATAGGTTGGGTTTGAAACCATACCAATCCCAGCCTCCTTGACTTTGTATGAATTTTTCGGTTGGGTCATTGCTAAAGCAGGACTAGAATTTGCAGTGCTATCAATTGGTTTCACAGGATTATCGTCCATAGATTGCACAAGCTCAGCAAAAAAATTTGATTTGGGCAACACACCAAGAGCATAGGGTCCAATGAGCTGGATCAAGCAAGAAAAATTAGAACTTACAAGAGGCAGGAGATGAGGAGAATACATATTACATGCAAAGTACACTCACTGATATATCAGCAGCCCATAGACCAACACGGCGTTCATGGTAGGAGCATCCCAAGAGTTTCCCTTCATAAATACTAAGGTCAGCTAAATTACTCCACCCCATGTCAACAACATCATGGCATCTTACTGGTTCCCAAGAAAATACCTGAAAATATTCATATGTTATCAGGTGCCAAGCAAATAAATATCAACGGATAGCATATCGAAATCAGATCTACCTTCAAGCTTTGGTCTAATCCACAGAAAAGGGTTTTACCATCAGGGTGAAAGACCATAGAATGTACTCCAGTACCCTGGGAGAGAGAGAGAGCATGTAAAGTTATCGCGGAAGGAAAAGATACATATGCACCCCATGTGTGTTTTAGACAATGTTTTAAATAACAGAACAAGTGCATGAGACATAATCAAGATCAGGCAGTCAGACTATGTTTCTTAGTAAAACTGGATCAACCATAAGGAAATGTCAACTACCATACTTGAGAAAGCTTTTGTGGTGCTAATTTTTTTTTCAAAAAAAAAAAGATAGTACTAAAAGGCCAACTTCAATGCTGTAGTAGTTACCATGCATATAGCACATATATACAAAAGAATTGAGGAGCGGTAGTTCGTGGTTTATCAGATTATCGATTTCATATGCAAAGTCTAGCTTGATTTAAGAAAGCATTTGTGATACCTCAGGTCCAGCAGAACCTATCAATTCAAAAGTTTCGAGATCCCAAAACTTCACTGTCCGATCAGCTGAGCCTGAAAATGTCAGTATAAGTCATTCAGGATACATTTCCACTACTTTAAACTCCACTTGCTTTAAACAATTTCTTTTCTCATTCAAAAAAGAGATATCGAAAGAGTGCATTGGGTCATCGCATCGTAAATTAATAACAAAATTGGTGAAAAAGAGATAGCGTGTACAGAAAGAAGGTAGGTACCTGTTGCAAGCAAAAATTCTTGAGGGTGAAAATCAATGCAGTTGATTTGTCCGCTGTGAAACTTGAAATCGTGCAGAAGCTTTCCTGCTGTCAGATCCCACACCTTCACAGTGTTATCTTCCCCTCCGGTGACAACCCATCGTCCATCAGGGGTAAACCTGATTTTTTTAATGGCACCTCTGTGACCCTTATATGTGTGAATGCATCCTTTTTTCTTTATATCCCATATCTTCAGGTCTGTATCTGACGAACCAGATGCAAAAAACTCGCCGAATGGATGGAATTCAACACCAGTGCAACTCGATCTATGCCCGGTAAGAGACCGCACGACTACATCTCAATTGAAAAACATTAATCAGATATTTATTTTCACCTATAAATCCACAAGAAGATTAAAGTTATCACGCATGGTCAAACTTAATGTAATTGGTTTGCAAGCTTAAACTATGATGCAGGGCAAACTGAGACAAATTGGAGCGCACTCAACTGATTGTTAACACAACAGTACAGGCAATGCTTCCTAATTAGCTCAGCAGAATCCTTTATCATGGAGCCACCAAAGCACGTGGATTTGAATGTGGCCATCCAAGAGATTTTTTAAAACACTTGGGGCTTGAAAATCTATAATCAACGTTCCAAAACAGCCACTAAAAAAGTAAAAAGAAGTCCATAATGCAACAGAATATTATCTTCAGATTGTTTTCATTTGTATGACTGTATCACAATAAATCTATAAGGAATTTGTGAAGAGCACAACATAAAACGGCCATGTTTTACACAACAAGCATAGGAAAAAAAATGAGAGCAATATGCACGACTTTAGAGTACAACCCAATAGTGGGTCTTATATAAGCATAAACCACACCTTTGGCTTCCTCTAAGTCCCATAGCTTGATGGAACCATTTGATGAGCCAGCAAGCACAAGCACCTCTGCTGAATCAAACTGCACAGCCTCCACTGCACTTGTATGGCCTGACAAGCTCTATTGAAGCAATTGGGTACTCATTAAAAAACACAGCATTATTCAAAGTTTAATCCACCAAAAAAATCGCAGTGTCATTGGAATAGGGGACATGTACCAGAAGTGGAGTTTGCTTGCCGATGGCCCACAAGTTAACCTTGCGATCATTGCCGCCGGTGATGAAGACACGGCTAGACTTCTTGCCGATGGCCAGGGACCTCACATCAGCATCGTGCGCCACAAACTCCTCTAGTTTGGGATGCCAGGTTAAGGAGATGTCAAATTTGAACAATGCACACTTCCAGACAGTTAAGCAGTAACAGGCACTATGGTCTGTATTCAACTAGAATGAGTGAAGAATTATTAAGCAAAATAAAGCCAAAAATAGCCGAATCGTCATGATGAAGCATTACTGCATTAGCTAAAGCAAAACAGAATTCGGAATTTGGCGCTGTAACCTAAGCTGGGGACAAAAGGGGAACTGTTTGCCGAACCAGTTGCAACCGCTTAAGGTTTAGCTTGGACGCTTCGAGAGCGGATGCTTTCTTGGCGCAGATTGCCAACAAAAGTAGAAAGGGCGGCGGGAAATTTCAAGAATCTACTTCAAGAAGCATCCCAGAATAAGGAAATAGAAAGAATTTGTGGGGGCACATAATACGCGCGGCGCTCTACCGCTTGAGCAAATGCCTGCCCGGATTGCTTCATAGGACGGCGGCTTCGTCCTCCTGCTAGCCAAATCGAATCCAGAAACAGAGCGGGCAGCTCGGAGACGAAGCAGAAAGGATACGGAGCCTGTAGCCGCGCTTCTCGGGGTCCATCCCTCCTCCAGCTCCCCTCTACCGTCTTCCCCCCAGTCCACGCCGCTGGGTGGCTGGCTCGCCCGCGCGGGGCTGTGGCACGCGGGTCCGTCGCGTCGTCGTCGACGACGAAGACGAGTAGCGCTCGGATTGGGATCCGAGTGGAGCAGGGGAGTTGGCGAGAGGCGAGAGCGAGGCGCGTCCCCCCTTTTTTCTCTCTCTCCTTGTTCTTTGTTCCGGCAGGGGCAGTGAAAACGAGAGGTGTGGAGCGGCGTGGGTGGGTGGGGAGTGGAGTTCTTGTCGTCTCCCTCTCCTCTCTCCTACGCGTCGCCCCGCTTTTGCCACCCGTTCCTTTTCTTTTGTACCACAGCGGGGATAAAGCAAAGGTTCCCCCTTCTGGCTTGTGGCGTTCCTTGAACCGGGAAAAGGGAAGGCCACAGGAATCGCGAGTACGTAATCAACCGTAGACCTCCCGTTGGGCGTTGGCCACAAAAAAAAAACGTAAATCCTAAAGGTGAGAGCGATTTGGGGCAATACGTACACGACATACTGACACCAGTCGTGGATAACAAATCGACTCGCGAAGTTAAATGTCGACGGAGTCGTGGGTAACAATCGTGGACGGGTGCAAAATTTGGCGAGCTGGGGGCAGCCATTCGCCCAATTCGGCTTGAGTCATCCCAAATTGCCAATTGCAAAAGACGGCGCAGTTTTTTTTTTCTCCAAAAAAGAAAAAAGACAGCGCACCGCCACGGCATTACAGCAACGCCCCCTTCAGCTTGGCCTACCAAACCAGCCGCCCCTGGACAAGGGCTGCCTGCAATTAATACCAGTGCCATACAAACCCGCATTCTTCGGTTCGTTTGGCAGGGACAAGCCGGACGTTGTCAGGTGAGACGTCGCTCGGGAGCAGGCCGCGGTAGTATCCACTTTCCGGTCCACCCTTTCCCTTCCCATTCCCGACTTCCCGTTCCGCCCAAAAACGATTCCAAGCAAGCAACAGAACAAAGGGAAACAGGCCATGCCCGCGCCGGAAGCAAGCGATCGCGCCTCGCGCGGGACACGCTCACAAGGAAACGTGCGCGACGCCGGCGAGGAAGGCAGCGGGAGCCTTGGCCGCCGCGGCGCGAGGCCAGCTGGGGGTCGAGCCCGCGGCGCACGGGCACATGCCCGTGCTGAGGTGTCGAGGCGTGCGCGGGGAGGGCACGGGCGGCGCGGCGGGGTGTGGGGTCCCTGCTCCTCCCCAGCGCGTGGAGGGCGGCTTCCACTGTTCCACAACGCGGCATGTGGCGCCGGGGCGCCGACAGGGCGGGCGGTGACACGTGGTTAGCGCGGATGACAATGATTGTGCTCAGGGTTTTCTTAATGACAGGGTTTGGTAGACTAGGCCCGTTTGTTTTTTAAAAAAAATCCTCGGCGTGACGCGACTGCTGTTCTGTCAGGAGAAGATTCTCGTCGCTTTAAGGAGGTGCTGGATGTGCAACATGTATCACAGTGCTAGTGATGTGCAAATGCAATGTCAGTTCTTCTTGCATGTTGTCAAGTTCGTGTTGCAAACTTGAAATATTTCGAGAGGAAAAAAAAAACTTGCAAGTTGCTGAGAGACAGCGCCTGGGCGTGCTACCATGGGCCGAACCGGATTTGGACAAATGATCATGGACTAAAAAGAAACTGACTAAAAAGAAGCAGTCTTGGGCCGGACATTTATATCTGGGCCGTCTTTTTCTTTTCTCTCCGACGCGGAATTAGTTTGGCAGATCTCCTCCATACCACCAAGTGCAAATGATATAACTGGACTGGTTGGTTGGTGGCAGAAAAAGCGCCTTAAACGAGCAAGTTCGAGCGTATCATCATCACAGTTTCCTGCGATGGGGCAAACAGTTTCTCTGAAACAGTTTCGCTGTCAATGACTTTACTACGGAGTAGTACTACTTTTTCTCTGGAAGGTTTAACTGATGGGGCAAACAGTTTCCTGCGAAACGTTAAATGGAGCAGAATTTCTGAATTCTCGGCGTTCCGGCCCTGTTTAGATGAAACGCGAAATTTTTTTAAGTATGTCGGACACACATTTGAAGTATTAAATATAGACTAATTACAAACTAATTACAGATTCTGTCAGTAAATCGTAAGACGAACCTAACGAGTCTAATTAATCCGTCATTAGCACATGTTTACTGTAGCAATTTATTGTCTAATCACGACCTAGCTAGGCTCATTAGATTCGTCTCACGAAGTACACTTCATCCATATAATGGGTTATTTTTTGACTACATGCATGTGAGGGAACGTACTCGAAAAAAATTCGCGAAACAGCCACTGGTGTACGGTTAAGAATCCGCCGCTAGCGTCGGGTACCGAGCGTGCAGGCAGTGAGCCAGAGAGGCAGCTTCCACTCCAACTCCAGTGAACGTGGTGCGTTGGGTTCCGGCCGTTCCACGCAGATGGGGGTGCCGTGCCACTGCGGTGCGTGGGCTGTGGCCTGTAGGCTGTAGCTACTAGTCGAAAAATGTCCGCGGAATCTTTCAAAAAAAAAAATGTCCGCGGATAGCGTGCGACGATTGATCAGCGATAAGCGCACCAGACAAACATCTGCACCGTACATGCTCGCTGGCATGAACGTACCTAAACTCTGCCGTATCGTATGGACGTACGGACTACTATACACAAGCACCATTGCGTGTTTGCACAACCAACTGATCCGCAAGCAAGCAAAATAAGGTGGGCAGGCAGCCCCGCAGCACTGAGGCACGGGCTGACGAGCAAGTGCAAGCGTGTAGACGCGGCAGTGCATCTGAAAAAAAGGAAGAGCTGCAGTGCAGATGAAGCAGGATCGGATCGACTGCGGTTTTGGAGTCGACCGTCGACGGGCAAGGAGCCAAGGCTGAAAGCCTTCAAGATGACGATTGACGAGATCCACACAGGGCCAAGCACATGTGACCCCACTTGAGCCGAAGCATACATTCTGTAGCAGTAGCATCCTAGGAAAACCATGAATAGGGTCAGCCTGAAAGAGATTAGTACGATTCTCTACGTACAATTACACGTTAAAAAGTCACGTGCTATCCCGCAGACAGGAGGAGATGGGAAGGGATGCTGAAATGGAGTCATGGACGAGCACGCTTACGCTGCACTGTCTACCGACCGTCTGGTCCCGTCGACCCGGTAGCGTACGATCGGGTTGACCACTCACCGGTACTAGTTGCTGTATACACGTACTGCGTGTCGCATGTACAATTATTGTACATACACTCTCAATTACGTGCAATTCTCTACGGAGGAAAGGGTGACATAAGCAAACCGTGACGCCGGTAACGGGTAAAAACCAACAATACAAGCACATGCTGCTTTTGCGTTTCACAGTTATAAAGGCATCGTTCCATTTGCTATCTCGAAGAGCCTTTCGACTATGCGTATCACTTAGTGATAGTGGGCTATTACACGGGGATTCAGAAAAAGCTTGGTGCATCATCAAGCCACACGCAGGCACGCAGCCCATGCCCACCATCAGAAGCTTTGTTTTGAAGACAGCTGAGCGCAAAAAGAGCAACGTCTATTTGGAAAGAATAGCCGATGATGGCTTTGTTGAGGTGCCACACTACTGTACTGCATCGAAATTTAGTCGTTAACATGCTTAAAGTGTCTCTGTCAATGACATACGAGGCCTTGACAAATCCGATGGAATTTTAGCGACACCACAAATTTGAATGAAAACTTTGAATCACGCTTTGTCGACTGGATTTTATAAGATACGGTTGCAATTACTATCCGGTTAAAGCTCGCCTGCGTCGACAGGTACTCAATACTCATGTCATATGGTACACTGGTACTGTACCAGTATACCCGGTCGCCAGTGTTTCAAGCGAGCAGCAAGCAAACAGTGAACACCGTATGCACACAGTCGTCTAGACTAGCTGGCCACTTTCCCCCCGCTTCCCGCTGAACGCCTGCACCTACATGACCACCACCCCCGCACGCCACGCTCCCATCCCCATCGCCCCTCCTCCGCCCAAATCGAAGCACCCACGCCGCCCGTGGAGGACCCCCACTCGCCCCACGACCCCTCCTGACCTCCTCCAGTCCCAGCTTCCAACACCAGTCACCACTCCTCCTCTTTCACAGTCCACCACCACAGCCGGTCAGCCACCTTGATGCCCGCCTAGTGCGCGTGCGCCGGCAGCAGCAGAACTGCAGAAGAGATGGGCTGCTGCTTCAGCAAGAAGCGAAAGAGCCGTCTCGCGCCGGGGGGGCGCCGGTGCGAGCCCGAGGACCGCGACCCGCCGTCGCCGGAGGAGGAGACGGTCAAGGAGGTGCTCTCGGAGACGCCGAGCGCCAAGCCGAGGCCCGAGCCCAAGCCCGCCGCCAATGCCGCGCCCCCCGCCGAGGAGGAGGAGCGAGGCGCGGAGAAGGCCACGACGAAGGAGCGGCAGTACAGCGCCGACGACGCCGCGGTGAGCGACCTCGGCAGCTGCGTGTCGCTCTCGCTCGCCACCGACGAGAGGTCCGAGGCGGCGTCGGAGTCGTCGGTCGCGACCAGCTCGGTGGCCGGGCCGGACCGGTCGCCGGGGAGGAAGCCGCCGCAGGCCAGGACCAAGCGCCCCGCCGATCTGGGCCCCGCGCGGCGCGACCGCGAGCGCGCCGCCGCCGCGGCAGCCTCCTCCTACGGCATGCGCTCGCGCAGCGCGCGGGCCTCGCCGTCCCCGCCGCCGCGGCACGCGCCCCGGGACCGCTCCGTGCGCCGGTCGCCGTCGCCGGCGGCGAAGCGCTCGTCGTCGGAGCACCGTCGCGCCGCCAGCCCCGCCGCGCCCGCGCAGCGGAAGCCGCCCGTCCCGGCAAGGCCGTCCGGCCGCGTGTCCCCGCGCCGGTCGCAGGATCCAGCTCCCCCTCCCGTCTCCCCGCCGCCGTCGCAGTCGCAGCCGGAAGACGACGACGTCACCGCGGCAAGTGAGCAGAGCATTCCAGACGCCAGCGCCGGCGGCGGTGGGCAAGGCGGCCGTGACGGCGACGGGAAAGAGTCGTTGGAGAACCCGCTCGTGTCATTGGAATGCTTCATCTTTCTCTAGCGCTTTGCTGATGTGATCTCGCGGCATTTTCCTTTGAAAGCCTTGGGCTAATCTAAGCTTAGACGTTAAGCTCAGTAAAGTTAGTTAGTTGTAGGGTATGCTGGTTCAGATCTTCTACTGTGATGCTGCCACCGTCCGTTAACTTTGTCAGGGGAAATGCTTGTAGCTTTTGACTTTTCAGACGTCGGAGCTGCAATGCTGGATGTGCTTTGGCTTTTGGGGATCCTTAACGTATTTTGCAGAGATTTTCCAGTAATCAGAATGCCCCACTCTTGAATCTTGATCCCGCTCTAGTGCGTTTCTCCATTTCACCTGAGGTAACATATAAATTCTCGCGAATTAGTGGAACCAGTCATTTCAATGGCGCCCCTCTGCTCCCGTTACCTGGAGGTCCATTTCCCACAAGCCACGCAGGTCCAACAACAGCCGCAGCCAATGTGCTGATCACTTGATCAGTGTTCGGCTTATCGCCCAGGCATTGGATGCCTTTTCCGTCGTGCTGCACTGCTGCTCCGTTCCACGTTGCCACCCACCAATGTTTCAGAAACCAGGAACATCCGGGCACCGAACTTTACGATCTCGTCAGCAGATCCACCGAGAAGAATCAGATCCCCGCCTCGACAGCGTGCTCGTCGATCTAGGCAACGGATCACTGGATCTTGCGCATTCCCCCGCCTTGGACCCGCATCCGAGGGGTATGTGCGTGTGCCCACCCATTAAAAATTGGCGATGTCCCTTAATCCTCAGCAGCGGCTGCGTCCGAGATGAGCTAGCACCGAGTGGCCCTGCACGAGGCCACGAGCTGACGAGCAGAAGCAGCCGCGCGAGCGAATTGGCTTGTAGTCCAATCGTAGGACGGTCCAGTGAGACGCTGCCCATCAGGATTCAAATCCTGGTGCTCGCACCTTTTCCTGCGATTTTTCAGGATTTACCGGCGTTATGCGTTAAGTGGTAAGCGGCGTTCCCGTCGACAACGAGGCGCCAATAGTGACTTCGGGAATCTCCAGATCAGCCGGATGCTCAGTTCTTCGTAGGTGCTCATAGGGGTAGGGTTAGCGTACGTGTGTTCATAGGGGTGAGTGTGCGTGCGTTTGTAAGCGTCTGCGTTGTACTGTGTAATTCTAGAAAAAAAGAAGCAGCCGCGCGAGGCGGGTTGGATTGGATCACGAGAACGCCCCGCGCTTCTTTGTTCGCTTGGCTCGCTCTCGACGCCGCACCTTCCGTTGGTTCGCTTGGGAGTGAAGGCCACGAGACAAGGCAGGGTACCAGACGTGTCGGCCGGCGGCCGGATCGCTCCGTCTCGTCTTTCCGTCGTTCCTCCCTTTTGCCGTGCTCGCGCCTCGTCGACTTGTCTCGTCTCCCTTCGCGCAAAGGGCGGTTCACTTCACATCTCAACGTCAACTGCAGTTGCTGGCTTGCAGCCTTTGCGCCCTTGCCGATACGATACCTGACCGCACATGGCGGTAGCCCACCGCCACTCCACGCACCAGAATCCCCTGCTCGGACTCCACAAACACAGTAGTACCCTGGCTGGCATGGCATGCTGATGCTGTGGGCGGGTTTTGGCACTTCGTTTGCTCCTATCATGAGCATAGAACAAAAAACCGGACCGGAGATCGAACCGGTCAGGCTACTGGTTCAATGGTTTGCCGGTCCAACCAGTGGTTCACTGGTCCAACCAGTGGTTCATTATTTATTAGTAAAATATTTATTTCTTATGATTTGTATGAGAAATATATATGTTCTCTTACCTAAACATCAAACTAATCACTGGTTCACTGGTTTGATAAAAAAAACCACCGGTTCAACCGGTCACTGGTTCACTGGTTCAACACAAAACCGGCCGGTTCGACCGGTTCACACCGGTTCAATTGCATGGCCGGTCTTTTAACTGAACCGAACCAGTCCAGTCACCGGTTCACGGTTTTTCCGGTCGGACCACTGGTCTGGTCCGGTTTTTTGTTCTAGGATCATGAGACGGGGAAGATGGCCGCGTGACCAGTGATCACAGTATCTCACCCCCAACACGGTGGGTGGGTGCCGTGATGATTGGTGACGGCTGTGCCGGCGCCATGCTACGGAGTACTCCGTATCATCTTCTTTGCGTCGCTGTTAGTGCGGGACAGACGAGACGACACAGCCGACATAGAGGCCCTTTAGATGTTTCGCGAAATTTTTTTCGAGTACGTTCCCTCACATGCATGGCATATTAATGTAGTCGAAAAAAATAACCCATTATATGGATGGAGTGTACTTCGCGAGACGAGTTAGGTCGTGATTAGACAATAAATTGCTACAGTAAACATGTGCTAATGACAGATTAATTAGACTCATTAGGTTCGTCTTGCGATTTACTGACATAATCTGTAATTAGTTTTATAATTAGTCTATATTTAATACTTCAAATGTGTGCCCGATATACTCGAAAAAAATTTCGCGAAACATCTCTAACTCAACAGGGGCCAGAGCGATCGTTTCACATGGCCACATGGGCTTGTTTTCACCGCGCCGCACTAGCGGCCGTCGGGAATGGATTTCTTCAGATGGTGACGTGGTGCCGGAGACTTTGCTCTAATTCCCTGTGATCACAACAAAAAAGCTCCAGCAGCTACATTGCCAACAACCGGCTAGCAGAAGACAAAGGCGAGCGTACATTGCCCCTGATTTGCGGCCGTCGGAGATCGAGAAATCGTGAACCTCCCGTCCCAAAATTCTTTCCTCCTCAAAAGAAGTGCGTCGTCGTCTTCCTTGGCCCTTGGCCGTCGGGTGCGATAAAATACACGGCGGAATACTGGAACCCATGCCACGCACACGGCACAGGGCGTTCCGCGTTCGTCTCCGTCGTTTCAACGCTCCAAGGCTCTCCAAAGCCTCCATCAGACCCAAAGTCATTCAGGTAGTGGGCTTAGTTAGGTTGGGCTTCATTCCGATGTCCTTTTTGTTTGTCGGTGGAAAAGACTGGGCTTTGAAAGAGTTTTAGCCCAGCAGGAGCCTCATATAGAGGTGGATCAATGGCACAATAAGATCGCCTGCCCTCTCGTTTTATGCTATATCCGTAATTTGCGATTTTATAATGTATTGTGCCCAGCAGTAACAACAGCAGATAAGAGTCAGAATCGTCCAAACAAAGCCTGACCAAGAACTGCGAAGTTCGAACCGGTTGGAAACTTCACCGAGCTAAAAGAAAACAAACTACTAGTACCTGGCAATACGCAGTACACTTCCTGGAAAATCGTAGTGAAACGTTCTCCATTGCTTCCTGGGAAACTCGTAACTGATTCTCCCTTTTGCTTCCCGTGACATATCAGGCCAAAATATCTTTTTAACTGGCCCCCGAGGACAGCGTAAAGAACTGGACTGAGGGGAGTAGGGGACTCCACTGCGAGCACGCGGCGAGAGACGTGACCTGACCCTAGCCTTTCTAGATGTACTCCTCGGCGACAATGTCGGTGGGTGGTTTCGGTGCCCTGCCGGGCTTGTTTTCAGCTTTCGCAGGAAGACGATCCAGGCTTGCGTTGACGCGGACTCGGAACGCATCGGGAAATTGGGCAACGGACGAGACGACTTGGCCGGCCGGAGCCGGACCACTTGTGCGCGCCGACGGCGACGTTATCTCCTTCTCTACACTGTTGGTGGCCTCTAGAAACAGGTCATCGCTGTCGTCCTCGACTGCTCGTCCCCCTCTTCCCTAGGGAAAAGGATTAGCTGCGGTCAGGTTCAGGTCAACGCGTGAAAGGGATACGCGCTACGACCACCAATGCGAAATCGGCCGATGCGTGAAACGGCAGGAGCATATGCTGCCTTGATTCCTTAAGTTTCGAAGAAACAGGGCCGAGGTAACTGTGGAAACAACAACTGATGAGTGGTAATTTCCCTTTCTTTTTACCTGCCGTAAGTAGCACTATCGATTATCAAGGTCGATGCTTACCGTCATGCTTGCAGGCTTGTCAGCGAAGCCGGAGTGCGATCGTACTCCGCTGCCGGAACGCGCGCCTTCTTGAGACACGATAGGTTCTGTTCTCTCTGCGTGTAGGGGTGCGGTACCAGCGCAGTAGCGCGTCTCCTCGGCAGTGCCGGTGCCAATGGACCCGTCGAGGTGTGTCAGTGTGTGAACAAGGCGTGCGGCGTGCCTCGCGTCATCGCGTGGACTTTTCCTCCTGCGGGCCGGGGCGCGCTCCCCAAATTTCCGTGGAATTTCCGGCCCCGGCCCCCGGCTGGCTCCGGTGACGCGGAGGGAAACCCGCGAGCAATCAAGGCAACCAACTTCCACCAAACCCGAGCGTACTCGAGCTGCCGACGAATCAGAATCGCGAATCAGGAACCGGGGTGGGGGAGCGCTCCTCGTCAGATCGCACCGCGCCGCGCCGTCCCTCCGACGGCGGAGGCCGCAGGCAGAGCAGCAAAAGCCAAAAGGATGTGTGGTTTTCCTTTCCGTTCTTCGGCGCGGCCCCCTGCCGGATGCCGAAATTGCTATACTACACTACGACCGGGTCCCTGCGACGCAGCACGCAGATGGAGTCACCCTGTGCGTACCAGGCTTCACTGGACTTTCATTCTTTCTTTCTTTTTTGAGCCTGACTTTCATTCTTTCAATGCTCGTACTACTGGCTATTTTTGTGGGTCTCCCTGCTAAAAAAGTCACCTTTTTCTATCTTCCATAGTTCGACGTGCCACTTCAAGAAGTTCAACTATTGCTGTTGCTAAACATTGAAAATGACATGGCCCTTGTTTAGTTTCCACCCGAAATCTTTTCACCCATCACATCAAAGGAGAATCTTAGATACATGAAGTATTAAAAGTAAACGAAAAAGGTGAAAAGTTATATGAATGGGCTGTAAATCGCGAGACGAATCTAATGAGCCTACTTAATCCATAATTTGCAATAGTAATGCTACAGTAACCATCCGCTAATTATGGATTAATTACCCTCTAATTACCATCGTTAGATTCGTCTCGAGATTTCCAACCTATCCATATAACTTTCTACCTTTTTCGTCCACATTTACTACTCCTAAATTGGTAAAATCAATACCCGAAATCTTTTCACCGAAAACTTTTCATCAACTAAACACGGGCATGGCCATAGGAATTGACCACTAGTTTAGCCTATGTTTAGTTGATAAAAAGTTTTTGGTGAAAAGATTTCGGGTATTGATTTTACCAATTTATGAGTAGTAAATGTGGACGAAAAAGGTGGAAAGTTATATGGATAGGTTGGAAATCTCGAGACGAATCTAACGATGATAATTAGAGGGTAATTAATCCATAATTAGCGATAGTTACTGTAGCATTACTATTGCAAATTATGGATTAAGTAGGCTCATTAGATTCATCTCGCGATTTACAGCCTATCCATATAACTTTTACCTTTTTCGTCTATATTTAATACTTCATACATCTAAGATTCTCCTTTGATGTGATGGGTGAAAAGATTTTAGGGTGGGAACTAAACAAGGGCTTAACAAGGGCTTAGTGGACTTGTGGCAGGTCTGTCACTAACCTTCCTGCCAGTTCAAATACTCGAGTCCTGGCTAGGTTTGTAGGAGTGCATGCATGAGTTTATGTGATACGTCCTTGTATCGTGAGAACCGATGGATTCGGATGAGATCGCATTGGGGTCCCAAGCAGTTATTGGTTACAAAGCTGAGCGTAGCTTAGTTGGTCAGATCCTTTATGTTGGAACCGGGTTCTTTTTTGGTTGATTATTTGTTTGATGATAGGGAGACATTGAAAGCGATGCCCCCGTAAGGCCATAAGCCTTGAGTGTGAAACTATGGTCCTGTTTAGTTCCAGGAAAGAGAGAATGGAGAAAAATTATGCATCAGGAGGTGTGCATTGTGAGAGGAGACACGAGAATCGAGAGAGAAAAATTTTACAAAATGAGAGAACTAAACAAGGCCCAAAGTCAGTAATGGTCCCGATAAGCATAAATAAAGGAAAAAATGAAAACTCTTGCATCAACTTTTGGGTGCATTGTTGGCTGCCTTTCTTTAAAACATCTTGGCATGCTACTCGGCCTTAGGCCAGTCTCAATGAAGAGTGTCATGCACGATTGTCAAGATTGGAAAATTGAGAACCGTGCTAGCGTAGTGTCATGGTGATGACATCCCTCTCTTATTCCATGACACTCCTCCTCATCTATCTTCATAAATGACTCTGTCATGTCACTAAATTTGCTGATGTGGCATGATATTTAATGCTTATGACACTCCCCACTAAGACTGGACTTACAGAGTCAACATTGCAAGAGTTAATGCCGCTTTGTTTACGATTTGTGAAAGCAATCCTTTGGTCATTTCACATTTACTATCTCAAGGAGGTAAGTTCACTCTACACAATTCAATCATCAGCTCTGTTTCCCAACTTGCTACATGTACCAGGAGACCCCATACCACTATTCTTAAGCAATTAGACAAATACAGTAAACATTGTTTTTTTGGCAAGTTTAGGCGTGAATGCAAATCTGACTCAAAAAACATATTGCCCATTGGCCAATTGTATGATTACCACAAGAGGGGGGGGGGGGGATGTTTGATCTAAACGTGCATTTATGACGCCAAGTTGCTAAAGTACGGAGTATTTGCAAAAACAACAACAGCAACAATGGAAATCTTCGACGGGTTAACCTTGTACGAAACAATTATTATACAAATGGGAAATTATCACGGAGAGCAAACAAGAAATCCTTTTGATGGCATAATATTCTCATTCTTTATTTATACAATGGTGTCACTTTGGTGGTAAAATAGGCTTATCCTCATAATAAACCGTCTTTCTCCTAAATGCCATTTACCAACCACAAGCCAAGATATGCTAACAACTGCTTACTCTCAAATACTCACTCAATATGCTTGACCGAACACAAGGCTACATTTTTCACACGAGGAATGACCTCGGTCACATTTGGTCTTTATTTGTCCGGTTGTCCCTAGACATCTAAACATTTTTTTTTGCAATGCGGAGCAGCATTAAAGAGAACAAGTACCATCTGATATGCCAGAATCAGAGCAACTCCAACAGCCTCTGTAAATTGAGTTGATTCTGTAAAAATGAAAAAACTGGGCTAAAATCTTGATCCAACAGTCTCTCTATTCCTCTCCTCTCGCTACCTGGCTCGCAAAAAAGCCCCCTCTGCTCGCTTTCTTTGCCGAGCAACTGGGACTCGCCATCGCTATTCTCGCGTGGCCCCTCATTCCCACGAGCCCTTCCCGCGCTCGCATCAGCACCCTCGCTGCCGCGTTGAGCAGCCGTGTGACGGCGCCGTCGTAGGCCGTGACGTTCACATCACTCGGGATGCTAGTGCCGCTGATGAGCCTCACCATGCCGTAGATGGTGTTTGTGCCCACTGCGCAGGCGCAGGCGGAGCCTGACGCGAAGAGCGCAAGAGAGTTGGAGGCGTTGGCGCGGAGGAGGGAGATGAGCTCCAGGATGGTGTTGGCGTAGGCGCTGCCGGCGGAGCAGTTGCATGCCGCTTTGGAGGAGCTGTTGCACGCGCTGTTGCCATGGCCGCCATGAAGCAGAGACACACACCCCTTCCCAAAATCTGCCCAAGCTATTCCACTAGAGCTCGATTGCTCCCATTGGTAGTAGCTCCACGATCTCCTCTATCGATTTCTCACCTCGCCTCGGTTCACCGCAACCTCGAACCACGCCGTCGGCGCATCCAGAGCTTGACGCCCACCATTGGTACGGAACCAAGCTCTACCGCCCCCTTTTCAAATATGGCAAATCCCTTCCACCAAACTTCGATTCCTTTCGCCCACCACAGCCTCACAAGGTCCTCTACGCTTCCTCGCCACCAGTTGTCCTCATCCCTCACCGGAAAGGTACGCCGCCGGCTACCAGAGAGCTGCAGCCTGCCGCGCATGGACTTCCACTGTGAGCCCCCAAAAGATCTCCAAATCGGAGGCCATGTAGTTTCCAGTGCACGCGCCGCCTTGCGCCAGCCGGGTGGTGTCCGTCGCCGCCTCGAGCCGCCGCCGGCGCGCGCCGGTACCGGGCGTCCTCCCCTCCAGACGGCTTCGGAGGAAGAAAGAACGGCGGGCATCGAGTACAGGGTGGAGCGGAGTAGAGTCAGATAAAAAAAATTGATGACGTAGACCCAATTTTGAATATAGAAGCCACGTTTGGCTAGTCTATTGAATTAGCCCATGAAATTAGAGGGTTTTCTATTTTTACAAAGAGATATAATCTTCATATTTAGCTAATAAAATAGAGGGTCTCTTGAAGATGCTCTTACTATCCATTAAAACCTGTCCTAATACGCCAAAAACAGAGATATTGACTTTATAAAACCACAACCATTTTTGACCAAAACCAGTATCCCCCCGTCGCTGAGGACCCAGATACAATTTCACAGGAAAACCCCTATTTTACAGGGGTTTCATTGAAAAAGGGCCGTTGCCCAACGGGTACGTGTAGCACACGCGCCCGTTCCACGACTCGGAACATGGACGGGTCCGCTCCGATCACCACCGGCCGGCCACAAAACGAGCCAGCCAACCGTCTCGACGGCAGCGCGGTCGTGAGCACATGCGCGTTCACCGCCACGAAACCACCCACCCCGGCCCCGCGCCGGCGCGCCTCCAGAAATAACGATTCCGATTCCAGTTCGGCCATTCCGAGCGCGAGGCCACGCCGACCCGTTCCTTTTTTAAAATCCCCACCCCGCAAGCGAATTTTTCCCCTTCGACCACTTCGGTTTCGTTCGACGCGGACGCCATCTTCTTCTTAGCCCCCTCCCCGCGCCACCACCACAGCCGCCCGCCCGCCCGCCCGCGCCGGTTGGAAAAAGGGGTTTCGCTCGCCCGGAGAAGGCAAGGCGCCCGCCCGCCCCCGCGAATCGTATGGTCCAATCGCGCCGCGGGTGATGGCGGAAGAACCGGCGGTCGGTTACGATGGATTCGAGGCCCCCGCCGGCGGTGGAGCTGGCGCCGTCGGCGCGGAGGACAACCTGTCCATGCCCCTCGGCGACTTCATGGCCTTCCTCGAGACTGAGCCCGCGTACGGAGAGGAGGGCGCGGAGGAGCAGCCTGGGGTGAGTTGCCTCTCGTCGTGCCCTAATTCGCTTTGCTGGATTTCGCGGTGTCGGATCGGATTTGGCGGGATGGGGCTGCGTTTAGGCTAGGGTTTTGGGTCGTTTGGGGACCGAATTCGTCGGATTTTTGGTGAAATTTTTGCGCCCAGCTTGGCCGTTATGGGTGATTTGGGGCTTACTAGATGCTGTACCTTTTGGAATCTATGGTGCTTCTGTCGGATCGAGGTGTCAATGGACTGCAGAGTCAGGTGTGATCGAGCTAAGGGATTAGTGTGATCGAGCTAAGGGGTTAGTGTGGACCTTTCAATTTAGTGAGTGCTGTTTGTTGCTGTCTAGCACTAGCTGTTTTTTTTTCCGTATTTTGTGTGCTTGTTCTGCTAGTAAATATTCTTCTGGAAAGGATTGCTATTATGAGTGCTATGTTGTTCGGGAAATGGAAACCACAGGTGCACGTTTGCTCGTCAATTATTGGACAGTGCCCTTGTCTCTGAACACTACATGAAGAGGTTCCTTTGGTTCCCTCTGTTCGCAGATTTTGAGGGCAGATGGGTACTGGCACTCTCAGCTATGTGCAATGGTGTCTACCAGTGAGTGTTCAGGGTTAGCGATAGTTATGGCAGCAGGGGGAGCTGGCCGCTCAGTTGATGTTGTGATGGGGTTGCAACAATGGTGTTGGGTGACTGTTGGATGAAGTGCCAATTTTGTTCGATAGTGGTGCCAGTGTTAGTAGTGATGGTCTGTGGTGTTTAACAAGGCATTCTGGGTGGGAGAAGTGATAATGGTGCTGGGAACTGAGTGGTGGTGTTATTTCAGTCCTGTTGTCAGGTACTTTTATATGTATATGATGAGGAGCTGGTTTCTGACAGAGCAGTGGTAGCTACCGGGTGCCATGCCTTCCAACACTTTTCCATTTAAGTTAGATAGAATACTGCTTGAATAATCACCTTGACTGTTACGAGAAGCTTGATGGTGACAAATGTTTTATGTTGTTAAGCTATTTTTGCTTAGTTATGTAGGAAAGTAACTCATGGACTGTTTTGCTAAGGGGACATGAATCTAATTGATTTGATGGGGTACCATGGTGACGGTTGAAGGCTTGAAGCTTAAATGCTTCGTGTGAATGCTGTGAAATGTGAAGCTGTCAGCGGTTTGTAGGGCTGTGTCCGATGATGCTAATTTGTGTTGATTGATTGATCCTCATTTTTTCATATTTCTGTGGAAATATAAAGCTGCAGCGTATTCAACTTGAAATAGTGATATTTGTATTGTTGAATCTATTGGCCTTGTTTTTTTACTGGGATTGTGACAGAAAGGGATCAGCAAGTAACAAGTGGTTTCTTTTTGTCTTTTTTTTTTGGATTTGTTGCATTTTTGTTGAAATTTCTCGATTTTGTGGTGTTGTGAGGAACCTGAAAATCATATCCAGGGTATTCCAGCTCAGACTGTTTGTGTAGTAAATCTTTCTGATTGCATATATATGACATGTAATATTTTCTACCGTGTTTCAGTCTGTTGTCTGACTTTAGGCTCTCGTATTTCTTATATTTCTGGATACAGGTTGATGAAGTTTGTTTGGAGATGCCTGCCAACACCAATGGTTCTGAAGGTTTATTCCAAAGCCATGAAGGTATAATGAACTGGCCATTTTAGTATATGATTTTTCAGGATGTAGAAATTTGCTTATTTATAGTTGTTGATTTACAATCTTGTTATTTCGTGAGATCAGCAGAAATGCTTGAGAACGTAGAATTTTGGTCAAACTACTCGCATATGGACCCTTCGGAGTGCCAGATGGAAGTTAACATGGAGCTCAATGAAGGCAAACAAACAATTGATCACTCAGAGGCTAGCCCTTATGGATTGTTTATCAATGGTGAGAACCAGAAAGGTGGATTTAGAAGCTGACTTGTTGCTGCTCATGTAACTGTCATTACCACCTAATACTTATCTTGTAACCTACAAACATTTTTGGTTATTGCTTTGCAGATCTACAGAACCAATCAGGAACATACAATTTGGACAATCAACATATTCCAAGGGATGCATCAAACCATGCTACTTTTGAAGAAGCAGCTGGCCCTCATCATGAAGATCTCTCAAATGGTTCATACCTTGGACAGCAAACAATTTACTCTGACCAAACAGAACAAGTAGAAAATAACACAGAAGGCATGGTGACACAAATGAATACTTGTATGTTGCTTTCCTCTTGGGAAATACTCCTATATATTTACATCATCAGTGCTATAATGGAGGCATTAATTAATTATTTATTATCTGCTCCAGATTTTTCAGGTGGTATGTCCACAGACCAGTCATCTTTGAGTGATATTAAATGGGAGGGTACAAATGATATGCTTGGTATTACTAGTCAGGATGGTGACCATTTCACTTCGATGGACACGTTTTCTCTTGCCCACAATGCAGATATTCCTGATATTTCTTGCACCGAGTTCAACATGGGCGAGACAACTGAAAGCATTCAGAATGGCAATACGAGCTGCCTTACTATGCAAGAAGAACATCGGCAGGGGGATTATATCTCTGTTGATATGGTTGGTGAAAGATCTCTGCATGATTTGCCACATGATTTTTCACAAAACAATGAGCAATATGAGATGGAGCAGTTCCCACAGAATATATGTGATGAAAGTGGTTCGATGCAGATGGACTCTTCGGATCAATATTGTGACGATACATCTTTATCAGATATTTATATGGATGTGTCCTCACCAGAGTCTATATCCTGTGAACAGAACCAGTCTGAAGATATTTGTTTCAAGAGTGAGTCTAGCACCGACTCTTCTCCAGTACCCTCTAGCAGAAACTACACCACAGAGGATGCTGATAAATACTTAGGTCAGGCATCAAAACAGTTGCTGGATTCCAACTTTATTCCTTTCAACAACCAACATCTGTTTAAGAACACGGGATATCAAAAACCTCCGGTATTGCATAAACAATATGGTTATAGAAGTGACAATTCCTCTATTCAGGGTAATTCATCAAGAGTTTGCTTCAGTATGGATGGCAATGGGGTTTCTGATTTATGTGTGCTTGAGGGTAATAAGAATCCTGCTTTTGATCGCCGATTGCCAATCCAGGGGAAGTTCCATCACAATTTTCAGCAGCCAATGTATGGCAATCCCATTCTTCCTACATATGGTGGGATGAGATACAAGCCACATGATGAAAGAATCACTCTGCGGCTTGCATTGCAGGTCATATGATCCTCTGGACTGTTGCTTGCTTATTTTCCGTGTTCATGTTTAGCATTCTCCTAGTAATTAGTCTTCGCCTAACATTTTCTAGGTCTCAGTTGCTGGACGGTGATATATAATAAGTGCACATTAGTAAAATAGTATGTAAGAATGAAATGCAAAATCTTTGTTGAGCTGCTTGAGCAACATCATTGTCATTTTGCTGTTGATATTTGAACTTTTCAATAGCATAGAGTTTCATGCTTTAGCTTGGTTCCTAGAATCAATTTGTACCTGGTTATTTTCATTTTTCTGTATTGAGCGCTTCCTTTTTAAGATGCCTCTTTGTAGGAAAGGTGATCTCGCGACTTTTTTATAGAATCATGTTTCAGTGTACTTGGTTTGCTGTGGCAGTGCTTCCATAGCTTGATTTTCCCTCGAACTATCATAAGCTGGATTCTTAACCTAACTCAATGTTTCCTAACATCATAAAATTCCCAAACATCATATATTCCCCCCACCAGACCGTTTGGTCTGTTGCTCTCTCAGAAGCTGGCAATGCAATTTATTTAGGAGTTCCGTCTTCAATCCATTTAGTTGGTAATCTTCAGTCATTTTTTATTTCTAGTTCGTAGGTGCTTAAATTTCCAGTCTTTTATGGATTTCTATAATCTTACACTGTTAAACATTGGCTTCTTTATTGCTACAAAAAGAAAAAAGTACCTGAGTAATGTATTATTTATCTTCTGCTTCTTCAGCACGCTTAACAAATTTGGTGATTGACAGGATATTTCACAGCCAAAATCTGAGGCTAATCCACCTGATGGGGTATTAGCAGTTCCTTTATTGAGGCATCAGGTTTGCCTTGCAGCTAATGTTGTGTAATTTTATGAAATAGTATTACCAATTCTTGAGTAACTGTTATTGCTTCGAACAGAAAATTGCGTTGTCTTGGATGGTACAAAAGGAGACAAGTAGTCCACATTGCTCTGGTGGAATTCTTGCAGATGATCAGGTATAGTCAACACATCTTCTGTTACTCAGTAAAATGATCAATTGTGTCTTAAGAGGCATTTGGTACCTTTTCAGGGCCTGGGTAAAACCATATCAACCATATCACTGATTCTGACAGAACGGCCACCAGTGCCACAGTCATCTACTGTTAAGAAAGAGCCATGTGAAGCTGTAACTCTAGACGACGACGATGAGGATGATTGCGCTGAACCTCATTTGAAAAAGCAGATGCAGACATGTAGTTCTGAAGTGACAAGCAACACAGTGAAGCAAGAAAATCCTATTATAGCAGTTAAGACAAGGCCAGCTGCTGGTACTTTGGTTGTTTGCCCAACAAGTGTTCTGCGACAGTGGGCAGGAGAACTGAAGAACAAAGTTACGAGCAAAGCTAATCTGTCTTTTTTAATATACCATGGTAGCAACCGCACGAAGGATCCGGATGAGCTCACCAAATATGATGTTGTGCTTACGACATATTCTATAGTAAGCATGGAAGTACCAAAACAATCAAATCCTGATAGTGATGATGAAGAGAAGGGGAAGCCTGACAGATATGGTGCTCCCGTGTCCTCTTCAGGCAGCAAAAAGAGGAAACCTTCTTCTAAGAAAACGAAAAATAAAAGTGGTGCAGAGAGTAGTTTGCCTGAAAAACCTCTTGCAAAAGTTGCCTGGTTTAGGGTTGTTCTGGATGAAGCACAGAGTATTAAAAATTACCGAACTCAGGTTGCCAGGGCTTGCTGGGGTTTGCGAGCCAAAAGAAGATGGTGTTTGTCTGGGACGCCTATACAGAACGCTGTGGAGGATCTCTATAGCTATTTTAGATTTCTGAGATATGACCCCTATGCTGTGTACAAGCAATTTTGCACTCTGATAAAGATTCCTATCAGTAGGAACCCAACTAATGGTTACAAGAAGCTTCAAGTTGTTTTGAAGACGGTAATGTTACGCCGGACTAAAGGTCAGTAAATAAGTTACTACCATTTTTTCGTTGCCTAAAATTTCTGGAATAACTGTCGTGTCAAGTCTGATTTCAGTATTTGTCATGCACTAATGTTGTATTTATGTTGAGCTTAATGAATGTGTAAAATCTCTTGGTAGATGAATAACAATCAACCATCAATCAGTGGTTTAAGCATGAGCTGTACTATTCACTATACTCATCATGGTAGCCTTAATGACAGGCATTTAATTTACTCTTTACTAATGCGTGTTTGTGCTGCCAGCATGATCCTATTGCTTAGCAGAAGTAAAATATCCAATTTGCTGTCTTAAATGGTCTGGTGCAACTAATGCTGCATAATAGTCTGGATTTTTTTTCTCAGCTCTGATTTATTTCTTCCATCATATCAGTGCTATTTTGATAAGATTAGGCTATATTTGCGGACTTTATTATTCTAGTTGTTGTACACTTTAAACAAGTAATTTTGTTTTGTGAGATTAGTCTCCAAAGTCCAATTATGTTTTATTTAACTTTCTGCAGTTACAACTTTAATTTCAGTTGTAATTGATTTGTGTTCTCTAAATGTCTAGCTTTACTCAATGACTAGAGAACATAGATTTGTTAAAGTTTTCTAATAAACTGCACAGTTAACAAATTAGAGAAACTAATAAACTTTTGCCAACGTGGACCGCTAAGGGCAGAACATTAAACCGCTATTCATTTTTGGACGAATTGGTTTTATAGGTTTTTTTCTCTCCAGAAAACATTACTCCATGATAAATGGTCAATGCAATCCTTGTGTTAGATTAACACTCGTGTCATAGATATATTATAAATTGGAAGGGCCAAATTGAAAAACTTTTATAGCCGGAATGGGCTTAGTTGAGGAAAATCGAATAGTATGACGACTAATATCGACAGATAAAACAGGCTGCACAAAAAATGTATAATTTATATAGTTTGCATAATTAAAATTAGGCACACAATATGGATTAGTTTGTTGGCTTACAGTGCAGTTCTGCCTGTGTGCAGTAGAGGTGTCCTTGACAACATAATACATCCCATCCTGATTGTGCTTACCTGTATATGTATATTTACCTTATAATGCAGTTCTAAGTATGTAGCAGAGGTGTACTTGATGACATAATACATTCTCTCATCCCATGGAATATTTCCTGGTTGTGCTTTGTTTTTTTTTCTCTGGTCAGTTCCATTTAACCTTATCAGTGACTGCTGGTAGAACAATGCACTTGTTGAGGAAGTCTATAAAGCTCAACCATACATACATTCTTATGTGCAGCTCTTCCAGGATACGAATTGTTATGTAGGATTTTTTTTTAAAAAAATATTCTCCATTTTTCTTTCTTTTGAACGCAAGTATTCTCTATTGTAACAACCTTGGTGCCTGGTGTTGTTCTCCAGTTGGTGTTTAACGTTATATTTGTCTATAGAGTTACCTTTTACAATTTGTTCGTCCATGAGCTTATAATTTGTGATTTAATTTTGTAGCAACCATGCTTGATGGGAAACCTATCATATCCTTACCGCCAAAGACTGTTTCACTTAAGACGGTGGACTTCAGTGGTGAAGAGCGTAATTTTTATAACAATCTAGAAGTTGAATCACGAGAACAGTTCAAGGTAATTTCACATATTGATTAATAGCACTGTTTCTCATATGTTTCTCTGTTTTATCTATCAGCTTGTTTTTTAGCCCTATTTAGATACAGGTTTTATTTTTTTTGCATGATGAAGATAAATGAATTAGTGTAATGTTTGTAGTTGTGATTTTCATCCTCTAATCCTGTCAAATTATGAATGAATCAACACTGTTTTAGAAATGAGAAAACCCTACACAATTGAATAACTGTAGTACTGTACTAAGATGGTACTGAATGAAAAAAAACTCTACTGCTGGATGAAAGATTGCCCTCACGGCACTGCACTAAGAAAGCCAAGCTGTCCAAGGAAACCCCCAAACCCCGGAGTTACCCTATAGGGCCGCACTGTAACTTGGTCTGACCACGATCCAATGGGTTGGCGACCAGAGCAACTACCCCTTGGTAAGAGGGCCCAAGCTAACAGACCGACGCGCTGCCACTATTTTTTCGGGTTGCCAGTGAGGGTTTCTTTTTGCTGCCACCAGGATTTGAACCGTGGTTGGTGTCTCCCTCAACTGGGGAGCTTACCACTACACTACAAGAGTGTTGGTGGATGGTACTGTATGGCAGTTAGGTACTAGGTTAGTGCGTTAAAACTTAAAAGTGAGTTTCAGTAGAATATGAAGGTGAGTAACATGATTGTTGCTCATCCTGTTTCATGTTTAGTCCATTCTAAAGTTGGTATTGATGCAAGCTTGCACATTTAATTCGCAAATATTAGAAGACTGCTCACTACAACTGCTTTGCAGGAATATGCAGCTGCCGGTACTGTAAAGCAAAATTATGTAAACATATTATTGATGCTTTTACGGCTCAGACAGGCATGTGATCACCCTCACCTAGTTAGAGGTCATGAGTCTACTTCTAACTGGATGTCTTCATTGGAGATGGCGAAGAAACTTCCCATGGAAAGGCAGCAAGAATTACTTATTTGCTTGCAATCTTGTACTGCAATATGTGCTCTGTGCAATGTAAGTGAATTCCTTTCTCGAAAAAGGTACTACATTGTGTGTGGTGTTTTCGTATGCACCTTGTTCTGTACTTGCTATTTGCTTTCCTGCTCTGGACTGTTGTTCTTTTTCTGAGTAGCTCCTGCAACTACCAAGTTTGTATAATTGAGTTTCTTATCGGAAAATATCCTTGGAGCCCTGTCATCACGTGAAAGTAAAAATTCCATAAATTCTAGCCTATGCGTATGAAAAAAACTCGTTGTGGTTAGGCTGTGATTGCAGTTAGAGTTGATCTTTAGTATTAAGTTTGTGTTTCTGTCATCGCAATTGAGTTTTCGAATTGCCAAACTGAACCAGAGAAATTTAATCTCAAGAAATAGCATAATATTTTTGTTTTTGTGTTAATTTTTCTTGATCCCAGCTTGGTGTGGGTGCCTGTGCTTTCTCTATTGATGCAGAAACACTTCTGGTGCTTAACAAATATGAATTTCGCAGGATGCACCAGAAGATGCTGTTGTCACTATATGTGGTCATGTCTTTTGCAACCAATGCATACTGGAGCAGCTCACTGGCGATGACAGCATATGCCCAGTGTCCAATTGCAGAGTCCGACTAAATACAACTTCGCTATTTTCCAGAGGCACCCTTGAATGCTCTCTGAGTAAATTAACCTGTGATTTTAAGTCTGACAATACCTGTATGGAAATGGCACAAACTGAAAAGCGTCCTTGGATAGATTCATCCTATGCATCTTCAAAAGTGAGAGCCGCACTAGATATTCTTCTTTCGCTGCCCAAAATAGATCCCTACCCAAATGAATGATAGCAAAAATTCAATCGGGCTAGCCTCTGAAAAGTTTGATGGAAAGGGTTCTTCAGAACAAATTGACACAAAGTTGACAGAGAAAGCAATTGTTTTCTCTCAATGGACGAGGATGCTAGATTTGCTTGAAGTTCATTTGAAAGCTTCTCATGTGACATATCGTAGGCTTGATGGAACGATGTCTGTTGCTGCACGGGATAAAGCTGTGAAAGACTTCAATACAGTTCCAGAGGTTTGCATTTTATGACTTTTGGCATATCCACATACATGGTCTTTTCGTAAGTCTTTCTTAACTCTTACTACTGTCAGGTTACTGTGATGATCATGTCACTCAAAGCTGCAAGTCTTGGTTTGAACATGGTTGCTGCCTGCCATGTGCTTATGCTAGATCTTTGGTGGAACCCTACCACAGAAGACCAAGCCGTGGATAGAGCACATCGAATTGGCCAAACGCGGCCTGTCACTGTATCACGATTAACTATAAAAGACACTGTTGAAGATCGTATTCTTGCCCTCCAGGTAGTTTGAAGCTTTTGTTGTCTCTGAATATTCTGCATAAATTCATGAGCATGCAATGAGTTTCTGTTTGGATTCTGGCAAGAATCTTATCCAGAGCCCTCCTGAAAATACAGAAAAAGTGTTGGCTTGACCTGAAACATAAAACCACAGCTGCTGCATTCTTCAGAACTTTGAATGTTATGCTTATTTTGTCTTGAATACCACTTCCTGGAGTTCCGTACACTGGCAAAATCTGCCTTGTTATTTTTGGTCTTACAAAATATATACTATTTATTTATTGGTGATTTGGCTATCAATAATCTTTCCATAACCTACTCTCTGTTGATGCTTAACTATGTTGTACATGTCACAGGAGAAAAAGCGGGAGATGGTTGCCTCTGCGTTTGGGGAAGACAGATCTGGTTCCCGCCAGACTCGATTGACCGTGGAAGACCTGAATTATCTGTTTATGGTTTAGCATCGCTCCTGAGAGTGAAAACAGTTTTGCTCATTGGATGGTGTACACAGTGATAGATAAAATGTCTCTAAATGCAAATAACAAAGTTTCATTTAGGGGTCATTAGTGCTTGTAGTCTTGTACAGTTGTAGAGATTTTGTAGCTTTGAAGGGGGCATTGCGGTGGTTAGATCATCCCATTCTTTTCGCACTTCTTGCAGTGAGATCCTGAACCTGATGAATTTTTCAGATAGCTGCAATAGTGCCTGTTGACTTAATATCATGAAGATAACAATGAGGCATTAGCTAACATGATATCTGTATATATTCATCGGCTTGTCTGACATTCGGCTTCAGCGTATGTCAACAGTTTGGCTGTATGTGATAAACCATCGAATAGATTGAGTGGAGCTTGTCACATGGACTTGGTTATCAATTCTATGTTTGCGGAGAACGCGTTGAAAAATGGTCGCATGTTTGTATATCCATAAGCTTGAGGCTGCAATATCTGTATTCTCTTTCATAATTTATTTTATCAGAATTTTGTTTCGAGTTGTGTTATGCGCAATTGCGTTAAGAGGTTCCTGTGAATCTCACTGTCACTTCTGCAATGGATATTTCAATGTTTTATCAAGCACAGCAATTTTGAAACTTGTTTTTGCGTCATATACATGCACCCACCCGCATAAATTTTGTTTTGTTTTGTAACAAAACCAAAATGGGCATATGGGAAGGGAACATCTTTCACAACAAATGTTTCTCGTAAAAACCACTTCCCTTGTGAAAAAGAAAACACCACAGCCGAATACATTCGATGTTTTTCGATGTCATCATATAACTGAATGTAAAAAATCATATTTCTCTACACCTCGATGCTATACGATCGATCTCAAAAAATCATATAATCACTCCCTCGAGTGTGTAGTAAAAACACAAGTAGCACAACAATCTCAAAAACATTTTTTTTTTTGCTCGGGTGATCAACAACATTTTTTGGGCCAAGTCCAGTAATAAAAAATAAAAAAGAAGACTCCATCAGGGCTCCAGGAGCCGATCCCTGACTGATGAACCTTTACCTGAGGATCCATAATCACTAATACCTGGATCCTCGGTGCTCGACGCTCCCCCAACAGAAATCGGAGCAATCGAATCAGGCAACGGGAAGTACGTCGGCACCGGCATCTTGGGCGGCAGCGCCGGCAATGGCGCCTCGAATTTAAGCACGTTGAGGGCCTGCCTGATGCTTGGCCTATGCGCGTAGTCAGGATGAGCGCACCACAATCCCACAACCATCAGGCGCTCCATCTGCTTCTCGTCAAACTGCCCCTTGAGCCTCCAGTCCGCTGCTTCAAGAATGGCGTTCTTGCCATACAGCTCCCACACCCACGGCACCAGCCTCGCCTTGCTCGGCTCCACGTCGAGCTCCGCCGGCCGCCGGCCGCACGCCATCTCCAGCGCCACGACGCCGAAGCTGTACACGTCCGACTCCCGGCTCGCCTTCCCCGTCATCACGCACTCCGGCGCCAGGTATCCCAGCGTGCCGGCCAGCGCCGTGGTGTACGGCTGGCTGCCGTGCTCGACGAGCTTGGCGAGCCCAAAGTCCCCGAGCTTGGCGCTGAACGCGGCGTCCAGCATGACGTTGCTGGGCTTGATGTCGCGGTGGACGATGCACTGCGCGCACTCCTCGTGCAGGTACAGCACCGCCGACGCGAGGCCCAGCGCGGCGTCGTACCGGGTCGGCCAGGCGAGTGGCGCGGCGCCTGCCTTGCCGTTGCCGTAGAGGTGGTGGTCGACGCTGCCGTTGGGCATGAGCTCGTAGACGAGGAGGAAGTCGCCGCGGTGCTCGTGGCACCAGCCGACGAGGCGGACGAGGTGGCGGTGGCGGAGCTGGCTGATGATGCGCACCTCGGCGGCGTACTCCTTGCGGCCCTGCGTCGAGCCCTTGGACACCCTCTTGATAGCCACCTCCAGGCCGAGGTCCCTGAGGAATCCCCGGTACACGGCACCGAACCCGCCCTGCCCGAGCTTCCGCTCCTCGGCGAAATTCCTCGTCGCCGCCGCCAGTTCCGCGTACCGGAACCTTCTCGGGCCGCTCTCGACGACGAGCTCGTCGGCGATCTCGTCGTACTCGCCGCCGCCCATCACGTCGATGACGTCGCCGTCGTAGTCAAGTTCTCCGGCCTTCCTCCACTGCCTGACGAACCAGATGACGCCCGCGGCGACGAGGGCTAGGAGGAGGCCGCAGAGTGCTAGCACCACCCAGAGGACGACCGTCTCCTCCTTGGGGTCGACTGTGGAGGTGAACTCCCAGTAGAGCACCTGATGAAGCTCGGCGGCCTCCCCCGTGGCGGCGGAGAACCCGACGGCGACGGAGTCGGGGAGGTGGTCGGTGAGATCGACGGCGTACCAGAGCAGGAACGCCGGCCGTGGCGTTGGGCCGCGCGGCGCCGTAGGAGAGCGCGACGGTGAGGTTCTTCGCGGCGCCGTCGTAGGCGACGCGGGCGTGCGCGGTGCGGCCGTCCTTCATGCTGGTGGGGCAGTCGGCGGTGGCGGCGGAGACGATGCCGCCGAGATCGACGCCGACGTGGTCGCCGCTGGGGTCCCAGTCGTTCCTGTAGGTGTCGAACTCGACGGCGACGAGCGGGCCAGCGCGTGGGGAGGAGGAGTTGAAGAGGCCGAGGAGGCCCCCCGCGGAGGACGCCGGGAGGGAGGAGGGGAACGGGGAGAGGAAGAAGGCGAGCCCGTCCCCGGACGCGGCGGCCGGGTCAGGGGCGGCGATGGAGAAGGCGAAGGCGGTGGCGAAGGAAGCCGGGCGGCGGGTGACGGGGTCGGCGAGCGGGACGGCGCGGGAGTAGAAGGCCCGGCCGGCGCTGCTGGTGATGGGGCCCAGGCGCTCGTCGCGGGTCAGGCGGATTGCCTTGTTGTAGAAAGCGTCCCCCTGGAAGGAGATCCCCGGCGGCGGCGTGTCCGAGGGGGAAGTGAAGTTGTAGGCGAAGGAGAAGGGCGCCGCCGGGGGAGGTAGGAGCAGGAGGAGGAGCACGAGCAGGGCGGCGGCTCCGGCGGAGCCGCCGCCGGCGGAGATCCCCATGGGGGATGGGGAAATTGGATTGGATAGCGTGATGGCGCGGAGGTGGGAGGAGGAAAATGTTGGTGGGGACGGACTAGGTGTTGACCGCCAATGAGAAGGCGTCGACGTTGTGAGCTGGGATTGGTTTGCACGTCCGTTCCGTTATCAGCTGGAGGATCTATCGAGAGCTGTCCGATCGAGAGAGACTGGACGAGACTCGTGTTTAGATAGGTATTGAAAAGTTTTTAAGGGTAATAAATGTGCCTTTGATTAATAATTAGAGGTATTAATTAAAGGCAGTTTACAAAACTATCTTCACAACCTTAGGTAATTCTCGAGACGAATCTAATGAGGTCTTTGACCACACGATTAGAAGATAGTTACTGTAGAGTTACTGTACCAAATCATAGATTAATTATGCTCATTAGATTCGTCGCGCAAAGTTGCACCCATCTGTGAAAAGGTTTTACAAATAAACTTCATTTAGTGCTTCATGCATACAATATTCTTTGCATTTAATGCCTCCAGAAAATTTTCCGGAGGGCATCTAAACGCGGCCTCTCACGGACCACATTTGTTTCTGAGCGAATAGCAGAATTCATGTGTACGGAGTGCAGAAGAGGAGTTGCATTCCTCTTGTGCTTCAAACGGAGCAAAAAGATCCGAAACAGCTTCGAATGCGCACCGAGGGAGGCATTCATGGAACAGCGAGAACTCAGTACTGAGAGAATGGAAAGCCAGAAGTGTGACCGAGAAAGTGAAGATCCAGTGCGGGATCGGGGGATTCACGGGTGCAAAAGGCAAAAAACCAAGCCCCGCAAGTGTTTGTGTGGATGAACTGAAAGAACTCCGGCTGGGTCGACCGGAACCTCCTGTGTTCGTGCGGTGCCTTCGGGCCGGGGCGCTGGGCCACGCCATCACCCCTACTCACCGTGAGGTTGCGTTGCCGTGGCCTGTTTTATTTTTGAAAAAATCGGAACAAAAGTTTGACAATATCAGACGCGTTGCCCAATAAACTCCATCTCCCTAAATTTTTAGCCTTTTCCTCGTCCTCTTCTGTCCCCTTGGTCCCTGGAACACAGCTGGAACCGATAGACTCAACTCATAGCCCCTATCATCTATCAATTGAGAAGAGAAAACAAGAAAGTGTTTCTATTTTCCCGACCCCTGGATGCTTATCTCTTGTGCACTTTGCTCTGTATCGTTTTGGAAGAAGTGCCTCGTTTGAGTTCATGGATATCATTCCACTCAGCGCCGCGCGCGTTATGCAGAAGTCGCTCTCGTGATGCAGTACATAGCAAACCGTGTGCGCATCGCACGAATACAGACTGATGCATCAAGTCTACGCGTCGACCCTGCTTGGGAGTCAGCCTTAAACTGCTACTACTCCCTACAAGTAATTAAACAGCGAGCGAGCAAGTCCAAGCTAGTTTCGTGTACTCGATCTCGCCGCAACTATTGTGTAGGAGTAACCCCAAAGCGTACTCTTACCATCGACAAGGCCTAATTTGTTACTATCAGCTTGGTCTTGACCATTATTGTTTCCTCACAAATAATCACAGTACTTATAGTTATTAGTTAATAAGGAACCAAGACAATGTGAAAGCATTTTTGCAAATATGGATCATTCGTACATTGCGCACATATTTATAGCTAAATGTCTAAACTAAGTGCGGGTCAAAAAATACAACGTTCTACTAAAATTTTCTAGTTATTAAACAGGACGCGTTTTCAGATTGTTGAGGTGACACCATACATGAATCCCAGTACGGAGCTAGGGGGAATGGCTGAAAGCCTGAAAAGGGAGCGCGGCCCATGTAAGAAATTAGCATTTGAAAATAGTTGTCAGGACTCGGGATAAGGAACAACGGGCTAATCCATAGATAGCAAACAGTTATGAAAATGCATTAGTGGCAGGGAAACCTTCGTGGCATCCAATGAAGTAAATCGTTGTACCAAGCAAACCTATCCTTGTCCCTCGGAGCGCTTCTGCGAAAAAACGGACGACATTCGCAAACCGGATGTCCCACGCGAAGTACTCCCTTCGTCAAAAAAATGGTTTTGTGATTCAAAATTTGTCCTATAAAACAAGTAATTTTATTTAAATTGACAAAATGATAGGAACAATCAAAATTATTTTACATTTCTGTTAATATGTCTTAAAACATTTTAAAACGATTTTTTTTTTTTTTTGGACGGAGGGGGGTAACGAGTAACCAGTTGGACTCCGGGTACGTCACCTCGCTCGGATAAGGCAGGAGCAGATAAAGAAAACGCCAGCCGCAACCGCAAAGAAGCGACGGGAGATGGATGGTGTGACTTGGTAGCTCCCTGTTTTTTTTTTTTTTTCCGGCCTGGCGCGCACCCCGATTCCAACCTCCGATCCATCGACCAAAGCCTCTCCTTGCACCAACGAAAAGTAGGAAACCAAAGAAGGATCAGCATGCGGCGCCAACGCACCCCTCTCCTCACGCGATCCCCAGCCTCCCCCGCGCGCCACGCCCTCCCGCTCCGCACGCGGCCACGCCCCCGCCCTCCCCTCCACGTCACCGCGTCGCGAAACCAAACCATCCTGCCCCTGCCCACAAATATTCCCCCGCTCTTTTCCCTCGTCTACTAGTCACCTCGCACCATCGCCACCACCACCACCACCACCACCAAAAACATCGCGGAATCCAGTTCCGTTCCGGCGCCTCTGCCTCCGCCTCTTTTATACGCGAGAAGCAGCCCGGGCGATCGGGCTCCTCTCTAGTCTCTACGACTAGCAGCTTCGCGGCTCGGCTTGCTCGGCCCCAGGGCATGTGCCACCCGGGGCTGCCCCCGCTGCCGCCGGGCTGCGCGGCCATCAGGCGGCGGGAGCGGCAGGCCGGCGCGTCGCCGTCGCCCACAGCGGCGGCTCTGCTTCTGCCGCCGGGGCCGACGCGGGCGCGCCAGGCGCAGCCGCGCCACTACTGCGTGTGCTCGCCCACGTCGCACCGGGGCTCGTTCCGGTGCAGGTGGCACCGCGTCGGGTACGAGTGGGGGCGCCGCCGGCCGTTCGCGCGGGAGGGCGCCGGCGCCGCCACGGCGCGTGCCGCAGCCGAGCAGGCGGTGCACGAGTAGGATGGCGGCTCCAATGGATTCAGCCGCTCCATGATGGTCGTCCCTTGCACAGCCGGGCTGAGCTGCTTATAAATGTCTGTGTGGTTATGTATGTGGTAGAATGGTAGTTGATCTCTGATCTCTGTCGGCTCCGGGCTCCTCATGGTGCCTTCTTGTCCTGTGCAGTTCCGCGCTGTGAATTGTGATGATGTAACTGTACATATGCATAGTTATCAGGGTGCGGTGATTCTTCATAGGACGATACATGTGCTTTCTACGACAAACACTAAGAATGAAGGGTTTTGATCAGCGTGGTGTGAGTGGATTAAATCTTTTGTCAAGGGGTAATGTAGGAATAAAAATCAATGATCAACAAGGACCCTATTTCCAAACTAAAAAAGGGCTACGGAAAGGTGATCATCTATCTCCAATACTTTTCAATATTGTAGTGAACATGTTAGCAATTATCATAGCCAGAGCCAAAGATGATGGTCAAGTGAGACGGGTAATACCTCATCTAATTGAAGATGGCTTGTCTATTCTGCAATACGCAGATGACACAATTATTTTTATGGACCACGATATTGAACAAGTAAAGAACATGAAGCTAATTCTGTGTGCCTTTGAACAATTATCAGGTCTAGATTCTTCTGGCGAAATGAAGAACATAAGAAGAAATACCGGTTAGTAAGATGGGGATCCTATGCTGTCTTTTTTGTTTTCTAGCCTTTTTGCAAAAGAATTGCACAAATGGACCTTTTTTGGAAAGATTTGCAAAAATGGACCCTAACTCGACGCCAAAAGTGATGGCGCCGAGGTTACACGTCTCGGCGCCAAGTGCACTTGGGACACAATTGGCGCCGAGACGTGTAAGCTCGGCGCCAATGGTCATGGCGCCGAGCTTACACATCTCGGCGCCAGTTGTGTCCCAAGTGCCTTGGCGCTGAGACGTGTAATCTCGGCGCCAATGATCATGGCGCCGAGGTAGTGTCCATTTTTGTAAATCTTTCTGCCAAGCGTCCATTTGTGCAATTCTTTTAAAAAAGGGCCAAAAACAAAAAAAAGACGAGGATCCTATGCCAGCCAAAAGAGCAAGGGGGGATAGGTATCCAAAATTTAGATCTACAGAACAAATGTCTTCTAAGCAAATGGCTTTTCAAGTTATGTAATGAGGACGGTTTGTGGCAACAATTACTTAGAAATAAGTATCTCAGCACTAAAGCATTAAGCCAGACATGTAAGAAAGCAGGAGACTCACACTTTTGGTCAAGCCTTATGGGTGTAAAAGATCAATTCCTAAATCTTGGTAAGTTCAAGCTAAATAACGGCAACCAAATAAGATTTTGGGAGGACAAATGGTTAGGCACCCATGCATTAAAATTCCAGTACCCAAACTTGTTTAACATAGTACAAAGAAAGCAAGCAATTGTGGCAGAAGTGCTCAGTACAAATCCACTCAAAGTATCATTTAGAAGAGCGCTAGTTGGGAACAATTTAATTGAGTGGCATAGTCTTGTTTTAAAATTAGTACATGTTAATTTAAATGAGGGCATGGATTTATTTGTGTGGAATCTCCATAAGAATGGTGTATTCACAGTTAAGTCAATGTATAAGCACCTAGTCAATAATAATGTTAAAGTTACCCAGGAAATTTGGCATATGAAGGTTCCTCTTAAAATAAAGATTTTCGCATGGTATTTAAAAAGGGAGTGATCTTAACGACAGACAATTTATCTAGGAGAAATTGGAATGGAAGTAAAACTTGTTGCTTCTGTAGAAACCATCCAACATTTGTTTTTCGAATGTCATTATGCCAAATTTTTATGGCGTGCAGTACATATTGTGTTTGGAATCTCACCACCACAAAATACCTTTGACTTATTTGATTGTTGGTCTAAACTCGGAAAACCATAAGCACAATTTACTATTGCTGACATGCGCTGTTTCTCTATGTTGGGCAATATGGCTCACAAGGAACGATAGAGTATTTAACAAATGCAAACCAAAATTTTTTTTGCAGGTTCTATTCAGAGGGACGCACTGGCTCCGGTTTTGGGCACTGTTGCAGCGCACTGATGACAAAGACGAGCTCGTCAAAGCATGCCAGTGCTTAGAGTTAAGAGCCATGGAGTTCTTCGTGTCCCATGGATGGCCGTTTATTTTACGCATTGGTCAATAATGTTGGATCATTATGTGTTTTAAATATTATGCGTGAGTGTAATAGTTACTGATGCCCCTTCTATGAAGAGGTCTGAAGCCGGTTATTTCCATTATCTAAAAAAAGTGACATGTCGTCGTTCATTATTGGTTAAGCCATGACTGAAGAATAATCAACTGTGCAATCGAATCTGACACTCAAGAGAGCCAACTAAAATCGAGTTCATGCGTATGCACATCCTATATAAATACAGGAAAAAGAATAGCAGCCTGATGTAGCTTTCAGTCCATTGTGATCCTGCCCGGACCTCCCTTGAGCGAGCTGTACAGCGGCCTCGACCGTTTGAAGCCGAATATGTCTGTGATCCTGTACGTTTTGGGTGGATCAGCTTCAGCGACCGCCTTCTTGAACTCTGCCGAATGGTTGCCGCTGAAGACTTGCACGCTTATCGTCCTCCTTTGAGGTGCATCCAATTTTATGTACTCATCGAAGAACGCAATGAATTCTTCTTTCTTCAGCTCTCTTAGGAGAGCGACCTAGCAAATGTTATTCAAGGTCAGCACATCTTGTTGACAATTAATACTCAACCTTATAATTTTCTGTTTTCTCTGAATAGTAACAGTGATAAAGTTTTGAGAAAACCTCTCAACTTGTACTTGTACGGCATTTTTCTTTGACTAAAACCTGTTTGCTTTTTTATTTGAGGATGTTCTTTTTTTACAATGATGAATTATTTTAAGTAAAGAATAACTCTTACCTCTGACTCGACCCTGTCAAACTTGAGAGTTCCTGCATCAATCTCTCCCCAGTAGAAATCTGATTCCTCCCATAAGTTTTTGAACTTCTCCAGTTTAGAATCAATAAGCGATTTCACATTTCTCTGAACCAATTCAATGTCAATAATATCAAGTAATGTCCTCTGGTTATGGACCTCCGAATAGTCCAATATTACATTAACATATAAAATACTGTATCCGTTTCAAAATATATGATATTTGTAAAACGCAGGGGTTATGGATTAATAGTTCAATTATGATGCCATATTTCTATATTTTTTTTAAACGAAAGATCTTCATCCTTTCGATCAGCTCTCTAAGTAAATCATGTTTTCTGATCAGCAGTGAGCCCTGCTGTCGATGTAGCTGCTTGTGACTAACATCATAGACTTTAAAGAGCGTTTTATGGAATATACATATGAGAAGAAACAACCATTTGACATTGAGCATCACACATCACATAAATTACAATACATGGAAGTACAAAACAGGGTCACTAACCTTGAAATCCTTGTCAGACAGTTCATGGATTTTGCTTTCAAACATCTTGAAGAATTCATCAACTCTACCATCAAGGTAGGAAGGATCCTAGGCATCCAACATAATATCAGTAGGATCAAGCGGAATCTTAGTCATTCCATTTCTTTTTAAAATAGTCATGCCAATTAATCTACAAAATTATCAGTAGAAGCAAAGGAGAAATTTTTGTAAGTCAATTACTAGTTCTGAACTTGTACCTTAACTGTGGACTGAATAAGCACCTGGAGTGCCCAGACTCCATAGTCGGATCTGAAGAATGATAATATTCATAATAAGCTAGGTTTTAAATGGTCAAATTCAAATGCTAACTAAAAACTTATGTTATTCCTGAAAAGAGAAAGGAACAAGGAATACATGTAATACAAAACCTTTGGCATATACCTTAGAGAAAGACTTGTTATATACCCAAGTTGCTCAACTGTCCGTAGCTGGTTGAAGGCGGGCTGGCTAGCAATTAAAGAGAACAGCTGAAGTTTGATATTTGAACTGGCATCATCCTGATGTACCTGAATATATTCAACATGTTTAGTATTCCGGCATGCTTGCTGTTAACTGAAATTTTCTCCTAAGTATACATTCAATGTATTATAATCCTCTTAGATTGAACTAGAGAAAAGTATTTTGTCTTTATTCTGACTTTTATTCAGAGTGGATTATTTAGATCAAGTCAGTCTGCCTAATAAATAAATAAATTGTTGTTGAGTTTGAGCATTCCATATCATTTTGCATCTAAGCACAACATTATACCATAGAGCTTTAAAATTTGAAGGAATCTAATGAGTTTGACTGATGGGCCAGTGCACAACTGAACGGCAACTGGCAAACTGCCAACAATCCTCGACACAATTATCCAACTACCATTAAACTAACAACAAACACCAAATTAGTGATCAGTTTGGTACATTAGTGTTGCATTAAAACGTTTCAAGGTGCAACCACATTTGTACTGCACCAAGCACCAAATCGTATAAGGAATCTATACCTGAATATATTGGATAATCGATGAATTCTCATTTTTCTGATTTAAGCCCTCGATTTGGTAGTAGCATTTCAACTCATTTTCAAGCATGATAACCCTTTTAGTTAGATATTGTGATGGAGACATGGATTTGAACATAGTATTGGGGGTATTGAATATGGTGTCCTCAATCTCCTGCGCAATAGATTTTGCCTCACTTGGTTCAATGTTCCCTGTGAGGAGAGTTTTAGTAAGCACGATTAAAGATATAATTTTCATTTATGACCCACAAAAATAGAAATAACACCAATCTGCCAAACCTTGAACATAACATTCCAAAAATGTCTTCGACAACAAGTTTGGTAAGAACTTTGCGAGAGAATCTGATTCAAGCTTCAAAAGAGCTTCAAGCTTCTCAGCTACAGGCCATTTTTTATCATCCAATATTAAAGAAACATAGTATGAAGCTTGAGAATGCGGTTGGCTGAAATTGAAATTTTGGCAGTCCTTGACAGAAGTTTCCTGAGATTGGAAGATGTTGGTCAGTAATATCATGAAAAGAAATCATCACAAGGAAGACCACTATGTTCAGCAGTTTGCAAATGCCTGATGCGGACTTTGCTATCCTATATTTGAGATATCACAGGACAAGTATGAAGTTTAATAATGAAATACTCCCTCCGTTCTCAAATATATGTCGTTTAGAACAAACAAATTAGTTCATTTTTGAACTAAATGGCTTGTCCTAAATGACATATATTTAAAGACAGAGGGAGTATATTGCAAAAAATCTGCAACATCTAACATAATTGGTTGCGAGGACGAACAGTAAATACTGACAATAATTAAATGTGTATATTGCTTTACTTTTCCGTAATCACGATGTGATGAGTCAGTCATGCATAAATGCATCAAAAACTGCACCATTACATGCAGTTAGACCAGGGAGTTGACAAAATACACTGTCGGGAGTCAACATAAGTACTAAGATTAACAGCAAATATAAACAGTCTGTCGGCGTCGGAACCGCGCGGGGGTCCAACACCTGCAGAAAGGTGCGCTGTGTCCCGTCTCTCGATGGTCGATGCAAGGGCAATGTGGTGACACGAGGTTTATCCTGGTTCCGATCTTCCGATCGTACGTCCAGCAGGGTGTGCTTGCGCACTTGTATTGCCTTGCACCGGGGGGTGCTCGTAGTAGGGGGCTACAAGCTTGGCGGAAGAGGAGGATGGGCCTCCAGGTCCCTTAGAACGAGTGAGAGTAGGGTTGCTTGATGAATTGAGTGGTGAGTATGTGAACGAGTGTGTGAACGAGTGTGTCTGGTGGCCCCTTGTTCTATGGGGCTGCCTCCTCCTTTTATAGTTCAAAGAGGGGCAGTTACAAACAGTAAAAGTACAGTACTTAGTACAGTGACGGCGTACGACAGGGCGTGACTCTTGTCTTGGCTCGTGTTGTCGGACTAGGCGACTTCCCGGCGTATGGTGTTCTGGCGCATGACGCGACGTCCCATGTACATGACGCACGCTCCTTGTGCTCCTGATTTTATGGGCTGGTGTGGGTCGTCATCATCAAGTACATCGGGCCATGGACCCGTTCGAGGGCTCCCCCTGTCCGTTCGAGGGGTCCCCGTACCGGAGTTGGTAGAACAGGGGAGCGTGACAGTACAGGGCTGTCACATCGCCCAGGCTCGTGACGCCACACAGGCTCATCACGCTGTACAGCGTAGAGGATGACCGCACGGAGTCAGGGGTGACCGCACGGTGTCGGAAATGACCGCACGGTGTCGGGGGTTGGCGGAGATGACCGGGGATGGGCTGATGATTCGTCGCTTGACTTCCTCGCCCAAGGCCGTGCGGAGACATTAAATGCTCTTGTCCATGGGTAGGTGAGCCGTCAGCGGGCCCTGCGAGCGAGGGGTCTCGAGCGAGGCGGAGTTAGGCGTCGAGAGCGGCCTCCGGGCTTCGAGCGAGGAGTCTCGAGCGAGGCGGAGTTCCGCTTCGCTCGAGGGGTGCAGGGCACCCTCGAGCTCGACAGCGGATCAAGACTTCCGCACTTGTTTTTCGCCGGGTTAATTGGTTCCAGCGGTTTAGTTGGTGATTACTGTTGTCTTAGGGCCTCCCCCAGGATTGGCACCGACACAGTCATTTGTGAATATTTGATATTTGACTTGCCAAGTATGTCTAGAATCTAGATGTTTGCATTCACAGGGATTAAATTTTAGTAAAAAAGACCTTCGACTGTTCAGCTTTCCTAAACTTTCGTGACAGCTGGTAAGCCAAAATACTTTTTCCAACGACTGACAAAATAAACCACAGTTATGCCTGCTGAGCACCAGGTCCATGAACCTTCATGCTTTCAGAACTCAGAATATCATGTCCAGAACTTTAAAATTGATGCAGCTTTCTCTGATCATCTATAGTTGTAATTTGACAGAAAACCTCTGCCAAACGAATATCATGAATAAAACTTCATTACAAGGGAATGATTATGAATTTAAAAGTTCCTGAGCAAAATTATGAAAGGAAAGCATGCACCAGAAATATTAAGATCCACGCCATACCTTAAGAGCAGAAAACCTCTTTGGCTTAACTTCAAAATTAGCAATTTGCTTCAGTAAGGCATTTAGGAGAACCCTCATCTTGTCATTGTAACCACCTAAGGAAACCTTTAAACATGTACAGTTAAATGGTTGGGTTCTAATAAAAAACTAGCATAATACCAGCAACTTCACTATGCATCAGAATTCTAACAAACAGCAGGGAAATTGTACAATGTGCAGCTTAACTTTTAGGGCACTCATTGAAGACAAAAGCAATCATAGTAACTACAATTACCTGGAATCCAGCTGAAGTAAGATATATTGAATAGTATAAGCCGGCAATTTGAGCATCATAAGCTGCAAAATACAGAGGATTTGTCAGTATACATTTGAACCTAAATTTGGCAGGAGCACTACCTAAATTGGCTGTTATGGTGAAAAAAACTTCATACTATTAACAAATTAGTGCTTACCATAAGCATTCAAATAATCCACCAATAAATCAACAAATAGATCAGTAGAAACGATTGCTTCAGGGGAATGTCTTGACAGTGGGCAGTGGAAATCAATTATAATGTGAACTTTTGGTGTGGAGAACAGCAAGTCAGGCTTATACCACAACCGTGAAAGTGGTGTCTTCCTTAATACTGTTGGAAAAGTAACCTGGTCAAACATTTTCTTTTGTTAGTTATTTACTATGTAAGGTCTCAACAATTCATTCGAGTATGCAGATGCCGATATTGAAGTCCTCCAAAATTTACCTTTTCGTGAACTTCTTTAAGAGATAAATCCTTTGGAATGAATATATTAGGCTCTGGGAGACGGAGTTTATCTGTAGGAGCTTTTTTAATCCATTTCTGTCAAGTAGAGAAAATCAATAAAAATATGTTAGAACATCAATATGCCAGGTGTAATAAGATGATGGAACTACAAAATAAAGAAAATGGATTTTTAAAAAGACGAACCTGTATCACAGAAGGAGTAACATTTTCAACAGAATATGGTGTGTTATACCAGGGCTCAGCAGAGGTAGTAGATCCTTCAAATTTTTTAGACTCCCAGAATATTCTATAAGAGAGAAATAAGTATCGCATCAAAGAAAAAATAAATGCATATAGTGCCAGAGGCAAAGCATGTCTGAAATAAGTTCAAGATACGAATGAAGATAAGTTCAAGGTTGTTTAAAGCAAAGTAATCAGCCATTGACTAATTATTTAACCACCACCTATGAAAGAAGCTAAGGCCAATAGAATAACTTCTTTTTTTTTGCAATCAAGGCCAGTAGAATAATTTAACAACCTTATAAGTTTGTTGAGTCTAACCAATATAAGCTTGCTAGGTCAAACACGCCGCTGCAGATACTAAGGAGGTAGTGCTTCCTAGCTCATGATTTTATAAAGTTAAAAATTATCCAGGAAAAATCCTGTTTTAAACCCCCCAACATCTCCAGCATATATGCACATGCCGGCGAGCATATATTGGACAAAAGCATTCAGCACAAGAACAGGATAAAAAGTGCCAAAAGAACATCTATTTCAGAAAAGTGAATAGGTTTTCAAATTTGCACCCAGTGATAGGAAGGGAGATTTTACAAGGTGAGTGCCAAAGTTACTAATGTCTCTTGCCTATTGCTACCAAACCCATGAGATTAGAGAGGTATAGTCTACAAAGGTTTATTACAGCTTTGCTGCTCTTTTCTTTTGATTCCCATACTCATCAGTAACTGAAGTGACAAAAGGGAAGACAATTTTCACTTTAAACTTGATTTACATGTTCTTCTCCTTTTATAGCTTAAAAAGGAACCCTTTCATGTACCTTTATGTGTTTACAAGGATTACTATATAGATGGAAAGAAAAAATAAAGATGCCATGTGAACTGCATGAGTGTACCTTACTCTTTCAGGTGACAACTGATCGAGTATCATACTTATTCTTTCTGGCGCGTACTTTGATGGCAATGCTGATCCAACCAGCCACTCTTCTGGTGGGAACAACTGCAAGCAAGTTACCAAGTATTTGAAAGTGAAGACAGAAGATAATAATGAACTGCAGATAGAAGTTGCATTTCAACAGATTTCCGGAACAATGAGGAAATTATAGGTAAAGTAATTTTTAGTGCTTAGTGTTGTCATTGTTGAAAGAATATAGCAAGAGTATATTACTATAAAAAATAAACTATCAGAAATAACTCCAAAAGCTGAAACGCGTAATGGGCTGTAGAGAGTATACCCGCATAGTTGAAACAGTACCCGTCACATAGCTGATTGGATGGACTTTGTCTTGATAATGGAACTCTGTTTCGTTTATTGCCACAAGCTAAGCAAATAACAGATATTAGCATTCACGTTTTCTGTAATTGAATGTAAATCAATTCATTTGTGCCACAAAATGCTAAAAACTAGTAGAAGGATTAATATTATGAGTTGGTATTGGCAACAAACAAACTCTAAATATTATGTGAAGAAAACATGAGTCCAAGAATGTAGCGCCCATATCCAAATACTCATGCTACATTGTTACTAAGTCTATTATCTGTGTTTCTATCCCTCAGAGAAGTACACGGATACTAAATCATAACTCATCAAATAATTTTACCTAAAAAATGTAAATCATGCACCTTTGCATTACCTCATTAAATATCCACTCATGGACTCCATCTTCTTTTAATAGAAGGAGATATTTGAAGATCAATCCAATAATATCCTCCACATGTTCTGAAATAAAGCATATGGACATAAGAGGCTTAAAAATATATAGTGACTCAAATCAAAATAATTATGTTGGTTAAGATAACAAATATTGATGAAAACTAACCATGACCAGCATCAGTGAGCCTCATGCTTATTGCGAAAAAGGAATATTCAGTGCTGTCAGTGCTCTCTCCAGCCGTCAAGCTCATGGCCCATCCTACAGTAGCAAAATTTAGACATCTCACGGGTTGCACAAGTTGATATATTAGAAGTAAAGGATAATAGGCTATATTTCGAGTAGATAAGGCAGCAAACGTATAAAAACAATCAACTGTACAAGTGAACTTGCCTAGTTCCTTTATAATATGGAAGATGGACCCCTCGCCTTCATGCCCAATAAGGTGGCTCAGATACTGGCAAGGACCTTCTTTGTAAAACTGGATGCTAGGTGTAATTGGCCATATTATTCTTAGATAGTCACCGTCTTCTATTGGCAGTGCTTTGACAAGAAGCTTTACAACAAGAATGAGAAATCACATACCATTTGCATCAATAGACTATTTTTTACTGACAGTAAAACTGTTGAGCATTTCATCGCCTACCTTCAAATGTTCCTCTGAAAGAGGATGACTCGGACATTTGAAGCTTCTCTGATCAGTGTTCCTTATGTCACTAAAAAAACGCTCGACCAAGCCCTGAATGCAATCGAGGCTCACTACAAAAATATTTAATCAGTTTTAAATAGGTTTATGTACTCTGATGTACCAATTTGCATTACTTACCTTTTCCATAAACAACAAGGTGCATAAGATTTGCTGAATAATTCTCATAAAACTTCAGAAGTTCATCTCTGATGTCTAAGCCCCTCCCTTTTGGTTTAGTTTCTAGTGTTTCCCAACTTCCTGATATGTCAAATCGCAAATTAGAAGAAACAGAATGACAAACCCGAATTCTATAACATAGATTTGGGACAAAAAATTCACAAGACACGGTTACCTAATATAAATTTCCACAAGAAAGTTTCTTACTAAGAGTGTACTGGAATTAACAGGGACATGAATTTAGATTTTAAATGAAGTTATTTCAATTTGCTACAAACATAGTGTCCTTTTGAAGTGATTCAAAAAATGTACTAAAAGATACTCTATATATAAAGGTAAAGTGGACGTAGTACACAAGAAAACATGTTGACAATTCTCTGCATGGGATATTATCAGAATCCGATACAAACTAGTGGCCATAATGAGCTGACAAAATAAGCACCATTGCATCTGCCTGAACATAGAGCATTCTTACCAGTACTGAATTTATGGTAAGGGTGATCCTTTGAAGCCAGATGCTTTTGAAGCTGGGAAGGGAAAAAAGGAGAAAGAAACTGAGGCCACAATACAGCATGTCTATGGGATTATAACTTTAAATTGAAGAAAAAGCAAATTTGAGAACTGGAGGAACTTTTCGTTTGATATATGTGTTAGGCTGTTAGCGGTGTATACCTACATGCATTTTTCCCTAGTTGGAAAGGCTTAGATAATGCAAAATATGGTTGATCCTATCATGATTTTCTTAAAGATTTACACCGTATTTTATAATCTGGAGCACACCTCTTAATTACTAAAATTTGAGAAACTAGCGGATATTTAGATGATAAGCTAAACTTGTATGATGCAAAATATGGTTAGTTGTTGCTGTAACATATTTACGCCACTCTTAAAGATTCACGCTGTTAAGTACAACATGTAAATAAGAAAATCGTGCATTCAAAATGCCTCTATGCTTTACTGACTGCAGTTTCTGTTGGAGATATAGCATAGAATGCAAAAGGATTATCTGATGAATCTTGAGTAACAAAGCTGAACTTCAAAGTACCTGATACATTCTCCAGCCATCAGACAACAAATTTTTCTTGTGCTCTGTAAGGTCAATAAAATAGCAAATTAGCCAGAATGTGCTTCTCATTACGGAAAATAAGACATGTGTAAAGTACAAAGTTATCATGGCTGTTAGTTGCTTTGAGGAATTGAGTGCAAGACCACATAAGCATATGCCCGGCAGATATGCAACTGTTCCATACAAATAGCATCCATACATAAAGCAACTGCTTACCAGAATCAACAGCTTTTATCTCTCTAAGAACAGCATCCTGTGACATCAGCGGCTTAATAAAGAACTGGGCAAACCTATGTATCAGGAACCACATCATTATTATTCAAAACACAAATGCAGAACATAAACCACTGCCTTATCCAATGGATACGAATTAACTGAACGTCTGAACATAAAGTACTGTTGAAGAAATTTACCTATCTAAAGCTTCTTCGAAATTGTCCACATTGACGTCAAAATAGAAATTCGTTGTCTCTGAGCTCGTAAATGCATTGTAAGAGCCACCATGCTGATAATTTTTATATGACACCAAATTGTTAAAATATAATCCAAGCATGTTAGAGGTTGCTATGTTTTTTTTAAAAAAAATGGGACCAGGCATGAAGCATGATACATATTCACTTAAAAGAATCATAATAACAGTGTTGTCATGCAGTAAATCGTGCAAAGTGTGGGGCCCTTAGCCTCTCAAGAACTTATGACAGGAAGTTTACAGCATTTATCCTGCCCAGTAAAGGCACCACGACACCACATAACAACCAAACATGAACTCAGGATGCAGAATTAGGTGTGTTTTGGTTCGAGAACCTGACAAACCAACTGAAGTTTATTTATTAACAGTGTATGGTAGGTCGATCCAGTAGTGGTGCACTCTGCGACCACAATAGGGAAGACTGTGTCCCTATGGCCGTGGATACAACTGTACCTTCAGCGAGACTTCCTTAAATAATGGTAAAGTGTACATGAGCCATAAAATCCTACTCCATCCATCCCAAATTATAGGTCATTTGGCTTTTCTAGGTAATTTATTTGCCTATAGATATATGCTATTTCTAGTTCTAGATCTGGTCTAACAAAAAATATGCTATTTCTAGATACATAGCTTACAAAGAAAAGTGACTTGGCATTTGGGACAGAGGGAGTACCAGCCTGCCTAACTAAAATATCTCATGCGGTCCTTTCTCTATCGCTGTGTCATTATGTCAACCATATACTCTGTGTCACTAATACTTGCATAAAAGAATTACTCTGAAGTGAAATTAGGTTTAATTTTTGTAACTTGAAGTTGATTAATAAAATGTACCTCTGTGATATATTTTGTATACTCATGTTCTCCTGGGTATTTCTCGCTGGCATAAAATAGCATGTGTTCTGCGAGTAAAGACAAATAGACAATGGTATCAATATGAGAAAGAGAACAGATAAACTTAAATGAAAGTAAATTTTGATTTAATGCAACTGATCCACCAGACATCATGCTCAGCGAACATTTTGCCATTATAAGATTAACAGATTGTGCAGAAAATGTTTTTTTAATAAATGCAGAAATGTCACCTATGAATTTTTATTTTCGTGGTCTCAACCCCAATGTGGCAATATTGCCTTCGCATGCATATGCAGAGTAGGTGTGCTCCTGTACAGTCCCCTCACGAGTCTCTGTGTGTTCGCATGAACTGGTATATTCCCACATGTATGTGTCACAGCTGCTGCTTTACAAAACTTTTGCAATTCACCCGGCAGACAAATCAAGTGTGGATCATATAAAATACTAGGGTCACGCCAGATGCCAAGGATCGCACCAGACCGCAACGTGCAGGAGCAGTTTAGATTATCTGTAGAATGCGCTCCAGTCATACAATTCAATATTGTCACCGACTCACGTTATTTTAACAACAAACTGACATAACAAGCCATTTGCAAAAGAGCCGTTACCCTGAACTAAAAAGCAAGGCCAAACATAAAGGAGTGTTAAGCAGGCGGGGCCGTACGCGATCAATCATGGACACTCTTAATCGATCACGCTGACAAGAGCTCAAATAGAGAATCATTTTACTTCAGAAAAAAAAAACAGAGTCTCACGAGTTCTCTTGTTCTGATTCTACATCAAAACCGTCCACTGTTCAGCTCGAAAAAAAAGGCCCACTCCTCAATCTGACAGTCCGAATATTTCGAGCTACCCCTCAACTACCACCTTATTATCATAAGGAACATCCAACGACTTGACTGCAAATCTACAACGTCATCATTTGACCCAGGATAGCAGCCAAGTACTCCCTCCGTCCAAAAAGGAGAGGTGTTTTAGGAGTTAGGCACGAGAATTAAGGAGGGGATAAAAAAAGTAGAGAGCGCACTAGGAAACAGGGGGTAGAGGAGGAGAGAGATAGAGATACGAGTTGCATTCGAAACACCATTCTTTTTAGGTACAGAGTGTGAACTCTAAAACACCCTTCTTTTGTACGGAGGGAGCAGGCGTCTCCTTGATTCGACAGGGACAATTCCAGACCCCATCCGAAAAGGGGATCCATGCCGGCTCCCGAGCGACTCAGCGAATCGCAGAGCGAAAGCTCCGCCGCGGGGCCCGGTGCCGTGCGAAGAATCCCCCACCTAATCATGCCCAGCCCAGATCCTCACTCCGCGAATCAACACGAAGAATCCGGGTGGTGATTCGATCAGCACGGCGCACGCAACGAACCGAATGAACCGAATTGCTGGCAACCAGCAAACGGTAGAGAGAGACGAACTCACCGAGGAAGTGCGCTAGGCCCTCGAGCCCCTCCGGGTCGCTGAACGAGCCCACCTCGACCTCCATGCACGCCGCCGCCTGGTCACACCGAGAGACACGGAGGAGGGATTTAACAAACAAATCAAACACCAAAATCACGCGAAGACGATGACTGATCAGCCAGCCAGCGAGCGAGCGAGCATTCCCCCCGCACTGCACTGTGGCCATGGGAAGCGGGCGGACCTTATCGGTGTCAGGGTCGCTGATGAGCAGGATCTCGAGCGCGTTGGGGAGCACCACACGGCGGTACTCCCGCTTGTCGCTGCGCGCGCGGATGAACTCCACATCCCTGCTTCCCGCCGGTGCCGCCGCCGCCGCCGCCGCCATCCCCACTCCACTCTCCCCCATCTCCTCTCTTCGCTTCGCTTGGAGGCGATCCTCCAGCGATCTCTCCCCTCCCAATGGTGGATTAGAAGATTAGGGGGGCCAAGGCTTTGCTAAGCGAAGCTAGTCGGGACTCGGGACTTTGGGAGAATCGATTATTCTATCTCGTTGGCAATTTATATAGGCAGAGGCAGGGGCCGTCCCGTCCCGTCCTGGTGGCTTGCGGCACAGGTTTGAGATTTGAGGAAGCGACTCTGCTCTGACCCTCTCCTCGAAAAAGACCTGCCATAGCCAATAGGAGCCGTTCGCTGCGGCGGCTGCGAGCCACCTGTGCCTGCGACTAGGCTGTGGCCCTTTCGCCGCGGCGGGCGGAGACCGCCAGACCGTGCAGCCGCAGCAGGTGAAATCAAACCGCCGTGTCCTCCACTCCCAAGAGATCACTGCTCCATCAGCGTCAGCGTCACCAACCGGGTCCGTGCCAGCATCAGCGTCGCCGTGTACGGCTGCCGTGCCGAGTGCCGTGACCGTGACCCGTGGGCACGCACGCTTCTTGTTTGCTTCTTTCTTGGCCGGGTCGGTCGTGCCTTGTGGTCAGCGAATCTTCGAGGAAACTGTTGGTGTTTTGGAAGTGGAGGACACTCGTGTAACTTTGCCGGGTATCGGTCTCGGAAGAGCGTTGCCCATGGCTGGAAAAGGAGAACCGGCGTGGTTCATCAACACGGCCATTAGGTAGCGATCGCTCTCGTTCATGCAGCACCGTTGCTTTCATTCAGCCTTTTCACACAACGGCAGACTTCGTTGCGAAGTCTATACGACGAGTCGATTACTCTGTTTGGAGTCTCTCGCTAGAAATGCTAGTTAAACAAGGGGCGTGGCGTCTCTTTACATCTTTAACTCCTCTCCTGAGAGCACTAAGCTAGCTAGTACTATAGTAGTAACTTGGAAGATTTTCCATCTGATCTCTGCGGCAACTTTCGGCGTGGTGCCGAACTACGTGCCAAGCTGCGAGTGACGGTAGCATGTTTACTTGTCGACAGCGTTCTAGTTGCAGCACAATTGTTTGGTTTTTGTAGATGTAAAGGCATTATTCGCCTCCGTCAAAGGAGGTCCTGTGGGTAGTACCACGAAGCAAAGATCACGGTACCATTTGCTTATCTGGGCTTTGCTGCTGAGGTGTAATCGCACTGCGCCTGAGACGAAATCGACTCCACAATGAATATAATGGCAGTGAGCCAAGCATAAACTCACTCATTTGATTTCCTAATATTTTTCCTAATATTAATCAAATTAACATATTTCTTCCTTTCGAAAGAAGTTCTGTCTCCACGGGTGAACGAGCATGGCAAATACCATACGTTCTGAACATCTTGTCAATGAAATAAGCACATCTTAGTGCCTGTTCGTTCCCGAAAAAAAAAACATTCAGATGGCAAAACCCTCTGCTGGCTGCATATTGGGTTTTACGGAGAAAAACCAGGCAGAGCGTCTTCAAGCCAACGCAACATGCTAGATTTCTGATGACGCAGGGAGACGCCGTTCTCCCCGGCAAGCAAAGTTGCGCCGGAATTGGACGGGACTACGGAGGTGGCCTTCTCACCAAGTTCATCAATCATGACTCGCCGCTACTTCGAGAAATTCATCTGATCTCCGAACAGTCTCAGAGGGCCGAGGCAGCCTCAGGCATGCCATGTTCAGACATGCCAGCAGCACGCCTATCGTTGACCGAGACGGAGTTGAACACCAGCGCCAGCCGCGTGGGACAGAACTCGATCTAACCTGCTGAACAATGCAACATTCTCGATGCTGCACGAGAACCTGACGCCACAAGCTTGATGATTCTTCACACATGACAACGCTCATAAAACAAAACCGTGTTTGAGATGGAGGATCATTCAAACAGCTGCATTCATCATCGTCTCATCGGGATCATTCAAACAGCTGCGTTCATCATCGTCTCATCGACCCATGAACATACGCAGAATGCAACAGGTACAGGTAGCTCAGAGTTTCAGAGCATGATTGGTGGCATTGTTATGGAGCTCTAATGAGAAACAATGCCAGACAATTTACTGTCATGACCAAATTTCTTTGCAAAGGACAAATAGCCAAAGAACCATGTTACTGTACATCTTTTGCAAATTCACACGTTCACAGTAAACGTAATGGGAAATATCTTCTTTTTAATCCTCCCAAGTTTCTACTGCATACAAATAAATAGAAACAGGTTCCAGTTGATACATCTCGGCAAAGCAATCGTGCTTCATAAATAACTCCTACTATTCATCCGTGTTGATGTCCGAAAAATAACAAGACATCTCCTCGAGAAGCCAGTACAGGCTCAATGACAAAAGGTCGCAGCCATCACCTGGCAAGTTAACCCAGCCCATGTTTGTGTTCACTGTACAGATGAATAACTGCTAATACCAATTGAGTTTTGGAACTCGGTAGCATCTGCAAAGGCTTAGCCAGGCGTCAAGGCTACAGAGGAGAATCTTCGCAACTAGCAGCTGAATAAACACCAGTAGTCACCACTAGTTAGTTTTAGAATGGTCTGGAGCCGGGGAATCAGAAACCAGTTCCATCTCCATATCCTGCTGTTTTTTGAGATAATCTTGTGCTGTTGACGTGATTATTTTAATGAAGAAGTTCAGAAGCACAAGCCACACTATAGAGTTCCAGACAAATGTAAAAGAGAAATTCCACTGTTTGCCCTGTACATGGCAAAATTATAGTCATTAATCAACCAATAAGAAAAAAGGGATGGATAATTAAGGGTAGCTAACAGAGAGGTCATTCAAGTTCAAACCATCATGGATTTGAACTGAAGATACCAACCTCCATTTGTGAGGACGATGAGACTGCTGCTGGTGGCGAGAGGTACTTGTCCTTGGCAGCGTGGAGTTTGGCAATCACAGATGGCAGGGTGGCAGAAAAACCAGGAATGTGACCAAATATCCAAATTAACTCCTTCTCCATAAGATACAAGAGCTGATTGTTGCACAGGGACACGATAAATAGTGTCTATGGGAGAAAAAAATACATGTCAGAATAAAGAGTGTTGCAGCTCTTGGTGCAAACCTTTGTAACAAATCAGGTATGGACAGAACAAAGCGACTTAAAATACAGTCTGTACATAAACCTAGCCAAAGATATCTCACAACTTAATTTCACTGGGCTTTTCAGGGACAAGACTAGACGTGCATCGGATGCACCAAATATGGATACCAAATAAACTTAAAAGTATCAAATCAAATCTAGTTCATCAAATCATGTTCAATTACTGAACTACCATTAGGTTTATTTAATTTTTGAGGTTCAGATTTTCTTATAAAAAAGGAATAGGAGAACGCTACTAACTGGGCGCTCATCCTACTAATAGATCAAAGCAACTTATGCAAAATCTGATATATTTTGTGCTGAAATCATATCTGAAGGGCGAATCTTTCAAGACCAAGTTCATGTGGACAAGATTTGAAAAAATGAATCCAAGCAGACAGGAATAATCGCATACAAGCATACATAACATCAGAGAATAGTTGCATCTAATGAAGTTAATGCAAGATTATTTTATCAAAGAACAAAAAGACCACTAGCAAGAAAATTCAATAAACACAAGCCAATTATTATATAAGATAAAATTATAAGGGGGATGCCTCACCTGAATATGAGTCTTGATGATGGCCTTCCCGATCAAGGTTGCAAAAAAGAACTCCCAGAAGGGCACACCAAATTGCCCACACATAATGCCAGCAAGGTCAAAGAGTGGGTTCGGAACCTAATAAGGGCACAAAATTAGGCATTTTTTCAAAGAAAAAGGACAAAAAAAAACCATGAGAGGAAACTTATAGTAGCTATTGTAAAGTGAATGGTCCATTAGCTTATTTGTTGGTGTCATTTTTATGAAATAGATGGACAGCTTTAAAATGTGGAGTTAAACCTTGCACATGGTTCAATGGTGCATAAACTATCTAAGGCCTTGTTTGGATAGGGGCGTTTTGGAGGGGATTGGATCTAAAATGAACCAATATCCCCTCCAATCCCCCTCATTCCACCTCAATCCAGAACCAGAAGTACCCAAACAAGGTCTAATTGTGAAGGCACAAGGTCAAATGATTCACAAAACACTTACTTTTGTAAGACACTCATACTAAAAATTGGTAAAGATGCTGGCCAACAGGAGAGGAGACTAACCGAAGCAAGTATCAAGATAGAGAAGAAGTTCAGATGCTGAGAGTGAGAAAGAAGCCAACGCTTGGTTTGATTAAGTGTGGATGTTACTCGGCCATCCTCATTGGAAGTAGAAACATCGAGCTCCTTGACTGCTTTTGACTTACTTCCTGACAAGCGAGCTGAAACATGGCACATCCATTTAGGATAACCAGCTTAAACCAATCAAAATAACAGAAACAGAATGGTCTCAAAAAAAAAAAAAAAACAGAATGCCACAGCTAGCCTTCCTACTCTTACCAGGAAGGCAAGAACTCACACGCAACATTTCTAGAAAAGGATTTACATAGAATTCATCACAGAATTTAAGCTACACCTCAATGTACTAATGTTATGGCTAGATTATTGAGGCTGATACAGGTTGAGGTAGATGGGATCTCGCCCTCACGCTGAAGGCTCTGAGATTAATCCTCTACTTCTTCCTTGACCTAATTGATACAATAGTGTCTCTTTATATAGAGACAAGCTGACTTGACCCCTAAGTAAATATCCTAACCAAACCTATCTAACTTATCTCTAACAAACCAACTAATCCAATCTTATTTGTGGTACTGTTCACGCTACAGTACTTGTGGGCCTTGGCCTCCTGCCGGCCCACTTGCCATAACACTTCACCACCCCTCGAAGACAGCTCGTCCTCGAGCTGTGATGATCCTCAGAACTGCAGAATCAACGGTGAGACGAAGTGCCATGGCGGGGTCAATGTCGCTGTCAAGACCCGGAAAGATGCTGTGGAGCCCAATGGTATAGTCGGGGAAGGCCTGGCGGTGGTAATGCAGAACCTATCAGTACCACCTCGTCCACTGATGAAGGTACCGCAACCACCTAAGCTCGTGCAGCCTGCAGCTTCAATGGTGCTGATGAGGTAGTGGCTGCAAGCTGTAGCGAGGCCATTGGTGAAGATGGCGAGGCCGCCGACACTGCTGCTGCTACAGTCGATGGGGACGTTGCTGGAGGAACTGATGGCGTCACAGCTGACGGTGGTGGTGATGAAAATGTTGTAGGCGATGGTTGAGGTTGCTGCCACAGTCTCCAGGGCTGAAGTTGAGGCAGAGGATGCTGCTGCAGATGTTGTAGAGAATGGCAAATAGCTGACGGTTAAGGTAGACAGTACCCAACCGATGTGATTCCTACCCAAGCATGCTGGATTGTCGGTAATGGCACACGGCTCAGCACTTGCACCAATATTAACTGCAATGTGAGTAGTACTCGGCTGAATGAGAGGGACATGGATGTCGTCCCACGATGATGCTGGCAGCAAAGTAAGAAACAGGCTACGCAACAAGAATTTGCTGTTGTTGCTGGCGTCCGAAGGGCTACGAATTGCTGGCTGGAAGCTCCAGAGAACCATCGTGATTGCACAATGGGTTGCCTGCAGAAGATAGTAACAGAAAACATATGCCGTAGTGATCCCCTCCAAGCCACGCAGCCCAAAACTTAGCCATGCTGGAGGTGCTTGTTCCATATACAGGAGCCAACGAGGAGACACTCCAAATGTAAGAATCAGAACAGCAAGCATGATAGTAACAGAATGGCCTATTTGCATAATTGACATGGGATCTTTGAGAGGGAAGATGAGTCCAGAGACGTGTGTGCCTTTGATTGAGAGAATTCCAACTGATGAAACCACCAAATCAAATGAATGGACAACAAGGGGAAACATAATAAAGCCAGAGGGATCCTCAATTTTGCAGCACTGTGCCATTGTTCCTCCAAGTATCATTGCACTGATAAGTTCTGCTGCTATGCTCTCAAAAAGATCAACGCCTCGTGCAGCATAAACTCCAACATTATCAGCAACCAAGTTAGCAATGACAGCAGGATTGCGAGAATCATCTTTTGGTATTCCCTGCTCAACTTTTCCAACCAAATCAGCTCCAATATCAGCTGCTTTGGTGTATATTCCACCGTCCAACTGAGCTAAAAGGGCAACAAAAGAGGCACCAAATCCATATCCCACAAGGAAGATAGGCAACATATCAAGCAAGGAAGGCTGTGATTCGCTGGCGGTGCCACTATCGCCGATGCAGCCGACGGGGGCGCTGCAGCTGCTGGCGATATTGTTGGAGGTGGTGGTGTTGCTGCCGGAGGAGAAGGCTTGATGGACGCCGGGGCTGGGACTGCTGCAGCCAATGGATAGGGCACCTCCGGTGGCTTGAGAGGAGGCAAAACCGGCAGAGCTAGATCCCACATCTGGTGAGGTGCTACTGTAATATGAGCCTTCACTACGGAAACAGTAGGCACAAAAATCCTACGACCATCCAGATTGTTGGTTTGGCAGCTGGGTAAGGGTGACCCCAGATGCGGTAGTAAAGATGGCATCTGTTGCTCCGACGTTATTGCTGGTGCTGCTATTGCAGATGCTGCTGGTGACGATGGAATCACAGACGATACAGCCAATGACCGTGAGGAAGGCGACACCGTCGAGGCCGGTGATGCTGTTGGCAAGATCGCCGATGACGCAGGTACCGCGAGCGACGATGGTGTCGATTCCACGGGGATGACGACCAGCAGGGGCGGCAGTGTTGGAGTGGATGGCACTGGTGGTGGTGAAGACGCCTCGGCCGTGGAGGGTGCCGCTGGTGACGACTTGCCGGTGCCGTCGAACTTGGCGATGATCCCGTCGATGGCGGCAGATGTTGGGGCTGTTGCCGGAGGTGATGAAGGCTTGATGGTCGCCGGGGCTGAAGCCACAGCAGCCGGCGCAAATCGGCGGCTGACGGCGTCGACGAAAACTGGCCAGGTAGCTTCACCCATGTTCTGCTCGATGTCGCGGTACCACTGCAGTGCTAGGCCTTTCAACTTGAATGAAGCGATCCACCATACCTTCAGATCCTCCGCTATCTCCCATGCATCAAAGTACTGATTGCAATGGTAAAGCCAATGCAGTGGATCAGTATTCCCGTCAAAGGTGGGGAGGCGGAGCTTGGGGGCAACAGTGCTGGTTTCCATTGCTTGTCTATGAGGGGACGCAATCCGGTGTGTGGCTTGGTTGGAATTGATTTGTGGCACAGGCGATGAACCAATCTAATCTAACGAGGTGCCAGATCAGATTAGGGGTGGGAATTTGGGTGGGATTTTTTTTTTTTTGAATCAATCTGGCACAGGGAAGAAAATTGGTGGTGGCTAAGGGCGCAAGATCGTTGGCTCTGAATACCAAGATGTTATGGCTAGATTATTGAGGCTGATACAGGTTGAGGTAGATGGGATCTCGCCCTCACGCTGGAGGCTCTGAGATTAATCCTCTACTTCTTCCTTGACCTAATTGATACAATAGTGTCTCTTTATATAGAGACAAGCTGACTTGACCCCTAAGTAAATATCCTAACCAAACCTATCTAACTTATCTCTAACAAACCAACTAATCCAATCTTATTTGTGGTACTGTTCACGCTACAGTACTTGTGGGCCTTGGCCTCCTGCCGGCCCACTTGCCATAACAACTAACCTAAATACTCAGGTATAGCATGTAAAGAAGGCATGGCCCTGTTTCCTTTGATTCAGTCATAAGAGTTTTATATTAATTTAAGAAAGAACGAAATAACAAAAACTTGATATAGCATGTACTAATTAATTATTATTTAATTAATGAACATTAGGTGCTTTTAAAAGGGCAAGTCAAAGTTAAATGAATGTAGTAACAGTGAGCTAAGATATTACATAATAAAACTCCAGAAGAGATGTCTCAGTTGCTATCGGGAAAAAAAGCAGTTAGAAGCAATACAGAGGCTAGTAATGTTTCTGTACAACAGTTAGCAAAAGTTGGGTACAGAGTAGAATATAATGTTTCTGTGCAGTTTTACCTGCACGTGATATAAAATAGGGGGGGAGCTCGCCAAGGGCAGTCCCAATGCCCCAGAGAACTGCTTCTAGCTGTATCTGAGGTAGCAAGTCGAAGACTGGGATCCTAACTGAATGAGCTGATGCTGGGTACACAGGTGGTCCAAATTCTGAACATTTCTTGTCAAGCCATGATGGCCCAACTTTTAGCTGTATGGTATCATATGGAGCCATCTTCAAATCAACTCGGCCACATTGAACAGCTTTAATAGTGAACAGAGCAATGTGAGGGCCAAGATACAGCACAAATGTATGCAAACCAGAACCTGCATTTTGAAACTTTATATCATCAACTTCATCAATGTGTTTTCTTATATGTTGCAGCAATAGAACATTCCAAAATTTTACATATTCTAGTTTCTAACTTTAGATGCTGGCAAGCACTAATTGCAACAAGTACTGACAAACAAGCTGGGAGATTAAGGCAGTACAATCCACCAACCAATAAACAGAATATACTTAGCAAAAAATGCATATGTTTCATTTATATTTAACCAGCTAATGTGTCTGGAAGCTTGACAGAATGAAGTCTTTAAGACTTACAGAATAGCCACAAATGCAATAAAATAGCATTCCAAAGAAGGTAAAAGAAAACACATCAGTTAAGGTTCACAAAAGAGACATCAATTTTCTGCATAGTTATTTGACTCTAGTACAGTGTAAAAAAAGTGCCTGTGCAGTAAAACAGTCAGGTTTGACTCTAGTACCAGTCGAACTATAGGGAAATAAATCTGGTATTGAAATAGATTAAGGTTGCAGACCATTAACAAAATATCCATGAGTGCTATTTTTTAGAAACTATTATGACTCCTAATTTTAACTGGCTAAAAGGACCATTCAAAACATTAGATTAAAACAGAGAGAATATGTCTGCAAACTGGCCAGTATCGTGTGACAGCTAGATAATAAGAAGTAAAGGAATATGGCAAAAAAAAATGAACAGTAAATGAACTGCTATTCACTACTCGTACAAGCATGTTCCATTTATTCCTCCAGTTGTATGCGGTAGATGTATAATCTGAGAATTATTGCCAACTTGTCACCTTCAACTAACATTTTTTAAAGTCCTAATAATGCTGCAAACACAAATTACGGGCTGGTTCGCTCCCCGGCAGAAGATCAAATCTTTCCTCGGATATGCGGTTTAGAAATAATGACCAAGCCACAAAGAGGACTGATTTCCATCCGACTACTGAATTTATATAAGTGACTAGTCAATCAAGCCTTCAAATACATCCAGTGCATACGCAGTGGATAAATAATAACCAAATACTTTTAGGAACAAAGGGATCTAAGCAAACTCCAGCAACATTCTATTAATTTGATTTTGCTTTCTTTTAGGTGTAATTGAACTCCACAATGATGAGATGTGAAAATAAAACTTGCCTAGTCCAATTGATGAAGCCACGCCTAATGAAACCCACCACAGCACAAATTTAGCATAGTTAATAAACTCCTGCACATGCTGCATACATACCAGCAAAACAACATTAGAGTTCAAAGCAAGATGCTATCAACAAATTATCTGAGAAGTCCACGTCTTCAAAGTATCATCTTCCTTCAATATTTTCCTTTGTAGTAAAAACTCTATAACAGTTTGCAACACACCTTCTTATGCAGGCCATCTGTAACAACGAGTAAGATTCCAGGAGCTACCACCAGAACAATTAGGAGAACAAACAAACCACCCTTACTCCGGATATATGTTGCTAATCTTTTCAAGTATTGTAACATGGCCAACAGGAAAAAATGTAATGTTCTGAGTGGCTGTTTTGTCAGCGTCAAATTTTCCAACTCCATTTTGTGTTTCTCTCGAAGTTCTGCAAAGTAAATAAAAAACATGAGATAAAATAAAAAAGACCAACAGCAACGGTCATCATTAACCAGAAATTAGAAGTACGTCTGGTTATCAAGAACAAGGAATTCATACTGCCCCTCGCAAAAGCATACGTCAGAACATAGGTTCTTAGTTGCTACAAGTTGTCTTGCTCTGGAGGTAAACAAAGGTTTAGTGCAGGCAAGCAGTTAGGGCCTGTTCAGTTAAGGTACTGGCATTGCCAGCCTTGCCACAATATTTTGCAGACTTACATCAGGTTAGTTATAAAATTGGGCGCCACACTTCCCCAACAGTTTGGCAAGCAAGGACGAGCGACGCCACTCTTTTTTGGGTCGCTAACGTGAAGGACAGTGGCAGCATGAGAGGAATATTTGCTCCAGCTGCAGCTATAATCCAGGGTAGACAGATTCCTTAACAGTGATACAACATTTACACTTGTCATGAATCCAACGTTCACCAAAACAACTTATCGAAATTGTTGAGCTATTCTGTCATTTCAGATTTTGATTTGAGCACATCACGCTATATAGCAGATAAAGTCCTTTTTACAGCCACATTTGATGTTAACTAATGGTGGCGGGTGTGCTATTTAGTTATTTCCAGCGATCAATGCTAGAATAATAGAATGCAGAAACTAGAATCTAATATCCCAATTCAACATTGCAGAAACCTGTAATGAAACATTTTCATTATTGCAACGCATTTGCGATACACCAAAACAGTCTAGGAAAACTGCTGACTTGATCGGCTATTCCATTGTTTCAGTTGTTGACATTAGAGTATTTGTAGAGCTTGTAGAGCCAAGCTTGATTCACCTCATGGTGTATACACAACCAATTAAGCTAATAATATGTGATTGATGCAACTCAAACTAGGCATCATAAATAGTAACATCAATATGTGATCGTTGCAGAAGAATGACCTTTCACACTAATAATAAATGTCTCCCATATTTCTAATCTCATAAGTCATAACTCAATTTTATCTAGAACAATAAATTAATAGCACAACTGGCCAACTAAACTGAAAAGCCTGACTCGTCGAATAGTAACAGCAAAAAAAGGGGCATGACGCGGTATATGCAGGTGCGCGCAGTGCTGTGATCCGTGTTTGAATCCGAGAAAATCTAATACCCACCCCAAAAGGCCAAAACACGCAGGCATCAATGCGAGCAGCGATGAACCTGACATCTCCGACTCCCCGTCCGAGGTTATCCTCGATCTCACTCAGCCACATCTCCACTCCGTACCCATCTCCCCTTGGACCCCCACTAAAAACCGATTTCCATAAGAAAAACACACACAACAAGCAAGCTAGCCCGGATCCACAACATCTGACAGTGCCTTAACGCCACCACACGCATCCGGACTCACCTGGGATAACGCTTCCGCCCACGTTGGACCAGCTCCGGGACGGCGGCGCCGCCGCTGACATCTTCCGGCGCCCCATCGCTCCCGCCCCGCGGCGCGCGAAAACCATATATCCCGCGGCTCAACGGCGCAACAGCCACAGCATGAGGCGCCCGCCCGGATATGAATCGAAGCTCCAAGGCCTTCACTAGCGCCCGCCGCGGAGGCGCCGAGCACGATGGTTCCCTCTCCCGACTCCCGTCGCGCGGTTCGTTCAATTTTTTTCTCCCGTTTTGCTTTTCCTTTCGCTCCAGACTCCGGTTGGTCTTTTTGGGGGTACGCGACGGGGGCCGTTGTTTCCGTTGTTGCGGGTGAGGGAACTCAGGGAAGGAAACAAAAATCGGCAAGTTGTTAGAGGCTTTCTGACTCTGCAATGCGGGTCCCGCAAGTCGTCTGGCGCGGTGGGTCTCTCGTGTCAGCGAGGGTCGTGGGCTGGTGGATGTGGGGGAGGTGGTGTTTTTTGGACAGTAGTAGAGCGAGCTGCGCGCCGAGATGCGCATGCGGGAGGTGGCGGAGGTGGGGGAGTGAGCCGGAGACGTGCACGGCGGGAACGGTGCCGTGCCCGTGCGTGCGTGCGTGGGCGATGCCTGTTGCTTTGCGAATTGCGATGCCTTCCAAGACTAGGCCCAACTAGGCCCTGTGTAGATGTTTCGCGAAATTTTTTTCGAGTACGTTCTCTCACATGCATGACATATTAAATGTAGTCGAAAAAAATAACCCATTATATAGATGGAGTGTACTTCGCGAGACGAATCTAATGAGCCTAGTTAGGTCGTGATTAGACAATAAATTGCTACAGTAAACATGTGGTAATGACGGATTAATTAGACTCGTTAGGTTCGTCTTGCGATTTACTGACAGAATCTGTAATTAGTTTTGTAATTTGTCTATATTTAATACTTCAAATGTGTGCCCGACATACTCGAAAAAAATTTCGCGTTTCATCTAAACAGGGCCAATGTCTTGGATTTTTCTTCTTTTTTCTCATTGATTAGGTTACCATCTCAGATTTTTGCTGACATTTCACCCTATTAAATGCTATGGAAACTAGTTGACGTGGAGGGTTGGTGACAGGTTCTATCGCAAGAATCGTTTTTCTTTGAACGGTGCGTATAGAAATCTGATAACACGTCAACACGAGCATCGACATTTCACCTTATTAAATGCTATGGAAACTAGTTGACGTGGAGGGTTGGTGACAGGTTCTATCGCAAGAATCGTTTTTCTTTGAACGGTGCGTATAGAAATCTGATAACACGTCAACACGAGCATCATGAGGAGCCCGGGGTCAGAACTTACGGACCTATACATGCTCTGTATACATTGGAGGAGCGAACCTGCATTCTTAATTCGTGATTGGGAGTACTAAAATCCAGCCCTGTTTGGATGTTTCGCGAAATTTTTTTCGAGTATGTCGGGCACACATTTGAAGTATTAAATATAGACAAATTACAAAACTAATTACAGATTCTGTCAGTAAATCGCAAGACGAACCTAACGAGTCTAATTAATCCGTCATTACCACATGTTTACTGTAGCAATTTATTGTCTAATCACGACCTAACTAGGCTCATTAGATTCGTCTCACGAAGTACACTCCATCCATATAATAGGTTATTTTTTCGACTACATTTAATATGCCATGCATGTGAAGGAACATAAAAAAAATTCGTGAAACATCCACAACAAGCATAATTTAATACTTCATAGGATCTGGATTTTAGTTGTCAAATAAATGTTTCTTATTTGAACGCACTGAATATAATTTATTATGTCAATATTTATCTTAGGTTCTTTTCTTATTGCTTAAATGTTTTAGTTATTATATGTAAACAGGATGGGTATTCAGGGGTGTACAGCAAACCACCACCCTAAATGGCATAAATTTTCCCCATAGCTAGACTGGCATCTGCATTTTCAAAACTTCGTTGGCTGCAACTTCTTTTTTCCTTAAAAGTAGAACGGTCCAAGTCCTGTTTTCACCTGGTTGGCAGCAGACTTGCTGTAATGTAGGCGGGATGAAATTGCTATTCACTTACCTTGTCAAACATTTGCATGTTTTTGATGCATCATGATCCTAGATATCCTCATGTTTTAACTAGGTAAAATTGCAAAAACACCACCATAAGTTACTTGGAATTTGGCATTGCCACCCCATAAGTCATTTTGTTGCAAACGCCTACCCCCTAGCTAGTCTTGTTGCGGAAACACCTCCAGTTCACACATGCTTTTGTGATTCAACCTGTTTTATACACCGCAAGCTGTCAGTGTTGTCTTTAATGATACTAGATACTTCTAGGACTATACTTTTGACACTCTTTGCAGATTTAACAAATAAATTTGCATATTGCACAAATAAATTTGATGACGAGAGCTTAAACATTGTTGCACTGAGCATCGTTATTTTTATAGAAAATTTTAACACAACATGTGAATAATTCTCATGCAAGTACTTGGGCAAAACTTGACCCGGCCAGATTGGCCTATGGTTGCTCTATATCGGCGAAAACGAGTTGATTCGGTTAAATATGTGAACGGAGGTGGTTTTCGCAACAAAACTGAGTAGATGGGTGGGTATTTGCAACAAAATGACTTATGGGGATAAATGTCAAACTCCATATAACTTATGGAGGTGTTTATGCAATTTTACCTTTTAACTATGACAATCATATTGTTATTTGCTGCCTTCTGTATTTTGCTGCATAATTTATTGTATTGTCCTGCAGGTACAATATTATTGGACTATGCACATCTATTGAGGATTCATTTTCAAAGTTACTAAATGGCTTGCGTGTTAGTGCAGCTGTAACAGAACATTTGGGTTCACTGGAATTTAGACATTTAAGAAAATTAATCAAACTTATTGTTATTCCTCTGGTCAATAATTGCCCCAGTAAGTTCTGGAAGGAATGGGTGGACAACTTATTAGAACCCTTGCTGACACATTGTGAAAGCATACTTCATTCTGCGTGGTTTAATCTTCTGTATAATGGACGTTCTGGAGTACCATTCTATTTTGGCAAACTTTTTGGGCTGGAGGAAAGGGTCAAGCTAGTGGAACGAGCCCTTCTGCTTGCATTTACCCGTGAAGTTTCAGGGTTGCTTGAGGTTTTGGCACGGACAGAACATGACAGAGCACATGAGTGTGTTACTCATGGTAACAAAACCGAGTCTCTCTTGAGGTAGAGATTGCGTGTTGCTCACCTTTTTATGTGATTAATCAAGCTGTGTATTATTTTTCTACCTGGTCTAATGTATTGTTCCTGCAGGTACCTTGTAACTAACAGCTGCTTTGGAAGGCTAAGGATAAGCCTATTTGGGTCCAACCGGGAGGCAGAGTGATTGGCAAGTCAGACTGGCAACCATCTCCTCAAAAGTGCTACCTGAAAACAATTCAACAAGCAAGGCTGAGTATACACAACATCGCGGTCGTAACCGGCCGGCCTCGGTCTTGAGCCACGTCCGGCCTCGGTCGTAACATCGCTGACACACTTCGACCTTAGCTAATTCTTAATAAACAGACGGGACATCTACATAACAAAAATCCCTGTCTGTCATCCTTATGATTTCAACATAAGTAAAGCATGTGATTCCTATAATCTCGCGAGTGACAAGAAATCACTCGACTTTTACTGGGTCCTTATAGCATAGCAACTATCGACCTATCATACTAGTATTGCAAGGCATAGGTATCTAGGATCATGCAACTAAGGTTTGAATTCAATTCCTGAACGTAAATGCACAAGTAAATCTTAACCAACATAGTTGCATAAGTTTGAAACATAGGACATGCTCCGGGGCTTGCCTTCGGGCACGTGGTTAGTTTGGGGATCTTCGGCGGCGGGGTTCGGTTCGTCCTCCACCTGGATCACGTTCACGTCTCCCGAGGCCTGTCCTTCTTCTCCGGTCGGCACCAGCTCGTAGTCACCGTCGGCGAGGACTTGCTCTACACGAGATGCACATGCATAAGGGGTGATCTTATATCGAGCCATCATACTTGCACAATGATAGACACACAGTGTATTGAATGACACATTCACCTGGACAATATTTGTCTGACCTTTTCTTTCTTTAATTAAGTTTGTATTTACTCACAAAAGAACTTGGGGTGTTTGATGGTGATTGTATACACATATAAGATTATTTAATTTGATTTCGGTATGAAACAGCAAGTGTGGTGAAGTGGAGTGATTTATTTATTTTCAAACACTTAAAGGTGATTTGCTTTTCTTTAACCTTTTAAGCATTGAAACTTCGATAATTTATCCCGGCAGTTTGGTACATCACCTTCATGTAAGAAAATTACAATGTGCTCCAGCTTTGACCCTTGAATTACAGCCCAAAACTCAGACCAAAATCATGTGTAGAACAACCATGAAAGATCACAAAAGCTCAGCACACTAACATGAAGAATAAATCCTAGAAAATTACACTATCATTAATTGATCCTAGAAATTCTACCACAGCTACATCTAGTTGAAACTAGCTTCCATGCCAAAGATTAGCTTAAAAGGATTTCAGAAACATGTTGTTTTAATTAACTTGATTTAAAACCTGATAAATTAATAGGGCTAGTTAGCCACGCCAAACTGAGCTCTACTATTTATTACAAAAGCACCACATAACTATAGAGTTATTGCAAAATTATTGGATTTATTTTCTTAACAGATTAATTTAAACAAATCAGAAATTGAAACAGCACAGATATGCTAGATAAATCATAACTCTAAATATAAAGCAGTTATGTGTGCCTTTTTACAGCAAGCTAGATATTACACAGACAACAACATATTCAAAAATCATCACAAACTAACCCATAGATTTCAAATTATGCACAAACTTGAGTTTGAACAGATTTGAACCTAGTTTGAAATCTAAGCAGAAAACTCCCATACAGCTTTCTATAAAAGATAGCATTCATCACAGAGAGCTCAGCAAAATTAGATTTGCATTTTTTGATTTTTCTGTGATTTGTAATTGAGTTTTAAAGTTTCCAGCTTTGAAACTTAGATCTGCAGAATCTTCTTTCGATTTAACCTCTGGACTACAGATCTAACAGATAGTGCCCCTGCACTTTACACGAACACCCCTAGGAAGATTCTGGGCTTCGGAATGTGACCCTTGGTCACGGCCGGTGGCAGTGCGGCCGGATTTCCGGCGAGGGAAGGGGCGGGCTCGGCCGGGAAAGAGCGTGGGGAGGACGAGGGGCTCACCATAAACCTGTTTTGTGCAACGACCGGGGGTGAAGGAGGTCCGGCGAGGGCTCACCGTGGGAGCAAGGGCGGCGGCGGTGGCTCTGCTCGAGCTCCAGCGAGCTGGGTGGCGGATAGAACTTGCCAACTCTAGGCATAAACAACAAACCCTTCTCCATTGCGTATGCCTGGATACATTCCTTGAAGCTCAGATCATCTGTCATGGTAGTTCCTAGCACCCCATGGCAAGAAGGGACCCGTGATTCTCTCGGTGCTGCATCGATCGGCCGCTTCTCTGTACCTCTCAAGTATCCCGGATTCTCTGTAGCCCCAGGCTGCACAACCTCTAGTCCTTCGGCGGCTCGGTTCATCATGTCCAGGCCTAGTGTTAAAAGCATCCGTATGCGCTCGTTTGCAAGCAACTCCGGTGGGAAAAGGCCCTTCCAGCCCTTATACCAATTAATGATCTCGTTGAAATCAGGATTTGGTGAGCAGAGCCAATGGTACAGGACCTGATGCCACTTGCTGAAGAAATCAACTTCCAGCATATGAACCATGTGGTGCACCGGGATTGTAGAGGCCCAAAGCATGACCCAGTTGAACTGGTCCAGCTTCTGGTCTGCTGGGTTGATCTGAAACTCTTGCAGTGCCATCTTCAGCTTCGGAACAATGTAACGCGCCATCAGACCTTCCCAAATAGCCGAATCAAACACATTTTGCCATGGAGACAGCAGAGCATGAGCTGATGCATCATGCGCTTGCCATACGTGGAGAACGCTGCTCAGCTTGTACCGGATGGAATGGCACAATGTCTCTATATTCCTCTGCTCTAGCATCGGCAACCATGGATGCACCCACACATGGACCGGCACACTCTCCCTTCGCGGATCCCATGATTCCACGGCAGCCGAGAGCTTTGGTATGACCACCTGCTCAAGTATCAACCGAACCGCAACAGGAGGCAGCACCTGATCCCACGTCTTCAGAAACTCGAGCATCGGTTCTGGATCCCTTGCGTCCCACGAATTGGTTCCTGACACTCTCACGGGTGGTACGATGACCTCGGTGGCAAGCTGCGCGTACGGCGCCCTCGACGCAGCGCCGTGTGAGAAGTCGTACGGTTGGTCTCCCTCCTCCAGCAAATCCTTCCACGACGACATGGCCTCCAACCCAACCGACGGATCCTCAAGTGGCTGCCACCCATGGAAGATACCCATCAGCAGCGGGTGCGCGAATTGGCAAGCGATCCACGCGACGCCGCACACCTTGAACTCCTCCCCGAAGCGCGCCTTCAAGTCCCGGAACGTCAGGAGCAGGCCTTCGAGAGTGAGCGCGCCGGCTGCGTCGTCCACCCGGACACGCTCTAGTATCCCTGAGATCGTCTCCATGACCTGCAGGTGCCGCTTCTGCGCCGCCTCCTGCCTCGACAGCTTCTCCTGCTCCCGCGCGAGGCTGTCCGCCTTCTCCTGCTCCCGCCGCAGCTGCCCGCGCCGCCTCAGAACGTCGGCCGCCGCGTCGTCGAAGAGCAGCCGCGCGTTGTACTGGAGCTCCGGCATCGGCACGTCGCCCGCGGCCTCCATCTCCGCCTGCTCGCCGTTGAGCCCCCTCAGGTCCGTCAGGACACGCTCCTGTGGCCCACGCCTGTCGATCACCTTCTGGACAACAGCGGCGGGGGCGGTATGCTCCTCGTCGTCGCGCATCATCGCCGGCAGCGCGTCCTTCGTCGAGACCGGAGATTTCCTGGCGCAGGCCTTCTTCGACCACCGTTGCTGCCGCTCCTTGGTCGCCGGCGGACGAGTCGGGGGCGGCAGGTTCTCCTTGGCCAGCTCGGGCATGCTGGGTTTCTTGAACCTGTCGACGTAGCCGAGGCCGGCGTTCTTGGATCGCGAGATGGCCTCCAGCGGCTCCGTTCTCCCCTGCCCGTCCTTGCCGAGGCCCATGCCGGGATTGTACCTCATCATCTTCATAATCCTGGCCACCGTGGTGTTGGAATGCACGCTCCCCGGCGGCGCCGGCGGCGTCGGCTTCCCCGACGACGCCTGGCGCCGGCGCGCGGCGGCGTCGCGCTCCCGCTCCTTCTCCTCCCGCCTTGCGCGGGCGCCCTCACTGATCTTCCCGAACATCGCGGGCAGCGGCTCCAATGTGCTCCGTCCCCGCCATTGCATCTTCCTCCATGGCCGCGGAATTCGAAGGGCCGGGCTCTGGTTCCTGGGAGGGCATGGCGTACCCGGTGGAGACGAACCGGACGGGCTTGGAGAGATCGGGCTCGGTCGCCTCCCTGCGGCGCTTCCGACGTCGGGACCCGTCGTCGTCGGAGTCGTAATCGGAGTTGGCCTCGGCAAAGATCCCGTAGATGGCGTCGTGGCGGGCCCGGCGCGCGCGCTCGCCGCCGCCGCCGTCCATGGTGACGCCGCGCGTTCGCTCCCCGCTGTTTGCGATTGGGCGGAGGAAGAGAAGAGAATCGCGAGAGGATCGAACAGTTTTCTCTGTCGGTTCGCGAGAAATATTTGCGAGTCCGGAAGGAGCACGAGGCGCCGCGATTGGGGAAGGATTCGGGGAAGTTTTGCCGTACGCGTGCATGGACCAGTTCGATCCGAACGCGTTTCCCCTTGAGCATTGAGCTCGAGTCGGTTGCTAGCACTAGCATCCGTTCCTTCGTTCTTCCGAGTCGGTTCGGTCCGCATTAATTTTCTCTTTTCTTTCCTTTCTCTCTGCAACTTTAGTCAGTTCAAGTGTTCAATCTATTTGCTTCAACAAAAAAAAAACTATCACGAGTCACAAGGAAAATGAATCATCCATCTCTGTGTTTTGCCTCTTGTTGACGTCGAGTCCGTGTTTAGATGTAGAAAAAGCCCTAAAAACGGTAAAAAGACTTTCATCCTTAAAAAATGTATCAGTTTATTTCTATCTTGTACAGGCTTCCCTAGCAACCATACTTTTCACCTCTTTTTCACATCTAAACAGCCCTTAAATGTGTTTGCACGTTGTATCCTGAGATCCGGAAACAATACTATGCAGCGAACAAGCTAAAATAAAATTCGGTGGTGCTGTGGCAGGGACGGCTCCTTTGCGCTACAGTAGCTGCTCAAACCAATGGAAGGTGCGGTGTCAAATTCTCCGTGTACAGAGCTGCTGAATAGTTCAGCTACTGTCTGCTGATCATGCTACAGATCAAACACATTTAACATATTTTATTGGCCACACGGATCACGTCAAAGGATCCTGAAAGGCCCACTCGGTAATCATGCTTGATCAGGAAGGAGGGTCTCTTTTACGATGCTGACACACGCAGATCCTCCTTTCGCCTGGTAGCTAGGTAGACAGAACAATTTCCACACGAGCATGGCCGCAACCACACGATCCACGCGATGGGGTGAACGAGGAGGGGGGGTGTATTCCATGTGAGTAACGAGCTCCTCCTCCATGCGAAGACGATGAGACCTGAAGGAGGTGTCCACTCACCAGCCACGGGATTAAAAACACTTCTTTTTTTTCTTCGAGACGATTGTTGCTTGCTCGCTCGAATTGCTCACCTCACCTGTCTGGTAAATCGGTGCCGTGCATTGTAAGAGTTACCCAATGCATGCGTTCCCACCCACGCCACTGCCACTGCGGCGCGTTCGGTCCAAGTCCAAGCAAGCATCATGGACGCGAAGAAAAGGGAGAGAGTAGAGCTTGCGGCGCAAGCGTTCGCGCGTCCAGCAACGTCCTCGACTCCCCGTTCGAACCTGTTTCTTTCTTTAACCCCAGGATATACACCTTGCTTAATCCGCCGGTGAACAAGGCGCAGAAGAAACTAATCACGATGACGACGACCAGTGACTTGTTCTGCTGCCTCGGTTGGTTTCTCGATCAGGCAAATTAAAAAGGAGGAGATCAAGAGGTGAGGCAACACCATCGTCCTGCACAAAGATGCGGTGTGCAGTACTAGTTTAATCCGCACGGTGAACGATCTTGAGAGTGAAGGTTCGCACGCCAGAGATGGATCCGCGACAGCGACGGGGCAACGTAAAGATCGGCCGTGCGTGGGCGGGCGTAAGTTTGTGCGGCAAGGGAGTCTGGTGTGGCAGGGCGCACCGAGACGGTCACGGAACCGAACGGGAGGGGGAGACACAGAGCAGTGTGGGAGGCTTTACCCAAGTGTAAAGCAAGGGGCCGCCGAGGCGCGAGCTCCGCGGGTTACTTCACCGGCCGCTGCTGGTCTCGCGCCCATATACACACACTGCACTGGCCAGTGACCGCACACCACACCGCGCGGTTCGTTCTTCACGTGTGCTCGTCTGCGGTGACGCAGGGCCTTGGCTCTCTCTGCTTGCTTATAGGTATGCTGAGAATGAATGTAGGAGGCGGCCGAGGCTCGGCATGGGGTGGCTCCGCTCCGCGCTCTCCCCGCTGCGGAGGCTCTGGTGCCGCGTCAACGAGTTGCAGCGCAAGAGTACGTCGCCGTCGATGGCTGCTGCTGTGATATCTCACGTCTATATGTTTCCTCCTGTTTTTCTGAACTCTGCTGGTGGTGTCTGAATGGGGAATTCTCTCTTCTTCTTCTTGGTGGTGTTGTGTGTGCAGAGAGAGGGATCTACATCCTGTACGACGACGTCAAGTCGTGCCAATGCGAGGACGTGCACGTGCTCTGGTCGATCCTCGTCGAGTCCCACGGCCTGCCGGCGGCGTCGCTGAGCCTGAAGCGGTGACGAGGGGCGGCGGGTACGGTGGTCCGGGACGGCACGGGCACGGCACCCCCTGAATAATCAGAGGTCGATGATGGGTACTTCGACATGGCCATGGGAGGTGAAGTGATAGCTAGTAGTGCTTCTGAATTCTGATGTCGGTACATAGGATCAATCGATGGTACTAGCAGTGTGTGTTGCCGCCGGCGTGGTGTTCCGCTGCCGGCCTGGATCGGCGCCTCTGTTGGAGGTAGGCCGCTGAGACGAAAGGGGTGGCTTGCGGTGGAACGTATTAGCTGCTACGCCGGTGGCTCGATGAGTGTGGTGATGGGCTTCTTGGAGCGCACCCCTCGTTCGTCTTTCTGCAGGACTTGCATTTTGATGCAGTCCTTCAATTCATCTCTGCTGGAATGAACAGCAGGAAGCAAAAACTGAATCCTCAAGTGTCGTCTGAATCTGATGTCGGTATTTTATCTAGCTCATGTATGCAGTAGCGCTCGACGCTGAATCGCAGAAATTTTGCGCCGGTTTAGGAGGAAGATGCGCCAGAGACCTCTTTCTCTCAAAGTTGCCACCGGGCTATTCTCTCCGACCAGAAGGCTTCTGTTGGGCTTGGGCGGGGCCCGACGTTCCCTGAGAACTTTATGCTGGCCTCATTGTAGGCTTCTTGAGGGCCGGCCCACTTTGCAAACGAGGCGGACTATCGAAGCCAGAAAGAAGCCCAGCATCGATGACCAAATGATACTATTGCGAACACACATTCCCCACCAAATGGCAGCAAAATTGCCTTCCTTCCTAGCCTCAAACTCCAACATGACAGTTACGATTACGAACAGGCAAACGCACCCACACCGCCACGCCGAAGACCCCACGGCGTTGCGCTTGCGCCCATGTGCCCCGCGGCGCGCCGGCGCCAGCGCAACGACAGGTTCGGTTCGACCCCCAGGCGCGCGCCAACCGGCACCAGCGCCGAAAACCAGCCTCGCCTCATGATGAAACCTGCCAATCACCCACCCGACCACGCCGAACCGACGCCAGGTACGCGACAGCCAGTTCCCCAGCCCAGCTTCCATTAGGCAGCACACCAGGCGGCACACCGCCGGCTGACGACCGAACGAACCACTCGGTCTCTGTTGCAGCTATATAAGCTTGCGTCCTCCCCCTTGCCGATCCATCGAAACAAAGACGACGAAAACTAGCTGTAAGCTTCTCGCCGCTGCTGTCTCACCGGCCTCCTCGATCCGTCGATCGCCACACCCCATCCAAAGAAGCTAGCGGAAGATGGCAGGGCAGTTGAAGGCCAAGATCCTCGCCGCGGCCGCGGCCGCCGTGCTCGTCGCCTCGTCTCTGGTCGGCACGGCCTCTGCGGCCGACGCGCCCGCCCCGGCGCCCGCGTCCGGCGCCACCGCCGTAGCGCCGGCCTTCGCCGCCGTGTCAGTTGCTGCCGCTGCTTTCGGCTACCTCTTCTGCTAGAGATCTAGAATGCATACCCGCAAAGGGCATACTGTTCGTTTTGGGGTTTGTTGCTTCGGTTGATTGTCTGGATGTATTCATGTACTCTGTTTCATTTCCTGATTCAAGGATACGCAACAATGTAAAGTGCAGAGATCAAATCCATATACCTCTGATTTATTTATAGGCTGTGTGAAGTCTGAGATGTGGTTTCAAGCTATTTCAGCAGCTTAAAAGTTTAACAGCTTCCAAGTGTCGGGTTGTACAAGAGGAAAAAAAAATCAATGTTTATACAACATATAAAAGCATATGCAATACTAATGTTATATCAGCTATGCTCGGTCCACAGCTTCCACATTACACATTACTCACCGATCATAACCTGGCAACATCTATATTCAATTCCATTACAAACTAGACACAGAAGCAAAGGAGCAGTTATATGAAAGACCAGAAATTAAGCAGAGGTGTTATGATGAACACAGTGACCTTCTAATTGCATGGTTGTTTGCTTAGGTATCTGGAGATGTCACTGGGAAGCGAGGGCCCATAAAGGAAGCAGTTCTCCCATGCCACGTAATCAAAAAGATCTCTTTCACAGACCATTTGTTTATTGATGTATGGAACACACGATAGAAGCGATACCTGCTTCATGTCAACACTGATCATCCACACCTTCTCAGAAAACTCGCCTTCCCTCACCACACAGCACAGGACATCCGGGTTATCCCTAGTCACGACAGGGAACTCCGGTTGGAGGAAGCGGCAAGTCCAGAACCTTGTAGCCATGTCCCGCTCATAGGTCGTCGAGGTTGATCATACGGTGGATCTCCCACTCCCAGTTCCAGCAGCTATCACCCAACATAATCAGGTTCCAGATAGTGATGGTCAGGCTGTTCGTTTGGCAAGGGTCCCGCCAGTCGTTGCCGATGTGAACGAAGCGCATCGTGCCTTGGCTGACAGACACGTTCCGGAACGACTCCGGGGTGGTGTCCCTCTCGACCAGCGTCTTGTCGGGGTATCTCTGGTTGCCTGGGACGGGCGCGTAACGGAGCGCCGGCGAGTCCTCGTCGGAGAAGTCGCAGAACACGATGCCGCTGTAGTAGTCGACCCAGCAGAGGAAACGGCCGGCGAAAGGGAGCACCCTGTCGCAGGACCAGAGGGAGGGGAACTCGCCCTGGTCCGGGTCCGGCTGCGGAGCGAGCATCTCGGTGGCCGCCCAAGCCCCCTTCTTGGAGGAGAATGCACAGAGCCTCGTACTCCCACCCTCCGGGGCGTAGCCTCCACGACACGGCGAGGTCTGCCACCACGTAGTCGTCTTCTGGGTCGCCGCCGTGGCGCAGGATCCCAATGCTATGGTTCAGCGTCAAGAAGGGAGCGGCGGCCGCAGCGATGGCGGGGACGAGGAGGGGCCGGCAGCCGCATCGTAGACGAACAGATCGGGGGCCTGATACGTGTAATCCATCTCGTCGAGGGCGATTTGGAGGAGGAGGAGGAGGCTCTCGTCGGAGCTCACGACACGGGAATACGCGAGCGAGTCGAGCAGGGACGTGGGTATGCCGTACGGCCAGTGCAGGTCGAGGTAGGATACCTTCCAAGGAGGCCTCAGCGTGAAGGAGAGGTAGCCGGACTGGTTGTTGGAGGTATCGACTGCGACGGCGGTGGCGTCGTCAGCCACGGCTGCAGACGCGGCTTCCGGATCGCTGTAGTAGCGGGTGCGACCGGGCAGGGCCAGGAGGACCCGGTCGGGGAACTTCGTCGGCTCCAGGCGTGCAGGGGATCGCGTCGGCCTTGTCTCTCTTCTTGATTGTGGATCGGTCCAGTAGCACCCAGTCGGAGAACTCGTCCGGTCCGGCCGCCGCAGAAGCTCGATGGAAGCCGGTCGAGGTGTAGGGGACGGGGGGAAACCGGAAAAGGAGGACGATCAGCGAGTTTATTGATGATCCCGTAGAGTTTCAAGCCCATCAGGTGATCTTGAAACGTGCATGGAGCTCAAAACCTAGAAACGTGCATGGCGCCCAAAAACTTTAGGATATCGATAGCATAAGAGATCCAATTCAAAGTACACGGTTCAACCACAACCAATCAAACGATTATGGACCTTGCTCAAAGTAGGCACGTCGGGTGATCTTGATGTTGATCTAAAAAAAGGTGATCTTGATGAAATTTTACACCTCCTCCGTTCCAAATTAAATTATAGGTTGTTTTGTTTTTAAAAGGTTCATAGCTTTTGTTATAAACTTAGATGTACGCTATGTCTAGATTCATAGTAAAATCAATGAACCTAGAAAAGCAAAAAATATATATAATTTGAAATGAAAGGAGTAATTTTTTAACAAAATATTTTTATTATTAATCTCAAGGCTTGACCCATAATTTTAACGAAAAGTCCAATTTCCGACCCCAACTATGACAAAAAGTTTTATTTTCAACCCACAACAATAAAACCAGATAGAGAGACAACTAACGTCAAAGACGGGCAAATTTGACCCTCTGGATGGTTTGAAGGCTGGTTTTGCTTTCTAGAAATTAAAATTTTATGGTTTAATCCAAAAATCATAATTAATTTATTTCAAATTATAAAATATGAATTTGGTACTAAAATGTAGGTTATTCATTGATACTCTATTTGGAATTCTTTATATTTTTTTACAATTTCTAGTGTTTTACTATTCATAATAAAGTACAATGAACATGAACAAATAAGATTCAAATGACACCAAATAGAGCATCAATGGATACGTTACATTTCCTTAAACTTTTTCGATGCCAATATGATATTTTTATTTTTGAATGAATTAGTTATAATATTTTAATTAAATTATTCTTTAATTTCTATAAAATGCAAACCACTCTTGAAAACACCCAAAATGGCCAAATTGTCCGGTTCGACCTTGAATGCCCTTTGCTATCGGTTTCGTAGTTGTGGTTCGAAAATTAGACTTTTGCCGGAGTTGGGATTGAAAATATAACAACTTTCTCTAATTTTAATAGTGCCGACTTGGCTGCCTAACCATGGCCAGCGCAGCACGAGCCGGCACGACAGATCATAGTTGGCCACCATGTGATGCTCGCGCCGCAAAAGAAACCGCCGCCGCTCCAACTTAGCCAGCCGGCCGGCACCAGCGCCGAAAATCTGTCATCGCCTTCGCCTCACGGCTCATGCTGCCAAGCCAATCAACCACCCGAGAACACCGAACCGACGCCGGGTACACGACACGACAGCTAGCCCGGCCGTCCTCCCGTTCACCAGCCCAGGCCCAGCTCCCCTTCCATTCATGCATGATTCCATCCATCGGGAGCAGGTCGCCGCACGAAACCACGGCGCCGGCGCAAGGGCAGCTATATACTTGCTCGCCGCGTTTCCGCCTTCGCCGCGCCCACCAGTCGACAGCGATCGAAGCTAGACGCAAGATGGCAAGGCAACTGAAGGCCAGCATCCTCGCCGCGGCCGCGGCCGCCGTGCTCGTCCGCCGGTACCGTTCGTTTCAAGATCGGCTGCCTCGTGCTGTGCTGTACCTCTACGGGGCACGGGCTACGGTGTACGGTGTAGTGATTCGGTATTTATTTCGGTGCGAGGTGTGTACGTGATACTGATCGTGTTGTGTATACGGTGGGAGAGGTTATAAATTGAAGTAACAGATGCTTTTGAATTTGCCGGTACTCGTTTACGCGATTCGCAAGATCAAGCGGTGGTCCCGAATTATTCACGCGGGGAGTCCGCCGGTCTGTGTGACGGACACACATGATTTGTTGACAGCCAGGACCGATCGATCGGGATGCAAACGCGATGCGAACGAAGAAATGGCGGTGTGTGTACCACGACGGGCGCGGCCGTCGGTTAGGGGATTTTGTCTGCGCAAAATCGATGGATGGACCGGAATTATTGCCTGTCAACGTGATTTGGAAAGGCGAGCAAAGAAAAATGTGGTGCCTCGTGTCCCGATCAAAAAGGCCAGAGACAAGTTCAGAATATGATTATGTTCCTTTTCGTCTCCTAATGTCTGTTCTTGCGGCCAAGATTACCCATCTTGGGGTGGATGGTGTGAGGCATGCTCATACTCTATGATATTCAATGTATATAAAATATTTTTTTCTAGCACTTCAGTCAAAAGAGACATGCAAAGGACGAGTAGGTTATTTCTATTTTTTTCCGTCGTTCGGGTGCAAAATCATATTTTTTCCCGCCAACGGCGGATTAGAAATGGAAAGGCCCGGCCCAAGTTGCGGTACTGTTCCAGCCGTCTCCTCCCCTGTGTGTCTCCCTCTCTCCCATCACCTCACTCCCAGTCCCACAAGCCCCCTCTTCCAGGTCCCAGCCCTGACCAGATCCAGATGGGAGCGCCACCGCTGCCCTCCTCCCTGCCCCACGCCGCTCTCCTCTGATCCCCCCGCACTCCCCGCCGTCCCCACCGCCGGCGCGATCTCCGCATTCCCAACCGCCTAATCGCCCCACCCACCATCGGCTGCGGCCGTCCGTAGAACCCACCGCGCCGCCGTCCACTTCGGGTGAACAGCCGCTGCCGCTGCAGAGCAGCCACCGATTCCCCTCTCCATCGGCCGCCGCCGCCGCCCGCGGAAGAGGGAAGAGCCCCTCCGTCGGGAGTGAACAGCCGCCGGCGCCACCATCTTTCCGCCGGGCCCGCCGCCGGGAGGGAGGGAAAACCTCACTCCCTGGACTGAAGCGGCCACACCCTCCACCTTCCGACTTAGACAGGTATGAATCAGACTGCCCACTTCTACAGTGGCGGGTGATCTGAGAAAGCGCATTTTTTTTTCTTTTCTTATAGCGATCAACAAATATACAAGTGCTAGAATAATGAGGTCAATAATGTGATTAGTTCTTGAAGAATCGGGTCATCGTGAAGGGATTTTGGACTTTGGGCCTCTACTGACTCGTATCTTTGGACTGACATACTAGAGGTTGTGTAGGAGCGGTTTGGCTATATCAAGGCCAGATGATGTTGACCACCACTTTAGAAAACTGGTGTCATGCACTCCATTCCAACGCCGAATCTGGGTTGCCAGATATGCACACAACGCAAAACATGTCTTTTTCTGAAACTACAGACTGAAATGTGTGCAGCTATATGAAATAGCTCTAAAATGTGTGGTTTATGATGACAAAATACTTATGATTCCACGTCAAAATAGGTTTCTGAGGTGGGCAGGGGGAGAAAAATGAGGATTGATTTTCACATTATACCATACTAGCCTGCACCTAATGACTTGCTTTCTGGTTCATGAATCTATTGTTCCATAGTTTGTGTACATTATGTTATTTTCCTCAGGTAGACATGCTTATTACTAGCTATTGGCTACATTTATATATGCTTTGCTTATACGATTCAGGTATGACATACTTTAACATTGTTCATAATGGATTTATTGCAGACGGGATATGCTGCATTTGCCTGCTTGGACATTACTTCCCTTTAATTTGTAAATATATATCTTGTGCTTCAATTATGGCAACTATGGTTGAAGGGTGTGTCGGTCCAAGTGAGCTTCACCTGAAGAAGGAACTTATTGCCTTGAGAAAGGCACGTTTCTTGCGTGATCCCGAAACATGCTCATCCTGGAGGTCCCCATTAAGTTCTAAATCATTCTTAACAACATCTGGTGTAATACGTCACAATGAGATTGGCAGTAGTTTGTCTCAGCAGCAAACAGATCCAGCCGCTGCACCTCCCAAAGGTGAAAAGAAAAGGAAAAATGTTTATCTATACAACTGGAGGCAACATTCTAACAAATCCAGCGAAAGTGGAATAAAGTTAGATGTGGATGATAAGCAAGCCTCAGCAGACCTTAGCCTGGAAAGCCCATGCATTTCTAATGGTGTGGACTCTAGAAGCGACACAGGTTTGGAAGTTCCTGTTAGCATATACAGCGTTCAAGGCTCGAATTCGTGCACTCCTGTTAAAAGAACTGTTAGAAGGGTGAGGAGGAGTTCATTCTCAAAGAAAGGAGCTATGAGAAATTCAAGCGTTTCAAAGTTGCTAGATCTCCATGTGAACCCAGGTGACCAGTCTGAGGATACTGACAACTACAACTCTGAGAATCACGAGCAGCTTCAGAAGGCAGGCTATTCTCGCTCTACATCACCACTATTTGCTGCATCGGGATGTTTTAGCTCATCGAATCCCTCAAAGCTGTTGAGAGTGCCGAGAAGAGAAGGATCTTCCTTTTCTTGCACCCCGGTCTCGACTAGCTCCTATTACAGGTATAAAGGCAGGAATCCTAGTACTGTAGGCTCATGGGATGGAACAACTGCTGCTTCACTTGATGACGATGGGCTGAACCAACCAGAACTGTTGACAAGTAGGTGTGGCATTCCATGCTATTGGTCAAAGAGGAATAAACAAAAGGGGTCTGAAAGGAGTTTTTCTCCTTCACTCTCTGATACACTTAGAAGAAAAGGTAGCAGCCTATTATGTGGTAGTCAGACAATGCATCGAAGGAAGAAATCATCAGGTTCCAATAAATATGGATACCTCAATAAATCTTCCCAAGGTGTGCCGCTGTTGGGTGACAGTAGTCATTTTGCTTATTCATCATTTGATTCAGGAAGTGATGAAGTTTCAACCACCTTTGGAGAATTAGATCTGGAAGCTTTGAGCCGTTTGGATGGCAGAAGGTGGTCAAGCTGTAAAAGCCAGGATGGGATCGCACTGTCTGTGGGTGGAGCTGATCACGTAGTTCCAGACCACAGAAGCTTAAGCCAGAAATATCGACCAAGGTCATTTCTTGAAATTGTTGGTCAAAATTTTGTCGTACAATCACTTAGTAATGCCATCACAAGGGAAAGAATAGCCCCAGCATATCTGTTCCATGGGCCTCGTGGGACTGGGAAAACATCTGTTGCAAGAATCTTTTCAGCAGCTTTAAGTTGTACTGCTACTGGAGAGACCAAGCCCTGTGGAATTTGCACAGAGTGTAGTGACTTTTTCACTGGAAATGGAATTAATCTAATTGAGGTTGATGCTACCAACAGAAAAGGCATAAACAGAGTTAGGCACTTGATTGAAAATATACCAGCTTCCGCAACTTCTTCACGGTACAAAGTATTTGTTGTTGATGAATGCCATATGGTATCTTCGAAAGTCTGGTCGGCATTTATGAAATTTCTTGATGAACCATTGCCTCGTGTTGTTTTCATATTTATAACAATAGACCCGGAAAACCTCCCTCGTTCTGTCATATCACGTTGTCAAAAGTACATGTTTGCCAAGATCAAAGACATTGACATAGTATGCCGATTGAGAAAAATTGCTATGAAGGAAAACCTTGATGTTGAATTGGCTGCTCTAGATTTAATAGCACTGAATTCAGACGGATCGTTGAGAGATGCAGAAACAATGTTAGACCAATTGTGTTTACTAGGGAAGAAAATAACACCATCACTTGTAAATGATCTGGTAAGATATCAATTTTTCAAACTATCAATAATTCTATATTGTGTCTGGATATGCTAGCTTCATCCATGTATTCTTTGGGACTTGCACATGTCTAAATGGAAACATTTATTATGCTCGGATGAGTTTATTGCGTTTTACAACAATAACACACTGATTACCATATGTCATGTAGATAGATGCTGAACAAGTCTGTTTTCATTTAGTTTTCTTTACCCAAGGTCTTGCCTTTTTCCCATATAGATCCATGAGCCTTAGCTTTCTGTTTTTTCTGGAACGAATATTCACAAACTCTTTGGACCTGACTATTAGAGTGTTCCCTCGCTACCATTTTGTGTCGTTGCTTGTCAATACAAAATTGCAAATGGATTTGGCATATAATTATGTCATGATTACCATAGGGGGTTAATACTTGTAGTTTATTCTTTAAAATCAGAATTCTAAGATTTCCTGTACGTCTGTAGCAAATGTCAGAATGGTAATGCTAGATTCAAAACTGTCCAGCAGATTGAAACTTCGTGATCTGTTATTCAAATCATTATCATACATGAATAAACTGATCTTTTTTTTTTGCTGGTATTTCAGTTTCATGATATGAATTGTTGCGCCATTTAAGTTAGTCACACAAACTTTAATTTTTGTTTCAAGGTTGGGGTTGTGTCCGAGGAGAAACTCCTTGACCTATTGGAGATAGCCATGTCATCAGACACTGCTGAAACAGTCAAAAGGTCAAGAGAGCTGATGGATTCTGGTGTCGATCCGATGGCATTAATGTCACAATTAGCTGGGCTTATAATGGACATAATTGCTGGGACCTACAGATTAGCGGATCCTACTTGTGGTGGAGATGGGATCGGTGGTCGAAATAGTGAGTCTTTCTTAACTTACGGATGCAATCTTTCTGAAGCAATCCTTTTGAATTATTGCTCATGCTTTACTAGTTTATATATGGTTTCTTATGCAGCCAATCATTCAGAACCATCATGCTTTCTTGTGTGCTACTGTTTTTGGAGTTTCCTCTCCTTTGTTGTGAAGGTTTACATATGATTTCTTATGCAGCCAATCATTTAGTATCATCGTGCTTCCTTACGTGTTTTTTGTTTTTACACTTTCCTCTCCTTTACTGGGTAGGCATCGCACTGTACTTATGATTCTAATGCCTGAAAGATGTCTTCATGTAAACAAGAATGTTTTATCTGAATCCTGAAGTTCACATTTTTTCCCTTCTGTAGTAACTGATGCTGAGTTGGAAAGATTACAACAAGCGTTGAGGATTCTTTCCGATGCTGAAAAACAGATAAGACTTTCAAGCGAACGTTCGACATGGTTCACTGCAGCTTTGCTCCAGCTTGGCTCAGGTCATAATTCAGAAATAACCCAATCAAGAAGCAGCAGTAAGCAAAGTGCTAAAGCAACCAGTGAAACCATGATTGAAGCAGTGAGAGAATCCTCTGCGAGCAGGACTACATCTCATCCTTTATTCACTTTCCGTGATTCAAAGAAAGCACTGGATCTCAAAACAACCAGTGGGCACTCCAGTCCTCAGGGCCCGTCATTGTCGTCCAGAATGAAACCCAATGATAACATTATTTATGGCGAATGTAGGTCTGTTGATAGAGCATTACTGGATTCTTCCCAAACAAGTATTCTTTCTGAACAAAGGCCTACAAATAGTGCAGTCTCAGATAACCTTACCCGCATTTGGATGAAATGCATAGAGAACTGCCACTCCAAGACATTGCGGCAGCTTCTCTATGATCATGGGAAACTAGCTTCTGTCAAAGAATGTGAAGGTAAATCTATACATTTTCATTCTTGTCCTTGCACATTTTAATGTTCTTCAGGCCTTTATTTCATTACAAACTTTAATTCCTACCACCGGATTGGAGATGGAGCCGCCTGACCATGTAGGGCATCTCAGTTCCACTGCATCATTTGTAAACATTGATGACCTAGCTTGACTGGAGTTTGGATTCCAACTTTACAACACGCTTGAACTAAGGGTAACTAAGTTGCCCCAGGAGTTCCCAGGAGTTGAGCGAAGCTGTATTTTATCTGTTGCATGCTGTTCCAACTTCATATTGAAATAAATGCAATCATAAGAGTTGTCGAGGCTACAAGTTTCAGGTTCCAGCTTTTTGCTCGGAGCCATAATTTGTAGCTTTAGCTTCAAAATATGAATAGCACTATAGCTTGGCAAAGCAAATCCTGTCATTAGCTGTACTTGGTTGAACTGGTAAATAAATACCGTGCCCAAGTTTGATGAAAGATCCTCAGGACATGGATCATATTCACGTACTTGTACATGTCAATGTAATTTATAAAATTCAACATTTCTTATCATCTTGTTTGATTGAATTAGAACATCTGATGCTTCAGATATGGGGTTGGAATGGAAGTTTTCCTATGTATCGAGGAATGGGGCTAGTTCTATGGTTTAAAACCTTAAATCAAAGGAAGCAGATGTCATAGCAAAGCAATTTGGATTATGCTATTCGGTATCTCTGAATTACTAGATCAACTTTTCTGTGCAGATGTAACAGCAAAACAATTTACATACGCTTTTCGGTATCTCTGAATTACTAGGTCAACTTTTCAGTGCTTAGTGTTTCTTGAAGAATTATTTTTTTTTGTAACAAATTTAGGTCTAGGTCCCTTCAAGCCTCCACCATCTAACTAGCCTAGGACCAAATTCTACATTCTTTTTCATGGGCAGTGCGACCAATAATAGAAGGGAATTTTCTTCCTTTTTTGTCTACTTATCTATTCTTTCCTAGTGCACAGGCTGTTCATCTGCCCATGCTAGATTTTGATTAACTTCATTTCCAGGCACCATTGTTGCTTTCATAGCATTTGAGGACAATGATATAAAGTTTCGAGCCCAAAGGTTTGTTAGCAGCATCAGAAACTCAATGGAAACTGTACTGAAATGCAATGTGGAAGTCAGGATTTGTTTAATGCAAGAATTTCTTGCCGGAGGACTACAACATCAGGTGTATCCGGATGAAACTGGTGAGTCTGATGTCTTGAGTTGCTCAACAAGCAGTGAGCGTCTGAAGGGAGTTATGAACCCGTCAGGTGTGGGTGGTGGACTGCAGTCAAGCAATGTTCCGATCACCTCTGATGGAAATTCAGGAATACACAGAACAAGAGGGCAGGAGGTCTCTGTTCAGCAGTTGAAGACAGCAGCTCTTGATGAGCAAAGGTTAGAGAGTGCATGGCTCCAGGCTGCTGAAAAACACACACCTGGTATGTTAAATCAAGCAAGACCTGAGAGAAATCAAGTTCTTCCACAAACTGGTGGTCAGCATCACGTGAGGTCCTTAATGGCCACCGTTGTTCCCTCAAGGTATGTTGACAAGGATCTGACTAATGAACTGAAAGCTTTAAAGATCGGTGACAGCCATGGTCTCCAGAAATGTCAGAATGTACAGACAGAGAATGGTTATGCTATTTCACCAAGCCTCTTGCACAGAAGCAATAATTTGGCAAATTGTGACAATGAGAGTGTGTAAGTAACATATTTACCTTTTTTTTAACCTGCATCAATCCAGCATTATCTTGTGATCTTATCTTCATTAGATTGGCCGTGCTACTACAAAGAATGAATAACTGCTTGTTACCTTTGAGAGAAGAAAGTGTAGCTGCATATAAATTACAAAGGGCAGCACACTGATAAAGTTACTTATTTTCTAGTTAAATTATGATGCGACTTTTAAAAGTGGCATCGAGGCATTTTGAAACCCTAGCATTAGACAAACTGATGTACTTATGTGCGTTCCATGTGTGCCTTTGCTCCTGTCTACGATTTCAGACTTGTAATGCCCACCATTTATGTGCCTAATTTACAGGGTTTCTGAGTCTGGAGCTCCAGGTTGCCATGGGCTCTTCCCATGCTGGAAAACTGAAAAGACAAAAAGAAGAAAGGTAAATCTGAAATGCGTTCATATGAAGATAATTCTTATGGGTATCGTGCCTCACATCTGATCTGATTATGTTTTGCAAAACAGGGAAAAGGGCAGACACGATTGAGGTCATCTTAAGTTGGCAATTGACGAATAACGATGGTAAAGCGAGCATTGTGGCCCTGGGCTGTAGAGATGCCTGTGTGCTCCTTCTGCAATGGGGATTCAGCATTTTCCACACACGGACTCAGCAAGGTCCAGAGGGTGATAAAACTTGGATATTCAGCGAAATGTTGGACATGTTGATTTTAGCAAATCCTTGTGATCCGTCAATGCTTCTTGTACAGATATTTGAGTGTGTATGCTCTTGCCAAGTCGTAGGGCTGAGGCGCGAGGCGGTCAGCGCAGTTAGGAAACATTCATTAGCGAGTTGATCAGGCAATTATTTTTTGTGCATTGTTTCTACTGTATTTGACAGCATTTGAGTTTACCTTCACATTTGTTATTTTACCAACCCTTATTGTTATAAAGAAAGGAAGACCCTATGTCGTTTAACTTATGATCCTATCAACTCTGCACAAGAGCTTGCATCTCCTGCATTTTTCAAGATGTATCATTTCCTTATGGATGGTTTTTTAGCCTTCGATTGTATACTGTAATGCCCATCCTAAATTCCTAATCAATTGCATTTGCTACTTTGTTGCCAAAGTTCATCTCACATGTAGTTCGCATAGCATGTATTGGAATCGTCACTGCATTACTTCATATATGTATATATAGCTGTGTACACAGGTCAATCGATCAAGAGTACATGAACCAAAAGATACACAGACCCTCAACCGGCTACCGCGTACGCCAACCGATCAGAACAACACACCCAAAATGAAAAAAAAAAATACTGGTAATCAAAATAAGCCATCGACTGATATACTTAGATATGCATACTCCTGGTGACAACTGACAACGCGCGCGGCTGGTCCTGCAGCCGGAGACGCGCGGCAACGACGAAGCTCAGCAGAAGAGGTACCCGACGGCGGCCGCGGCGAGCGTGACGGCAGCCATGGCCGGGCCGGTGACGGCAGCTCCGGAGGATGGGCCGCTGGCCGCGTTGGGGCCGGGGGCGCCGGTCGGCGCCTCGGACGCGGTGGCCACGGCGACGAGCGACGACGCCACGGCTGCGGCGGCGGCCGCGGTGGCGAGGATCCTGAGCCTGAGGGTGGCCGCCATCTCGCTAGCTAGCTTCTCTTCTCGGTCGGTGCTCTTGGGAAATGAGGTCGAGACGGGAGGGAGAGAAGAGCACGAAGCTAGTAGCGAGCGCTGAGCGTGTTGGGATGGGACGGGAAGAGACGGAGAGGCACGAGCGTATATATAGCTCGCGCCCGGTGCCTTGTTTAGGCGGAGGGCTAGCCTTGGGAACGAGGATTCTTGGCTGGAGTTTTCCACAGCCTGGCTTAATTTTAGGCTTTGCTATGATTAGCTGGGCGATTGGGTGGTGTCTGGATGAGTGGTCAGTTTTTGGTCTCTTGTGCCAGGACGAACCCAAGTACATGTGCGCCCGCCAGCCGCTGGTCTGGTACTCTGGTGGTTGTTGTTATCAGAATCATCGACGATTCGGTGCTGGCATTGCTGATTGCCGTTCAGCTGCCTTGTTGTTCGAGTTCCGCGAGAAATGGGTCGACGGGACGTTGGTTCTGGAGATAAGTTTGTTTTGTAATGAGCTGCTACTTGGTAATTTCGCATTCGCAAAAGACACCCTCGCCGAGTCGAAACCCACACCCGCCAGCGGCACCAGCCCGGGCGCCCGGCATGTCCACCTCTGCCTTCCTCGCGCGCGAAATGACGACACCGACAACCCGTGCTCTGGCTGCCGGCCGCCCTCTGGGTCGTGCACTCGTGCTCCCGACGCCGATGCGGCCAGCGCTGCGCTCCGTCACCCGGCCGTGTGCCGTGCGCACGTCGCCCCCGCGCGGTCGTGTCTTTCCGCGCCCGCGGCTAGAGCGCTCCCGGTCCGCCGGCAAATACGTGGCACCGGCATTAGCTGCGTGCCTACGCCCTACGGTGCATCCACGCCACGCGCGCCGTCGCACCGGATTCATGTGCACGGGCGCACGTAGCTGTTCCCGTGTTCCGCTGTTCGTTTGGGGAGAAGCGTTAACCCGTTAAGCTCAGGTTAGGCTTAGAGCATTAAGCACGCGTAACACACAGATTGAGATGTAGTACTCCGTACTGAATCAAATGCACCGATTCTATTATTCACAGGCAAAATCCCCAGATCAAACGAAAATGTCTATATTATATTGCACCGCCAGATCAACCATGCAAGAACAAACCCAACGCCGCTTTGATCCACACGCACGCACGATGATGTACATCATCCCGTTCCACCGCAACATTGCTATCTCCGTTTTTTTTTTCAGATCAGCAACAATCGATCTGAGCTGCCAGTTGGACGGCTCGTCAGCATTCCGTGAGCAGGAACACGGCGGAGGACGAGGACGGCCGCTCCGGGGAGCAGTGGCTGCCCCTGTGGCCGGCGGTGGAGTAGTTGCGCCTCCTGTCCACGCTGGGCCGGGCGCTGGTGCTGCTCCGCATCCGCTCCTTGAACCCCCTGCACGACTGCATGTGCGCGTGCAGCTCCTGCGGCTTGAACTCCTTCCCGCACTGCCTGCACGCACGTCACAAAAAAGGAAGATAGATGCGTGAGGCGGCAAAATAATTTCTCCTCGATATTTCGACAATTCAGGCGCATAACTCGCAAAAAAAATATTCTGGCCCATAACGATATATTTGCGTGCTTTTAAAGAGACAGATCGACGACCCAGGTGGTGGCCGGCCAGGCCTTATCGAAAACCCATGAAGACTGGTGCACGTAACGGAATACTGTTCATACGTCAGTATCTCTCTATGCTCAAAATAAGACCTTAAGAAGAAGAATCCACAAATAAATTTCAATCAATCTATAAAAGTGCACCCTCTTTTTCGTCTTCTACTTGCACGGAATAACTTGACCTTTACTTGGTGCAAGATCCACGCACGAACGAAACCAGTACGAACTTGGCAAGTTGCTAGTCATCCATCCAAAGAATCCCTTCCCATTTCCGCCACGCGCAACCCGCGACCCAGCCTAGAAACCCTCGACAGCCAAGCCCAAACGCAACCGAGCACATGATAACGGTCGAATCTAGAGCGAGACCGAGCAACCAGCACGCAACGGCCGCGTCAGAACCGATCAGGTCACAGGTCAGTAGTAACGAGAAACCGGCCTAGCCAGCAGTCGACAACAGAAAGCATCATATGGCAACGGCCAGCGGCACTTACGAGCAACGCGGCAGGGTTGCCGGCTTGTGCGCGTCGCGCTCCCGCTCCCGCCCGTCGCGCTTGCCCCCCTGCTTCTCTTTCCCGCCCCGCCGCGACCTCGCCTTCCGGCTCACGCTGCCACGCACGCACAAAAAGGTTAACGAAATTAAGGAACCAAGCAAAAAGCGTCAGGTTTTTGATCGAATCTTGTGTGCTGTACGCGTGTGAACATGTTTGAACTCACCGGAGGCCGCAGCCGTCCATGCCGGGGCACGTCGGCGTGTGCGGCCAGTCGTCGTCGCCGGCGCCGGCGCTCTCGGCCGCGCTGCGCCTCTGCCGCCGCGCCAAGGGGCGGAGCGCGGCGTCGTCGGCGTCGGCCGTGCCGCACGTCAGCATGCTGTGGAGCGCCCGCGCCACGCGCATCCTCCTCAGCGCCGGCTGGTGCCCCAGCGCGTGGTGGCTCCTCACGCCGCGCCGCTCCCTTCCGGCTGCTGCTGTTCCTCGCGCGGCGCCGCACGCGCCACCGCCTTATTCTCCGAGGATGTTGCTGAGGGCTTCTCGGCCGCCCGCCGCCGCTTCCTCTTCCTCCTTCTCCTGCTGCAACTTCTGCTCCTGGCGGAGCTCGTGCTGTGACCGTGACACCTCGATCTTGATCACCACTTCCTGCTGCTGATGCTGCGTTTGCTCGCGACGGCCCTGCGGCTCCTCGGCCTTGAACGGCAACGTGCAACGGCGCGCCGAGTCGCTGCCTCCCGGCGAGTCCTGGTCGGCCTCGGCCGGCGGCGGCGGAGACTTCGGGGAGCTCTCGTCGGAGTCTTGCGTCAGAACAACTTCCACCGGCCTGTCCTGATCGCGCGGCGTCTCCTCCTCCTCCTGTTTCTTCTCGGCTGATACAAATATCACGTCAAATCGTTAACCTCAACGCCGAAATGATAAGAAAACACGTTCAACAAGGAAGAAATGGTAAGAAAAAAAATAGGCCACAAAACAAATTAAATAAACAAGAGATTCAGGGTTGGGAACTGGATGGGTCACCTTGCGAAGGAGTCCTCCCTGACGCTTGGACGGAGGGAGGAGGTGTTCCGCGGACGTCGCAGCCCTTGAGCACGTACTCGTTGTCGGAGACGGGCGTGATGAGGTCGTCGTCCTTCAGGTCCTGCCACACGTACCCGGCCTTGTACTTCCTGACCATGTGTCAATTAACGCAGCGATCATGCATTAGGAAATTAATTAACGGAGCTATACAGCATCCATACGGATCAAGAAGTTAGTTACAGGCAATGAATGCAAATCAAATCTGCCAGAAAAAAAATGGAAATAAATTGCGAAGAGAAAAAAAAATATCCACGGCCATGGATGGAAAGGCGAGAACTGGACTCCAATTCACCGGTCACCAACTCACGCCGTATACCTTTTGTAAGACCACGAGTAATTGTCCGGCAAGTCCTTGCCCCGCAGCTCCGAGAGCCACCTCTTGACATCTGAAAACGGATCGATACAAAGGAAACGGAACACGAACGGTGAGCCGCATTGATCGACCGATGATTGTGGATGCGAAAGAATTCGCCAGGCCGGAGGATCAAGAAGAAGAAGGCAGGCGGAGGGATTGCAAGAAGAAAGGCACGTTACCGCGGAGGCGGACGCCGGCGCGGCAGAGGTGGTTGACGCGGAAGAGGTGCGGGTGGTCCGTCCTGCCGCCGCGGCTGAGGAAGTAGACCACGTTGATCCGCCTCACCTCGCCGGCGGCTCCCCCCTTTTCTGCCCCCTTGTGCGCGTCCATGCTGGCCGCCCTCCTCCTCCCCTTCTTGTTGGTATCGCCGTCGACGGCGACGGCGACAACGAGAAGGACAATCCGAGGGAACAAGAAGATACCACCAAATTAAAAGCTGCACTGCGCCTGCGCCTGCGCCCGATCGATCTCCCCCTATTTAAATCGACCGATCGATCTCAGGAGAGACGCAAGCAAACAAACAAAGCCGCGGATTCTTATTGGCAAGAGGGGAGGCCGGCGCGCATGAGCAGACGAGACGCAAAGATTCACGGGCGGCGGATCGACAGAAGAACTAGGCAACGCCGCGCGTGGCTCAAAATGTTGGCGTGGGATTGGAGGATCGTCGGAGGAGAGGGTCCCCTGCAGGCCCCCCTCTCCCTGTGCGTAGGTTTTGGCCGTTTGGGAATCTACCGAGGAGTGGAATATAATACGACGCTGATGCTAGTGTTTATTTGCCTGTTTGGATATGGGGTTAATCGCTATTTATACGGCCACGGTTTGGTGATCGATGGCGATGGCCCACCTCGAACGGAATTAAAAGGGAGGAATAAATCGCCCCGATCGAGATCGCGCTGCGGGCCCGATTAGCAATTTTTTTAATTTACGTTTGGCGTAATAATTTCTTCATTTCTCCCCTCTTTGATCATTATCTCAACCCCTCAATAATGCGTGTAGTAAATAAAATATACTCACCGTGTTTGACGATCCACGCTATTCTCATCTGTCTGGCGCCGTAAGATTTAGTATAGTGCTAGTGCGAGCGATTCTCCCGTATGTGTTCATCGCTGCAAACAAAAAGGCTTGGGGAGGCCGTTATCTGCGCCTGCCGTTCGCTGACTGAACCGGTCCATCCATCCAATCCAACCTCGAGAACTCCAGCAGCAACAGCAGTGCCCACTTAGGGCCCCTTTGGCGCAGCTTCTCTAGCAGCTTCAGCGCCGGCTCCGTGTATCAGGTTGCCAAAGGGACAAATCCAAAGTGCTCCACCAACAACTCCCCGTGAAACCAGCTCTCTGGAGCAATTCCCAGCAGACGGAGCGCAAAAAACGTAGCTTTTCGCGGCTCCTCCTGACACCCCCCAAACCCTGTTACTATATTGCCCCTGGTTTTCACCGTATTAACCACCAAAATGCCACTGGACCCAATCAACCGAGGCATCCCCGTTCCCACCCGTTCGGCCTCATCCTCGGCCTCATCCCTTCGGTTCCCTCCCGCTCGTGAAGAACCAGAGCGGCGGCGCATGGAGGATGGTCCAGGAGCGGCGGCGGCGGCCGGAAAAGGCAAGGAGGGGTCGCAAATCGGCGGATCCGCAAGTGGGCAAGGGGATCCAGGCGGAGGAGGAGGCTCTGGAGCTCCACCGGTCTTCTTGTGGCCTGGAGCGCCGGCGGCGGGATCCCTGCCGCTTTCCTCGCCGCTGCAGGACCATGTCCTGGCGCGGCGGGAGGAGCTTGGCCCGGGGCCCCTGGCGCTGCGCCTCCTGGCGGCGTGGTGGAGGGAGGCTCCCCTTTGGGCCTCGCCGCGGGGTCTTGGCCCGGCGTGCAGGCAGCGGCGGGCATGACCGCGCCCGGCTGGCCTGGCCCCATGATGCCTGGAGCCTCTTCCATGCCTGCTCAAGGAGGATGGCCGGATTGGTGGGCCGGAGCAGCCACCGCGGCTTTAGGGCCGGATTGGCTCCGCACCGATCCTGGCACTTCTGGAGCGTCCCTGCAATCACCTGCCGCGAATGAGACGGCTGCTCGAGGAGTTTCTGCTCCAGTTCGGGGCGCCTCTACTCGCCGGCGAGGTGGTCGTACACCTAGGCCACCTCGTCCTGCTGCTACTGCTACTCCGCCGCCTCCAGTGGACGTCGACCTCACTGATACAAGGTACAAATAGCAAACCTTTGACTACCATGACTGTAGAGGATTAATCGTTAGGTGAATCAAATTAGTAGTAGACAATTGGTGAATGAAATGTGCCGATGAACAACAATGCTTTGGTCAAGTCCATGTGGTCTGTGCATATATATTGCTTCTGTTTGTCCTCATCAATCAATTTTGTTGGCAACAGCGGTGCTGATTGGTGTGATGACAATACTAGAGTAGCTTGTGAGATAATGGCTGATGAAGTTATAAAAGGAAATCGAGCAAACACTCATTTGAGTAAGATGGGGTACAAGAATTTGATAGAAAGGTTTAAACAAAGGACAGGGCTTGAGTACACTAGATTACAATTCAAGAACAAATGGGATAAGTTAAAGTCAGATTATAGTATTGGAATCAACTGAAAAATTGTGAGACTGGTATTGGATGGGATGAATCACACAAGAATATTGTCATGTCAGAGTCTTGGTGGAAGAAAACAGCCAAAGTAAGTGCAAGTTATGTCACATTTTTCATGTGCTGCATGACTGTTACATGATTAAAATTAATTAACCTTGTTGGTTGGTTGCATTTCAGGCTATAAAGGGATCTACCAGATTCAGTTGAGAGGGTTGCAAAATGAAGATCAGTTGAGAACTATGTTTGAAGACCTTCGAAACACTGTGATGAACATTGGTCCGCTTCTAGTGGTATAGCCCCTTCTCTAAGTTCCTGTGTATGAAGATGATGAAGGGTGCCACTGATGATGATAGGGACCCAGAGGAGGTGACACCTACAACCGTGCCAGCTTCCAAGAGAAGTAGAGGGCTAGCAACATTAAGGGAAAGAAATCTAAGACAGCTACTGGTCAGTGGTTTCAAGAACAGATGGGTAAGCTTGTAGAGATGAATGAGAGGACCACTGCATCTTGTGAGTCCATTGCAAACAGGGAGGATACATCCGTTGTTCTATTGAGAATGTCATGTCTTTGGTCAGGGATTGTGGTGCCTTCCATCCACAAATAGTATTTTATTGCTACTATAGTTTTCACCCAAAGGTCTGAAAGACAGATGTTTATGACTATGCAGACCCATGAGGAGAGATTGGATTGGCTCAAGAGAAAGTATGAGTGGATGACTAGAATGATGTGTGTAAGTAGTCTTTATATTCAAGTTGTGTTTTCAACATGCTTCTAGCATGTACCCTGTATCCTTGTTTGTCTGCATTTTTTTTGTGTGTGAGTTGAAATAATTCATGTATGGTACAATTTAATTAGTTTGTGCCTTGGTACATTTATCAAATGACTGTATGGCACGACAGCCCATAAGCATTAGGAAGCCATAAACCCTCTATTCTGCTCCTGTTTTTCGAAATTTCTCGAAAAATCCTTTGTCCATGCCCCTGAACTCACTTTATTTCTTGCTTAACTCCAAATGTTACTCTGACAGGAATGGATCATGAGAATGAGGTTCGGAAGATGATCCGCAATACGGAGATTATGAGATGAAGATTTGCCGAAAAGCAAATGCTGCCAGAGTAACTAGAGATATAGTTGTAGAATGTTCTATTGAAAAATAAGCCTATGACTTCATAGTAACGTACTTTTGATTGTATAATGTTTGATTAAGCCCGGATAATAGTTTCCCCCTTTCCATATAATAGATATGGATTTGATTGGTAATTGATTGTAGAAATGCGTGGATAGATCCACTCTTTCCTTTAAATCTAAGGATTATCTATAGCTTTTGTCCCTCTAACGCCCTTAGTGCAAGCAGAAGCTCAGAAATAAGAGAATTTTTGGAGAAATAGCTCCACATGTCGAATACGGAATACGGGATCTAATCCTCTTAAGTGGGGTAGGTTCCGAAGTCGCCAAGACATCGTACTCTGAGAATCATACAGGATCGGTTAATGTGAGTCATAATATACGAACTCCAGGGAAATACGGAATAGTCACAGGAATAGTATAAAACAAGTTTATACTATAAATGTGACAAGGTTTGAATCCCTGAGTAAACCTTGGAACTGAAACTTGTAAAAGTTAAAGAAACCAATATGGAAGATATAAGGATTTTCCTTAGAAACCCTATCTCGTAAACCATTAGTCAAGAAAGCCCACCCTTTTCCCTGCCAAGATCAACTCCATCTACCATGAATATGTTCCGGATTAGCCAACAATTTTCGTAAATTAGGACTGGCTATATCCATAAACCTCTAAGACCCCCTATCAATCCCTGTAACCCCCCCTCACCCACAATCTTCTCGAAACTCCTATTCCTAAACACCCGTTTCAAGGAAAGCCGAAGAAATAGCCGAAGTTCTGCATGCGGAAACATACAAGTTTCTTCATGGAACTAGCTTCTCCTCATCATCACCACTCCCGAGCAAAACCGTCATCAATCTCCTTGAAAATCCGCCTCAGTAGCCAAACCCCAATCTGCAAAGCATGATAGCTCGCAAACAAGTTGATACCCTGGTCAATAAGGCTTTGTCGTTTCCGACTCTCGAGGAAAATCCCGTACACTCTCCCCGGATATATCCACCTGAATTTTCGACTCGGCTTAGCCCCAGATTAAAAAAAAAGTGGAGAACCATATACACATATCACCTCAGCCATACATTCTGACATACCGTCGTTACCAAAATACTTCAAGGAATTCCCCATCAATCGCCTTTCTTTTCGCAGTACCACCAAAACCTAACCAATGCTTTGCCCAAGCACCCTGCGGCCGCCACACGAATCTGAAACCATTCCTTAGCAAGAAATCATCCTGTTTCTTCACAGATCATTGAGACATGCAAGCTTCTCTAAGCCTGCTTCTCAATCCTCATCCATCCATAAGAACCTCATGACTGACCTAGGAATATCACCCTGTTCCAACTTGATAATCATATCCATTCATCCACTAGAGACAAACCCCCGTGTTTCACAGATCATTGAGGCATGCAACTTCCGTAAGAAGATGCTCCTCAATCTCCACTCCAACCACTCACAAATCCACACCCACAATCGTCTCAACAAAATTCCCCCGCTATTTCCCTTGATGATAGCAACCACTTCAGACTTCCAGTCGATTCTCGTAACTCGTCCTGACCCTATACACACCCAAAAAGGAAGCCCCTTTCTTGCCTAGCAATATCCTTACACCAGGTCATATAAAGAAATGACCAATCAAGCTCATAACCCTGAGCTGACCACTCCATCCTCCCACTCTGTATGGAACCTTCAACTCTCGCCATCCTCCTACAAAGTAGTGCATGGTGAAAGATCCAAGAAAGCAAAGGGTAGGAATGATCATAACACAAGAATGGATCGTGATTCAGGAATAAAATAACCGGGTGAGTTGACAAAGGAATCCCCAACCCAAGATTTGGGAAGATGAAGTCACCAGCAACCCCGGATAAGCCACCATGATCCAAGGATATGAACAGGATCAACCGCCATGTACCCACCCAAATTCCATAGTCAGTAAACCTACTAACCGAAGAATCCTGAACCACCTAGCCCTCCCTACTTTCCTAGGGAACCCGAGACAGCTTGCTCCGGGTAGAAGAAACATAAGGAAGGAATCCTAGTGGGATAATTGGGTGATCTGGTAGGGGAATCATCACACAGAAATTGGAAACCAAGCTCCCCTAAGAATGGTTAGTAAACCCTCCAACCAAGGGACTCTAACCATCCCGCCATTCTGGAAGGAGACACTTCTCAAAATGCCTAGAAGAATCACCATACCAAATTCTCTGGTGAGAAGTGGTCACCCAAGTTTATCACCCCTGGATACCTTGTCCCGCCCGGTAACCCCGGAGTTTTTATTAAACTCTTTTCAAGGAAACCAGAGCAGCTACAACTCTAGTGGCCATAAAAAATTTTCCCGAGCACAGAAGGATCAAGGCGGAAAAATACTCACCATCGGGAAAACATGGGGCAGAACTGATACTCTCAAAGATGAAAAAAATTGAGAGTTAATCAAATAGGAACCCAGGTAGAAACCATCCCAATGACCAAGAATAGAACATGTGAAGGAGTAGTAAGGTACAACATGAATACATCCAAGTCGAGGAAAACTTGGATAAGAAATTTGGATAAAGCCCCTGAGAGGGTACGGAAATCCGAGGATTCTAGTTAAAGACAGACACAGAAATCTGAGAAATCCGTTCGGAAAAGAAAACCTCGGATTACGATCAAGGAAATCCTGAGTTGATCCTTTTAAGTGGGGTAGTAACCCAAATGAAGAAAAGGATACTTGACCTCAAGAACTTGAGGATTAAAACAACTCAGGAAAAGCATTCCATCAAGTCGCCCCAAGTATGACGGAAATAAATTGGATATCTTCAGGAGTAATGGAAGTGAGCATCGACAATCGTACTCCCACATATGGAAATGAGAGATAATTAATTACAAAGAGAAAGAATTTCTTAAAGTTAAAAGGGAGAAGAAATTTCTTTTAAAAAGCATTGGAAATCCTTGCCGTCAACTAAGGAAAATTAGGACAAAACCCTAGACCTTCTTTCTAGCCCTAAATCTCGGGACGAGATTTCTTTAAGTAGGGTAGATCTGTGACACCCTCAAAATTAAGTAGAATTAATTTAGGGTTCATTTAGATAAATACTAGATTTATTAGGAAAATTATAGATTTAAAAAGGGAACGAATATAGAAAACAACCTATAAATAACCAAAGGGAAATAAAGGGATGCTCATAACTTAAGTGTTTTCTAGGACCCAAAATAAGTCCCTAAAACCCTAGAAAAAACTAGGAAAGGTTTGGTTCAAATTTGAATTCAAATTCCTTTCAAAACCCTTTCAAATAAAAGGGAAAAACCTATTTAAACGTTAGTGGGCCAAACCCTGTTTTCTGGCCCAACTGTTCTTTGCAGCCTAACCAAAAAGTCCAGCACCACTCCCCGAATTCCCCCTTTCAGCCGCTTCCTCCCCCTTCCTCAACCGGCCAGCCCAACTTTCCCCACGGCCCAGTCCACCACCCCGCCCGCTCGGCCTGCTGGCACCCACCGCCCACGCGCCTTCGCTTCGCCCGCGGCCCATCTCCTCCCTGCGGCCCACCCCTTCCACCGGGCCGCTCTGCCAGCCCAACTCGCGCACGTGGCCCGCACTCCGGTCGGAGCGACGTCGCCTGACGTCACGCCTTCGTCTCCCCCTTTCTCCTCGTCGCGGCATGCGCGCGACGTGTGGAGGCTTCCCCGCGCGCCACCGCACTAGCAGTGCGGCGCCAACCACCCCCGCCGGCCGAATTTGCGCCCGCCGCTACCGTCACCCTCTCCTCCGGCCGGCGCCACGCGTCGAGCTCGCTCGGGCCTCCTCCCCTCTACCCCGCGACGTGTCGAGCTCCCAAGCCTCCCTCCGGCCTATAAATGGAGGGCCGTGCCCTCTTTCCCCCGGCACACCTCGTCGGAGCCCAGCTCGAGTTCCCCCGCGGTCACACCGCCACCACGCCCAGCCACCCCGCGGCCCCGCGCCGCGTTGCGCCACGCCGCGCGAGCACCGCCGCCGGCGCACCACGCCACTGCCGCGCCTGCGCCGCGCCACCGCCCACCACCGCCACCGTGCGCCGCCGCCGGCGTTACTGCAGCGCCCGGGAGCACCACCGCCGTGCCGACCGCGCCTGGCCGCGCTCCCTCCGCGTCTGCGCCACGCCTCGCGCCGCCCCTGGTTCACCCGCCGCCCGCCGCCGCCGCGCCAAGCCGCCGCCAGTGTTGCTGCCACGCCGGCCGCTCCACTGGCCATCCCGCCGCGCCGTCCCTCTCCGCGCCGCGGCCTCCTTGGCGCTGCGACGCTGCACTGCGCCGTCGCCACCGTGGCCTTGCCGTGCGCCCCCCACACCGCCGCGCGCGCGCAGTTCACGGGCTCCGCGTCGCCGTCGGCGCGCGCCGCCGATTCCTCCCCGCCGGCCGCCCTCCGTTCCCCTTTCCCCTGCTCTGACGGCGAAGGGGAAGGAAAGCGCCGGCCACCGTTTTCCTCCCTGCCTCCGCTCGCCAACAGGTGGGTCCGGACCTTCCCCACCGCGCGTGGGCCTGGCCTTTGTGGACTGAAGGCCCAGCCAGCCTCCGGTCCACGGCCGGCTCATGGCGCCAGGACGGCCCGGGCGCGGGTGCATCCGGTCCACATGGACCGTGAGGCTTCACCCCCCGGTCCACCGCGCCCACGCGCCCGGCGCACCAATCAGTGCGCATGGCGGGCCCCATAAGCCCACGTCAGTCGGCCCACCCTGCTGCGTTAGCCCCTAGCTAATTGCTAGGTACACCCCGGTAAGTGTACACGCAAGTGTATTTAGAGCTCTTTCTCACTTCCAAAAATTCTCTAAAAATACCCAAAAATACTAGGGATATTCCTAAACCTATTAGTGCCATCCAATCCCTTTTAGCTTGTCATTAGAGCCTAAATCCAATTAAGCTAGTTTCTAACCAATAGAAAGCCTCCCTCGGTGTACCCAGAAAAATCCCCTTTCTCTGTCTTAGCCCCATAAATCCCTAGAAAATTTCTATAAATATTAGGGATTATTCTAAGCATTTCCACGTGCTTTGTTCCCTAATATTTATATCCTAAGCTTAGCCATGCCTGTAAACCACCCGAAACCCCGCCGTTACGCCACCCGTGTAAACCCTAACCCTGTTGTCGGTGCTGGAACCGCGCGGGGGTCCAACACCTGCAGAAAAGTGCGCTGTGTCCCGTCTCTCAATGGTCGATGCAAGGGCAATGCGGTGACACGAGGTTTATCCTGGTTCCGATCTTCCGATCGTACGTCCAGCAGGGTGTGCTTGCGCACTTGTATTGCCTCGCACCGGGGGGTGCTCGTAGTAGGGGGGCTACAAGCTTGGCGGGAGAGGAGGATGAGCCTCCAGGTCCCTTAGAACGAGTGAGAGTTGTGTTGTTTGGTGAACTGAGTGGTGAGTGTGTGAACGAGTGTCTCTGATGGCCTCTCCCGTTCTATGGGGCTGCCTCCTCCTTTTATAGTTCAAAGAGGGGCAGTTACAAATAGTAGAAGTACAGTACTTGGTACAGTAACGGCGTACGACGAGGCGTGACCGCAGGCGTGACTCTTGTCTTGGCTCGTGTTGTCGGACTATGCGACTTCCCGGCGTATGGTGCTCTGGCGCATGGCGTGACGTCCCCTGTTCATGACGCACGCTTCCTGTGCTCCTGATTTTATGGGCTGGCGTGGGTCGTCATCATCGAGTACATCGGGCCGTGGACCCGTTCGAGGGCTCCTCATGTCCGTTCGAGGGGTCCCCGTACCGGAGTTGGTAGAACAGGGGAGCGTGACAGTACAGGGCTGTCACATTGCTCAGGCTCGTGACGCCACACAGGTCTATCACGCCGCACAGTGTAGAGGATGACCGCACGGCGTCAAGGATGACCGCACGGTGTCGGAAATGACCGCACGGTGTCAGGGGTTGGCGGAGATGACCGGGGATGGGCTAATGATCCGTCGCTTGACTTCCTCGCCCAAGGCCGTGCAGAGCCATTAAATGCTCTTGTCCATGGGGCAGGTGAGCCGTCAGCGGGCCCCATGAGCGAGGGGTCTCGAGCGAGGCGGAGATAGGCATCGAGAGCGGCCTCCGGGCTTCGAGCGAGGGGCCTCGAGCGAGGCGGAGATAGGCATCGAGAGCGGCCTCCGGGCTTCGAGCGAGGGGCCTCGAGCGAGGCGGAGTTCCGCTTCGCTCGAGGGGTACTGGGCACCCTCGAGCTTGACAGCGGATCAAGACCTCTGCGCTTATTTTTCGCTGGGTTAATTGGTTCCAGCGGTTTAGTTGGTGATTTATCGTCGTCTTAGCGCCTCTCCCAGGATTGGCACCGACAGTAGCCCCCGAGGCCATGCAGTGATGAGTGTCAGACCTGCATGGGTTAGTGTTCTTTCTGAAGTTTTGGTGCTTCGAGGTCCCTTCGCAGAACTTTCCGTGGGGGCACGCTAGCGCACCCGCGGGTGTAGCCCCCGAGGCCTTGGAGGAATGAATTGCATCGTCCAAGGTCTTGTTCTTGCCCTTAGACTCCAGGCTGTCTTGTCTCGAGCTAGCGTGGGTTGTCCCTCATGGACCGAACCCTGATTCGTCCAATTTCGAGAGGCCTTTGACTATGAGTTTCGACCCTCGTCACCCCGTCACGGGAGGAGGGGGGACACAGTTCCATGCTACCCATGAGCGGGCCGCGAGTCATGGACGTGTCGGTGAGCTGTTAGCGGGTGGTTCAAGTGGACGTCCGTGTCCTGCTCGTTTAGGGTCGGCTCGTGGTCCGGAGACACGTCTCATACAGAACAAGCTTACAAAGGTACGCCAGGCAAGGCTCGATCCCATTCGTTAGGATCGAGGGCTCGATGCGCTCCCTCGTTGGGATCCTTCAACTGGCCTCCTTTGTTCAGCCTTGAACGCGGATCAGGGCATCCTCGAGGCCTCGAGGCCTTTGTTCGAGGTTGAGCGCGTTCGTGCATGCCCCGTTCGCCCCTGACTCTGTTTGATCTGGAGAGCCTGTCGGAACTCTCGACGGGAGCCAGGCTTCGACCCCCTGATCAGTAAGGCTCGAGCGGTATATGCCTTACCTGTGCTGGTGCGGAGCAAGGGAATATTCGCTGGCGGTTTGGTCGGGGCGGGGACCGAGGCGTCCAGTCAGGCAGTCATGGCCAACGTGGCGTGGCCAGGGCGTAGTGGCGCGCCTTTTTAGGCGAGAGCGGCGCTGGCGGGGCGGTTGGATTAGACGTGCTACAAGACTTCGCGACGCCTCGGGCGGCCACAGTCATAATTGTGCCTTTATGTTGGCCCACCACGTTTGCGGGGTCCACTTGTCGGCGACAGGGTTAAGTGCAGAGTTAACGCGTGCCCGCAGCCGCGCTTTACCCGCGGTCCGGTAAAATTTTATCGATAAATACGGGGAGAGGAGGGGTCAGTTTCCCTTACCTTAGCCCAAACCTTTGTTCCCTCCGTCTCTTCGTACTCGCCAGCCCTCGAGAGCTTAGATCCAATCCATCTTCACTCCCCATCCTTAGCCATGGTGACCCTGAGGGAAGCTGCCCCATGGAGCCCGTCCACCGCCGACAAGAATTACCTGGAGTTGCTCGTTGCGAGAGGCCTGCTCCCCAAGATCTCTTCCGCCGGCCAGCCGGAGTGGATGGCGCCGCCATCTTCGCACAGGGTGCCGGCTCCACCCCAGGGCTACGTCGTGAGCCTGGCTCGCCTGCACGAGCGCGGGTTCGGATCTCCTCCCGGGGATTTCATCCGCGCTCTGTGCACGTACTACGGGGTGGAGCTCCACAACTTCGCCCCGAACGCCATCTCCCAGGCGGCGGTGTTCGTCGCGGTATGCGAGGGATACCTGGGGGTTCCGGTGCACTGGGACTTGTGGATTCACTTGTTCCGGGCCGAGCTCCACACCGCCGCCACTGGGACCTCTGGGGTGCGGAGACCTGTCCGCGCCGGCAGCGTCATGTTCCAGCTGCGGGAAGGGAGAAAGGATCTCTACATCCCCACCACCATGACGTCCAACAACGCGGACTGGGACAAGGGGTGGTTCTACCTGCGTAACGACGGTAACCTCCTCCCCCCTTATACTGACAAGATCGTGGCGGAGAGGCCGCCCGCATGGAGCTGGAGGGTATCCCCCAAAACTCGTCAAGACAAGCTAGCGATCTTCACCGCGGCGCTTCGATCCCTGGCGAAGAAGGGGCTAAACGCCGCCGCCGTCATCGCCAACTTCCACCAGCGGCGGGTGGTTCCTCTCATGCAGAGGAGTTTGCTCATCTACGAGCTGACGCCGAAGGCCCCTTTCGAGGGTTCGAGGATGGCCCAGGAGCCGCTCTCAGCCGCGGAGGTGGCCCAGCGGGCGCGGCGCGCCGTGGACAGCACCAAGATGGCGGTTGAGGACGACGTCCTCTGGGCCATCAAGATGCGCCCCGACGAGGGTTACCTTACCTTCGTGAGTATTTTCCCTTCTCCTTTCGAACCGTTTCGCGCTCGTATCGAGTTTATTAAGCGATTAGCTTCGTATTTTCAGGGGCTGACCCACAAAGGGCACCGATCGGCTCCCCCTCTCCCTGACGTCCGCGAGGCCAACCGCCTGAACGCCGAGCGGCAGAAGGCGCGTAAGGACGCGGAGAAAGAGACGCCCCTCCGGAAGCAGCGGCGGAGGGACGAGCACCAGAAGGAGAACCGGAGGCGGGAGAGGGAGGGTCTTTCCCTGCTGCCGACCCCCGACAGCACGCCCGAGCCAGAGGAGGATGACTCGTCAGACGACGAGGTTTTCTTCGAGTCAGCGACGGTGGCGCGCGCCGCTGACGCGTCCCCGCTCGTGGCCGCGACGCCAGGCGCGTCGGGTGCTTCTGTCCCGGCGCCCGCCCCGCCGGCGAGGGCCGGGGTCGCCGGCGAGCGAGCCCCCGCGCCTGCGGTACAACCGCCCTCGCGCCGCTCCCAGAAGCGGAAGCTCAAGGGCGTCAACCGGTAAGTGTCTATCTCCCTTCGACGGCTCGCTTTGGTTGATGTCTGCGCCGACTTTTTAATTTCTGGTTTGCTTGTTTTAGCGGGACATCCACCCCCGCCGCCCCCACGCTCGCTCCCATCAAAGCCCTCAAGACGAGGGTTCACTTGACACCCCACACCGAGGCCACGCCCTCGCGCACGACGCTTGAGGCTGAGGTCTCGCTCGTGGCCAGCTACGAGGCGGCCATGGCCAGGGGGGTCGAGCGAGCGCGGCGGGAGCTTGGCCTCGAAGGGGCCGCGGAGGGGCGGGGCTCGGCCCCCGCTGGAGTCGCCGGGCAGGGTCGTCCGGGAGAGCCTGCGGGTCCAGGCGCGGAGGAGGAAGGAAGGCGCGCGAGGAGCGAGGTGGTCTACGTCCTCGCCGACGAAGAAGACACGGCGCCGGGGTTCGAGCCCCCGTGCGAGGCGCAGGCGCTCCCTCCTGCCAGTGCGGCGCCTCTGCTCGAGAGCGGGGGTGCCGTCGCAGAGGAAACTCCCGCGCCGGCAGAGGCCGCTACGGCGGTCAGTTCCGTCGTAGCCGCGGGCCCAACCGCGCCTTCGAGCCTGGAGGCGGTCGAGGGTCGAAGCGTCCCCGCCTAGCGCTGGCGCCAGCACGAGCAGGGGTATCCGAGGCACCCTTGGGCTGGACCGCCCTGGGGTCCCGGCTGAACTCGTCTCCATCGCGGAGAACGAGAACCAGCTCTGGCTGGAGCATCACCAAATCGGCACCGACCTCCAGAACGCCCTCTCCGATGCGCTCGAGCTTCACCGGACCAGGGGGCTTCAGCTACACGTGGTGAGTCTGTGTTCTTCGCCCTTGGCCCCTTTGATTCTTCGCTTTGCGCCTTAACTTCGCGTTGTCCCCTTTTGCCAGCAACTTCGAGACCTGGCGGCGTCCAAGGTCTCGTACATCGCCGACCAACACGCCCACGTCCACGAGCTGATGCAGAGGAATGCTGAGCTGAGCTCTGAGGTGGATCAGGCTCGTGCTGCAATGAACGAGGTGTGGGCTGATGCTCGCGCGCACGGCGAGTCCCTGAGCCGTGCAGAGAAGGAGCGCGACGCTCTGCGTGCTGCGGCCGCAGAGAGGGCCCTCGAGGTGGAGCGCCTGAACGCTCTCCTGCAGGAGAAGGATGCCTCCCTCGCCGCGGCGCAGGCCTCGCTCCGCCAGCAACACGAGGCAGCTGCTGCGGCTGAGGCCCAAGTCCTTGAGCACAGCGTGGCTCTCGAGGTGCTGCGGTCGACGACCCAAGAACAAGGGGCCTCGTTGGCGACGCTGCGGGAGGAGTCGTGCGCGGTCCGCGCGCAATGGTCCGCTGAGAAGGAGCGGGCAGCCGGTAAGCTTCGAGCCTCCGCATGACCTTTCCGTTCTTCCAGAACCCGTGTTGGCCTTGTTGCTGAAGGCTCCTTCGACTTTTTGATTTTTCCAGGCTTGCAAGCGGCCGTAGCGGACTCGCAGGCCAGGGCGGAAGCGGTGGAGGTCGCTTACGCGTCTGCGCAGCAAGAGCTCGAGGAGCTTCGAGAGGCCGCCGCCGCGGTGTGCTTGGAGTTTGAAGAGGATGGCGCCCAATCTGGCAGTTCGCTGGCCAGCCGCCTGAGGTCGCTGGGCGATCGCGTCATAGGGCGGGTGAAGAACGCGTTCCTCCTCGGCCTCCGCAAAGCTCTGGGCGTGGTGTCGACGCACTACCTTGTCCAACTTGACGCGCTAGGCGACGGGCTACGTCGTCGCTGAGGGCCTCGACGACGACGCTGCGGTGGCTGCTGTTGAGCAGGCTGACGCCAACGTGGCGGAGACGGCCGCCGCGCTCGCCACGCTCTTTGCAGACGAGGTCCTCCCTGGATCCAGCGAGGGTGACGGCGACACCTCCCCAGAGGGTGCCGTCGGCGGGGATGGAGCTTGAAGACTTCTGCCATGAATAGTGCCTGTCAGGCAGATTTGTAATAGGTTTAGGAACATTTTGTCTTAAATTCGTGGCTGTTCGAGAACTTGGGCGTGTTCTATATAGCTAAATACGTTATGTTCGCTGTCATGTCTCGATTGTGTGCCTCGAAAAAGATTCGACTAAGTTAGATCATCTCCCTGCACGCGGGGGAAGCTTGGACTGCTCGAGCCCAAGGGTGTCGATGGGGGACGCCGTATCCCGGAGGCGTAGGCTTTCCCTGAACACCAACACTCTTGGGCCTTAAGCGGCCGCGCCTCGCCCTTTGCGAGTAGCTTAGGTTCGAGGGTGACGTAGGAGGACGCCGTATCCCGAGGCGTAAGCTATCCCACGACATCGCCGCCCCCTTGCCTTAGCCGTCGACGCCCAACCTCTATCGCTTTTTCGTACACACAACCGAGACATGACAAAGTGACGAAAATTTGTAGAAAATTGCGAGAACAAACGAGTAGCGAGAGGTGGAGCGCTTATTTCCCAGGGTAGTGTGCCCTGTGATAGCCCCCGAGGGAGTTTTTTGTCTTTGCACGGGGCGAAGAAAAAATCTCCCTGCCTCATTCATGAAAAAGTCGTGACCGAAATGATGGAACGGTGGGGAAACCGTAGGGTGGAAGAGTAGCTTAGCCTTTTTTGCCGGGGAGGCGCAGGTGACGCGACGGGTGCCTGCGCAGGTGACGCGACGGGTGCCTGGCTCCGCTGCCTCAGTGCTGGTGACGCGACGGGTACATGGCTCCGCTGCCTCAGTGCTGGTGACGCGACGGGTGCATGGCTCCGCTGCCTCGTCCCGTCACGGGCGTCCTGTCACTCTGTCAGCGCGCAGAGCATTCAGCGAGGGCTACGGCCTCGGCTTGCGTGCCACTTTGCTGAGCGATAGCGTGCTGCGAGGGCTGCGGCCTCGACTTGCGTGCTGCTCGCTGGGCGATGGCGTGCTGCGAGGGCTGCGGCCTCGACTTGCGTGCCTCTCGCTGAGCGATGGCGTGCTGCGAGGGCTGCGGCCTCGACTTGCGTGCCGCTCGCTGAGCGATGGCGTGCTGCTGTCTTTGATGCCGTCCGCCCGCCTTTTTGACGAAAATAGTAGCCTCGTGACCTTGGCCGTAGTGCACGTCCCCGTCAGACCGCCACGCGTCGAGCGTGTTTCCTTTCTGAGGGGTGCCCGCCTCTGCCGTGCTGTCACGCGCCGTCCTCTCGCCAGGGGGCCCCCTTGGGGGTCTGTCCCATGAGTAAGGCACGTGGGGCCGCTCCGCGCAGAGGGTCAGGCGCATGCCGCGGAGTGGGCCAAGGGTGTGGGCGCTATAAATAGGCTCGACCATGGTGGTAGGGATCACAAGTGCTGTGAGCTTTTCACGAGTACCATGGGTTTAGAGTTAAGAATGGCGGGGTGGGGTGGAGCTCACCCTCCTGACTTAGTTCGAGGGTGGGTGGAGCTTTGGTGTTAGAAGAATGCTAGCGAAGGGGAGGGCAAATGAAGGAGAAAAGGTGCCGGCCGCATCTGCCTCGTTGGCAACCGCTGCCTCATCTTCCAACTCAGGCTGGTCGACGCTCGGACAGCGGATGTCCTCGTCGGTAACCGGTGCCTCGTTTTCCAGCTCGAGCTGGACGACGTTCAGGCGACGGTTGAACGAGGCAGGTGCGATGGTCACCCGTCCACGGCGTCCGGCGGCGGCGCGCTTCGGTGGCAGAGTGGTCTTGCTTCCGGGTGCGCGCCACGTCTTGATAGGTGGGCGTCGCAGCCGGCGTTGCGCCGCTCAGGTCCTCGCCATGTTGGTGAAGGTCGTTTCACCAACCGGGGCGCGCGCGACGACCTGGAGGTCGACGAGGTTCTTTGAACCTTTGCCGCGCCAGCCGTGGAGAACTCCCGTTTGCCTTGGCGTATGTGGCCATGCTGGTGTTAGAAGAAAACTAGCGACGTTCCTAGTCGGTCTAGGGTCGCCAGTGTTGAGAAATGGGCATGGCCACATACGTCTTTCGGCCGCGAAGGAGCGGCTTTGTATATTGTTTGTTGTACACGACCGTTTGCCGGTCATGCGTTTTATGGCAATAAAGAGCTTCCTTCATCCATTCGAGGGGCGTTACGCCTTTCTCTCCGCGAGACAAGCGATAATTCCAATGTTTAAACTGTACACGATCTTTATTATTACTAAGGAGTCGCATGAGCTGATACATGGGCAAGCACGAGGAGCTTAAGGGTAGAAACGACGTAGTTGCTGGATGTTCCAGGCGTTAGCGAAGACTTCGCCCTTCTCGTTGGCTAGCTTGTACGTGCCTGGCTTCAGGACCTCGGCGATGATGTAGGGGCCTTCTCACGGAGGGGTGAACTTGTGGCGCCCTCGAGTGTCTTGTCACAGCCTGAGGACCAGATCTCCTTGCTGAAGTCTCGGCGTCGCACCTTCCGCGCTTGGTACTGACGGAGCGTCTGTTGATATCTTGCCGAGTTCAACAGTGCAACGTCGCGCGCCTCGTCCACGCAGTCGAGGGAGTCTCGTCGAGCTTGCTGATTCGCTTCCTCTTGATACGCCCTGAGCCTCGGGGACCCGTACTCTAGATCCGTGGGCAAGATTGCCTCGGCGCCGTATACTAGAAAGAACGGGGTGAAACCCGTGGCTCTACTTGGGGTTGTCCTAAGGCTCCAGACGACCGAGGGTACTTCGCCGATCCACTTGCGGCCAAACTTGTTCAGCTTGTTGAAGATCCTCGACTTCAATCCTTGCAATATCATGCCGTTGGCCCGTTCCACCTGGCCATTTGTTTGGGGATGCGCAACGGCCGACCAATCCACGCGGATGTGGTTGCGGTCGCAGAACTCCAAGAACTTTTTGCCAGTGAATTGGGTGCCGTTGTCAGTGATTATTGAGTTCGGGACTCCAAACCTATGGATTATGTCGTCGAAGAACTGTACCGCTTGCTCAGATCGGATGTTCGTGATGGGCCGGACCTCGATCCACTTCGAGAACTTGTCGATGGCAACCAGCAGGTGAGTAAAGCCCCCGGGCGCTTTTGGCAGCGGACCCACAAGATCCAATCCCCATACGGCGAAGGGCCATGTGATGGGGATGGTTTGTAGCTCATGCGCCGGGAGGTGTGTCTTGCGGGCGTAGAACTGGCACCCTTCACAGGTACGCACGGCCTCTATCGCGTCGGCAACCGCCGTGGGCCAATAGAAACCTTGTCGAAAGGCGTTGCCCACGAGGGTTCGGGCCGCCGCGTGATGCCCGCACGTTCCTGCATGGATGTCTCGTATCAACTGCCGTCCTGCGGGAATGGGGAGGCAGTGTAGCATCACCCCAGAAGGGCTACGCTTGTACAGCTCGCCGTCGATCATGGCGAACGACTTAGCTCGTCTGGCGATGCGTCGCGTCTCGGTTCGATCCGAGGGCAGCGTGCCGTGGTCGATCCAGTCTCCGTACTGGTGTCGCCAGTCCTGTGGGGCCGGGGATCCGTCGATTTCCATTGCCTCCTGCTCCTCAGGCGGTGGTGTCCCTGGTTGGGGGGTCTCGATGCCTTGTGTCGAGGGATCCTCGTCCATTGGCTCGATACGGGCCTCCCTCGAGGGCGCTTCCGACGTCGTGTCCGGACGCGGGGGCTCGATGGAGGGTCTCGAGCAGTCGCGAGCGAAGACGTTCGGGGGGATAGTGGTTCGCCCCGACGCAATCTTAGCCAACTCGTCCGCTTCTTCATTGTACTTGCGCGCGATGTGGTTGAGTTCGAGGCCGAGGAATTTGTCTTCGAGGCGCCGCACTGCGTGGCAGTATGCTTCCATCTTCTCGTCGTGGCAGCTCGAGTTCTTCATCACTTGATCTACGACTAGCTGCGAATCCCCTCTAACATCGAGGCGTTTGATGCCCAGCTCGAGGGCGATACGGAGCCCACTGAGGAGGGCTTCGTATTCTGCCATGTTGTTGGAGGCGGGGAAATGCAGCCGTACCGCATACCGCATGTGTTCTCCATGAGGTGAGATGAAGAGAAGCCCCGCCCCCGCTCCGGTCTTCATCACAGATCCGTCGAAGTACATAGTCCAACACTCTGCCTGTATCTAGGGCGGGGGTAGTTGAACGTCTGTCCACTCGGCGACGAAATCCGCGAGAACCTGGGACTTGATGGCTTTGCACGGTGCGTACGTGAGCGTTTCGCCCATCAGTTCCACCGACCATTTGATAATCCTCCCAGACGCGTCCTGGTTGCGGACTATCTCCCCCAAGGGGAACGACAAGACCACAATCACCGGGTGCGCCTCGAAGTAGTGCCTCAGCTTTCTTCGAGCCAGCACGACCGCGTACAACAGCTTTTGGATCTGCGGGTACCGCGTCTTGGTTTCTGATAATACTTCGCTGATATAGTACACGGGTCGTTGTACCGGCAGTGCATGGCCTTCTTCTTCTCTCTCTACTACGATGACCGCGCTAACCACTAGGGTCGTCGCAGCCACGTATAGGTAGAGCGTTTCCCCAACCCTTGGTGGCGTAAGGATGGGTGAACTTGAGAGTGACGCGACGAGCTTGTCGAGGGCTTTCAAGTCTCGGATCGGGCCCATCCGTTCGAGAGCAGCAACCTTCTCGGGGTTGGGTTCAATGCCTCGCTGGGAGACTATGAAACCCAACAACATGCCTCGCGGCACTCCGAAAACGCACTTCTCCGGATTGAGCTTTACACCGGCGGCCCGGAGAGCCTCGAAAGCGGCTCGCAAATCGTCGACCAAGTTGTCTGCCTTCTTGGATTTTACGACGATGTCGTCGACATATGCTTCCACGGTGCGCCCGATCTGGTCTCCGAAGGCCCGAAGCATACATCGCTGATACGTGGCTCCCGCGTTTCGAAGCCCAAACGGCATCGTAGTGTAGCAGTATATGCCGAAGGGGGTGATGAAAGAAGTCGCGAGTTGGTCGGATTCTTTCATCTTTATTTGGTGATAACCGGAATACGCATCAAGGAAGCAGAGGAGTTCACACCCCGCGGTGGAATCTACGATTTGATCGATTCGTGGCAAAAGAAAAGGAACTTTGGGACATGCTTTATTTAAACCGGTATAGTCCACGCACATCCGCCATTTCCCATTCTTTTTCATAACTAATACAGGGTTAGCTAGCCACACGGGATGAAAAACTTCCTTGACGAATCCGGCCTCCAAGAGCTTGCGCAGCTCCTCTCCAATCGCTCGACGCTTCTGCTCGTCAAAGCGCCGAAGGCGTTGGCACACCGGCCTGGAGTTGGGCTGGATATCAAGGGAGTGCTCGGCGACCTCCCTCGGTATGCCGGGCATATCCGAGGGGCTCCACGCGAAGATGTCGGCGTTGGCGCGGAGGAAGTCGACGAGCACCACTTCCTATTTGCGATCGAGGGTGGAGCTGACCTTCAACGTCTTGCCGTCAGGGTTGCTGGGGTCGAGGGGTACGTCCTTAGTCTGCTCGGCTGGCTCGAAGCTGCCAACGTGCTTTGGCGCGGGGTTGTCAATCTCGTGAACCATCTCTTCCAGACGGGCTACACAAGCTTCATCTTCAGCGAGTGCCTCGGCGTGTTCGACGCACTCGACATCGCACTCGTAGGCGTGCTCGAACGAGGGCCCCACGGTGATGACTCCCTTCGGGCCCGGCATCTTCAGCTTGAGGTAGGTGTAGTTCGGGATGGCCATGAACTTGGCGTAGCACGGTCGCCCGAGAATGGCGTGATAGGCACCCTGAAACCCCACCACCTCGAAGGTGAGGACTTCCTTGCGGAAGTTGTCCGGCGTCCCGAAGTAGACCGGCAGGTCGATCTGCCCGAGGGGCTGAACCCGCTTCCCTGGAGCGACGCCGTGAAACGGCGCCTTGCTTGGGCGCAGCTGGTCCCTGCCGATCCCAGGAGCTCCAGGGTGGGAGCATACATGATGTTGAGGCTGCTGCCTCCGTCCATGAGCACCTTGGAGAAGCGTGTGTTGCCGATGACGGGGTCGACGACGAGCGGGTATTGCCCCGGATTCGGAATGAAATCGGGGTGATCCTCTCTGCTGAAGGAGATGGTCTCCTCCGACCAGTCGAGGTACTTTGGGGCCGCCCGGTGCACCGCCAGGACCTCTCGACGTTCGCGCTTGCGCTGCCGAGACGTCATGTTGGTCGTGGGCCCCCCGAAGATGAAGAACACATTCTCCACCTGGGGGAATCCACCCTTGTCCTTGCCGTCGGCGTCTCCCTTCTCGTTGTCGTTCTTCGCGGCCACGCGGTTGTAGTATTTCTTCAGCATCTCACACTGCTCGAGGGTGTGAGTGACCGGGCCCCTGTGGTATGGGCACGGTTTCTTGAGCATGTCGTCGAAGACCCCCGGGCCTCGAAGCTGACCTCCTGGGCCCTTGCGGGCGGGGTCCGCCGCGAGGGCTTCGTCGGAGTCGTCGTCTGGCTCTGGTACTCGTGGCGCCTGCTGCGCCTTCTTCCCTTTCTTCCCCTGCTTCATCTTTTTGGCGGGGGCCTTAGGCTTGTTTCCCTCCATGGGCGCTCCTTCCACGTGCTTCCCCTTCTTGTCGACGAAGTTGGCGCCCTCTGCCTCTTCGCCGGAGGCGTAGCGCGTGGCGAAGTCGAACAACCCACTAACGGTAGTGGGGGGCTTTCGCCCAAGTTTGCGCACTAAGCCTCGATTCGTCGTGCCCAGGAGGAAGGCATGAAGCACCTCCGAGTCCCCGACGTTCGGAAGGTCCGTGCAACATTTGGAGAAGCGACGAACGTAATCTCGCAGGGACTCGCCGGGCTTCTGGCAACATTGCCGAAGGTCCCAGGGGTTCCCCGGGCGTACGTACGTACCCTGGAAATTGCCCACGAAGGTGTTCACAAGATCGTTCCAGTCATGGATCTGGTTCGGGGGCAGCTGCTCCAGCCATGCTCGCGCTGAGTCCGCGAGATGGAGGGGCAGGTTGCGGATGATGACTTCATCGCTGGACGCACCACCCAGCGTGCATGCCAGGCGATAATCGTTGAGCCAAACTCGAGGGTCGGTCTCTCCGGAGTATTTGACGATGGTGGTTGGTTGCCGGAATAGTGGAGGTATCGGTGCCGTCCGGATCTCGCGGCTGAACACCCGAGTACCAGGAGGTTCCGGCGATGGGCTCTTGTCTTCACGGCTGTCGTAGCGGCCTCCACGTCGAGTGTGGTACCCATGGCCGGTGGTGGCGTCGAGCTTCCTTTTATTGAGGATGTGACGGGCATCATCTTTGCCGGCGCGTGTGTCCAGCATGCGTTCCTTCACAGGAGCCTTCATCCGGCTCTTGAGAGGAGTACGCACTGACTCCGCCCGGTCTTGCGCTCCGCCCACGACTCCCGTGCTGCCGGAGCATCTCATACGCGACGCGGAGCTCTCGGCCTGCTGTACCGCGGCCTGTTCGATCAGGGCTTGCGCCTCGCGGCGCAGGTTGCGGCCCTGCGGCGTTGATGGCTCCGGCATCGCTCGTATCAGCGTAGCCACGGCGATTAACTTCTGGCTGGTCCTCGCCAGGGCCAGGGGGTCATCCCCGTGGTCGTCGGCCATGATTCGCGCCTGCGCGGTGCGTGCCACCTCCTGCGCGAAGTTGCTGGGCCCCGGTCGCCCCGTTTCGAGGGCTGCGCGCAGCCGTCGAACCTGGCGTCGCTCGTCTTCGAGGCTGGCCTCGAGTTCTCGCACCTGGATCAGCTGGGCCTGAACCAGCGCGGCGTCTCCGGTCGCGGGAGGTGCCGCCTGCCGGGGTGCCGCGCTTCCCACGGGGTCTCGTGGCGTGACGGGGCCGTTGTCCTCCGTGTCCGGCTCGAATACTGCCGCGACAAAGCACTCCCGCGCAGGGTCATGGTCCCCCGTGCTCGAGTCATCAGAGTAGTCGAAGCAGTAGTCCGCCGCGGCCTGGAACGCCACGAAAGCTTCGTAGTCACGAAGTTCGAGGTAGTCCCACTCCGGGTCCTCCTGCGAGGCCTCGTCGGCGCTCGTGCTGAGGTATGAGTCGCCCGGCGAGGTCGCGATAAGGTTCCGGATCGAGAGCAGGTGATGTCCAGTGAGATCGTCGTAGGCGTCCATCGCCGTGCTGATGGATGACGAGTACGCCATGCCCGCTCCACGCATCCCATACGGGAAACGTGACGGCTCGGCCTCGCTCTCCTTGTTCGGGCGTGTGGTCGGAGGCGCGGGTGTTGGCGTGGCCTTCGTCCCCTCGGCAATGGTGCTTTCGCTGAGGTCGACGTCGTCTAGGCGGCGCGCGCAGCCCGGCGCCGCGCCATGCGTGCTCGTCGCGAGCGTTGCCCTGAGCGCCTCTTGCGCCTGGGCATTGGTGGCGGCGGTGGGCTTGTCGCGGCGGTCGCGGCAGTGGTGGCCGCATCCCTTGGGAGGAGCCGCATGAGATAACCGTTGCCGGTTGCCTCAAACCCCAGGCTCCCGAACCAGATGGTGAATCCGGCCGGGAGCGGGTCGGATGAACCGTAGGAGCAGCGGTCAACGAGGCGCTCTGTACGGATCACCATCGAGAGAACTGGTGGGTCAAGAAGTTGATCACAGCGCGATTCCCCTACCTGGCGCGCCACTGTCGGTGCTGGAACCGCGCGGGGGTCCAACACCTGCAGAAAAGTGCGCTGTGTCCCGTCTCTCGATGGTCGATGCAAGGGCAATGCGGTGACACGAGGTTTATCCTGGTTCCGATCTTCCGATCGTACGTCCAGCAGGGTGTGCTTGCGCACTTGTATTGCCTCGCACCGGGGGGTGCTCGTAGTAGGGGGGCTACAAGCTTGGCGGGAGAGGAGGATGAGCCTCCAGGTCCCTTAGAACGAGTGAGAGTTGTGTTGTTTGGTGAACTGAGTGGTGAGTGTGTGAACGAGTGTCTCTGATGGCCTCTCCCGTTCTATGGGGCTGCCTCCTCCTTTTATAGTTCAAAGAGGGGCAGTTACAAACAGTAGAAGTACAGTACTTGGTATAGTGACGGCGTACGACGAGGCGTGACCGCAGGCGTGACTCTTGTCTTGGCTCGTGTTGTCGGACTATGCGACTTCCCGGCGTATGGTGCTCTGGCGCATGGCGTGACGTCCCCTGTTCATGACGCACGCTTCCTGTGCTCCTGATTTTATGGGCTGGCGTGGGTCGTCATCATCGAGTACATCGGGCTGTGGACCCGTTCGAGGGCTCCTCATGTCCGTTCGAGGGGTCCCCGTACCGGAGTTGGTAGAACAGGGGAGCGTGACAGTACAGGGCTGTCACATTGCTCAGGCTCATGACGCCACACAGGTCTATCACGCCGCACAGTGTAGAGGATGACCGCACGGCGTCAAGGATGACCGCACGGTGTCGGAAATGACCGCACGGTGTCAGGGGTTGGCGGAGATGACCGGGGATGGGCTAATGATCCGTCGCTTGACTTCCTCGCCCAAGGCCGTGCAGAGCCATTAAATGCTCTTGTCCATGGGGCAGGTGAGCCGTCAGCGGGCCCCATGAGCGAGGGGTCTCGAGCGAGGCGGAGATAGGCATCGAGAGCGGCCTCCGGGCTTCGAGCGAGGGGCCTCGAGCGAGGCGGAGATAGGCATCGAGAGCGGCCTCCGGGCTTCGAGCGAGGGGCCTCGAGCAAGGCGGAGTTCCGCTTCGCTCGAGGGGTACTGGGCACCCTCGAGCTTGACAGCGGATCAAGACCTCTGCGCTTATTTTTCGCTGGGTTAATTGGTTCCAGCAGTTTAGTTGGTGATTTATCGTCGTCTTAGGGCCTCTCCCAGGATTGGCACCGACACCTGTCTAAACCCCTGTCGTCCAACCGACCGTCCGTAAACCCATAGGTTTCAGTGAAACCCTAGCCATCATGCTGGCCAAAGACGGATAAGGATTCTCTAGAAATCTATATCGGCTATTCGGGGTTTATTCCTTAGAAATCTATGTAAATTCCGATATACCGATAATTACCGTTCCAGCCATCTTCCGGAGAATTAATTAATAATTCTCTTCCACATTCCCATCCTTTAATCCACTGGTTATTTTATATAATTAATGGATTACTAATCCAACCCCAGCCGTTAGAAGAACCCTTTGAATCCCCGCCTTGTTTCTGTTCCTTTTCCTTTTACGATTTGATTGATGTATTGTTATCCTGATTGTTTTTTTATGTGTTTTTATCGATAGCATGACCGGGCCCCGACGAGACACCATGGCTCCAGAAGGCCCGAAGCCCAGCCCGGTCAACATATGATACACGCCTGCGTAAGGAATGACTAAGGATCGACAATGAAGGCATGTCTCACCAATAATATCACCCTAATCATTAAAGTTTACCATTCCTGCGGCTTAAGCTATGAGGAGGCATCACGTAGGTGAATGCCTGGCCCTGCTATAGTTATAGGATGCTGATTGGGAGTGGAAGGAAGATCCCAAGGAAGGGGATTCTGTCCTAAGAGCCACTCTGATCTCAGCTAAGGACCGGTTCATGGGAGAGTCTTTCCAATCCCCTGTACAACCACGGATGCCAAAAAGGTATGGCCTTCGGGAATACCTATTTATGTGAGGCCTTGACTCACACCCCACTAGTCAGCACTAGTAACATGTCCCAAGGGGCCACGGTGGGCAACGGGTATGCTGGAGACAGCCCCAGACAGAGGGCTGGGACTGGTCGGCACGGGTCGCATGTGACAGGGCTGGTAGGGCCCAAGGGCGATGCAGAGGCATGCCCTTTATATACAAGGTGCACCTATTCCCCGGGAAGGTCCTTTTGTGGACAGACATGCGATCCCTGTTTAGGCCCCAGCAGCACCCGTGGACAGAGCTAGTGATTGGCTGTCTAGAGATAGACGCCAGTGGACACGAGTCTCGTAGGTCGACGCCCGCCTTTCGCGGAGGTGGGAACGGACCGAATGCGTGGTAGATAAGTACAACCTCTGCAGAGTTAAAATCTATCTGGATAGCCGCAGCTCTCGGCATAGAGCCGATTTGGTCAAAGCCCCCACTGATTAGATTTACTTTATTGCATGAGAAACCCGGACAGCAGGAGCGCCGATGACTGGGTTCTGGGCTTAATACCGGGACTGGCAGGGAGGAAATGCCCCTCCAGGCCCAACCTTCACATTTATTTAATTTAATATATTATATTATTGATTTTGTGGGATTTGCTGGGTATTCAATTCTGAATACTCACTATTACTTTCATTGTCACACAGGTTTAAGTCTCCAGGGCGATGAGGTGCTACAGCCCATTCCGGTGGAGGAATGAAGTGCCTACCTGCTCTCCGCTAGCTAAAACAAACGGTGTTAAATCTGTTTAAAATTATATGTTATTTACCTCTTCTGATACTAATCTGTGATAAGATCTGTATCAGCGGCCGATCCAGGACCTGATACAGGTAATCAAGGGACGTCCCGGTAAGGGGTCCCGACATTGGACATGGCCGCCACCGCCTTCCGTCATGGCGCCGCCCCTCTCCGGGAATCACCCACCGCCGGAGACCCCTAGCTACATTCAGACGGCCTTCCTCGCCGTGGCCTCGCTGGCAACCGCCGTCGTACCTGCCGGCGGCGGCCGGCGACCTCTGATTGGCCGTTGCTGTGGGTCCATGGGCCCACGCGTGTGAGTTGGCTAGGAAGGGAGTGAGTATGAAAAATGTGATTCGAGTATGGAGAGCGAAGATTTGGAGAGGCTGTTGGGTTCTTCATCATTTTTTAAGCTTTCTATTTCTTTAGCTAGCCTTTAAATCTTTAAATTTAGCTAGAATTATTGCTAGTCTCTTGGAGATGCTCTAAAGCTGCGCTAAACACCGTAGCGGCTATCGCCATTTAGCTGCGCTATTCAGTATATCGCTGGGAAAAATAGTTCTGAAGGGATGGCAAAGCCAGACGACGACACCGCTGTTCTGGGCGCGGGCAGGTCGGTGTGTGTGGCACGCTCTCCTACTTGGTGGCTTAAATTTGCAGGAGATGGCCTTGTTCAACGGCTGCACGAGGCAGAGCTACACGAGACGGTCAACTCTTAGTACATGTTCATCCAATGGAGGTGCAGTTGCCGGCCCGCCGGCAGCATCGATGATCGAGAAAGCACAGCCCTTAATATGCTGATGGCGGAGAGGTATATTGAGCCACGCATCCACGATGGTAGCTAGTCAAAGGATCATGACTAGCAGGCATGAAATTGGCCAAGCACCAGAAGCTAGCATAATTGTTTTCCTTTTTTTTTCAACGTTCACTGCTTGGGCCTTCTAATTTTGTCCTTTTTATTGTTTTTTAATCAATTATCTAAATGGTTTAGCTTTCGCTATAGCCCGATATAGCTGCGTGCAGCTTTTTACAGATGGATCCTATAGCTCGCTATTCAAAACCATGTGCAGAAGCAATGAATACCGCTTGCGAGTAGCAAAGTGGAGAGTATACTGCAGGAAGTGAGGGCCGTACGGCATGTGACAAAGTGAATGCGAGGTAACCATCTCATTTAGGGCATCTGCCGCATGAATTCAGTTTTCTGCATCTATAAAGTTGTTCATATCACTTGTAGTAGTAGATACTCCTGTCACTTTTGTTATAAAATACTTATAAAATATTACAGAAGTATACTTATACTTTCGACACTATATGAACATTTTGTAAAGGTTCACAAAACGGACTTTTTTTTGTGTTTGTGTAAGTCAATTATGAGCCTTTGATTGGGATAGCCACATTTTTTGAGAACGTGCGTAGCACGTTTTTTCATTAAGCGGAAGAGAGTTTTACAACGAAGCGACTTTGAAAGAACCCTCAAAGCGCCGAGAGAACAAGCAAAAAAGAAAACAGACAAACAAAACTTAAACAACTACCAAACGACAAGAGCGACCGTAGCTAGAAGAGCTACCACCTAACCCAAAGAGTCCTGCCAAACCTAAAGGAGACTAAACTTCTAAACTTATGAGCCTGACAGAAAAACCACACCGACAAGATTGCCTAAGGTCCTCCAACGACAACAACAGTGGCAAAGCATCCACCGGAAACGAAGACATGGCGGCCAAGCATCCGCCCGGGAGCAACAGAGGTGGCCAAGCATCCACCAAACGAAGTCAAAGAAGCCGCCATCGGACGACGACCAAAGGTAGCAAGGTAGCAGCATCCACAGTGGCAAAGCATCCACTGGATAAGAAGCAACACAAGTGGCAAAGTATCCACTGAGCGATGGCAAAGCAGCCGGGGCAAAGCGAAGGGCGGCAACGCATCCGCCTACTGACGACGACCTAGGCAACCCTGGCGAAGTAGATGAGACAAGGAGCAGACAGGCGCAGAACAGACCGACGACCAATGGTAGAACCCGACCAAAACCTGCAGGAGAGAAATACACCAGAGATACACGCACATCACCGACCGACTAACAGTCCGAACCGAGGAGGTAGGGCGAGAGGGCAATGCAGAACGATGCCTTCACAAAGGGAGCGACGTCAACGCCGCCATCGTCCGACTGCCCAAGGCGGAACAGTCCAAGTCTTCACCTGGCGAGACCGGATGGGTTTGGAGGCTATCACAACGCCTCCAGCGAGGTAACTACGTCAAATGACGCAGCCGTTGTTGGCACCGGCATCGGCCATGGCTTTCGCCAAAGCCTCCAAAGCCAACTCACGCGGCGGACCGCCAAGGTTTGGATGCCAATCAGATCGATGGAATATTAGCGGGTAACCCCTAGTGATGGTGAAAACGAAACACATCTGCAGGAAACGAGACCGGCGACCTTGAACACTGGCCGTAACCCCATCTCTCTTCTCGCAAGATCCTTATTATAGGTCCTTATTTTAACCTTGACCACAACCCGTAACCCCATCTCTCTTCTCGCAAGATCCCAATTCCAGCAAAGATATATAACTGTCGTCATTAGGGCAGCCGAATACATGAGGCCCCATATATAGTGTTGCTCATTCCTCCCGGCCTCCTTTTCAACGTTAACAAGTCAAACAGTCCGTTCTTTTTTGGATTAGAAGAGCTCCCGCCCACTCCCTTTTTAGAAAAGGAGCTCCCACTCCCTACGCTCTTTCTTTGTCTTTGGTGTTGGCTTTAGCCGTCAAATCTGCTACCTCACTAACCATGGCGATATGTGACACCTCTTCCGTGTTTTCTTTACTGCCCACCAGCAGCCCTGTTGATTGGCTCGTTGATATCTCGGCCAATCGCCAACCATCATTGTTTTGTGGCCTCCATTGAAACCTAAAATCTCTAATCCCAAACCCTAAATCCCCTAACCTCGCTCAATCCTAATTCTTTCGAAAACTTTGGTGATTTATTGATTTGCAAGATGCATGGTCAAGATTCCACACTGCAGGGGTCAAATCAAGGGTCGTCACCGCCTTACATCATGGAGCAAATATCTATATGGAGTTAACATGCATGCATCTTGAAATATTTTGTGGAGTAACTAAGTTAGCATCTACTCTCATTGTTTCGCAATGTTTGTCACATAGCCTAGGTGTTATATCATTTGATCATGATTGAACCGAATGATGTAAAAAAATCATTTAATAGAACAATGGTTCACCTGTGTAAAGTGATCAAGAATTGCCCATTTTCAATTGAAAAATCACTTTCATGCTATAACATTGTTGGAGGTGGGCTATACGAAGTTATAACTTCCTTTTAAATACAGTTCAGAGGCCGGGTCGATCGGACATGTTGCCCCTGGGCGCCTGCCCGGGCTCCCATGCGATGTCACAAAAGGTTAGTCATTTAAATCAACTACCTGTGGTCATGGCCATGTCTTATATATTGAAGAAGGGAAGACAAAGGCGCCTTAGGCTTTGCCCGGGCTACGTTCAATTTCAATCTATCCCTACTGGGTCCGCTACTGGGTACACTTGCACTGTCGTCACTGCCGCCATCGATCGCGCGCAGAAGCCCATCAAACCATGCATCTCAAACAGGTAGAGCAGAAGCTGCCACATGGCCTGATGAGCGATGACACCGATGCACTTACGACTCGCGACGACTAATCAAACATGGCCATTGCTCTGCAGCAGCAGTCAGCAGGCAGCATGCATATGCATGCGCGCAACGGCCAAAAGAATCCACTCCGCATTGCAGGATCCAATAGTCCCCGCATGGATGCAGTGGATGGATAGGTGGACAGGCAGACCACGGTGTCAGGCACTGACGCTGGTGGATGAACTCCATATTAATACCCTCTGGCGACGAGTTCCCCTGGACCCGCTTAGCTATCTGCCGCCGATCTGCGCTGCGCCCCGGCCATTTCATTTCGTACGCGACTTCATTCCCCGATCGCCATCTCCGCGCCGGCCTGGATCTATCCATGCCATGATGGGGTTGGGTTGGGACTTGGCCACTTCGGGAGGAGGTCGATCGCCATGCGTCCGTCTCCTGCCCTGGCCTGCCATGCATGCATGCATTTCCGTTGCAGCTGCTGCGGCACGCAGGGCAGGCAGCAGGGACACCGCGCTGCGCGCACAAACTTAAACTTCAAGGGCGCCCCCACACCTTTCACTCATTCATTTCCCCCCTGCTCGCCCTGCTTGCTCGCTTGCTATTAGGCGCTAGTGGGCCGGTGTCCTGTTCTGTCCCCAGCGCTAGCTGCCTGGCCTCGCCTGCCTCTGCATCCATCCATCCGTCGTCCTCCTCCCAAATCACTGGACCACCTGACCTGCAATGCCTCTCCTCTCTCTTTTTCAGCTCTCAGAGACTTGCAGTGGTGACCATAGGGCATTGCAGAGATTTGCAGCGCGTCAAGGCGTGAAGCATGCATGCAAATTACTGGGCGCTGGGTCACTGATCGCTCGGCCAGCGCCTCAAAAGGAAAGGGCCGGCCGGGGCGGGGCGTGAAATCATGAAACTGGGGGCCGGCCGGCCGGGACAACCACTACCGGCTGGATCTGACTGCAGTGCATGCAAAGTATGCATGCCCACATGCGCCGCAGCTCTTCTACTAGCCGGTGTGTCTCCATGTATCAGGAGCAGGATGATGGTGACTTGGGGAGGGAAATGTTACTCGTAAGAGAAATGTCCCAGAAATGGGTGGGAACAAGAACAACGACGGCCGGCCGGCCACCAGCTCCCAACAAACATGTCTAACTTGTTTTGGATCGGATTGCAACCGTATCTATCCTGCAGGGAAAAGCTTTGTGTGCATGCATGCATGCACGCATGCCCAGCTCCGGGCAGCTGATGGGTATCTTGGAGGCAAAAGCATTTCCGACCGTTTACTGCAGGTGAATCCATGTCCAATCGATGGTTTCCCTACATTTACAGCAGGTGTACATACATGTGTCCTCCCTTTTGCGTTACTCCTCTGCGGCTGGCTAGGGGGACCTCTGATGAGTTGTCCCAAAGGAAACCAGCCTATCATGCTGCTCTGATGACGACCACCAATGAGAGTTGTGTCACTTGATGTGTCTTTCTCACTCCATACTAGCTAGCTGATGGAACACTACACTATCCATCTAGCAATCCTAGACACTGCAAATCTTCGCATAAAAAGGTGAGAGTGCTTATTAGGGACTTGATTCCATGAATACCGAGGAGGATAGCTATCAGGGGAGACTGGAGAGTGCGACACAGACAGCCTCCTGAAAGCTAGGCATCAAGATATGGTAAGATACTACTGATCTCTCTGTAACATGTACTTATTACGATGCATGCATGTAAAGCTCTGCAAGTGTGACGTCAGAGAGATCGATGCATCGCTTCTGGGTATTATGTTGCAGTGAGCCAGTGATGCAGCCTGAATGTCCCAGCAGTGAAAAAGATAAACAGGGCCAAGATTGCTGCAGAGCACTCTTGGTCATCGTCTCTCTCGACATGTATATAATATATGTAATCAAAAGAAAAGATGGATCAGCTCCTTGTTGGGAAGGAAACGCCAAATCACAATGCAGTGCGTGGGAATCATCACCTTCTTGGCAAGAACGCGAGAGAAGTTGCAAAAATGAGCAGCCCCTAGCCACCAGCTAGCTGCTGAAAAAAGTGTGTGCTGAATTACTGATGCATGGAAGAATAAGATCGAGTTTATGTGAACTTGATAAATGATGATCAACTCTTTAACCCTCTTAATATATATGCTGATTCAAGTTGGCAGGTATCAGTGGGTGCTAGCTGACTGTACAGAGCATTGCGGCCAGGAGACCATAAAGCTACAGTGGCACTATTGTGATCTGATGCATGCATGCACATGGTACACTAGACCTATATAGGTTGAGCCCCATATGCGTACCTTGCACTTCATATAACATATATTTGTCTACAAGGAAAACCGACAAAGCCCAAGGAAAAATATAGTAGGGCACAAAGACTCACAGTAGGCAGAAACTGTACCTAGGATAGGGAAGTGCAATTTATTATTATTATTATGTTTTCATTTTTACTTCTTGTTGTATTTCTATATAGATAGAATTTAGGAAATAGTCAATTTTAATTTAGGCCCCAAGGCGCTTCTCCCGGCTCCGGTTTCACTGTTGATTTAGCATTAATGTTGCGACATTGTAGCAGGGAGCTAGTTCATAACTTGAGGAGAAGATTAGAGCCACGGCTCCCAGCTTCTCCTCTACTAACAAGCAGCCAATTTTTGAGAAGCCCTCCCGATCACAACCGTACTTATTAGGACAAGAGGAGGGATATATGTGTGTACTCCGTATATATGTATTGATTAACTATTACAGTTATAGCGTGCTGAAACGGCAATGGGATATGATCCAGATTGTTTTCACTTTTCCGCGACAACGATTTCTTCCAAATTTGTGTCTTTTATTGAGCTGAGAGGATCGATAAAAGTTTAGAGAGTGGTCCTGCAAGTTGGTGCTCAAAAGAAGGATGGTCCCAAGACTAAACTAGCCTCCTAGATTTTGATGTCGAAAGATTTGTAAAGGTCGTGTATTTTGGTCCAATATGGAATGAGCACATTATGTAAACAATTCAACATAGCCCAGAGTTTCGTCTTATCATGATTCACACAAAAATATTAACATGTCAATAATCAAGCCTCTTTGTAAAAATCCTTTGAAAATAAGTATTGGCTTCAATAAAATTTTATATGCGGAAGCTTAGTTAACCAAACCTTCAAGATTACACAAATTTCAGTGCAGATAATTAGTTTTTCGGAAATAGAAACTCTTAAGTTGAAAAAAATACACCCCTATAAACTCAAGTTAGGCTACAGCTAGCTAGTCATTTTGTTAAACATTTAAAGTGCATGTATCTTGATAAATTCTTACTATGTATACTCCGATAACAAACATAAGTAGTTTTTGGGTTTGTCCAAGATCACACTTTTGCTTTGACCATAAATAGCAAAAAAGTTACAAGTAGTTTTGAACATAAGGTTGGTGTTACTAGATTTGTATGAAAAATAGTTTCATAATTTTTTCAATTTAAAATGATAAATTTATCTGAATTGGTAGTCAAGCTTTTACTACCTCGTATGTAGATCAAACGGATCGGATGTCTATATATATTTGTGACTAGAGGGAGTATAATATATAGTAAACTATATACATTTATCTTAAGGCTTAAGCTTTAGTTTTGCCACATGTAAAAGCTAGATATGAAGCATATTTTATGTCATGTACACTGCAAAATTCCTTGTGTACTGATTAGCTAGTCCCCACATATATACGTACATACGTACTACACATATACATGCATATACGACATACGTACACTCCTCTCTCTGTCCCCATGCTTCTATCTACTTGTACATGGCTTTTATGCCTTGGAGCTTACTAGCTTGTTATCAGCTCGGCTGCAGGGTCCAGGTCATCATCAGCCGCTAACACCACTACGGCGACGGAGAGTGAAGGGAGACGGGGAGCAGCAACAGCGCATGGTGGTGGTGGTGGTAAAAGGACGGGGGGATTGGACAGCGACGCTGATCATTTATGCCGCCGTGTACATACCCACCACAAGCAGCTAGTTTCGCAGGTCGGCTTCCACATCTTTCTCATTCATCTCACCTCTCCCACCACACTGCTAGCTGCTGCAGCTCTCAAGCAAGCTCTAGCTGCTAGCTAGGGTTTATTTACGCCGATCGGGGCCTGTGCGCTGGCGGCCAGAGGCGGGCAATCGAGCTCGGCGGCGGCGAGATCTACTTGCTTGTGGTCGCCGGCACAGAGGAAATTTCAGTTGATTTGAGGGGATTGCGAGCTGCCCATTTCTTGAGATCCTGTAAGTCCTCGGTCTGGTTGCTCTTGATTTGTTAATTCCTGATGGTTTCTTCTGCGGATTTGAAGACTGCAAAAGTTTTAGGCCTTTTGTCTTGGAGTTACTAATTTTTGAAACCTTTTGATGGTCGTTTATTAGAATATCCCAGATCTAGCTGCAGATTTTTTTTCACTCTTCTTTCTTGATATATACATGTCACTTCTCTGGAATTTTTAAGAACTTTGAAATTTTTTCATTTTCCCACAGCAAAAAAAAAAGGCTCTCCCTAGAACAAGTCGCAGATGATCATCGTTGTCTCTCTTTCTTCTCTTTTCTCTTCTTTTTGGAACAACCTGCGACGGCCTGGATCTGAACCTTATGATTTCAAGAAGCCATCTGAACGCGTGATTTGCTAATAAGAATGATTGCAAAAGACCCAAACCACAGTACTACTAAATTAATCATCATGTCCACAAAAATCCTTTCAGCGTTTTCCTCATCCAAAATTATGTTTCTTTTTACATAATTCCTGAAACCGGTATTTTCTGACCGTCTGGGGCTCCATCTTTCCATGCTTCTTCTCATTTCCCAGAACAAAAGAGAAACCAATACCAATCCATGTACGATGTATTCGTAGTCTATGCCTGCAAAAGCTAGCAAAGATGTTGTGGAGGCAGGCCGTTCAATCATGGAATCATCCCCTCGCACAGCGCATCATGTGTGCGTATAGTGCCGCTGCCACTGCCGCGCACCGATCTACACAGCTCGCTGGCGCTCACCTGCACTGTTTCATCCCGTTACCTCTTGCTGTTCCATGGAGCGAATAAAGCTGCATCGCTTTCCCCATTCCCCAATGGAACAGTAGCACACATTAACCGGCCGGCTCTGGTAGACCCTGCCGTGCATGCACAGTGCTCAATCATGGCGCGCGCGCCATTTATTTCATGCTAATTCGCTGCTCGCATACGATGCTATAATTAGCGTGCTGCTGTTTGCATTCAGATCGATCGAAACTAACCAACCAGTTGCGCGGTGGATGATACATATATGTACATCTACTACACACTGCAGGGATACTATTGTTGTTCCGGTCTCCGGTGGTGCGACGACGACGATGAGTACGAGCGCCGCCGTCGCGCCGAGATGATAAGCGGCGGCAGCAACCAGCAGCAGGCGGCGGACGAGGAGCAGGAGCTCGAGCTAGCCCGGAAGAACGCCGCCGTGGCGGCGTCGCGGCAATGGTCGGCACAGACGGAGTCGCGGATCGTGCGCGTCTCCCGCGTGTTCGGTGGCAAGGACCGGCACAGCAAGGTGAAGACGGTGAAGGGCCTCCGCGACCGGCGTGTGCGCCTCTCCGTGCCCACGGCCATCCAGCTCTACGACCTGCAGGACCGCCTCGGCCTTAACCAGCCAAGCAAGGTCGTCGACTGGCTCCTCAACGCCGCGCGCCACGAGATCGACAAGCTCCCGCCGCTCCAGTTCCCGCCGCATGCGCAGGACCACCATCTCATGGTGGCCGCCGGCCACCACCTCGCGGGGCCACACATGCCGCTGGTGCAGCACGAGGAGAAGTTCGCCGCCGCCGGCCACCACCACCACATCGCCGCCGCGCTCGCCAGCGACGGCGCCAAGGCCGGCGGCGACGTCGACATGGACGGCAGCGGCGGCGGAGCCAACCACATGGCGGGAAGGTCGTTATTCCCCGCCGGCGGATACCACCGGTTCATGGGGCTCAACAGCGCGTTCGGCATGGTCAGTAGCGCGATGGCGCCGTACAGCGGCTACACCGCCGGAGAGCCATGGAATAACGGCAGCGGCTTGCACGACGGCGGCGGCGGCGCCGGCTCGCCGCAGGTGGGAGCAGCCGCGGCGGCGGCAGCGGCTCACCACACGGCGTTCCCGTCGTTGCTATCCTTGGCGCCAGGGCCGCATCAGCTGGTGTTCTACTCCTCGGAAGCTGACCAGCAGTTCCAGCAGGTGGATAACCTTGGCTCGCAAGGCCTGTCCTTGAGCTCCGCAAGGGCTTACCATGATCAGGCTAGCTAGACTACTACTATACCGGAAGCAAACGTACTCTTCGAACGAGAGTAATTAAGGTAGGAATAATGCTCTCTGATCCCAAAGTCCCCAAGTACAACCTAGCTGGTACAAGTGTGGCATTGGTTTCTTAGCGCCTTTTAAGGGAGAAATTAATTAAGCTTGTGATGATTTCATATAATTAGTAGTAGTATGATGCTAGACCTGAAACAGAATAAAATCTGCGGGGCTTGCAGCGGGTACATGTGTGTGCAATACGAATTTGTTACTTCTTTCAAATACACAAAGGAGTAATATTAGATGTGTGCTGGCTTGTACAATAACAATATGGAATTTTTTATATTATGATTTTTATTAATTCGTATTTTCCTTTTGGTTTCATGCATGTTCAGGGATTATATGGGCGTGTCATACTTCAGAGTTTGTTCTATATATATGTATATGCATAGATTTAGGGTTTAAGGACATGTTTGGGTAAGGAGAAGTGTACATTCATAATGGACCTTAAAAGGTCACAACTGTAAATTTGAGGTATACATTCTAAATCTACTAGTGAATGTGATATATGTGAAGAAAATAGTGGAAAATATATAAGTTGTGAACAATAAAATGTATTTTCATATGAACTTTTTTTCATGGCTCATTTTATAAGTATACCTTAAGCGGGAATACTGGAGGGTAGATGTGATAGATTTTACTGTCCCCATTCTTCATTAAAAAAAATATTGCACCTTCCATCATATATTTTGGGTTCTCTCTTTGTTTCTTGAGTGGACCTAATCATATATGCAAATATGCTCCAAATAAGTGTCAGATGTTCCAGCTCTTGAGAGTACCAGTATTATGGAAGATTTTCCTTTTGAAGCAGATCGATATATGGTGGGGAGTTTTCTCTAAATTAAAACATTGATGGACGGTGGTCTTCCCATCCATGGCGTAAAAATCATTTAAATAATATAGAACCAGTGACTTATATTTCATATTTATTCACATGATTGATCAAGAAGGGAGTTACCCCATGAAATGGAATCACATCTGACACGGAATGATGGTGAACACTAGCACATTATGTGATATTAATAAACATCTCTCATAAGAGCACCTAGATAATTCCATATTGGTTTATAGGAAAGTATGGTAGCAATTAAAATGTTTGCACTTAACCAGGATATAGTAAAATTGTGATATTAAATACTACATATAGCAACTCAGCCAATTTATTAACCTAATAAGGGGTTAAAATAAAGAAGGGCAGTGAATGTATGCATCACATAATATACTTGATTTATTCATAATATTGCATTTATTCATTTTACTATATATGCAGGTCACAGTTCATGGAAGTTTTTGGTATTATTTTATCTCCACACATGAGTAACTGAAATTTTAGAGAATAAGGCCTTCCATTGTGCGTAGAGATCACTAGAAAGGGACAAGAGAACCATTTTTGTTAGACACATGATGTATGGAGTTTAGTTTCTTTATTATTAATTAGGAAACAAAATTATAGATACACCGCCCCCATTCGAATCTTAAAAACTTCACACGAATTGCAGAAAAATTGGGAGAGGAAATTACGTTCAGGCCTGATTCATTACGTCCCCCAAAATGGTAAACACAGACGATGGCACGAAATTAGTACTCCCTCCGTTCGAGATTATATGACGTTTCCACCAGCTGAACAAAGCTAATTGCAAGCCATTTTAGTTGTTTTAAACGTCAAATAATCAAAGACAGAGGTAGTACTAGCTGGATATTCAATGTAAACGTACTAGTAGATCTGAAGTTTGAACCGCATACGCAGATACCCTCTGTCTTATATCATCATCCTGCGTCAGCCCACCAGCACTGGCACCGCCAAATAAAACAAGAGGAATGCGACATGATGGCTCATTTGTTGGCGCAGACCCACCAACTAATGCACGACTAGCTACCTAGCTAGCAGCTAGCATGGCTCTAGCTCGACAGCATGCGTTCATGCCCTTTTGCGAAATGCACGGTACATACTCCTACTTCCCACATGAGACCGATAGACCTGTGTGTGATTTAAGCCATGCCCGTACGGACGGCCTAATCAACCAACGTTCATTTAATCCTGAATGAACTCGATCAAATCGTATCATCAACAGCACAATCAGTGCTCAGATCAGGTACTGTGTGCGGCGTGCCATCCTGTCTGTTTTGACCAGGAGGAAAGAAGGGAAAGGCTAACGAGAGTCACTATCTCTCGTCTTTTTCCATCACCTTTGCTAAAGCCGAACCTACTAAATCTCAAAGCTAGCGGCCTTTCTTTTTCTGCACTGGCACACTGGCAAATCGATCTGGCATATCTATACCCATGCTCTGAGAGTGATCCCTCGGCTCATGCATCCATGATTTCACACTACTACCAGAGAGCAAAAGATGCCACTGCATGCTAGATGCTGGGTCGATATGGTGGAGCGTGGAAAACATTTCCTGCAAAGAGAGGCTAAGAAACCTTCCAAACATTTGCCCCCTGTCTCCATGGACAAGACAGTCAGGCATTCACATCTGATCTGCAAAGACAAAGCACATACGCATGGAGCCACACGGCCGGCCGCCGGAGAGAGAGAAAGAGAGAGACTGCTCTGGACCATTGCCATGGCCACGGGGTACAGGAGATCCGAGGCCCGAGGGTGTGTGGGTGAGGCGAGCGAGAGGACGTGGGGTTCATGAGTAGTAAAAGACCAGCTCGGGCCGGGGGGCTCTGGTGGTGGGGCTGGGCTGGCGGGAAGGGCCCTTTGGCCTTTGGTAAGTAAAGCGACCCGGCATGCAGCACGCATACATAGCCCCCGTAGCTAGCTAGCTAGGGTTTTGCATGCATGCAGCGGATCGATCCATCATCTGTACCGTCCATATCTTTGGCCATGGACCAATATATACCCTCATTCACATTAGTGAATGGTCCCCTGCAGAGCGAGAGACAGAGACATAGATGCTGATCGATGTGCTGCTTGCTGGATGCTGCTGTGTGCATACCCCCAATTAAGCCATAGAGATGATCCACACATCACAATCATTCCATCTCTTGTTTTTGCTTAAGTTAACTTGGAGTAGCGGCTAGCTGCTATAGCAAGTAGCAGCAAGTTGCCGATCTCATTAGGCCCTGGCTATACCTCTTGCTCGTGCTCCAAAAGGTTGGGCCTAACTGCCTAAGCTCATGCATGAGATCACTTTGATCAAGCAGCAGAGAGTAGCCAGCAGCTAGCTGCTGGCTCGATGATTGCGTTGCATGCTACTCCTAGATGGTTATGAGGAGCTGTATAGTATCTAGGTGAGGTTGTTTATGCCGGTACATGGACTACAGACGACGAACAGAGTGGCGTTTGGCTGTGTCTTTGGGCGGCCGCCAGTAGGTACTTGACAAAGGGAGGACCAAGTTGGGCGCACAAGCTGCATATCTCTCACTCTCTGGATTTCTTTTGGGCAGGGGATCGGTGTAGGGAAGTGGCCTACACTGCGCGCAGATGCAGGGGCTAGGTAGGTTGTGCTGTACTGCTGCTTCGTCATGCAATAGTTTTATAGCCTTGCGTCGCTGGATCATTCTTCTCTTAATTTGCTGTGCCCTTCTACTGTACATGCTGTACATATGGCAACTTCTAGGCTAGCTGTATGTGTACTGTAGGCTGTACCGCCGTAGGAAGTAGGAGCACACGATGTCAAAAAAAAAATATGCCTGTGGTATACAGTATAGATACGATGAACGTATATCTAACAGACTAACAGAGACGTAGTACCAGCGTACAACATCCTGCATCAGTGCGTGCATGCAGGTGTCGGCGCCGTTTGGTTGGCCGCTGCACTGCCTTGTGCATGCCCTTGTCCCGGTGTGTGTACGTGCACGTCGGCGGCCGGCCCATTATTCTCTCGTGATGCAATGCAAAGACAAGACCGATCCTGGTCATGGTGAGCTGACCCTCTTGCTGCGCACTGCAACGGGAGGTCCTCTGCGGAGGCAAAGATGCATGGGAACATGGCAGCCAAAACTCCAAATGGCCTGCAGCCTTACCTTGCAGGTCCAGGAGACGTTCCCGCCGGCCGCCGCCCCCTGAGTTGACTAATCCATGGTTTCCCCTTTTTTTTATCCGGAACCCCGCGGCCCCAGCCCCGTACCGCGCAGCCGTCATGGGGGCGCACCAGCGCATGTGGATCGCTGAGTGAGGCCTGATGAGTCGCGACGCGGCAAGCTTTGCCAGGCCGCTCGGCCCCTCCCTCCCAAGTTTCCGCTCTCTGGTGGCACTGCACTATCGTCACGTTCCGTGCCGATTGGTCGGTCGAGCGCGCTAGCCGGCCCGGGCGGCCGCCGGCCGGGGCAGGAGGCGGGACAGCAGCACCTCTAGGCTCTAGTAGCCACTCCGAGCCGGCCAGGGCCAGCACCACCCTCGATCGGAGAGGGGCCAGGCCCACCCTAGCATATGCTCCGACTCCGAGGAAGGCTAGAGAAGTTTCAGCAGGCGTACGGGCCGACGTGTCGCCCGGTGGGCGATGCGCGGCGGCCTGCCGTACGCACGCGGCCGCGTCATCCCGTCAGATGATTGCGACCAGACGGCCGGCTCGTGCTGCGGGAGCAGGAGCACGCAGTGCGTGTGTACGGTTCTGCCGATGAAACAGCACATGTTGCTTACTGTATGCGAGAAGGCGGCACTTTGTCCTCGCCGAATGGCGGAACCCGCGGTTCGTGGATCCCCCGAGTCGCCGCCGGGGGTCAGCCGGGGCGGAGGAATTCAGGCACACGCGGTTCATAAACTGCTGATCGAAACGCCGCGGTGTGCGCGGCGTCATGTCTCAGGCTTAGATGACAATTCAGCCGATGTTCGCAATATCCGCCACGACACTATCCAGGGCAGTAAGTAGCATGGTCTAGGAACCATCCCTCAATAATCAGCGCGTCATCGGATAGCAACAAATGCAAATTTCAACCCAAAAGGGCCAAAGGTGGGCGCAGATGGTTGCCTTTGCACTTTTGGTCCATTGATATAAAGCTAGAAGATCAGATCCAGCCTTTCGCAATTCGAGCCCACACAAGCGCAGCAACTAGGGCACCACCTAAATGAGCTGAACCTGATACATTGCTCTTCCCCTGAAAAAATGAATGAGAACAGTTAGCCCCACTTTGGAACAGAAAAGGGTGACAAACATATAATTCATGAATGTTAAATCGTCAATTGATGTATGTTTGAATATTACAGCCCAAGTTGATTGAAAGGCATACAGATTATGTAAGCTTACAGCAAATGTACCATACATACATAAGTTGATTGCATAGCAGGTCACGCTAGTGACAATCAAAGTATATAGAGTGAAAAACCAAAAAGATTGCAGCCCACGATACATAAATAGTCTTGCTGCTAAAGTGCTAATCGATATAGATCAGACTAATTTAATACCCCCCCCCCCCCCCCCCCCACCCAAAAGAAAGGGAGGCCCTCCCACGAACAAGCCCTGAGAGGATCCCATGGTGAGAGGAAAATGTTGCAAGTAACTTTGTTAACTAATAATGTAAATGTGACTTTTCACCAGTATTCAGTAACTGCACATGTTTATCTTTCCCAATACTTCAATTCTAATGTGTATACAGGTACTAATCCAAATGTATACCGATAATTTGTAGCTCTAATGGAAACTGTATAACTCACTAGTGGGACACCAAATTCCCAGGATACTGTGGAGGCTTTGTTAAAACTCAATGATGTGTACAAGCAACAGAGTGGCGCCAAAACTTTCAAGTAACTACATTACCAGGTTTCCATATAAAAAAGAATCATGGGCAATGAACACAGGCAACATAGTGACTCCCAAACATTCACTTGCTATACAAGAAAACCAACTGAAAGGTGTAGAACCATAACACATACCTTCTGGACCTTGTATAAATCAGAACCAATCAAAGCAGCCCCCTGAAATGGAAAGAAAACAAAGAAATTTTGTTCTGAGCAACTTGATGCATAGTGGATTTAGAAAAAAAAAAGAATGGAAAAAATTCTCACCACAAAAGCAGCTGGAAGTGGAATTAGGCCGTAAACATAGACTAGTCCCTTGGGATTAAGAAAAATCTGAAGGAGGATAGTTGCATTAACTGCGGCACTTGCCCCCTGAGTGAGATGGCATGAACAGAACAGAGCAAATCAAATTGGGTTAAATTGATGTATCATGTTACAAGGGCCAACTTACTCCTATGTAAATGATGAAATGCTTTGTTGCCTAAAAAAATCTATTATCCATGTAAACGTTGAAGATAATGTTGTTTTCTTTGGAGTATGAACTGAACGATGCATTGATGCTTATTCCTACTGCCTCCGATCTGCATTACTTGTTAATTTAGAGTCTGGCACAAGAATTGAGGTACAAATGGCCATCTTACCCTCAATTAATATTCTATAAAGTGTGCATGCAAGTGGCAAGAACTTATTTTAATGATGCAATGTAAAACTCGAAAAGTTAGGCCAAAGTTGCCTAGAAGTTGTGGAACAACAAGTATTTTGAAGGTTGTAAAGAAAGCTAACACAAAGGGAAAATGGGCAGACTAAAAAATTCCACTATCATATAAAGTGTAAGATAATATAGCTTAATGTATGAACTGAAATAAGACTATATTGTTGGAAAGGAAACCACATACAAGTCCAGGAGCTCTTGAAGAATCCCATCCAACATAACCCTGCAGGAGGAACATCACATATATCAAAAGAGCTCCTGAATTTTCAAATCGCTAGCAAGGAACTGACTAGTTTACAGACTTTTCACAGGCGAGTATTAGAATGGATAGGTTTAGAACCTGAACTAATCACTCAATAGGAATTTAATTCAGCATTGATTGTAAATGGACGATTTGGAACCCTATTGCTTCATGTATATATACACTATGCATTCGTACCTGTTTCCGTGGAGCTAAAAAAGCCTTCTCTAGCAAGAAGAATGCCGATCCAGAAAGTGCTCCAGCTACATACAACTTCAACAGAAAAGCAGGACCAAGCGTGGTCGCAACCTGATGCAGAAAGATAAATAAGGAAAAGGCAATTCAACATTTTTTGAAGTAAAAGGTAATAGATCATTACTACAAACAACAGAATACGAGATGGATAATTCCGTGTTGTTGGAAGGAAACTAAAGATTACGTATCCCACTGCACAGTACACGCCATATCCAATTCCACATGAGATGCTCATTATACTACATTTTTTTACTACACATCTCTTCGGATATTGATGCTGAGAGAATGTAAGACATAAATCGATGAATTTTCTTTGCTGCATATCTCAAAAAGGGAATACTAAATACAGGTGCACTGCTTCAGGAGTACAGGACCTGCAGCTGCCTGCATCTGTAAAGGTTCCTGCATTGAGCCCTAATTAACATACATAACAATGGATCTGGTGGTTTGCACACAAAAGGCCCTTCAGATATTGAAGCTAAGTTATTGTGTGTAACCACATGATACATTTGAATATTTGATGGAAGACTCTCAATTCGAACCAGTCAAACAGTTATTTTGTTTTCTTGGTTGTTAGTTTCATTAAGACAAGCATCTCCTATCCAAATTTATTCATGGAAGGCTAGTCCTATCTGCTAATACTAATAGAATAAAGGATCCAGCAAAAGTTGGAAAATGCAAGTCAACTGGGGTATCTTTGAAGCTAGCATCACTTCGGAAGGCTAAGTTACATGCCTGTGCTTCCATTCAAGAAATGTGATTCTCAATTTCCTGGAGAACCACACATGTTCTCCAGGTAACACTGCCAGTCAAATGCAATGCTATTATGCAATTTCATACGACAACATCCATCCATCATTTCCTTTGGAAATACGCGGCCTGGACTTACTTTAAAGTGATAATATAACCCAAATGAAGTATCACAGTACCATGGTCACTTAAAAATAAGTTATTGCAACTGGTCCCAAATCATGTTCTAGATAAAATACTATCAAGCATTGTTATTGTTACAGTCTACTGATAAAACAATAAGCTAATTTCGTATATTTGGAAAGAGCATTCTGCATTGCACAGTCATATACTAGATATTCAGGAACCATGTCATGTCTGACAACATTCCATCAAAAGGTGCTGCACACAAGTGATGCCAGGTGCCTTATACTAAAGAGTCTCAACATGCCTTATTCTACTCTTCTGTTTTCTTTCTTGGGTTTAAGAATGTCAAACATAGCATGTTCTAAACCTCAGGTTATGCACACCGGCTGCACATCGATTTCTCATTCACTGCATACTCTTTTCACATTGATTCCCCTTTGCAGTCTCACAGCCGAATTATATATGTATAACAGTAACATAAAGGAAGTAACTTACACTTGTCCCAAAGAAGTAGAGGCCAAACATATTGGAAAACAGGTGACCAGAGTCCGCGTGGCTGAAAGCACTCGTGAGCAAGGTGTGCAGACGTCCGCTTTTGAAATTGTCCAGCGAAATCTGCTCATTTCAACAACGATGAAGTAAAGCACTATCATAATATAAGAACAAGTCCCACGATTGATCACTCCACTTACCATGAAATGCCTCCTCATGAACCCCGGATCAGCCACACGCCAGAGCATGAAGACGGCCACATTTACGCCGATGAGCGTCAGCACCACACTGTCAGGGGAGTTCATCCAGTACGCCCTTCCGTACACAGCACAACCCCAAATCACGAAACAGCCAAAACAATTACAGAGCAAAATCACGCCCAACCCCAACTGTAACCTCACCAGGGCGCGCCGTGGAGAAAGGAGGACGACGCGAATTGCCACCCCGACCCCCGGTCCCTCCATCGCCGCTGCAGTGAGAAGAGATCGGGGAGCCGGCGCCGCGGGCGGCGTCCAACCACCGGGACGCGGCGGCCTGCGCGGATTCTGCGACGGCCGCCGCGCTCCTGGGGAGGAGGGAGGCAGCGGCGCCGCCGGAGAGGCGATTCCATAGGAGCTGAGCCGACGGGGCGGGGGCGGGGGCGGGGGGTGACGGCGCGATGGGGGAATGGAGGAGGTGGTGGTGATGGGGCAGGAGTTGGGGTCTGGGTTTTGGCACCCCGCGGAGGGCGTGCTGCGCGAGAAGGGACGGGAGCTGAAGCAGCTTCCTCCTCATGGCGAACTATCGGCTGGGTACCGCTACGCCTGCAAGGCTCTCTCTTCGGCTGCTCCGGCCGCCGTCTCCTCCGCGTCTGGGGTCTGGCGGTGGCCAATCGGTGGGGGAGGACTGGACACTGGAGGAGGTTCTGTTATGTTCCAACTCCGACTGTCCGAGATAGGGGGTTTCGAACGGAACTTTCGATCGGGGGAAATGCCGGATTCCTCCACTTGCCGTCCTTGAACCCTGCGTTCGCCGAAGAAGGCTAGAATTGGGTTCCCTTTTACCCAAAAAAATAAAAATATAAAAACGGGGGCTAGAACTGGGCCACCAGGTATGCTTCGGTTGGGCCGGTTAGGGTTGCTGCTGGGTCATGAAGAACTTGTGGGCTTCGGCCGGCTTGTTGTACTGATGTACGTGGAACATTAGGATTTTGGATCGAACGGGTGAGATAGAGCCACGTCGTGCAGCCGCGGCGGGCGTGAGGTTCCAAAGGGCCAGCAGCGCGAGGGAGAAGAGAAACCCCCCGGCGGCGCGAAGCGGCGGAGGCAGAGGGAGAGAGATCGCCGGAATTCAGCGATGTCGAAGCGGCAGGGACCCCCGAAGCACCAGAATCGCTACGCGTGGAAGCCGCACCTCAACCAGAAGATCAACGAGACCGTAAGCCCACTGCCTTCCCTCGACGTCCCCCCGTTCCCCATACTTCTCGATCGCCTAAATCTCACCGTTTGAAACCCTCGCCGCCGCAGGAGCCTGGGGGCAGGTTCCGGCCTCTGTCGGAGATCACCGGCGTCTGCCAGCGCTGCCGGGACCAAATCGACTGGAAGCGCAGGTGCGCCTCGTCGGTTCTATTTGAATCGTGTGTTATAGTTTCTCGACTGTTTGCTCCTAGGTCCGATTCGTTCCGTCTCCTTTTGCAGGTACGGCAAGTACAAGCAGATTGTTGAGCCCGCGAAGTGGTAATTCTCTTTCCCTCTGCTTGTTTACTGTTTGGCGCATATACTGGGCAGAGGTGATATTGATGGTTTTCTTCTGGTTTGGCAGCCAGAAGTGCGGGAAGCGAGCCGTCCGTCAGGCTTACCACAACGTCTGCAGAGGTGAATTTCGACTGCTCAATCTGTCATGTTACTAGGTCTGGTTGTGAAGCTGGTGATACGTTGGATTGTTGCTGATTTCTGTTTCCTCTGTTCAATGCAGATTGCTCCAAGAACCTCGGCATATGTGCTAAGTGCTGCACTCGACACAATGACCTTGTCGGAAGGTGATCCCTGCAGCTTATTCCTGTTTTCAACTTGTAGTTGTGTTGTAGTTGCATATCTGCATAATGTTTGTATTTTGATTAATTTGCTATTGTAATTTAGGGACGTGAATGAAGAGGATAGTGAACGCAAGGCGCTAGAGGAGGTTTGATTCAGTTATATTTGAAACTGGCTTGCTACCTTGAGGAATGTTAATTTGTGCTGATGACTGAGTTGTTTTTCAGGCTATCAGAGGTGCTAGGGAAAGAGAAAGACGCACCCTTCTTCGCATTGTAAGTAGTTCAACTCTTGACGCTGAATATTTTTTTGTTCCGATGTGTTTGCCTCTACTATTGTGATGCAAAAAGAAAAAAGAATTAACATTGGATTAGGGAGCCATGAATCTTGAAAAAGGGAATTCCCGTTCTTTTATCGTGATTGTTTGATGATGTCTGATGAAGCCTACCTTAGTAGAAAAAAGTTTTGTTTCCTTTATTTTTACTTGTGTCTTCTATCATGGATATCCCATACTTACAATTGTGCCTTCTGATTCTTCATCTCTATGCTATCCTGTTTTTGAAAATTCTACCAGAATTTTTGCTGTGTAACGTTTGAACATGAAAAATAAGAAACTTCATCATCTTGGTTCTAAAAAATATAAACCAGCTTTGCTCCAGAGCTACCCCTTTGAACCAGGCAGGTCATTCTGGCAACTTTCCATTCAATAAACCTTAAGATACTATTAAAGTCTGATGCAGCATTTTTAGAATTGACCTGGATGTATTCATATGGCATATACTTATCTCTTCTTGGAAAATTAATCTGGTTTTCTGATTGATCTCATCTTTGAATTATTACTCACTTCAAGTATTTGTCTCATTGTGTTTTTCAAATGAGTCGTTTTGCTTAAGTAAATTTGAGTTCGTTGTTTGGGATTTTTTTTTTCAAGTTCCGTTGTTTGGGAATTATCTCGTTAAGGCCCTTTTTGTTTCCTCACCAAATTATATGATCTAGCTAGTTCATGGATAACATGGTACAAGGCCACCCTTGACCACCTTGCTTATTTCAGATTATTTTGGTGGTCCAGGGTAACTTTTCCTTGACCACCTAGCTTATTTCATATTATTTTGGTGGGCCAGGGTAACCTTTTACTATATTATCCTTGGACATATGCTAGATTATATAATCTATGAGGTAAACCAACAGGCCCTAAGTATCTGTGAATTTTTTTGCGGTTGAAATTAATGTGAATTGTTGTATAGAACCACCATCATACATGGGATCTGTTACATACTTACATTTGGCTTTGAAACAAATGCTTACGCAAGCTACTTGCACATGTAAAATTGTAAATGCATGACACTGACCGATACTTTGGGTTATCAAGAATAAAGATGCAAGTGGAGTGTGATTTTTCTTATTGTAACTGATGAAACTCTAGTTCAATGGCTCTAGTTTTGGATTGTCAGCACCAACATGAACCATTAGACATTTGTTACACTTGTTTTAAACAATCTAGTTGTTGATCTATGTATTTATTTCAGCAAAAACTCTGATATTATTGACATTTCCATTGACAGATGAACAAAGGCAAGGATGGGGACAGTGGCCCGTCAGTCCCAAAGGTTGCTGACAGAAGTCGGGAAGGTGACATATTTCCTGCTGCATCACTTGACGAATACGCCGAACAAGCTAGGGAACAAGATGATTCTGATGAAGAGACCGGAGATTTTGTGGAAGATTAGTTTCTGAATGTCTGTGAAAGTTCTTTCTTGGTGTAATGAGGTGATATGCGGTCCATGTCAGGCGCCGTAGAAATACTATCGCGCCGTGTAAGAGTACTTCCTGCTGTTTTCTTCGAAAGCTTTCGAATTGGAGATGCTTAAATTCTGTTAAATCTTTAGTTTTGCCCGCGCTATCAGGTGATACACCATTACGTGTCCTTTCAAATTGTTTACTTTCGTGCTTAATGCATTCCGCGATAAGAATGATCTAGCTTTAGAAATATGCAATTATGCATAGTTACCAACCAGGTGCAGTGCAAACGCAAAGTCAGGCCATCTGGCGCCCTTCCTGGTGGCATGAACATGACCAAGCAATGGACAGGTTCAACGACTCATCAGTCGGGTTAGGAAGCCACGGAAGAAACGGCTGCCAAGCGAGTGTCAAGCAATGGACATTTTCAATGACTCTATCAGTCGGGTTAGGAAGGCTACGGGAGAAACGGCTGCCAAGCGAAGCGAGTGCCTGGCACGTGAGCAAGAAGCGCACCGAGGATACAGCCACGTATACACAGTTGTCCCATGTTGCGACTCACGACTTGTGCTGCCAAGCAGGCCCACAATCCAATGAGCTCATAAACAACCTTCCCAAAGTGCCCTTTATACAACTGAACTTGAGAGCTGATAATGCGAATGTTTACCCGTTAAAAAAACGGATAATGTGAATGTTTACAGTTAAGTGCAGTCTTCTCTTATAAGCAACGTCTATAATCAAAACGAGCTTAAAGAACTCAAAAAAAATATTTCGATGCTAGCGGTAGGAACTCTAAGTGAAGCTGGTAAATGGTAATGAAAGAGAGAAGCTTGAGCCGAAAGAAAAGCATGACGACAAGTTTTTTTGATGTCAATCTTCCATGTCGCAAAAACGACAAAGACTTTTAAATATAGCAAAGTCTTCATGTAACGTTCACACAAGCATATTTGCACGCATGTTAAGGTTTTCATGAAATTCTATTTAGTCATATTTGAATACTCCTTTCGTCCCAAAATAAATACAATTTTAGGTTTAGACACGCAAACCAATGCTAGGTGTAAAATTACCAAATTACCTCTTATCTTTTGTGATAAATATCTAAACATTGTTTTGTCTTTTCTACGAGAACCTTCCGGAGACTATTGTCTTTTGTGGTTGGTAGATCAAAGTTACATTCTTTGTAGGACAAATTTCAAACAATAGAAATTGCATTTATTTTGGGACGGAGGGAGTACGTAATAACCCACACATAACAAATTTTAGCGTAAACTATATAACTTTTCTATCCACGAAACCTACCCTACACACAAAAACCGGCCATTTCGGCCATTCCAGTGCAGCTAGCGGGGCATTTTGGTAAGTGGACCCAGCGAAAAAGGCAGTCCCTCCCAGCACACAGTCCGCGCCACCGCTGTGCTGCAAGAAAAAACATCCCAAAGAGCACACAACCTTGGCTGGAGGCGGCGGCAGGGCGAATCTCCCCAGTCTGAGATAACCCCACGCTTGCCACCATCCCTTTCCCCACTCGCCGTCCTCCTCCCTCGCTTCCCATTTTCCTCCCCCAGAGAATCCAACCCCACCCCCTCCCTCACTCTCTCTCTCCCCTGTTACGCCAGCAGCCAAACCCCTCGCCACCTCGCTCCAGAAGCTCCCTTCCCCTAGATCTCCCATCCTTCTCTCCCGGCCGCGCCGCCGATCCGGCGATGGAGACCAAGGCGAAGCTCGGTGAGCTAATGTGGGAGCACCGGGTCAAGGCTGCGGCGGCGGTGGCGTTCGTGGCAGCGGCCGCCGTCTCGATCTCCGCGGTCGGGCCCAGGCTCAGCGCCGTGGTGTCCTTCTTCTGGCCGCTGCTCGTCTCCACGGGGTTCCTGCTCGTGGCCATCACCGTGCTGCTCCGGATCTCGCCCCCTCCCGCGGGCGCCGACGAGTCCGGCAAGGAGCTCATCGACTTCGTCGCCGGGTGCCGCCCGGAGCACCTCGTCCCGGAGGCAGCGGGCTTGGCCTCCATGGAGGCGCCGCCGGAGCCGGAGATCTAACCGCCCCGACGGCCGGGGGGAGGAGGAGCCGACGAGGAGGCTTGGCACCATTCGAGCTCGCGGCGCGCGGCGTGCTCCGTCGCCGGGGGGTGTGACGCCACAGTGGCGCGGTGGGGGCAACCTGTATGGGCCCACCTGTAAGTGCCGCGTGGGGTATGCCCCGGCCGGCTCGCGTGCGGCCGTGGCTCGGTTAGCGTAGGACTTCTCCATGTTGTCTTCCTGTTGCTCCGGTGTAACATACTGTACCGTGGAATTCAATAATGAATCATGGCATAAAAATAAAAAACCGCTCTCGCCGGAGTGATTTGTGTGTGTGTGTGCCTTCATTCCGCTGTCAAAGTGGCCTTGTGCGGGGACCGTCGTTGTCCTCGACCACAGTACACGAGGCTTTAGCTCAGCATTATGAGTGATGATTCATGTCGGGAAAGCGAAAGGTCGAGGAAGGCCTGGCTTTCCTTTCAGGTCGCGATCTACTTTGAAGTCGCTTATCACAAAATTCCTTATCTGCATCTACCATCTAGCTTCTCAAGGCCTTTTGCGTTCCAATCGGATTCAAACGAGGTTCGTCTTGGATTCCACTCTAGAGGTATTCTTCGGTGCTCCATACTACTATATACTGGTGTTCGAAAAGGACTAGTATAAAAGAATCCAACGGTCCAAATTAATTACATACTATTGGAAACTTCGCCTGTGGTATAGGTAGTATAGATAGAGTAGTATAGTGGTATAGGGTATTATTGGAAATACCCCTAGTTGCATTATTGTAATATGATTATAACATTTAGTGAAGCATATGAATATTACCAGAAAGGTATTAAGTGATACATCATTATAACGTATGTATGACATTCATCTTTTTTCTCATTTTTATTTCTTCCTCATCTCGTTGTTCATCTATCTTCTCCGTGGCGGCGGCGGCACTGCAGACCTCCTCGCACGGTACGGCGGCGGCGTTGCGTACCTCCTTGCGCGCGGGGGCGGCCGTGGCCCGTGCGACTATGCGAGCAGTGGCTGCTGGCCGGGAGAGCAGGGATCCACATGACCGGCGGCGAGCGGCAGGTGCCCGATCAGTGCAGGCGGAGATTTGGGCGCTGCAAGACAGTACACGTGATTGCGCACAATTATAAACTCAATCCCTCACGAACGATTACACCCATCAGCAATGTAGCCTTTCCAATCGACTAATTCTAGCACAAATATAATGCAAATCGCAAATCACGATGCTATCTCTGGTTGCTACACATACACGCGTCTGCTGATCAATTTTTTGAAAGATTAAGGCTTCCAATCGAAGTGGGCGGTGATGGCATAAGGACCCGCCCCTCTGGCAGGTGGCCGGCCGGTAGCGGCGTCATGGGGAGTAGGACGGCGCGACCGGGGAATCAGCATGTGCACCAGGGAAATCCGGAAAAAGAATGGAACGAGCGATTGTAATTCCGATGCGGTGTTGGCCGGCCAATAAAGGCAAGAGGCGGCGGCGTGATAGATCGGAACAGGAGAAAAAAACACTTTGATTAGATCGCTAATTACCAAACTACCTATCCCTCCATACTCTATACTACCGCAGGGTAGTATGGAGCACTGAAGAAAACCTCCCACTCTAACGTCTCACAATGCACCAAATCACTCGCAATAGTAGATATCTTCTCAGTTCGAATCTGAGCACCACTGATGTCCAGTCAAGTGAAAACTGTTACAATACGAGAAAGGTTCTGTAGACTAGGCTATGCGCTTGGGCGGCATCCTTTCGGCGTCAGCCGTTGGGACGTAGCAAGTCCGGGAGGGAGTGTCTATCTTTTGAGCTCATTCTTTTTTCTCCTGCTGCTAGACCGCCGCCAGGTCACGCGTCACCCGATGACCACTTGTCCAGAATGAGATGATCCGTTGAATAGTTGATGACCGACGCCTCCCGACGCTGACAGGAACGGCGCTATCGCGCCCACGGTCACCCGAAGGGGGTCAACGAGTTTGAGATAAAGAAATGAGATCATGGTGGTCCGCGTGCTCGCATGGTCCGTGACGTTTTTTTAGATTAAGGAAAACCGACCTCCGCAACTCTCGAAAGAGTGCTTGCAGCCATTGTCCAACATACAGGTCTCAGCCTGCTACACCGTCCAGACTCAACAGAGATACAGAAAAAACATTACAACCATAGCCAGGGTACACTAGAGAACTAATATTGAATTCTATTTCTGAATCTCCAGCCGAAATTCTTGAAGATCTCCATTGTAGTGACCTCCAACTTGCTGCAATTAGCCTCTAGGCTGTTCCTCTCTTCCTCTTTAGATAGGACTGCCCAGCTCCTTGTCCAAAAGGTCCCCCTGAAGATCACCTGTACAAAGGAGTTAGGAATTGTGTTGTTGAAAACCACATCATTACGACTTAACCAAATGGCCCAACAAAGAGCAGCCACTCCTATAAGAATATGTTTTCTACTCTTTGCCGTCCAAATATTTAGCCACTCTCCAAACAAATCATTAACATCTGCTGGTGACCTAATTCCACACGAAACCGACACAGTGTTCCAAACATTTCGTGCCATGTGACAATCAAAAAAGAGATGTTGAACACTTTCATCAAGGTCACAGAAGCTGCATTTTTTACTTCCTTTCCACTTTCTTTTAACCAGATTATCCTTTGTTAAAACCACTCCCCTTTTTAGGTACCACAAGAAGATTTTAATTTTTTCTGGAATCTTTATCTTCCAGAACATTTCATTTTTGAAAACCCCTCCCCCTTTCACGATCTCTCTATACATAGATTGCACTGTGAATTCTCCCTTCTTGCTAGGCTTCCATATAAACACATCCTTGTGATCGCTCATCTGGACAGCCATTACCCTCTCCACTAGCTGACGCCACAAAGATAATCTTTCACCTGTAAGTGCCCTTCTAAAGGAAACATTGTACGGTATTGTGTTTATCACACTAGCTACTGTTACATTCTTCCTTCTAGTAATATTATAGAGAGAAGGATATAACCCCATTAGGGATTCTCCTCTTACCCACTCATCTTCCCAAAATCTAGCAGTCTCACCATTATTTACTCTGAAGCCCCCTTTGGCTAAAAACTCATCTTTGACATCCATCAGTCCCGCCCAGAATTGTGAATCCCCGGGCCTCTTGGTTATTTGTGTTAATGATTTAGTGCTCAAATATTTTCTTCTTAGTATACTCTGCCACAAGCCATCGTCGTTTAATAATTTGAACAACCATTTACATAACAAGCTTCTGTTTTGGGCTTCCAAGTTGAGAATACCCAACCCCCCCAAACTTTTGAGCTGACACAAGATGCTCCATTTTGCTAGCCTATATTTCTTTTATGCTCATCACATTGCCAAAAAGATCTTGACCTATAATAATCTAATCTCTTTAATACACCTTTAGGTATCTTAAAGAACGACATCGTAAACATAGGTAGACTTGATAGCACTGAGTTAATTAAGACTAGCCTTCCCCCCACCGACATCAGCTTGCCCTTCCAACTGCTTAGTTTTTTCTGAAACCTCTCCTCTACTTGACTCCAGTCCATATTTCTAATTGTACGTGTGTTCATAGGAATACCCAAGTATTTGAAAGGGAATGCTCCTTCCTTGCATCCAAAAATCCTTACAAAGTCCCCTACCTTCTTTTTTGCCTCCCCAAAACTGAATAACTTGCTCTTATGAAAATTGATCTTTAACCCTGAAAGCATTTCAAACGTACTCAATACTAGCTTCAGATTTTTAGCTTGCTCCAAATCATTCTCCATAAACAATATTGTATCATCCGCGTATTGGAGAATTGATAATCCTCCATCTACCAGATGTGGGACTAGCCCCCTGAACTGGTTATTCTCATTAGCTCTTGAGATCAGGATTGCCAGCATGTCCGCTATAATGTTAAAAAGTAGCGGCGATAGCGGGTCCCCTTGTCTTAATCCTTTTTTGGTTTGGAAAAAATGTCCTATATCCTCGTTTATCTTTACTCCCACGCATCCCCCGCTCACAATTTTTTCAATCCAATTACACCACAATGGGGAGAAACTCTTCATTCGTAGTGCTTGCTGCAGAAAGGGCAACTCACTTTATCATATGCCTTCTCGAAATCTAGTTTTAGAATGATACCACTCTGCTTTTTTTTCTTTTTAATTCGTGAATTGTCTCGTGCAACACAACAACCCCTTCCATGATGTACCTTCCTGGCAAGAAGGCCGTTTGGGTCGGTTTGATAATTCTGTTTGCTACTGTTGTGAATCTATTTGCCAAGACCTTAGTAAAGATCTTAAAGCTCACATTAAGCATACAAATTGGTCTATATTGTTGGATCATCTTCACCTCTTTTAACTTTGGGAGCAATGTTATGATTCCAAAATTTAGACTAAAAATTGGGAGTTTTCCTGTATGGAAATCTGCAAACATGGCCATTAGGTCATCTTTAATGAGACTCCAAAATACTTGATAAAACTCAATTGGGAAACCATCAGGCCCCGGAGCTTTATTGTGTTTCATTTGGAAAATTGCATCCCTAACTTCTTTCTCAGAGAAGTTTTCAGTCAGAATCTCATTCTCCAGGGGAGACACTTGAAGAATATCCTCTGTCATCGTCTCATTCATAGAGCAATTACCCCCCCTTTGCGGCCCAAATAACTTCTTATAATACTTTGTAATATACTTTTTTAACTCTTCTTGTCCCTCAATTACCTTCCTCCTGTTCAAGTCGGAAAATTCTAGTTTTCCTTCGTTTGCCATTGGCAACCATTTGAAAGAATTTTGTGTTTCTATCCCCTTTTAACAATATAGTTGTTTTAGCTCGCTGAGCCCAATACATTTCTTCCTCTCTGAGCAGCTGAGCTAACCTATCTTTTACACTTTGTTTTAAATCGATCTCTCGCTGATCTAAAAGGGTCGTTTTAGCCTTTACATCTAGCACTCTTGCTATCCTCATGAGCTCTTCTTTTTCCTTTCTATAAGCCCCTTTCATATTCACTACCCATCCTCTCAGGAACTGTCTTAACCTTCTGATTTTATTTTGCCACACTTGCATAGCCGTGGAACCCTTTTTCTCTTTCCTCCACACCTCTGACACTAGGTCAAAAAAGTCGTCTCTTAGCAACCATCCGAGTTCAAACTTGAACAATGGTTGCCCCTTAGAACATATTTTCTCCCCTGTATTTAATAGTAGAGGGGTGTGGTCTGAAATTTCTCTGCTCAGTGCGTCCACTGTTGCTAGTGGATATTTCTGCTCCCAGTCCGTGCTAATCAGTATTCTATCCAGTCTCTCAAATGTTGGTTTCTCTAACGAATTAGCCCATGTGTACTTTCGTCCCGACATTTCTATTTCCCTCAAGTCCAGGCTATCTATAATAGCATTGAACAAAAAGGGCCATTTATCATCATACCTGTCATTGTTTTTCTCACTTGGGTTTCTGATTATGTTGAAATCTCCCCCGAGTAGAATAGGTAGATTTTCTTTGCTACACGTTTGGACTAATTCCGTAAGGAAGGCTTCTTTAAATTCCGGTTGTGCCACCCCATAGACAGCTACCAAAATCCACTTGAAGCCATCTTTTTTATTTCTTAATTTAAATTTCACATAGAAATCTCCTTCCTCGATACTCCCAATATCGAAAACATCATTGTTAATTCCTAAAAGAATTCCTCCTGACCTCCCATGAGGTTGTGTCCAATGCCAAACATAATTTTTTCCCACGCAAAAATTAATAAGCGTTATTTGGGAAAATTCTTTCTTTCCAGTTTCCAATAGTGCAACAAAATCTAAGTTTTGTTCCTTGACACTATCAGATATAAACCGTGTTTTAGCCAAGTCACTAAGACCTCTGCTATTCCAAAAAATGCCTTTCATCTGTAAACCTTTTTAACAATTTTATCTAAAACTACCTTACAAGTCCTTTTCTTTCGTGACTTAGCACGTGACTTGTATTTGTTTGATGCGGCCTTGTTATCACTACTTAGGTGATAGCTGTCCTCATCATCAAAAACCTATTCTAACAAATCTCCACACATCTGCTTTATTGCCAAACTCTCTATTATTTCTATGTTCTCTTCCTCACTCCCACTACAAGATGAACCGGCCTCCCAATCACTTAAAACTTCAGTATTGTCTTCTATGGCTACCTTATTCTCTAGATCAATAAAAAATTCAGAAAAACCTTCCCCTTAATTCACTCCTAGTTGCTGAATGTTTAAAGCTGCAACATTTAAAAGTAAAGGTACAGCAGCACAAGAAGTGTTCGATTTGTTACCTTCCCCTTTCTCTAGATTCCTTGTAGCCGCCCTCCTTCCGGCCTTGGCCATGGTATGCTCATCTATAGAGTGAACCAATCTTGGACTGAACCTTGTAGGTGTCATCCTTGCCTCCAGAATATCGGCTTCTTCCATTATTTCTTCCTTCTCCTCCTCATCTTCTTTACTGCCCTCTCCTTTAGCTTCCTCCCCAACTCCCTTTTCCCCCTCATCTTCTGCCATCACTTTATCCGCTGCCATTTCAAGCATATTACCTACTGCCATATCGAGTATTTCTTTTGCTTTTGCTGCCAAAAAATCATTGAACTCCTCCTTGCTCATGTTCTGTACCATCTCCCTGAAGCACTCCATGTTCACCTTCCCCTTGTCCTTTGTTTTCAAAAATTCAGCGCTACCCTTCAACCTTTTTGCACTTCTGTTCAAACCTGGGTCCTCTTCCAGTGGACTTTCCCCCTCTGCTATCCCCTGGCCAGTCCACTCAATTACTACATCCTCTCCATTTTCATCCACCCCCACCCTTTCTACTTCAAACTCAAGTTCGAAGTAATGATCCCCCACCACTACATCAAGTTGTGCAGGGATAAGCAACGGATTTAGGACTGCTACAAACACCCTACCAAAGTCACTCTTCCTTGTCATTTCCATATCAACTGTCTGTGTTGATCCTAACATGGATCCAACTGCCCACAGCTCGAGAAATTCTCGCAATTCAGGTCTCATGCCATACACCCTCACCCATACTTTAGGAAGTAGGTACCCTTCCTGTTTCTCGTGCCATACCTCAAAATTCATTCTTATGCCCGTTGTCACTCCTCCCTCCTTGACATCAGCCCCACCAAAAGCTATGGCACGCTGCAACTCCGGCTTGGATGGAAACTTTGTGATAAAGGAATTTACCTCATTTTCCATCACTTCCCATTGCCATTTTCCGGGATACAATCTTTGTAGCTGAGCTTTCACCTCCTCCTTGCTCATGTGCCCTCCTTCCACCTTGATCAATGCCATTCTCGACTCCTTTCGTGCTCTAGACAACGGAGGGTGTGGAATGTGGTAGAAACCTAAACCGTGGACCGTATATCCCACTGCGTGTGCCACCGGCCTCGGTTGCTTGAGTAGCGGGCACTTGTGATTCATATGCTCATCATGTGTGTTGCATATCACACAATACAAAGCCGTTGTACACTTTGCAGCAGCATGCCCCTTCTTGTGTACCTTGCACACTTCAGACCATCCCTAGCACCATCAACCTCCTCCTCTCCAATCCCTGCAACCTCCTCCATTCTCACATCCTCTTCCTCCCCAATCTTTTCCTTCTGTACAACCCCTGGACCCTTGCTGCAATTTGTGTCAGTCGCTCCAGTGCTGCTCGTCCCTCCTTCCTTCTGCATCCCTGTCTTCTGGCTCTTGTTCCCCTCTAAAACTTGTCTGTAGCTTCCCCTTGGCACAAAGCCATGGTTGCCTCTCCAACCTCCAGTACCCACGCCCATCCTTCCATGGCCTTGAGCTCCTCCTCCCTGATATGTATGGTGGTCATACCTTCTTGGCCCACCATATACGCCGCCTCCTCCTCCTCTGAACCTCTCCTCCCTCCATTCCTCCCGGCTCCCTCCTCCACGGCCTTGGATTCCCGGCGCGAAACCGCTCCGAGAGAACCCCCGGCCATCACGGCCACCGCTTCCGCGTGACACACCACTCGATCTTCTTCCTCCTGCCCTCAACATGGCGCCTGCACCTCTCTCCCTCTCACACTCTAGGTTTGAGGAAGACGAATCGCGCTGGGTAACTGAGGCGGCGCTAGGGCTTGTCGGTCGATTCAGTTTTCCTCCTTTAGAGAAAAGCGCTCCGAGCCCTGTAGCACATCTGAAAAACGGATGGGCCCCGACTTGCACGTAGCCCACGTCCCCGGCCCATTCCACAGGCCCAAGCGCCCTCTGCGACCTCTCAGTTCCCCGAAATTCAAACTCGATTGGATCTTGGATCGCCGCCGCCGTCTCCTCTCCTAACTCCGGCAAGTTCCTTGCCTCCGGTGATCCCTCGTCCACCACATCCTCCAGCCTCGTATACTCCAGTACTCCTCGTCCCCTCCGAGTATCCCTCACAGAGTAATCTCCTAGCGATATACTTGGCGAACTTCTCCTCTTAGGGAGAGGACCTCGCCATGGACGCATTGTGCTTATGCTTCTCCAAGCATCCCTGCTTCCCTCTCTTTTCCTGGAAGAACTAGTGCTCTTTACTTTAGTTCTCTCAAGAACCCTCTCCTCCGCTGCTCCAAATGCTTCCTTTGTCATTATTACCCTTCCTTCCTCCTGCTTCGCTTCCTCTTCCTCTGAGCTTAGTTCATCTGTTAGCAGCCAAAAACGAGAACCATTACCAGGTCTCCTTGCCCCACTTAGGGGGTCAGCCTTGCGAGGAGTTCGCGTTTCATCCGATACTGAGAAAAGATAAACTTGTTCCTCGTCGCTCCCGTCGGAATCTGCAACCACCGAAGCTCTTACCTTGCCTTCAAGTTTCCCTGTCGCCCGTGGTGCAAGGGTTAACCTTCTCCGTCGCGCCTTACCTGCCGGACATGGTCGCGCCGGACTTGGCCCCGTCGCTCCGCTCTCATACTCTCTTGCCGGACATGGCCACGCTGGTCGCGGCCCCGTCGCCCCGCCGACCCGCTCAAGCATGGCCTAGACCCGCTCGAGTAGTTAGTTTGACCCTCATGGTCCGTGACGTTGGAAGTGATCAATGCGTATTTGATTTGCATCCACCGTTATACGCATAGATCGCCGTCGATGCAACTGATGTAGGCTATATAGTTTGATAAACCTAAGCACGCTTTCAATACACTTATTAAACAGCGTCGTCGCCAGTTTTCGCAGTGTGAAAGGTAATATAATCATGTTGTGCACTAATACAAGACCACACATTGAACTAGAGGACTAGGTTAACGACTCTTTCGGACGAATTACCAAAGTAGGGTTTGAATGGACCAAAGTGTCAGCCTATCCACATGGTTGGCCTCGGAATAGCTAAAAATAGCGTTTTTGGCATAAACATGGATGGATAGACATAAATGGATTTCGCTAACTGACTAGAAAAATGCTCAAATTAAAGCCCTGTTTGGAATGGAGGGTTTCCAAAGGAATTTGATTCCCGTATTTTGATGACATCATCCACCGTTTGGAATGGAGGAATGACCTTCACCGTTCATCGAGAAGTCTTGCGTTCCTATACAGAATGGAGGAAATAAAACATCCACCTTGAGCTCTTGGAAAATCTTGTTGCGTGTGAAGAGAAGCTAACCACTTTGGTAATCACCGTGGTGACACAGTAGTGCTCCGTGCCTCCTTTGCTGCTGAAGGTGAGTATTCCACAGCTTGAGCTTACTCCACTGTTGAGGAGATCAGTCGCCCATCTCGAGCTCGCCTTCACCCTGCTCCCTGCTGCGAACGAGCTCCCCTGGCCGCTGGAGCTGGAGCACGCTCATAGCAGTTTTGCCATTGCCGCTGCTCAAACCTTGAAGGCGGTGTTGCGATTGGACTTGGCACTCTTCAAAGTCCTTGCGTTTAGCTCCGGGCATGCTGAAAATTAGGGCTCATGGAGAGGCTCATTTCAGAAATTTTAAAGAAATTCTAAAGCAAAAGTCCATGGTAAAAGAGATAGTCCCATACTGCTAGTTTGAAACCGTGTAAGGCAACTTAAATAGAAGAGCTCTCTCATGTCATTGATGAGTGACTGAAGGAGAGAATGTGGCTTGGTCTACACAACACACGCACGCACGCGCGTATACGCGTTCCTTTTCACGTGACTTGCGACGCAACGAGCAGCCAAGCCAAGTCAGCGCAAACATTTTGCCATCAGCGTGTTAATTTTGACAACGGTCATTAGAGATAATTAACACGCAGTCAATGCCTTAATCCCGAGTTAATTGGGCGGTTACTACTGCCAATAGCGTTATTGTAGGCGATTCAATCAGCAGAGAGCTGCTTGCCTCCTCTATAAGAGGTCCTGGAGACGTCTAGGAACAGATTAGTTGAACACCGAAATAACGCACGAACTCTCCTCTCTCTCTTTTTTCCATCTGGTGATTGTGCTGTGCCGCTGAGTCTCGCCGGCTCTTCTCCTTGGCGTGCACCGAGGAGAAGGGTGAGCGGTATCTCCGAGCCGTTGCCGTCGTGAAGTCTGCACGAGGGACGGCAATAAGGTTTCTGGACAGCGCAACTGCGCGACCGCTCGAGATCGATGGACTACGTTCTGCGCTGCCTCATCCACGCCTACACGAGGACGGAGCGCTGATCTGTAAGTCTAATGGATTTACGCACCGTTTACATGTGTATGTTTCGGTTTATATCAATCTGTATGCGAGTAGATTTGATTTACATAGCGGTAGCATTGCTTTATGTAATTTGTCTCGAATTAAAATCTGGTAGATTTAAACGCATTCTTTCAACAGGGCAGTGGCAAGAGATGAGGATTGACTTGAGGAATAGATTGAAATTGGAAGAGGAAAATCACCATCAAATCATGTTTATGCAGGCTAGTGTCGATTCGAAAAGGCCGAGTCTGAAAATTCTGATGGACAGCTCGACACGATTACGCCACTCGTGTAGGAAAACGGGAAATGTCACGGTTATGTTCGAGGCATATCCTCCAAGCACATCACTCTGACGAGTGGGGCCGCTCGGGACTCTTCCAGTCCAGTCCTTCCTGCATCCTCCCCTACTCGGCCGCCGCCGCCATCGCCATCGCCCGCCCCTCCGGCTATTGGCCTCACCACACCATTGTCGGGTCCCCTCGGCCACCTCGTTAAACCCTCCGCGCCGCGCGAACCAGAGCGGAACCAATCCAAAACCCTAGCCACTTGCCCCACCCCGCATCCCGTACCCCCTCTCGCAAGCCGCGCCATGTCCCGCGTCGCGAGCTCGCGCCTCCTCCCCAGGATCTCCGCGCTCTCCTTCTGCACCGCCTCCCCGGCAGCCGCCGCCGCTTCTTCCTCCTCATCCACCGCCGCCGCGGCGGCGGCGACTGCTGCCGCCGCCTCCGAGGCCTCGTCCACTTCCGGGGACCCGTCTTCCCAGCCGCCCCCGGCGGCCCGCAAGCCATGGGGCGTGCTCAAGGTCGCCGCTTTCACCGCCGTGTCCGCCGCGGTCGGCGCCACGGGCTACGCCAGCTATGGTACGGCTCCCAATCCCTGCCCCCCGCTGGGTCTGGCGGTTCCGATGCTCTGCTTCATGGTTTCGCATCTTTCGCTCCCTTTGTAGGTCCAATGTGTCCTGGGTTTTGTTTTAGCTTTTTGTGTATCTGTGTGTGATTTGTCTCGTTTCCTTTTTCTCTGTTTTCTGTGTGTAGCTTATTCTATAGAGGAATTGGATCAGATGACCCGGGAGTTCCGGAAGAAATCGAAGCAACCAATTCCTGAAGGCACATCCGGTTTTGAGGTAATGCGGCACCATGTCAAGTTTGGGCTTCTTGTTAAAGCTATTTCGTTAGTCGTACAAAGTCACTAGCGACAGGGCCGAAGTTATTTAGTGGGAATCAGAAGTGTGACATCTGATCATTTGAGATCTGATTAGCCGTGTATTAGACTTGCCACATATATGGTACTATATGAAGCTGTTGAGGTGAGTATCTGTCAGCACAGCAAACTTTGCAATGTGCTGAAATTGCATATGGAGTATTTTGCGCCCACCACCCCCCCCCCCCCCCCCCCCCCCCCCCCCCCCCCCCCCCCCCCCCCCGCGAGGGCTTGAACATACATATAATAGGATGATAAAAGGTTTGAAGGATGCTCTATGATATCCTTGCTTTCTGGGAATATAGGATAAGACCTGGAACTGGAGTACAGGACCAATAGTGTTCTCCACTTTATTTCAACCATGTAATAAAGTAGTTATTTTTCTTGTCTGCAGAAATTTCAGGCTATGGCTTATTCAGCAGCTATGAAAGGTAGTGACTGCAGTATACTACTTCCCTGTCTTTCTCATTACTACCTCTGGGCTCCAAGTTGCTATATCTTGTGCATTCCTTTTTATTCAACCACCTAACAAGCAATTCACTGTTGTTATTATTACTTTGTGTATAAACCTGGAGCTTTGAGGCATGTTTGTGATTTCTGCCAATGTCAGTGGTATAACTAGGTCTCTGCACCCTTATATAATAATTCTGTATATGCCTTAATATGAGTATACACTATACAGCCAGAAGGAGCTAGCTTACTGTGTGCCTGCTGCAGTTGTTGAATTTGCAACCCTTTTTCAGAAATTTCAAATATACATCAGATTTCACATTTGAGATTGAGAATACTATGCTATGTAGTATGTATCCATGTGTAAAGCAACCTGGTAAACCCCCCTTTTAGCAGAAGCTTGCATCACACGTTGCTAGTTTGCAATTGACTAGAGAAGGCTTGGTAATGGTAACTACCTGATCATACTGTATGAAGCCATGTGCGTTACATATACTGCAGACTACTGCTTCTCATACATACCCCTTTTCTACTCAGAATTGTATGCTTTGTTCTTGTAGCTCCTGTAGCTGCTATTGAGGGATACCTGGATGTCAGGAGCCAAATTGAAGATCAAATTCGGGTCAGTAATATATGGTAAAACATTTTTCCCTTTGTGGATCCATGTTGGATATTGTGTAGAAATGTCCATAGTCATACTAACATACATATTTACCACAGGGCTTTAGCGAACCAGTATCAGACAAACTTCTTCCAGATCGTGCTCCTCATGAACAGCATGTATTGACCCTAGTTCTGGATCTGAATGAGACTCTTGTATACTCAGATTGGAAGGTGATTTTTGTTTCATATGAACCTTTTCAGTCTTTGCACTGTGAACCTCTTGAATATACCAAAACCTAATGTAATACGCATATTTAAGCCAGGTTTATGTAGGGGCTATATCTTTTTTCCTGTAAAATCATACGATTAATTGTTTATTTCATATGTTGTCAACCCCGTTTGGGAAGCTCGGTGAGACGGAGACTGCTTCAAACTAATGTTTTTTTTTTGGAAAAAAAATATGCATACAGCGTGAGAGAGGATGGAGGACCTTTAAGAGGCCAGGAGTGGATGCCTTTCTGGAACATCTTGGGAGGTTTTATGAAATTGTTGTGTATTCCGATCAGCTTAGTATGGTAAGTTTATCAAAACTATCAGCTATTTGCTTGTATTGCAAGCGTGTAACCTGGATATAACTTTGTTACTTGTGCAGTATGTTGATCCTGTTGTTGATAGGCTGGATCCAAAGGGAAATATTCGTCACAGACTATCAAGAGTTGCTACCAAATACGAGCATGGAAAACATTATCGGGTATGCGGGTTTGAACCTGCTATTCTCGTAATAAAGTTAATTATTGTATATTGATCCTTTTGCGGTGCTATTTTATATCCTTTGGTTTTCTAGAATGCAACAAATGGAGGGAGCAGTGACATCACATGTTCCAAAATCTTTGAATCTCCCTGTGTATACAACTACTTAAAGTCCTATGTTGATAGTTGAAACTTATTCATATGTAATATTCCCTTCTAGCTAAAGATGAGTTGGTGTTCGACTGTTCTTCTACCACTTTGCGTTGCAAGCTATGTAATTATTTCTATCTAAGGTGATATGACCTGTTTCAACAGCTAAAATTTATTTTTCTAAACTATGTTGTTTAAGCTTTTGTAAGTACGCGCACTCAAAGGGAAATGAGAGCTTCTATTTCTGGAAAGGGGTAGGGACGTAGGGTTGCCAGAAGTATTGTGCACTTGAATTGCAGCTGTTGAAAGTAATTAGGGAACTTTATTCATTATGTTAATCCTATGTTGGTCGAGTTTTTTCATTCGTTTTTATAAAATCTTCAATCCCATATTCATTAATTACTCAGTGTTTACCATTCCTTATTGAGCGCTCTTTCCATTGGTTAATCATGTTCTAAGTGAGTGGTAATTTTTTCTCCAGAAAACTGGTAGTTATTGTACTTTCTACATTTTAAGAGGCATTGTGTACTCTGCCATGATTCAAGGCTGAACCTTACTTTATGATGTAACTACTAGGATTTGTCAAAGCTGAACAGAAATCCTGCTCAAGTTATATATATCAGTGCTCATGCTTTGGAGTCAAGCCTGCAGCCTGAAAATTCTGTGCAAATTAAACCTTGGAAGCTGGAAAATGATGATACTCAACTGCTCGATCTTATTCCATTTCTAGAATGTAAGCCTCAGAAACTGTACTTTTCATCCTGTGAGGCTTGGATTTTCCATTTTTTAACTAACTTTTTCTCTTCTTTTTTACAATCTTTATAAACCTAAAATGCTGTAGATGTTGCTGTGGCAAGACCTTCTGACATCAGAGCCGTTCTTGCATCCTATCAAGGTAGTGACATTGCTGCCGAGTTTATTGAACGCTCTAAGGAACACCAAAGGTAAGATATTATTTGCCTATGAGTTCTATCCCCTTGTTTTTTATACTTAATTGATGATATTCTGAATATTGGGTGTACCCTGTTGTTGCAACTCCTGTGAAAGTAGATTGTTGTCACAATTCATGATTATGACTATCGTCAATTGATCACTGTTCCATTGAAAGTAGTTTGCAGAAAATATGCCATCACATTCAGTCTCTCATGGTTTCTTTTTTTCATGCAAAACTTTTTACAAAATAACCTGATCCCCTTGTCTGAGTGTAATCACCTCATCCAGTTTGAATATCTTGATTATTCAGCAAACCTCTTTCCTCCTGCATGAGACTAAATACTGCTGTATCGCTTCTTCAAAAACCACGCTAGATCTACCAATTTCATAAGATCAAGCCCTTATCGAAAGACAAATTTCATAAGCTAGCACATTTGACCAATGATTCTGGTTTTAGATTTGACAGCACCTTTTTGTTGCATGATTTAATTGACTGATCATTCTGGTTTTAGTTTTGAGGGCTCGTTTTTGTCATCTACAATTAACATGGCAGGTGCCTATTTCTAGTTGATATTTGTATTTTTTATTGCGCAATAAATATAGGGTGTATTGCAACCTAGGGTGTTGGGGTGTTTGACTGTTTCTTGCTGCTAAACTTTCAAAAAGCTAACTTGATGGATGCAAGTGCAATATAGACTTAAAAAACTTTTGTTGTTGATTTTTAAGGCTTCCTCAAGAATTGTAACATGCTGTAATGCAACAGGATTCTCAATTTTTCTTAATTAGCATGGTAGTTCAGGGCTCCCTTAGCTGATTGGGAACTTTTATTAAGCTTTTAATAAGTACCATCAATGTTAACTTTTCAGGCGCATGCAAGAACAAAAGCAATCAGGACGCATATGGCGGCGATGATGACTAAAATCTGTTGGAAGGAAAACATATCCATCTACACACTTATGCATCAAACTTTTAGCACTTCAATCCAAATCAAGTGAATGAATCCATCATCCATGGATTATTCTTTTGTCAACTTTTGGAGAGATCACCCTTGGCAGTTTTTAATAAATGTTTCCATTTTAATGGGTGCCTTACATTTTCAAAATTGTATAATCAAGCATGAGATGCTGCCTTGGCCAAAATTTTGGAAGTATCGTTAAGTAGAAGTTCATATGAGAACAGATTCTTGTGTTCTAGAGGAAACTGCACGCGTTCTAGGCTGGCGGTTGTCTTTGACTAGTGGCAGTGCAATATTTCTGTTGATTGTTGCAATTTACAACATGTACAATTTCTACTGCAATAGTAGTAATAATGACGGGAGGACCAACCAAACCCATTTTATTGACAATGATTTTTTTCCTGGGCCTCATTACATGGTATGTGGATAAGATTTAGCGTTTGATTGTTTTGTCAGCATTGAGGATTGAGGCATTTTGATTTTGTGCTGCAAACTTGCTACATTTATTTGGATTGAGGCATTTTGTGTTACATAAGCATTGTGGGCTGCTTTTCGACAGGGTAGCTGCTTGCTACATTCTATTTTGCTAATCTTCTTCCTAACCTGTTCACTAGGTTGAATGATTTCTCACAGTTTAGTAGATAGGATTTTACCAAGCCTTTGTTGTGCATGTTGTAATCGATGCATTTCATCCAAATTTGGAACTTGTGTTTCTTCCCACTCAGTTACAGATAAACAGCCTCGGTTGTTGTATGTGGAATACTCCGTAAGTGATATGTGATGATATTCAACTCAGTGCCTACCTAAGATCAATGAATTTTTTAGGAAACCAGCACTAGGGGAGGAAAGCACATCACATCCAAATTCTGTTTTCTCTGAACACCTCTCTGTTCTCAGCTTCACTTGAATGGAAGCAGTGGGGTTGGAAGTACTCCATCCGTCCCAAATTACTATTTATTTGATACATAATTTTTACTATGTTTTATACACAGTATATATTTATGTACATGTTAAAAGATATTTAAAAAGTCAATAATAGTTTGGGATGGAGGGAGCGGTCAAAATGGCTACGAGGCAGGAATAGGTAGACCGGCGTAGATAATTATGTTGAAGAACGCATATGTTCGCAAGTTGCGACAGCGGATAAAATTGCTACTCCGTCCGTTCTCCGTTCTAACTAAAATATAAGTCATTTTAACTTTTTGGAGAGTCAAAATATTTTATTTTTATCAAAATTATAGAGATGACTTTAAAGATTTATAATACCGAATAACTATACTATGAAAATATATCTAATGAACAATCAAATGATACTTATTTGATATCATAAATGTTAATACTTTATTGTATAAATTTGGTCAAAGTTGAAAAAGTTTGACTCTTCAAAAAATTGGAATGACTTATGTTTTGGAACGGAGGGAGCAGTGTGTAGTGCTATCATAGAAGTAAGAAGCTGTTGACGCAGGCCCAGTCTAGCACCGAGAACGGAAAAAAACGTTCAAAGGCTCGTAACATGTGACAAGTTAACCTTATTTATTGTGGACGTGAAATCGTCGCGTGGCGGAGTCCGTCGTCCCGTTGTCCACCGCAAAATCCCGGTTGGAATGGACGCTCTCGCACGACCCCTCCATCTCACACACGTTGTGGCTTGCCAGAGCGTCCCGCTCGCGAGTCGTTACCGGCGGCACAGCAGCAGAAGCTCGTGCGCGATGCAGGCGCGCGCGTACCCCGCTTGCCTGCCGGGCCCGGCGAGCGCCGGGTGCGGGCGCCGCGGCCTCCTCTCGTCGACTGGCAGCGTCGGCAAGCGGGCTCCCGCCGGCCGAGGGCGTGCCGCCAGCGTCCGCGCCGTCGACGGGGCTTCCGCTGCGGCCGCTGTCGCCGCGGCTGCCGATGCCGCCCAGCTCCCGCACTCGGAGATCACCTGGCAGATCGTCGTCGGCGCCGTAGGTGAGTCCGTACTCCATACATGTGTTGCCTCGTTTCCTCTATCGCTTGTAGCTCTTCCAGAGTTCCAGTTCGTGCGTCTCGCAGTGACAGCACCGGCTCTCGATCGGTGGTCTTTTTTTGCAGCTGGAGTGACGCCGTTCGTGGTTGCAGGGGTCGAGTTCAGCAAAAGAATCGTAAGTGGCCTGCTTTATCTTGATCGCCTGAATTTCTGTCAGTCCATCGCTGATTAATTATGTATCGAAAAATGGATCATTTTAATTACCATACTTCATTTTTGATTTTTGTTTGGGTTTTTCCCCCTGATCATTCAGTTCGCACAAAAGAAATGTGAAGTCTGTGGAGGTTCCGGCCTGGTGATGAAGAAAGACTATTATGTTCGCTGCCAAGGGTGTGGTACGTACCATGCTTCCGTGTCACTTTGGCTTTGTGGTAGCAGGAGTAGTAGTTCTGATTTCTGAAGATCTAGTTGGCATGCGGAACATGTGACCAAGGTTTGTTGCCCTGTTTTTTTCGTTAGGTGGTTTTCTTCCATGGCAGTCTTGGAGAAGATTCTTTACAGGATGAACGTGGTAGTCTCCCCTAATCACGAGGAGTTGAGGACCTTTCGTCTTTTCGTTTAGAATACTATTGAACCAACTCAGCGGATTATTCTCCTATCAGATTTTTGAACCCAGCTTAGCGAAACGAACAACACGTTACTAGCGCTGTTACTGAAGATGGATGTGGATACAGAAAAGGTTGTAAGATCGATATAAGTTGATCAACTTTGTGTTTCGAGTGACTTGTCACTAAACCAAGAAGTAAATAATACTCTGTAGACATGTTGTTCTTGTACGCCTTCGACTTACAACCAAATGTGTGCCATTGTGAATTGTGATGTCGCACTACTACTTTCGGGTGGTGCTCATTTTTGCGTTCCCGTGCACGATCAAGCTTCACCTCTCTAGTTTCCTCTGACGATCGAGTGATCTTGCATCGAGCTTTGACCGGACGGTACACAGGAGTCAGGACACTAGGACAGGATGCGGTGCCTTCCCCAAAGTCTAACTCCCCCGCGCCACCGCCCATGGCACGTGCACTGCATCCCTCGCTCGGCTTCCCAGATCGGCGCGGCGCGTGTCGCGCGGCCATTTTCCCCATTCTTCTCCCCTTCGACCCTTCCCCACCGTCTCCCCGGAGCGGTGAGGCCGTGAGGGGGCAAACAAACCAACAAGCTACGGCGGCCGCCGGCCGGCCTCGACCCGGAGATAACGCGACGCGGATCGAGGCTGCCACGGCGCGCCCATCCTGACCCGCGACCTGAAAATCGGCGCGCAGCTGGGCATCTGCCGTTCGGGCCGGTGGCGGTGTGCCGTGCCCGCGGGCTAGCTGTGTTGCTCGTTACGTCGCGGCAACCTCTTCCACTCTCCCCCTTATCTGCCCGCCCGTTTCTCTGACTCGGACGCCGACGCCGACGCCCGGCCGGCCTTCCCCCCTTGTCGGCTTGTCCCCACGCGTGACGCGCCCACGGTTCCTCGTCGTCCTCTTGCGATCCCCCTGCCTCGCTGGTCGCTGCAGCCTCCTCCTCCTCCTCCCGACTTGCCAAACTCCAACACGCCATGCGCCCATGCCGCCCGTGCCGAGATAACTGTAGCCAAACAGCACTCTCTTTCTCCGTCCTTCCATCTCCATCTCCGATCCGGGCCGATTCCCCGATCCAAGGCGCGCTGCCTCCGTGAGCGACCGGGGGCGACTCTCCCTCTCTGCGTGCCTGTGCCCGCGCCATTGCCGGGTATGGACGACATCGCAAGCGAGGCGCCGGTGGGGGCGTTCGCGATCGGCCCGTCAACGGCGTTTGGCCGCGCCGTGGCGCTGCGCGTGCTGCTCTGCGGCTCCGCGGCGCACCTGCGGCACCGCCTGGCCGCGGCGCTGCGCGCCGCGCTGCCCCTGGCGGCGGCGTGGCTGCACCCGAGGGACAACACGCGCGGGATCCTGCTCGCCGTCTGCGCCTGTCGCGCTCCTGCTGCGGGGCCGCCGCGGGAGGGCCGGGCTCAGGGCGCGGGTGCAGTCCGCGTACCGGCGCAAGTTCTGGCGGAACATGATGCGCGCCGCGCTCACCTACGAGGAGTGGGCGCACGCGGCGCGCATGCTGGAGCGCGAGGCCGCCCCGCGACGCGCCAGCGACGCCGACCTCTACGACGAGGAGCTCGTCCGCAACAAGCTCCGCGAGCTCAGGCACCGGCGCCAGGAGGGGTCGCTCAGGGACATCGTCTTCTGCATGCGCGCGGACCTGCTCAGGAACCTCGGCAATATGTGCAACCCAGAATTGCACAAGGGGAGGCTGCAGGTACCTAATGTCCTCTCGTCACGTTGATCGAACAAAGTTTCTACAGTATCTGATGATTGCTCTGAGACAATTTGATTCAGTTTGTTGGGGGTTATAGCAGTTTATCTGAACAAACCAGAAACCAAATTTGAATACGAGGAACCAGCTCATCCAATTGGCTAATTTTGTGCACTTTTAATACTGGACTGCTCATTTTGGCATATCAGAGTAGACTTATGACTCTATTTTAGGGATGGACAGCTCCCATTTGTACATATGGGCACTACGCTGGACTAGTCAGATTTTGCTCCTAACCATGTGAACGGTGATAGTTTGTTGCTGAAAATGTAATTGGATCAAAAAGTTGAACAAGTAGTATTTATCTATTGTATAGTGTTCCTTTAATTTACAAAAAAGTTATCAAATATGACAAAATCAAGGTGTGCAAATGATCCTGTAGTTATCAATCAACAAGTGAACAATGACAATTACAGTATGAACATATTGCATTTTTCAAACATCTTTTGGTCACAATGTTGTGTTTGTAATATGTACTCCCTCCATCCCAAATTATAGGCTGCTTATTCAACGGTTCAAACTTGCATTTGGTGATTCTTCTGTGACAATTTAGTTCAGTTTATCTGAACAAACCAGAAACCAAATTTGGCTAGGAGGAACCAGCTCATCGATTGGCTAATTTTGTACACTTTTAATACCGGACGGCTCATTTTTGCATATTGGAGCAGATTTGTGTCTCTAATTTGGGGATGGACAGTTCCTATTTGTACATATATGGGCATTAGGCTTGAGTAGTCAGATTCTGCTCCTAACCATGTGAACTGATATAGTTCATTGCTGAATATGTGATTGGATCTAAAAGCTGAACAAGTGGTAATTGTTTATAGTCTATACTGTTCCTTTAAGTTACAAAAAGTAATCAAATATGACAAAATCAAGGTGTGCAAATGATTCAGCCTATAGTTATCAACTTATCAATCAACAAGTGAACAATGACAATTACAGTATGAACATATTGCATCTTTCAGACATCTTTTGGTCACAATGTTGTGTTTGTAATATATAGTTGCTTATTAAGCTGTTCAAACTTGAAACACAGGTGTAGCAATATGTTGGTCGTTAATGTGTTTTAATTGTGATGTTCTTGCTGGTCAGGTGCCTAGACTCATAAAGGAGTACATAGAGGAGGTATCTACTCAACTGAAAATGGTCTGTGACTCGGATTCAGATGATTTGCCACTTGAAGAGAAGCTCGCATTTATGCATGAGACAAGACATGCCTTTGGTAGAACAGCCTTGCTGCTAAGTGGAGGTGCTTCATTAGGATCCTTTCACGTGGGTGTTGTGAAAACCTTGGTCGAACATAAACTTCTGCCTAGGATAATTTCAGGATCAAGTGTTGGCTCAATAATGTGTTCTATAGTAGCAACGAGGTCATGGCCTGAGCTGGAGAGCTTTTTTGAGGAGTGGCATTCCCTGAAATTTTTTGACCAGATGGGTGGGATCTTTCCTGTGGTTAAAAGAATTTTGACACATGGAGCTGTTCATGACATTAGGCACCTGCAGGTCCTTTTGAGAAATCTTACCAGCAATTTGACATTTCAAGAAGCTTATGACATGACTGGCCGGATTCTTGTTGTCACTGTGTGTTCTCCAAGGAAGCATGAGCCGCCTCGATGCTTGAACTATTTAACATCACCTCATGTTCTTATCTGGAGTGCAGTAACTGCTTCATGTTGTAGAGAATTAGGCAAACACCACACGCCCTAGGAGGGGGGGGTGACCTTTCATTATATAGGCCGAATAGGCTTGGAGTACAAGTCAAATACAATACAAGACTAAACACCTATACATATCTAATACCCGCCCGCAGTCGCAGGAGGGGAACTAACACCAAGACTGGACCGAAAATCAGTAAACAACTGTACAGGAAGACCCTTAGTCATGATGTCAGCATACTGATGGGACGACGGAACGTGGAGCACCCGAACCTGTCCCAAAGCAACCTTCTCTCGAACAAAATGAATATCAATCTCAATATGTTTAGTGCGACGATGATGAACAGGATTCGCAGCCATGTAGACAGCACTGACGTTGTCACAATAAACAATAGTTGCCTTGTCGAGAGGAAGATGAAGCTCCTGAAGAAGCTGGCGCAGCCAACAACACTCAGCCACAACGTGAGCTACAGCACGATATTCTGCTTCAGCGCTGGAGCGAGATACCGTTGTCTGTCGCTTAGAAGACCAAGACACCAGACTATCTCCGAGATAAACACAGTAACCAGAGGTAGAGCGCCTAGAGTCTGGACAGCCTGCCCAATCCGCATCAGAGTAGGCAGTGAGGGAATCCACTGAACCGGAACCAATGTAAAGACCATCGTCCAAAGTACCCTTCAAATAACGAAGAATGCGTTTCAAAAACGCAAGGTGAGGGTCCCTTGGATCATGCATGAACAAGCAAACCTGCTGAACAGCATAGGCAATATCTGGCCGAGTCAGGGTAAGCCACTGAAGAGCACCAGCAATGCTCCTGTAGAGAGAGGGATCAGCGACTGGCGGCCCTTCTTCAGCAGACAACTTGGACTTGCTATCAACGGGAGTGGAGGTCGGGTGACACTCGGTCATGCCGGCGCGTTGAAGAAGTTCCAGGGCATATTGTCGCTGAGAGAGAAACAATCCATCCGAAGTGCGCTTGACGGAAATGTTCAGGAAGTGGTGTAAAGAACCAAGATCCGTCATGGCAAACTCGGAGTGCAGGCGCTGAATAACAGAAGCAAGCAAATCTGAGTTGGAGGCAGTGAGAACAATGTCGTCCACATATAAGAGAAGGTAGGCGAGATGCGAGCCACTCTTGTAAATGAACAGGGAAGTGTCAGAAACCGATGGAACAAACCCAAGTTGCTGAATATAAGTAGCAAATCGCTGGTACCAAGCACGAGGAGCCTGTTTCAGACCATAGAGCGACCTCTGCAACAGACAAACATGATCAGGATATGAAGGATCAATAAATCCAGGTGGCTGCTGACAATACACAGTCTCACTGAGATAACCATGGAGAAAGGCATTCTTGACATCAAGCTGATGGATTGGCCAATGACGAGAGCTAGCAATACTCAAAACAGTCCGGATAGTAGTTGGCTTGACAACCGGGCTGAAGGTCTCATCATAATCCACGCCATATTCCTGATTAAAACCCCTGACAACCCAACGAGCCTTGTGTCGAGCCAGAGAACCATCAGAATGAAATTTGTGTTTATAAATCCACTTCCCTGTCACAACATTAGCGCCAGGTGGCCGAGGAACAAGACGCCAAGTACCATTATCCATGAGAGCTTTATACTCATCTGCCATTGCAGCTCGCCAGTTAGGATCAGCAAGAGCACTGCGATAATTCCCTGGAATAGGTGAAGCGACGACATGCTCAGCAGAAAGATTCCGATAACTGACAGGCTGAATAGTACCGGTCTGCAGACGAGTGAGCCGCCGAAGAGTCGGCGGAGGTGAGGCACCACGCATAGGACGTGGAGGCGCAGGTGGTGGCTGTAGTGCGCTGGCTGTTGCACCGTAGCGGCGGACAGGAAGCGGACCATTGACCGGACGACGGCTGAAAACCTGCCCTCGAAAGCGCCCTGGAGGCAGTACTGGACCAGCCTCAGGCGCTCCAGGTGGTGGCTGCACTGGGACAGCAGCTGCAGGCGCTGCTGCAGCATGAGGAGCGGGCGCCGCGGCCGCTGCTGGTGCGGCTGCAGGAGCCGCTGTGGCTGCGGCACGATCAGACGGGGGCACGAAGCCACTCCCGCCCGATGTAGAAGGCTCCGAACGTCCAGGTGGGGGCACGAAGCCGCGCCCACCGGGAGAAGACTGCGGTGGCGCAGCGTCCGTAGTGGACGGGGCGACCGCTGGAGGGGCTGGTGAGGGTACTGAACCGCTCTCACCAGCACATGAGGAATGCTGCTCGGCGTCCAAAGTTCCTGCTGTATTGTTAGTAGAGCAAGGCACAACAAAATCCAAATCGTCGTCTCGTAGAAAATCATAGGAAGAAGAAGGAATCCGACCATCGTGTGCAAAGGGAAACGAAAGTTCATCAAAAACAACATGACGAGAGATAACAACACGACGAGTGGTAAGATCAAGACAACGATAGCCTTTATGTGCCGAAGGATAGCCCAAGAAAACACATGCAGCTGAACGAGGTGCGAGCTTGTGAGGGGAGACCGCTTGAAGGTTCGGGTAACAAAGGCACCCAAAAACTCGCAAGTGGTCATAGCTAGGAGCGCTGCCATGAAGCCGGGAAAAAGGAATTTCGCCAGAAATAGAGGTAGACGGACGCCTGTTCAGGAGGTATGTAGCTACAGATAAAGCCTCAGCCCAATAAATTGGAGGCATGGACGCATGCATTAGGAGAGTGCGCACAGAATTATTAAGGGTACGAAGAACTCGCTCGGCCTTACCGTTCTGAGCGGACGTGTAAGGGCAAGAATGTCGGAATAAAATACCACGTGATGCTAGAAAGGTTGTGGTAGAAGTGTTCACGAATTCTCTACCATTATCAGTTTGAAAGCATTTAACGGGAAGGCCGAACTGTGTCTGTGCATAGGCAACAAACTGAACAAAAATCTCATGAACATCGGACTTAAGGTGAAGAGGATATGTCCAACAAAAATGAGTAAAGTCATCCAGCAAGACGAGATAATATTTATAGCCTGAAATACTCGGAATAGGAGACGTCCAAACATCACAATGAACTAGCTCAAAGGCAGAAGATGTCTGAGAGGTAGATGCACTAAAGGGAAGACGCGTATGTTTGCCTAGCTGACAGGCATGACACATAGAGCGATCTACTTTATTACAAGTGATGTATTTATTCTGGCGAAGCGAGGCAACGGCGGCAGGAGCAGGATGTCCGAGACGCTGATGCCACAAGGAGGCGGAGGCAGCGATGAGGGCGTGGGCAGTGGTAGGTGTGGCAGCAGTGATGGTGTACAAGTCTCCGTCGCTATTGCAGCGAAGAATCACGCGTCGCGTCCTGAGGTCCTTCACAGAGAAACCAGAGGCATCAAATTCAATTGAGCAACGATTGTCACGAGTGAACTGGCGAACGGAAAGAAGATTACGAACGATAGAAGGGACGACAAGGACGTTGTTCAGAGTAAATTTGGATGCAGGTGTATGGAGGACAGACTGACCACGAGACGTGACAGGAAGATGAGTACCATTGCCTACAACAATAGAAGAGGGCAGCGGGAAGGAGCGGGAGAGGAGTATACCTTCCGAAGAATGCATATGGGTGGAAGCACCGGAGTCGAGGACCCATGGAGTAGACCCTTGCACCGACATTTGCTGGAGGGCAGCAATGAGACCCGCCTGGTCAAAATTGGGCGCCTGCTGCTGGCTGGAGTACTGCGCAGGTGCGAAGGCTGTTTGGGCCGGAGGAGCATAGCCTAACAGCCCTGCACCCGGCGTGTTGGAGCCACCAGCACCTTGTGGGCGCCAACCGCCCGCCTGTCCCCCTCCCTGACCGGGCCATGGAACACAGAACCACGGAGCGATAGGATAGGGCAAGCGAGGATGTCCACCTTGCTGGCCGCCACTTCTCTGCTGGCTGCCGTAGCCCTGCTGACCGCCGCCGTAGCCGCGCTTCTTCTTGGGACGACGCTGCTGCTGCTGCGGAGGCGCGCCGGAGGAGGAAGACGACATGCGGCAGGCAGAGCCACACCCGCTGGAGGAAGCAGAGGCGACGAGAGCAGTGGACGTCGCAACCTTGGTCTCATTGGCCAAGCGCAGCTCTTTCAGGGCAAGCTGATCGAGTGCCTTGGAGAAGGTCATGTCGGCGGTGGCAGCAATCATGTCGGCGGTGGTGCTGTACTTGGGGTTGACGCCGCGCAGGAGATTGAGCACCATGTTTGGCTCAGAAACAGCCTGTCCTGCATCACGGAGTCGGTCGGCAGCCTTCTTCATCAAATTCCCGTAGTCTTCAACAGAGAGATCTCCCTGAGTCAAGGTGTGGAAGTCATGACTCAGGTAGATGGCGCGAGGAGCCTGATTGGACCGGAAGTGCTGCTCGATGGCGACCCATAATTGGCGGGCAGATTGCCCTGGCGCCATGGTGAAGTCAAGGACTGGTTCGGAGACGGAGCCATAGAGCCAGCTCCGGACGCAACAATCTGCTTGAGTCCAGGCAGCACTAGGGTTTGCAGGAGGTGCTGTCCCATCTATGTGCTGGAGAAGACCGAACTTGCCGCACATCGCCTGGAAGAAGGCGCTCCACTTGGTGTAGTTGCCGGAGCGGAGTTCCAACGTCACAGGGACGTGAGCCTTGACGGGAATCGACGCGTAGGGGCTGATTGCTTCACCCATTGCAGGAATTGGGGAGGGGGAGGAAGCGGAAGTGCTGCTGGAGACTTCGGCTGGGGAGGAGGGAGCAGCGAGAGGCTCGTTGATCACCTCGGACATCAACAGGAGGATCTGTTGGAGGGGGGAGGGGCGCGCCTAGGGAGGGCTGCGCCGTGGTGGGTGTGCAGGGGAGGGGCAGCGCCTGGAGGCGGCGCCTGGAGGTGGGCGCACGTGGGGGGAACCCACGGCGAGTTAGGGCAGCGGAGGGGGGGGGAGGGGGGGGGGGGGGGCGCACGGCCTGGCCTAGGATAGGGCCCGGACTCGTGATACCATGTAGAGAATTAGGCAAACACCACACGCCCTAGGAGGGGGGGGTGACCTTTCATTATATAGGCCGAATAGGCTTGGAGTACAAGTCAAATACAATACAAGACTAAACACCTATACATATCTAATACATGTGCTTTTCCTGGACTTTTCGAAGCCCAAGAATTGATGGCAAAGGATAGATTTGGTCAAACAATTCCTTTCCATGCTCCATTCTTATTGGGCATGGAGGAACGTACTGGTGCTACAACCCGGCGCTGGAGAGATGGGAGTTTAGAAAGTGATTTGCCCATCAAGCAGTTGAAGGAACTATTCAATGTGAATCATTTCATAGTAAGCCAAGCCAATCCTCACATAGCTCCTTTGTTGAGACTAAAGGAAATCGTCAGGGCTTATGGAGGAAGCTTTGCTGCTAAGGTATGTCAAATAGTTACTCCATGTTACACTCACTTTTCTTTATTAATTACTGGCTTATTTTCCATGACAATGCAGAGCTATTTTTTATTTGACGTGTTTTCAGTTCATCTTAGGATGTAAAGATGATTCTTCTTTTCTCTTTGATTGCTGTATGACGTTCCTTCCAATATATCTGGAATGGTAGAATGTAAATGGCTTAGTGGCATAACATACCACTAGACCCACAAGCGGTGCCTACAATTATTTGCTGCAAATATGAGATGGGTTGCCAGGCTAAATAGTTCATTCTACTAAAGCATTAGCTGGCAGGCACGTTTATGATGTACTAATATGTGTGTTTATCATTTTCTTGTATTTAGCTTGCTGAACTTGCTGAGATGGAAGTTAAGCATAGGTGTAATCAAGTTCTGGAACTTGGATTTCCGCTAGGAGGATTAGCCAAATTGTTTGCTCAAGATTGGGAAGGTGATGTCACAATTGTTATGCCAGCCACTCTTGCACAGGTCTGCAATGTTTCTATCCCCTTTCTCCTTTCATGTAAAACTATTACTGTTACATGCAAATGGCAATTATTGACACAATATTCAGTAAACTTACACAAGATTTCTTTCACTCTATCACCAGTATTCCAAGATGATACAGAACCCATCTTATGCTGAGCTTCAGAAGGCTGCAAACCAAGGTAGGAGATGCACTTGGGAAAAGCTGTCGGCCATCAGGGCGAACTGTGCTATTGAGCTTGCATTGGATGAATGTGTTGCCCTCCTGAACCACTTGCGTAGGCTAAAGAGGAGTGCAGAAAGGGCATCTGCTTCACAAGGACATGGTCCTACAATCAGGCTCTGCCCATCTAGGAGGATTCCATCCTGGAATCTCATAGCAAGAGAAAATTCAACTGGTTCCCTTGAAGAAGAAATGCTTACATCTCCTACACTGACAAATCATCAAGGACCTGGAGGAGTTGCTGCATTATCTAACAGAAACCAATATCTCCAGAGAATTGCGCATGAAAGTAGTGACAGTGAATCTGAGAGTATAGATTTACACTCTTGGACGAGAAGTGGTGGCCCTCTTATGAGGACAGCCTCTGCCAACAAGTTCATCAGCTTTGTTCAGAATCTTGAGATTGACACAGAATTCAGAACAATTCCATCGAGGGAAGATGAATCTGATATTGTAACACCAAATGCTAGTAGCTTGGCAGCTCAGGCAATCAGTAGAGAAGCAACTGATAGGAGCTTTGACAATTCAGGATTCGATAGTCATGACAATACTACTCCTAGAATGACATTTGGCCCTTCGGCAAGTATCGTGGTTTCTGAAGGTGACTTGTTGCAGCCTGAAAAGACTGAGAATGGTATTTTGTTTAATGTTGTAAGGAGGGATACTCTTCTAGGATCTAGTAGTGGAGTTGAGTCTCAAGGATCTCCTCGGGAACCAGATGTTGAAACAGTACAGACAGAGTGCCTTGATGGCGTGTCAGCTTCTGATGACGACGACATGGAACTTGATGTTGTTAATGATGAAGCGACTGATATCATGAGTCGAAATAATCTACAACAACAGGGGTCCTCACTGGAAGAAAATGTGGATCATCCCTCTTCCTTAAATTGTGAAGATGAGACAAGCATCAACAAACCAGAAGTTGCATCAATTTTTGATATATGTACGGAGATCCATCAGGCAACTGTTAGAACAGAAAATAGCCTGCCGGAAGTGTTTTCAGAGAACACAAAACTGGAAACAGCAACGTTGGAATGTCCTGATGGCAATTCAGCTGGAGTTGTATAAGAGTCTGCTAGTTAAGAGGCATCCTTTCATTCTAAGAAAGCAGATGCCTTTTTGTGTTCTGACAACTTTAAAGCTAGCGATCATAAAAGTGGATGCTGAAGCTGTATGCTGTTCAAGTTTCAGGAAAGGGTGATCCAATGGTTTTGGCTCAATTGAGGAAGAAAATATATTACTTTCAGTGATAGAAGTGAGATTCTAACATCTAGGAGAAATGAAACTGAGACTGGAAAAAAAACATGGAAACAGTACAAATCTGGGCATCGAACATAAACTCAGCAAAAACTAACTCGGGTGGCAGCAGTTGTCATCTCAATCGATACAGCAGATGCCTGGCCTGATTACTAGATGTTACCTCAGAACCGGTAAGCAGTGGAGAGTCTGGAGAACACCGACAAGAGGCACCAGGAGTCCAGGACCTTCAATGTACATGGATGAAGACACAAAACGGTTAAGCATGCACATACATAACTAGTCTTGCGTACCAGGTCAGTCAAGTGTGGGCAAGGCGCAAAAAGGACTTGGATTAATGTCTTTCATATGCCGCTGGTACACTGAAAGAAAGTATTGGGTTATCATCCTAAAGGTAGTTGAAAGCAATGCCGTAGATCAGGAATGGCTCCAAACCTTCCCCTCTTACAAGATGGTGTAAATCTAAGAGCATAACAATCAATTTGGTATGGCTTTCTGTGTAATATATGCCTTCTGGTGAATGTGATGCGTAAACTAGAATGCAAATCACCAATTTGTGAAGTGAGTGTATGTGGAGGCTAGAACAGTAGTCTTATTTGCACAAAAGTGAGCTCGCGCTCTTTTGCACATCGCAATATCGCATAGCCCTAAAAGCCCACTCATATAACTTGATAAGAAGTTCGTTTATTTTGGGCCCATTTAGGAAAGAAGGAACGTCTGGCCCAACAGAATGAGTACACTGGGCACGATGGGAACACGAAAGAGGTGTGACACACACGTGCACGGTGCACAGATCCTGCACAGCACGCATCTTCCAAGCCACGAAAGAGAGACGCAAAATACCCCGAAAGTTCACGAGCTGCGGCCCCCGGCCCTGAGCACGTGGTGGAGCAGCAAGCAAAACCTCTGCTGCATTTGGCGTGGACCGAGCAGCCGCGCCCAGCATCGCATCCCACACGACACGAGCATAACCCGACTGGCTGGCTGATATTCTTATGATTGAGCTTGGACGTCGTCGTCGCTGAGGCCCAGTCGTCCCTGTGTCCCACAAACTTCAGCTGTGAAGACTGAAGACGAGCATATGGCAGCAGCATGATGCGTCGCGTGGAACCACCGTGCGCGACGTGTATATACTAAGATTGAAACCGGCGTGCGAGAATTGTATTGGTCACCGCGCCGAAGCGAGCTTGCGGCGTCGTCCCAGGGGGCGCGCGCGGAGGGGCCGTACTCGTAGTGTCGGACCCGGTCGATCCGTCCTCCCCCCTGTCGATCGGCGCGCTGTGTCGTCGCGATCGAGTCAACACGAAGTCGCCATCGATGTGCAGCTAGCGGCTAAGCTGTTTCGCCACGCAGCGCTGCTGCAATCATGCGCGCCGCCGCCGCGGCGGCGGCGGCGGCGGCGGCTAGCTGATGACGCACCCACAAAGCCGGCCGTTCCGTTCCGTGCCGCGCTGCCCGACGACGAGACGGCGACACGCGCGCGCGCGCGCGGCGGCGGCGGCCTCATATATCTCTCGCGCTCGAGCGAACGGCGAGACCCGGTCGTATAGGCTAGCTCTCCCTTTTGCGGTGCTATCTGTTGCGAAGCTTTCCGCCCTCGATCGGCAGGCCGCGCGCGCCCGCTCGTCTCCGTCACCGCGACACGTTTCGGTCGGGCGCGCCGCGCGCCCAGCTCGTACAGTACCAATCAGTCGTCGTATGACGCGCGCGTTCTACGGAGAGGAATCATTGTTTGTTCCACTTCCACATGCCGCGAGTTTCCTTCCGATCCGTCGTCGACCCACCGCGTGCCTTTTCAACTTTGTGTCGCCGTCGCTCGCTGATCGATCGTAGAACACGGCGGCCCCGGGGCGATGATTTGACGTGGTTCAGCTGGGGACAAACCGTGCTTTTTCCAGCGGGTCCCCCGTCGCTTTGGGTTACACGCCTCGGTGGAATCCACCGCGGCACCGCGGGGGCGTCAAAGCGAGATGCCTCTCATGTACGTCTCTGTATAGCAACGTGGGCTCGGAATGTAGGCGAGCCACGTGTCCATAGGCGTGGGCCCGGACGGCTATCTGCGTGTGGCCAGACGTACAATGAATCAAGTCGGCATGATTCGTGAAAGTGAGATTAGCCATGTAGAGTGGAGAAACATCATCGTAGCACTTGTAGTACTCGAGCTAGCTAGCTAGTGCGCGAAATTCGGTAGCGCCAAATGTACACCCTGGATACCCCTCCCATCCAACCGCAGCTGTTCTTATGCGCGAGGAATATATGAGAAAATGGCAAGCTGTGAGTAGGCATGGCAGGTAATATATCAATCAGATGGAGCATAATCCACTCGCGCCTGTGACGTCTATCTGTAGTACCAATTTATCAGGTGAACGTCCAGTCCTTTTCACGAAATCTGGATAAATAATTGTACTTGTACCCTCCATCCATATTGCGACTTGCTAGTTGCTGCTAGGCTTTACTAGCTAAGGTTCTGGGCATGATGCACCAGCTTAAAGGGCCCATGCTTTAACGGTTCTTTTTCGATGTACGACTTAGCATAGAACCGCCACTATACTTAGCTTTAGGTCCACAGTCCGTGCTCGCTTGGATCATGCATTGTAGTCTTGTAGAGCAATGGTAGGAGGTCCGAAACTTGCTCAGCATTAGTTTAGACTTCTCTACACAAGCAAGGGTATAGTAGAGACTAACTCAGATCCCTTCGTCCCCGATTCTCTCCGGTCCCAACAATCCAGGTCCAGGGCAGTTTTGGGCAGGGCAGAGCCCGAGTGAAAGCATCTTCAAGAGACTACTCAAATGGCTCAAGCCAAATTTTAGCTACTCAACACCAAAATAGCTTTTCAACAAATTAGTCATCCAACTCATCAAGTCATCTAACTCTCCAAATTGGCCTTCTTACTAGCCAGACTTGGCTAGCCAGTCCGGCTAGCCAATCTGGCTTACAAGTGTGGGGCGACACATGGGACCCACGTGTTAGTGTGTGGAGAGAGATTTGGAGAGTCTGTTGGAGTGACATGCTCAATATGGACTATGGAGTGCAATCTTTATGGAGAGTCAAATAGAGAGTCCAAAATGTAGGATTTGTTCGAGATGCTTTGAGGCCTCGAGCTAGGTTTTGGGCCGAATCTAGTAGCAAACAACTCTGTGAGCAGGAACAAAGCTAGGATTGGACTAAGGGGGAGCTCTCCTCTCCTTCTTCTTCCTCCATCTCCACTTCCCTACTTCTTTCTCCCCAAAATTGAAGGGGGGGCTATGGAGGGATCCATGACAGCCGCCATTGTCTATGAGACCAATAGATGAGCCGGGCATCGAGCTCTGCTGTAGAATCTCGTGGCCGGTTGACATAGCCACCGGTTGATTGAGATGTGATGCCGTTCCGGCCATCATAATATAGCGGCATGGTTGCTGCATGGGTGTGACTAGGTGTCATTGTAGGTGATGGATTCAGTGGCTCAGCTCCGCCGACCCGTAAACAACGTCGCGACCCGTATCCTCCTGTCTTTCTCCACCAGCCTGGTAGGCGGCAGCAGCGCTGCCCTTCTTAATCTGGTGTTTCTCTGGTCGTATTGGCACCCTGAAAACCCGGAATTCTAACACTAGAGGAAAATTGGGCATCAGTTTCAGTTGGGAAGCCAGATTTAGTCCCGGTTTTCAAATCAGTACTAAATATTTGAGGCTAAAGTGGCACGAAGTTTAGTACCGGTTTGTGTTACAGTTCGGTGCTAAACTATTTTGTGCCCCAAAAATTTTTTAAAAAAATTGTTGCCGCCAGGAGGCCCGCACGCACGCGCCGTCCTAAGTCACAAGCCACACGAATTTTTCACGTGTAAATGCACATACGCGGCTGTGAGGATTCGAATCTACGACCTCTGACCTCGCGTGTTGCTTTCTTACCATCCCACCTATGCATCACATGTGATTGAGTAGGAGATGCATTCCTTTTGAAGTAACCCGTGGAGATCCCATTTAGTACCGGCTCCAAACACAAACCGGTACTAAATGTCACATTTTATTACCGGTTTGTGTTACAATCCAGTATTAAATTGGCACACCATTTTAATACTGGATTTTAACACTGGCCGGTACTAAAAGGTGATATTTAGTATCAATTTGTGTTAAAATCCGGTACTAAACTCCTCCGAGGACTTTCAATATTTGGTGCCGGTACTAAATGACTCGGTGACCAATTTAGTATCGGATTTTGGGCAACCAGAACTAAATGACAAGGGATCAACAGGTTTTTTTTTTCCTACCCGTGTAAAGTCTGCCGACCTGACGGCGATCTCGCCGCCAGCCGCTCCGCCACCTCCTGCCCCCTTCAGGTGACGGTGTGACATTCACCTTGCTTGCCGCACCCCACGCGCACGCAGCGCCCTCTCGATCGGCAAGCAAGTCGGCATGCATGATGCATGCGTGTCGAACTTAACCACCCCACTAGCTAGCATGCGTACGTACGGGTTCGGTTCGGCGACGTGATGCCGAGGCATATCATCTATCCATCCTCCTCACAAAGGTAGCGGCACGCGCCGGTCACCGCTCACGCCTTTGGCGCGGGGAGCTGTAGCGGCTGCCTCTTTCCATGTGCGCAGTGCAGCAGCAGGTGGTGGATGCCGCGTCGGCCGAAACAAACTTTGGCGCCCGTGATGAAGACGGAGCACGCCACATCGGTCGACGGGGGACGTACTGGTGACTGATCGATTTGGAGGCCGGCTCAGCTCGCCCCAATCGGATCGGAGGATAGGCGCGTCGCAACAGCCATCGGCGGCGCGGATCGGAGATGAATATCCGGCCGGCGCGGCGGGTGTGGTGCTGTGGCCTTATGGGTGAGGGATCGGTGACGCTGCCGCCTGAGCCTGACGCGATCGTGTCCAAAGGAGGAGAGTAGTCGTAGCCGTGGGCCGCGGCAGCAATCATCATACGCGCAGGCGCAGCGCCTCAAGATACGGTCGATCCATCGATCCGTAGAGGCGGCAGCGGCAGGGCGGGCCGTTTGGTGCTGGGGGTCGACGACGACGGCGACGCGCGCGTTTGGACGGACGCGCGTCGTCGTCGCGCAGCCCTCAGATCCGCGCGCGCCACGTACGCGACACGGCCCGCCGGTCACGTTACTCACGTACGGGGTGCGTCTGCTGCGAACCTTGCAACCGCGCGACCTGCCCGTTCCCGTCGCGTACGTTTGGACCTATGTCTCATGCCGAGCGCCCGAGCCCCGGGTCGCTGCCGCCTGCCGGTCCCCCGGACCCCTACGCACGACGAGAGGATCTTTCAGTCTTTCTTTGCACAGTTCCGGTTGTCGTCGCTCGCTCGCTGGTGTGTTTTATGATGATCCTACAGTGCCGACCTTAAACGCGCGCCCCTGATCGCAGCTGGGGACAAATGTGCTTTCGATGGCGTTCGATCTCCTCGCTTTTGGTCTACACACGCCCTCGCTCAGTGCCTCGGTGGAATCCACCGCCGGGCGCCAAAGCGAGATGCTCTCTCTCACTCTCACGCCGTGTGTGTGCGCCTCTCACATCCTTCTCGTACAGCAACATGCAACTAGCGAAACTAATTAAAGAAGCTCTGGATGAAAGGAGGGGCTCGGACTGCAATAAGGCCCGCCTCGTGGCGCCCTTTCGGTGATCGGACAACTCTCCTGATCGACCGACGAGGTGTTGATGCGATCGATGCGTCCAAATGAAAAACCGTCGACGCGACATCGATGCGCCCAATGCGCGCGACGACGCCTCGCGCATGTGCGGCGCGGCGGCCGGAGAACGCCCTCCCTCTCCCGACCGGTCGGACGTGTACAATATATGATAGGACCAAATAAGAGACGTGGTTCCACCGCACGCGCCGTGCAAAAATGTCAAGTAGGAGCACGTACGTTGAGCACTAGCTCGATCGAGCAATATATAGTGCGTGAAATTCGATGGGTACCTACCAAATCCTAATGTACGTCCTGGATACATCCTGCTACCTAGCTAGCTAGTTTCCTACAACCGCAGCTATATATTCTCATCATCTCATGGCGAATGTGTGAGAAAATGGGAAAGTGCATGTGATAGGTCGGTACTCGGTATACATCAATTAGTTGGGGGGCTGAGCATGATTTTACCAGTCTATGGCTCTCTCTCTGCTAAATATGGGAAATGGTATAGTCCATCCATTGCTACTACTACTTGCTATATATATGCTTTCCATCTTAGAGGCTATGACCCCATTTGGATCATCTAGACCCCCTTTTTAGCAGCTTTATGTGTGTGTTATTAGCTCTAGCTGATGATCCGAAAAAAGTTCAGCGGTTTATATCCAATCACGTCCTTTATAAAAACTATATAAGTTGTGAGGATTCAAATGGGGATATTTATGCTCAGTTTAAAGGGAAAATTCCTTTCAAGTACATGAGAATATGAGATACCATACAATGCCCTGTTGTACATGTCTTTGCGGTGTGTGTCAGTATAATTAACGCTTATTTCGATCTCACTGGGATTATAGAAATCGACTAAAAAAGCCCTTTTTGAGATCCAAATATCCTAAATTCTTGTGTGGATTATAAGGATCTAAGGTAATTTCTAGCTTATGGGTGTTTTTTTTGGACTAATAGCTTTTGAGATCTCCAAAGTCCAATAGCCCAAAAAGTTAGCAGCCAGAAGCACACTACCATGAGCTTTTCAGCCTTTTGCTTTTGGGATCATATAGTTTTTTGGACTAGCAGTCCAAAAAAGCCAAGAAGCTCAAACAAATAGGGTCTAAGTATTTAACTGCCCGAATTGTAAGTCTCACTATAGCCATCCACCATTTAGAGATTATTTGGAGAGAGGGTGAGAGAGAGGGATACACAACATTTATTATGAGTAGAGACGATCCAAATGCCCCAGCTTATTGTTAACCAGAATCCAAATTCCAATAATCTCCATACAGTATCCAAATTCCAAACAGGCTCTTGCACATGTGGATAAGCATGCTACATAGGATTTTCTGATGATACGACATCACATTTAAGAAAAGAAATATGAAACCAATTTCGTCAAGATGAAACCACCTTCACACGGATACCAACTCTTGATGAATCTTGAAATTAAGTGCCATTTAGAGCCAATAAAATTACACTATGAAATTTTAGATCGGGAGGGATAGTTCCAAGTCTCATTTCATATCCTTGTTACTTAGGGCCTCTCCAACAATCGACGATTTGGCCAGCTAGGAGAATTTTATAATCAGAGAACAGAGCAAAATAGGAGCCACTAGCTACTATCTCGTCGCCTGTGTCGTACGATCGCCGAAGCTCATCCCCTCACACACATTGTTCACGAAGTCTACCTGCTCCTGTGCGCAGGTCCTCTCTCTCCTCCATGGTGCTGGCGACTTCGCCAGCACCCTTGGAGACGCCCTTATATGGCTATCTAGGAAACGTTAGCATGAAACCCTTCATTGTGATTAGCCTTAGTAGGTTACTAGGATCGAAACTTGCTCGAAACTATACACAAGGATATCAACTTTTGCTTGAGTGTCGTCCCCACCTCTCCTAGGTCTAGAAAAGGTAGCTAATGGCTCAAAAAAAAGATAATAGGAAGTGAAATGTCTGTTATGCTAACATGCATGTGTTACTACTCCCTGCGTTATCAAATACTACCTCCATATAGGAAATAGAAGTCATTTTGAACAAGATTTTAGTCAAGCATTAGGATTATAAATCATGAATAAGTTTTAACTCGTTGAGTATGGAAATGTGAAAACTATATGAATAGATTTGTCTTGAAAAGTAATTTTATAAAAGTACACATATATTATTTTTTAATAAATATTTTTGTAAAAATAAGAAGTCAAAGTTACGTTTTGGAGACCGTGTAGTTGTCCGAAACGACTTCTATTTCCTATACGGAGGGAGTATAAGGTATCCTAGAATTTTTAGTACATATTAAAGAGGTGGGCAAATGTCTTGTATATCCTTAGCTAATGGTAATACAAAGCAAGTTTCCCGTTAAGAAGGAAAATATTTGGAAAGTTTTTAATTGAGTTTATTAAGTACTTGTCAAAAACTCATAAACGTCTTATATTAGGAATAAATTTTAAATTTTTGGACGTCATGTATTTCGGTAGGAGTGTAACTCGCTGTAAATTGCTAAATGTATTTGTGCAAGATAGGTATTGTTCTGTTTGGACTCTGGAGACATAAATGCATACATATCCGGCGACCTGCATACGCGGACAAAGAAAAAGCCACTAAAGACACACGTCCCTTTACGTTCCATGTTAAAAGTTCTTTGTATTTCCATCTCCCAAAGTCTACTGAACTTTCTGCGACCTCCTCCAAAAGCCCCATCGGCACGAACGCCAAAAGCCTTGCCCAGCCAAGTCCAATGCAAACTCCGCCGGAAACCAGGCAAGCAACAACCAGCCCACACGCTAACTATTGCAAACCCCCAGTGCAGTTACTGGCGCCAGCCACTCCCGTGTTCGTCCATTTCCATGCCCGTCCATTCCATCCCCAGCAAATCCAACTCATATGCGCGCTTGAGATCACAAAAATAAATGCCCCAGATCACTCATACGGCCGTCAGAGACTAAATTAGTAGAGCTTGCCAGGCACTAGGATGAGCATCGAGAGAGTCAGATCACTAGCGCCGGCCGCTCCTGTGCACACGGTTTGCGTATAAATACAGGCCGTATCCCCCATCTTGTTGCTTGTGTGCACAGTGCTGTAGGATAGCTAGCCTCGCTCCCTCCGTCCTGAGCGACCATGGAGGCCTCAGCCATGGAGGAAGCCCTCCCCAACCCCAAGGCGATCAGGAGGAAGGGAGGCCTCAGAACCATCCCGTTCATCATCTGTAAGAACTTCGAGCAGCCATGCCATGCCTGATTGTGTACGTTTTACTTGCATATATGGTGTGGATCGAGCTCGTCATCTGACATGAGGATTTTGATTTGTTTGCGGTGCAGCGAACGAGATCTTCGAGAAGGTGGCCACCTTCGGGCTGACGGCCAACATGATCCTGTACCTGACCGAGCGGTACCTCATGTCGAGCGCCTTCGCCACCGTGGTGCTCTACAACTGGAACGCCTTCTCCAACTTCCTCCCCATCTTCGGCGCCGTGCTCGCCGACGCCTGCCTCGGCCGCTTCCGGGTCATCGCCCTCGGCTCCTTCGTCAGCCTCTCGGTAAGCGCCGCCGGCCGGCCGGGCCGACGAACTCAACAACCCAACCACCCGTTTTAATTTTATTTGTGGAGATGTTCATTCTTTGGTCTTAATTATTGGTGTCTTGTTGTGCGAATCACCGTGTCAGGGGATGTGCCTGCTGTGCCTGACGGCGATCCTGCCGGTGTACAAGAAGACCCCGGCGTGCGCGGCGCGGGTGACGGACTGCGAGGTGCTGCCGTGGCAGCTGCCTCTCCTCTTCACGTCGTTCGCGCTCATGTCCGTCGGCTCCGGTGGCATCCGGCCGTGCACGCTGGCGTTCGGCGCCGACCAGCTGGACAAGCGTGACAACAGCGCCCGGAACGTGCGCACGCTCCAGACCTTCTTCAACTGGTACTACACGGTGCTGGGCCTCTCCATCGTGTTCGCTTCCACCGTCGTCGTCTACATCCAGCAGGCCAGGGGCTGGGTCGTCGGCTTCACCGTCCCCGTCGTGCTCATGGTCACCGCGCTCACGCTCTTCCTCCTTGGCTCCCCCTTCTACATCCGGGCGGCCGCCGATCGGAGCGCCATCCTCGGCCTCGTCCAGGTCCTCGTCGCCAGCTACAAGAACCGCCACGAGCCCCTGCCGCCGGACACCGCCGACGCCTCGGCCTTCTACAACAAGGCTGGGTCCAAGCCCAGGACTCCCACCAAGAAGCTGAGCTACTTGAACCGGGCCTGCGTGCTGCGGAACCCGGGCAAGGAGCTGGGCCCCGACGGGTCGGCGTGCGACCCCTGGAGGCTGTGCACGGTGCAGCAGGTGGAGGACACGAAAGCCGTCATCCGCGTGCTCCCAATCTGGTCCACGGGGATCCTCCCCGGCGTGGTCGTCGGCCAGCAGATGTTCCCGACGCTGCAGGCCAAGACCATGGAGCGGCGTGTGGGCGGGTTCGAGATCCCGGCCGCCACCTTCGGCGTCTTCAGCATCCTGACGCTCACCGTCTGGGTCGCCGTGTACGACCGCGCACTGGTGCGGCCGCTGTCCAGGCTCACGGGCCACGCGCGCGGGCTCAGCCTGCGCCAGCGGATGGGCGCCGGCCTGGCGCTCTTCGCCGTGGCCATGGCCGTGGCGGCGCGCGTCGAGGCGGTGCGCCGCGCCGCCGCGGTCGGGGAGGGGCTCCGCGACGTCGACCCGCGCACTGGACGGCACATGCACATGTCGGCCATGCGGCTGGTGCCGCAGCACTGCCTGACGGGGCTCGCCGAGGGGCTGAACCTGATCGGGCAGATCGAGTTCTACTACTCCGAGTTCCCCAAGACCATGTCCAGCATCGGGGTGTCGCTGCTGGCGCTCGGGCTCGGCGTCGGCGCCGTGCTGGGAAGCGCCATCGTCGCGGTCGTCGGCGCAGCGACACGGGCCGGCGGGCATGACGGGTGGCTGCCGAACAACCTGAACAGGGGGCACTACGACTACTACTACCTCGTCCTGGCGGTGCTGGGCGCGGCCAACGTGGTCTACTTCGTGGTGTGCGCCTGGTCGTACGGCGAGGAGGGACAGAACAGGGTGGTGGCGGCCGACGCCGACGACGACGCCGCGGTGGAGGACGGCGGCAAGGAGGAGCAGCAGAGAGCTGTGGCCATCTAGGCGTAGGTCAGTGGTGGGCCTAGATGGGTACTAGGAACAGTATAGCGTTGATCTCAGATGGTAACTTTCTGTGGTGTAAGTGGTGGTAACTGGCATATACACATGCCAACTTATATGCTGATGTTTCAAGAGAAGCTAATCTTCAAATGTTAATATGGTAAAGGCTGTTGCAAGTCTCCAGTAGTCTAATGTCGCATGCATTTTGCGTGCATTCTTTAGAGTCGGAGACAGAGAAGACTTCGAGATCACTTGTGGGACCCGTCCCTGCGCCACCCATTACCCCTTTCGTATCTGCCGGTGGTGCCACTGCCAGCCAGCAGCTGTGTGATGACATGATGATCCCCTAGAATCAAGGGACAAACTCATCTGATGGAGTTAGATCTCAAGCAGACTATTCCAGTTCAAGTTTACAAAACTGTGCAACTGTTTTTCTAACAGTAAAATTCTTTTCAGCGAACTGAGTTAAAACTGCCGGACTCAAATGGGCAGCTTACCAAGCTTAGATATTTGAAAGGACCACGGATATGAACAACATAAAAAGTTTATGGGTCGTCATTGAATTTTAATTTTACACAAACTATAGTAGCTAACATGCATGATAATAGTTATATCTATCCCATCTTTTTTATTACTAGCAGAAGGGCACGTGCCGCAGGCACGTGTTTTAGAAAAAAAAATACTAATTTAGATGTGTAATATACCTGGACTCTTTAGATTAATCTAGAGCGTTCGATTATCATAAAATCCGACGGTGTAGGCTCAAAGGTGAGATGTAGTCATTATGGACTCTTTAGATTAATTTAGAGCGTTGGATCATCATAAAATCCGACGGTGTGAGATATAGATGACGACGGACGAAACTAAAGACGACAGAAACGAAAATTCGTTGTGCTTTATAGTATAGATATATGTATCAAAATATAATTTAAAACATATTCTCTCCATTCTAAAATACAAGGCATTCTAGCAAATTTAGAACATATTAAAGATACAAATGACTATTATGCTCTTAGTTAATGCCTACCTTGTATTGTTTGGTTATTAATTTGTTTAATTAGTGCATGGTTGTTCGCTATTGCCACAACAATTATAAGGCAAGTTTGCATGCCATTTATTCCTTCCAAGTAATAATGGGAAAATATTAGCGCAAAAAACGTGGACAGGGAAATAACCGAAGATAATTAAATAAATACTCCTTATCTAAAAGTTCTTAGAAGACCTTGAATACAAAATTTGAATTCTTGGATGCCTTATATTGCAGGACTGAGGAAGTACGGAGTATATCTGAAGAAAAGTATAATTTAAATAAAAAGATAGAAGCATCCTACAACTGTCATATTTACATTTATAAGCATCCTACAACGCGCAAATTGGAAGGCACACGTTTTTTTAAGAAGATCACACCATAAATCGGAATGTACTGCTAGGGCGTCTGCTTGAAAACTTTTTTTTATTGAGACAGGCGTCTAGTTGAAAACTTGGAACTGGCATCTCTTCCAATTAAATGAAAAGGGCAGAGCACCTGCCATTTGCCCTCACAAAATCTCTACCTAATGAGTACTTCGTAGGCAGCAGATTTATACAAATACAACTTGGAATTTCTGGAAGGAGAGAAATATAGAAGAATTTCCGATACATGTAGTATCTGAGATCAAGGATGAAGAAATAGCACTGCGACGGCAGGCCTGTGGGAGTCCAGCAATAATTTAATTAATGAGCAGATATCTAGAGTCTGAGTTTTTTTATATTCTAGTAATTTCTATGCTGTAAGAATTTGAATGCTTCTCCTCCTTAAATAACATGGCAGTACTCTTGTTCTTACTTAAACAAAAAATCTCTTCCTATAAATGCTTTAACATCTTGCAAAAAGGATATCCATGAGTCCATGCGCACAACGTTCATCATAACCTCCAATTCTACATTACTGCGCATTTGTACACACGTGACCTCACAGCGTGAGATGTGTTGACGATCAACACCAGACAAATTGGCTCTCGTTGACACTTAGTACCTCTCAAATAAAATAAAAAATTGGAGTTGCTCGAGGGTAAAGATGCAAAAGGCCACTGGCTTCGTGTTGTTTGTTGCGCTTGCGCTCCTTTGCTGAATTGGTGGTAGTCGTCACCAGTCAAACAGTCCCAACTGCCACTTACCAGTGACCACTGAGCATTGAAGTCTCCTCTGCATGGCACCTTGTCACCATTTCTGATCATTTCCAATCTGGTCTACCAGAATCCGGTAGCATCCAAATATGAAACATTAATACAAATATTAATGGGCAATAGCCAGTTTGGAGCATCACAGCAAGGACTGAGGACATACATGTCATCTACCCATCCTGCCATCCATATGCAGCTGCAACTCCTCACTTCTCCCATGCTGTGAGCTCTAAGAAAACTTGCAAGAAACGCAGGAGCATCTGACAAAGGCAAAGGTACACGCTCCGTTCCCCTCTCATTTCCGCTTCTCTTTTAGCAGTTGCCATCCAACTGTGTGCCGCCGCCGCTCGCAAGCGATCGATAGCGTTACAAATTTCCCGAAGAACAAGGCCCCCCTTTTGCGCGATTTCCTGGCGAAACCGCCCCCTTTTTTTTCCGACGAAACGGCCGTCAGTTTCCGCAGAAGCCCACACGGCCACACTCCCCGACCGGCAGGCGCCCGGCATCGCCGCGACGCAAGCATAGTGGAACCAGACGCTAACGAGGAGAAAGAGGGCACGGAATCGAGTGCAATCCAACATCACCGTGCATCTTTTTTGCCTTCGCAGGGGCCGAAGATGGAATTGGAGACCCAGGTTGGCGATGGAGATGGGGTCGTCGGAGTGAAAGGGCAGGGCGGGCTCAGAGCGCTACCGTGCATCTTCGGTATGTGGTTGCTTGGTTGTTTTTTATGTAAAAAAAGCTTGTAGGCACTGTTTAGGAAGAAGCTAGCTGATCGATTTCCTCTTCGGAAGTAGTAGTAGAGACTAACCAAAATTAGTGCATATGTGAAATCTTAATTATCGTTTACATGTTTAAACTGCTGCATCATCATTCAACTCTTGTTTTGTTTCACTTCCATTTATTGCAAAGGAAAAAAAACAAGGCCCGATTTGGATGGGCCGGGATCAGACGGTGCTCCCGGCCCAGCTTCATTAGCTCGTTTTGTGCTCAAAGCGTCGTGACACTGACACTGCATAGCATGTCAATCACCCCTACAAAAAAAAAGGTAGACAGCAAATTGAACTTGGCCAACTGGTGATGGAAGTACATAGACAGCTCGTTCATTTTGCTGCCTCTGCATCACTCACCCAATCAGTGAAGGGACGGGATGCAGCTTGGACACGGCTGCACTTGCAAAAAGAATAGTGGGGTACATGTATCATTGTATCTTTCTTCATAGGGTGCGCTACTGTTGCACTACTAGGTGGGGTACGAAACTGAGGGGAGGTCATTGCTGACGAAAGAAGTATAACTTCCTTTCACAAAACCCGCAAAAGTTCGTTACTGAGCTCACCATCAGCATTCGCAAAACAGCAGCCTCCTTTGTTGAATTTTGGCAGGACCTCCCCCATCTTCACATCCAAAAGGGAAAAAGTTTGCGGGGCTGCTCCGTCCATCTTAGATGGGCAAGCAAACGGAAACGATGGCGATGCGCGTGCACATCACATGCTGCGTTCAAGGCCATATGAAAAAACTTGCGGGCTTCCTATTCACCTAGACGGGAGCTACTAGCTGTCGGCCTTGTGACCTACCTACCGTCTACCGACGAATGTATTTAGCGCCTGATTCCGTCGCCCTGGTGCAAAGACCCAGCGGCGCTCCTCCGGCCAAATCTTCCAGTAGCATTTGCGTTTGGTCTCGGGCTCTCGGCTGCGGTGCATCATGGAGCCCTCGTCTCTTGCTGCTGAGACTGAATCAGCAGAAGAGGAGTGCTTCAAGGGCAAGAAGGGCGGGTTCAGAGCCCTCCCGTTCATCTTCTGTGAGTTCCTCTTCTGAAACTGACTGCAAGTGAATTTCAGCAGAAAAAAAAAAATCTGATGCTGAAACTGACTGCATAGTGTTGTTCGTTCGCTGGCCTTTCCTTGGATTTTGATTTCTGTTTTCTGCAAGCCTTTAGTTACCAGCTGCAGGTAGTTCGTTGGCCTAATCTTGGATTTTGATGGTGAATTTCTTTCGTGTTCTGGATGCGTGTAGCAAATGAGATGCTGGAGAAAGTTGCTGGATTCGGGCTCAACACCAACATGATCACGTACCTGACCAACAAGTACCACCTGAGCACCGTCACCTCCCAAACGATGCTGTTCGTGTGGAACGCGACATCCAACTTCGCGCCCATCCCCGGCGCCGTCGTCGCCGACATGTACCTCGGCCGCTTCATGGCCGTCGCGCTAGGCTCCGTCGCCTGCCTGATCGTAAGTGCTCAGAGACCAGAGGATCACTACCTTCCTATATTCTCTCAGCAGGAGTTAACGCGATGCGTCCGTCTTATTAAAAAAAAAAACGTGATGAGTGCGTGTGCGCGTGATCGCTTCCATTTCTGATGCACTCGCTGCTTCACAGGGGATGGTCTTCCTGTGGCTGAGCGCCACGATCCCCGGAGCGCGTCCGCCGCCGTGCAATAATCACGGCGAGCAGCAGTGCGCGCCGCCGGGGGCGAGGCACCTCGCGTGGCTGCTCGCCGGCTTCGCGTTCATGTCCCTGGGCGCCGGCGGGGTGCGGCCGTGCTCCATGGCGTTCGGCGCGGACCAGTTCTCGAGGCACCCCAAGGAGCGGCGGTCCAGGATCCTGCAGGCCTACTTCAACGCCTACTACGCCTCGATCGGCGTGGCCTTCACGGTCGCCGTCACGGCCATCGTCTACCTCCAGGACAACGTCGGCTGGAGCGTCGGGTTCGCCGTGCCCATGGGACTCATGCTGCTCTCCACCGTGAGCTTCTTCCTCGGCTCGGGCCTCTACATCAAGGAGAAAGGCAGGAGGCAGATGTTCGCCGGGATAGGCGCCGCCGTCGGCGCGGCCGTCAGGAACCGCCGCGCTCGGCTGCCGGCCAAGACCGGCGACGCCGCGTACCATCACCTCAAGGACTCCAAGCTCACCGTCCCCACGGACCAGCTCAGGTATGTGATGTCACGTCACGCGAGACCCAAGATGGTGACGTGGCAATAAGCAGCATCGTTGATTGAAGGATGATGACTGATGAGTCATGCCTAGTTTATTTGACGCACACGGTGTGTTCAGGTTCTTGAACAAGGCGTGCATGATCACCGAGGAGGAGTCGGACTCGGACTCGGCCAGCAACAGCGGGGGAGGAGGAGGGTATGCACGGTGGACCAGGTGGAGCAGCTCAAGTCAGCGATCCGCGTGCTGCCGATCTGGTCGTCCACAGTCTTCCTCGCGCTGGCCATGAACCAGAGCTTCGCGGTGAAGCAGGCGGACACCATGGACCGGCGCGTCGGCAGGGGCCGGTCGTTCGAGGTGCCGAGCGGCTCGCTGGCGCTGTTCAACATGGCCACCATGTCGCTGTGGTCGGCCAGCTACGACAGGTGGGTGGCGCCGGCGCTGCGGCGGCACACGGGCAACCCGCGCGGGCTCACCATGAAGCAGCGCATCGGCGGGGGCCTGCTCCTCGCCACCGCGTCCACGGCCGTCGCCGCCGCCGTGGAGGGCGCGAGGCGGCGGCACGCGCTGCGCGGCGGCGGGGACGCCATCTCGGCGTTCTGGCTGGTGCCGCAGTTCGCGCTGGTGGGGCTCGCCGAGGCGTTCGGCGTGATCGGGGAGATCGAGTTCTTCTACACCGAGCTGCCCAAGAGCATGGCCAGCTTCAGCATGTCGCTGCTGTACATGGCATTCGGCGTGGGAAACCTCGCCGGCGCACTCATCGTCAAGGTGGTGCAGGTGGCGAGCAGGCGCGGGGGGAGCACCAGCTGGCTCGTCGACGACCTGAACGCGGGCCACTACGACTACTACTACTGGCTGCTCACGGGCTACGGCGTGGTGAACTTCGCCTACTTCGCCTGGTGCTGCTGGGTGTACGGCGAGGAGGGGAAGAACGTGGAGTGGGAAGAGGACGATGACAGGGAGCAGCCTATGCTGTAGGGCTGTAGCCTTGTGCTGAAGCCTGAGCTCGGACGCCTCTGTGCCATTAGTACCGTGTAAGAAGATTGTAGGGTTGAACAATGAACTCCCTGGGATTTCAATGCGCGACAGTATGCGGCATAAACTTTTTCTGACAAAGAAAGAAATCTGTTGCGAATTTCTTATAGTCGGTGTTCTTTTTTTTTCCCAACAGATTATCTACGGCTATATCCTGAAGCAAAAATACAATAACATATGAATGGAGGAAAGTTTTGGAAAATTATTGTTCTATCATAAGGAAATAACTTATTTGCTAGAGAATGAATAAATAAATATATCTACGAACTCAGGACTAAGCTCCTAATAATTTCTTCAGCTCCTTCTTGTTAACCTGAAATAAGCAACGGCCATGTCAGTTGCAGGCACAGTTGAAGAGTACTTATTTAATGGAAAATCCTGTCCGCACCTTTCCCATGGCATTCCGAGGAAGAGAATCCCACAAGTACAATCTTGTTGGAATCTGGCATCGACAGAAAAAGAATCAGCTCCGATGTGTTTTTGAACTCAGCACCAATAAGAAGGCACTATGTAAATGTAGGTCTAACAAGATCATAAATGATGTAAATGGTTTATGGACATTTTTTTAATATAACATATGCTACTGACGCGTTCTGTTAACAAATTAAAAAAATATAATGTCAGGCATCAGAGAGCATTTTGGGAGGAAAAAAAAAGGTACCCAGGCAACTAGGAAAAGGGGGAAATGGTGCAGATAGCAAACCTTGTATGGAGCAAGCTTATCTTTCGACCAACTTGTCAATGCTTCCAAGGTTAGTGCTGGTTTCGAGTCCTGCTCCGCCATTTTCTTTGCATCCTCCTTAGGCACAATTATTGCACATATAACCTCCCCATATGCTTCATCAGGCAAGCCAAGGACAGCGCATTCCAATACAGTGTCATGCTGAAGCCAAAAGTAGGCCAGATTAGGCAACATGAATAAGAAAGGGAGTTATCTGAAAGTTGAGCCAAGCCTTCCATATACAAAGCCTAATACAATCTACCTGTTAGCCTAAATTTGAGGAAAACGGCAGCAGATTCTTTAGGTGCATTGTCTATTATAAATAAAATACCAACTAGTGACTATGCTTCAAAAGTAGTTTCCAGCACATGTGAGTTACCTCTAGTAGTATTGCCTCAATTTCTAGAGCTGACAGCTTATAACCACCTACTTTCATAATGTCAGCATTTGTGCCTGCACACGGCATTACAAATGAGGCTGCAAGCAATCCAAAACTCTTACCCCAGGCAGTAACACCATGAGGTGATGAAAATAGCAATTAGAAGGATGTAAGCGTTCGTGTGAGTAAAGTGTTACTTACGTCCTAAAATTATGAAGTATCCTTCCTCATCTAAAGTTACTGTATCACCCGTCTTGAAGAACCCACCCTCAATGAAGGATTCTGCTGTAACCTGCAAACAAAAAATTGCCATTTTCAATTATGAATGGTGTATATTAACTTCTCAGCATGCACCCTTCACTAGCTCCATCATAATTAAAATATTCTAGTAATTTTGTTATTTGTGTAGTACAGCTTAGCAGAAATGTCAATGCCAGCAATCATAAACATACACAGCATTGCATTTAAATAACAAGATGTATAGTTTATAGTCATAGTTAGTAAAAAGTAGGAACTTCCTAAATGGTGTGGAACGTTCCCTCTAAAACTGGCACAATCATACCTCTGGTCTTTTCCAGTACTCCTTGAAAAGGGATGGACTTCTAATGCAGAGCTCACCAACTCCAGTTGTAGTTTCAGTACCATCCTCCATAATAATCTTGGCCTGAGTCAGAATTCAGAAAGATGCCTCACATGCTGTGATGCAGCGCAGAATACACAGAACTAATATTGTTTTAATGATATATCTACCATGAATTGTTCATCGTACCTCAACACGTGGAAGAGGCTTACCAACTGTACCTTCTTTTCGGATACCATGCAATGGATTCGACAGTGCCATGACAAACTGTAACCAATAAGTCTGTCAGGAGACATGCAGTGTATTGACTAGATAAGGAAGATTGGTGTTTTCTTTTACCTCAGTCATGCCATAGCGTTCCAAAAGACGGTGGCCTGTTACTTCCTCCCACCGCTTCATAAGAGGGGAAGGAAGAGCTGATGATCCACACATCTGCAGTGATTCAATGAGTATTAATAATAAAACCTTTTATAGTTCATTGCATCAATCCAATGTAGAACCGAAAAAGACCTACAGGAAAACCAAGCATCTATTACCCACAACTGTAAGAATCAAATATGAACCAGGAAATTATTTCGCTTCAACGCGCAGCAAATAACATGAAGAACTTAAAACGGAAACACAAACATATTTGAGCTAACACACGCATGCAAAAAACTTTCAGGTTCTTGCGGCATTAGAGCCCACGAAACGGTGAGATAATTAAGCCACTATTGAACACCTCTTGGTCATTGAATCTACACAGTGTAGTATATCTCTCAAGGCTCAAGGTCCTTAATTAGGTATTTCTGCAGTTGATTGAACAAGCATAGTTCGACCTTGCAGATTCAGTAGCAGGTCCATGCCCATTGGTATTTCATTAAACTCATTAAACCGTATATCATAAGATTGTGCTTTCCAGCAATTTTGTACATAGCAGGAAGCTGTGAGGCTTTCAGAACAAAGCCAGATAAAGCTGAACTGAAAACACAGTTTTCAATGAACATGAAGAACTCACCATTAACCTCAGCTGCTTTGCAGCATAAGAAGAGGCGGACTGTTGATCAGAATCCATATTATCGTACCCTTGCAGTAGACGTGTATACATAGTTGGCACCTGCCACAGCATAAGTAATCGAAATAACTAACTTATCAAACAATTTGAAGACATATCGGCATATCATAGTTTGGCATGAATCTGAAGATAGACTACTATTGTATGACAAGAATCATACTCCAGTAAATACTGTAATGGCCTCATCACTTTTACTGGCATCTTTGGGATATGATTCCCGCCATCTCTGCCATATCCCGCTTACGCTGAATTTCGGAATAAACTCAACCTGCAATCACAAAGATTACATGTTAACATGAAAGAAACCTTGCAGGTGTGCCCTGAGAAAAGCTTCATTGTTTACATCTCCTAAATCAAATTATGGATCTAATATATGCACAGAAAAGAACTCCAATAGCTTTAGAAGAGCAGTTCACCTAAACTAAAATCTGACCAAATAGGATTATATACTAAATAGATCATTTAGAGATAAATAAAGTTAGTGAGGGCAATTACCACAGATCCTGAATAGAGGGGTGCAAATAGAGCATTGAAAAGACCATGCACATGTACACTTGAAGTTAAGGACTTCAACAATAATGACAAAAGAAACGGATCCCCCAAACATAGTCATAAGGGACATCGTCAATGTTTAAATTAAAAGTTGCAACAAACCTAATTTTACCTCTAACTACCACCCTGGTATACATGTATTTGATATTTCAAACCTGAAGGAGCATAACAAGTTAAAAATATATAAAAGAAAAGTAAAGAACTAGTAGTACAAAACATTTTCCTACAGCAGAAAGAGAGAATATGTCATGTACTACCACTGTGCTTAAAAACCAGTCTATGCCCAGGACCCACGTGGAGCTGACTCATGCATGCATAGCACCCAGCTTATACTTCAAGTAGAAACATTAATATGGAGGTGTTAAACTGGGAGCATTTGGGTTCATGTACTGTTCAACCTGTGGCAACTCTTTGTGCATGAGTAATGCCACAACATTACTATTTACTATACCTAAACATTTACTAATCCGTGTTGCTGAATAGTGAATACTTCAATTAAAAAGGATTGAGGTTTGGAATAATTGCAATTTGAAATATCAATATATGATATAATGCTAAATATTTAAATAGCAATAGTATTTGCTGTGGATATGATGAAGCGGGAGACAGTGCAGAAATTGGTCTTCGCTCTGATATCCCCACGCTTCTGATAGAATTTGGACCTGCCAAATCAATTAGGATAAAATGTTATGTACATATTGTCAATTTATAATGCCAGCTAAAATGGTCATATAGAAGCTAAAAAAAGTCTTACAAACTACAAAAACTCTTAGATCAATCAGCTGTAGTAACAAAACCATGGAAATGTGAAAGAAATACAGAAATAGCATAAGCAAAAGTGTTAGCTTCTGTTAATTGTTCAACTGTTTCTAGAATCGTGTATGTATCTATTTAAAGATGAAAATTGCACCTGAGAAAGGATGCCCTTGTGGGTGTGAACAACTCCTTTAGGTTTACCTGTCGTGCCACTTGTGTAAAGAATAAGAGCAGGATCATCTCCTGTACAATCAAACCCAGAAAAAATAAGTTAATAGGAGCTATCAGCAAAATATTTGGAATTAGTAGTGCATAGAGTAAATGATTATGATTGTATGGAAGTAATAGTGGAAGGAGAAAAGAGTATTGAATTAATAGAGGAAACACTAAGGAGACCACAGGAAACAGCAAGAAACGTCAGCCACTAAGTTAAAGTAGCTGCAAGAAAAACAAAATCAGAGCAATTCACCTTTGATTTTCTTTGACCTGTTGATCTCAGTTATTAAACTAGAGACTGATGAAGTCACCTCATTGCTTGAAGGTTCTTGGGGATTTATTTCTGAAGGTATACTAGTGACAGATGGAAGGAGAGAACAATAGGCAGAACACTTGATAGAAAGGTTCTTCATAATTTCATGATGCTCCTTGGTGCTTAAAACCATTGAAATGTCCTATAAGTCACAGCAATTAGAAACCAAAGAACAAATTGATTTGGTTACTTTTCTAGATTGTAGCACATGCTAGAACATGTGCAGCACTTGCAAAAGAATGTAAAAGTTTATGATTGTGTGCACAATGCAAAAGGGAAAAGGTTTTACACATATTTTGTACTTAAGTTCATTTCTTTTTCTTTTATGGCACAGTGCTCTTACCATCATATTATTGCACAAATTTCTGCAGCGCGCATCCTCTGCGTCTTTGTTTGTTATTTTCTTTGTGAATCTTTTAAGTGTACAAACCAATTAGGTGCAGAAATCCACTTCAGTCACAAAATGTATCGATTTGTATACAAAGCTTGTGAATATGTGTGAGCTAAATATAATTGTCCCATGTGACCAAATTAGTAGTTAATAAACACTCCTATCTACATCGTGCTTTGCAGTTTTTTTATTTTACTTACATCACAAAGATGAAAAATACAATCATAGCATGGAAGCAGAAAATGAAGGCATTTTATTTCTATGTTGATATGTTAAAAATGAAACGTTGCTGTAAGCTTAGAACGAACCGAGTCATTCACGACGTGCAGAAGCTCAGCTTCTGGATAGCTAAGTGCGAGGGGAACAGCAACTCCACCAGAAAGCCAGGTTCCAAATACCCCAGCAACAAATTCAGGAGAGGGTTTAGCCACAATGCCAACGCGGGCACCGTGAAGGAGTCCTGTTCCATTTTTTCCTTCAACAGAATCTTGTACTCCATTTTGTGCCATCTAAAAGTACAAAGAAGTAAGGTTTTGCTTGTTTATTATCAACAGACACTAAAAATGACTAACATAAAAATACAATTTACGTTTAACAGGACTCAGTAAGGTAGACTTATCCATTAACCATTTGATCACAATAAAATTGACTACAGAAGCGAAATCCTACAGATATGTTTAACAAAATGTCTTGCAGTTAAATTATGCATTGAATTACTATGCCAAATTGAAATGTATGGGGAAGCAAATAAAAAGGAAAGTGGAGGATACAGTAGCTCAGCGTATTTGCAGAAGCTAACTTGGAGCATGAAGATGGCATAACTGCACAAGCACATCATTAATGTAACCTGAGGGGAGAGCAATGATCTTTGTAAACAGATTAGGGACAGGCTTACTGAAATTTGTTTGCGATTAAGACATTGATGAGGCCTTGTGGCAAACATGCAAGGACAATGACAGGACAAACTAACTGCTTGAATGCAAATATCTGATACACATCATCTAATCAAGATATTGCAGACAGTTTGGAGGGCGACCTGTGGACCACATACACCAAAAGTACCCTCCCAGATTCCTAATTGCATCCACCAGGACTGCTTCAGCAACGTCATGAAGCATGAAGTAATATGCCATTTGTATTAATGCACATTTTGTCAAAGGACTTTGGTTCCAATGTTATGAGTGGAAGTTATGTCATAATGCACCCAGTCCCAGACAAAGGAAAGGGGAAGGTAAGAGAACAATCATTCTAATCACCAAGTGAGCATTCTCAAATGAATATGGAGCATAAAAGGAGCTGTGGTACATTTTTGCTGCACAAAATGTTGTGGACATCCAGGGAAGCTGCAATGAGCTGGGCAAGGCTGTAACTCTTTTTGTCAGCTCTTATAGCTGCTCGGACACCATTTGCTGAGCCATGCTTAAGGACCTCTTGAACCACCTCCATGAATGTATGGGTGTTCTGTCTGGCACTGTATGCTAAAGAACAAACAAGGAAATGGAATCATTAGAGAACAAAAATGAAACAGATCGCCCAGCAATTTAACCAAATGCTTCAAATCATAGCATGCGAAAGTGCTGACTAACAAAACTAAGTGCCATGCACTGAGAAATCAATCGGCAGGTGTTCCTCTATGAAATCAATCGGATGACCATTCACATAGTAGAGTCATAGACCCCTGCTTCTTAGATAAACCCATGAAGCACGTTCTCAGCCATACAAGAATTATGGTGATCGGAAGCCATACAGCCCAGCAATTCAACGACAACTACTTCACAAACTAAAAACAGGCACAGGTCAGCGAGAATCCTGCCCGACCACCATGATCGCGTAACACCCTAAAACACAAAAAGGCAGTTCCAAACTCACTAGGACGCTCCTTTGTAACATCACCAATGCTCCACAATTCGGACCATATCACGCCCGATTGGACCATTTACGCATAAAAAATCCGCTCATCGGCTGTTGATCCGCAGCCACTACTACACCTACTGACCTACAATCTTCTACGCCCGGCCCCTTGAGCGGCTGAGGCGAAACGGTGAACACCTTCCGTTCTACCAAGCCAAGACGCAAGACATCGGAATTGAGTTTCGCGAGGCCCAGCTTCAGCGAGGAGCTGCCCAAACTTTACCAGCTCAACTAGGTGACGCCGCTGTGGCAAAACGACGAACACACCTGGCGCTGAACTCGAAAACGAAGCAAAACAAAAGACAGAGGAGGAAGTGGAGGAGCTTACCTGGGGACGAGGAAGAAGAGGCGAATTGGCGTCGGAGGCGAGGGAGGACGGTGGAATAAGAAGAGGAGGAGCAGTGGCGGAGCAGGTGGGGCGACCAGGCGTGGGCCGTGCGGTGATTCAATGGCGTCATCAAGCGCGCCACCGCCCCGCGCCCCCACGCCTGCGCCCGCATTTACGGGTGGTTTCGGGCTGGTAGGTGTGCGTGTGCGGCTGCGGCGCCCCGCGGTGTCTCTCGCGGGTCTCGCGCGCCAGTCGCGGTTGTCGTCTCGGGCTCGTACGGGTACGGGTGTCCCCGCCCCCCAAGGTTGGCTGCCCGGCAACGGAATTGGGGGCGGGAGGCGCCGGGGCCAAGCCGCCTTGATGGTGGTGGACTGGTGGTTTTTGTTGTCTTTTGCGGGTAGCTAGACTAGTTCAGTTGGGCTCTGCCGCCGCCGGCGGCAGCGTTGGCGCGGCCGGGTCCGCTTGTCCGTCCTGCGGCTGGATCGGGATCGGGATGCCAGTCGTCATGCACAGCCGTGTGCGCTGCGGCTCTTGGCTGGCTGCTCAATCGACGCGTTACGGTATTATTACGGATGCTTGTGGCAGCACTGATGCTATGCGATTGGGAACACGGTCACGGTATTATTATGTGGTTTTTCTCAAATGCCGTCATTCGTCAAGCGGAATCCGTGTTCGTATAGATTAAAAGGGAAAGGGTGAATTCGGCACTTATAAAACCTTAGCATATGGCAACATCTATCTTTCATAAAGATATAAACTAGAACAAACTATCTAGATGTGTAACTAAATTTTATCTAAGTGTTTGCGTCCTAAATCAAAGAGTTTTGCGACCTAGAGCCAATCCTAACAAGATATTACTCTACGTGAAAGTAAAGACACTTAAGCTGCAAGTATGAAATGCGAAAACGTAAAGGAAAGGATTAAGGAATGCAAACTTGACTCGACGATTTTTTCTGTGGTATCAGTAGACAAATGTCACCCCTATTCCACGTTGGAGCTTCACGAAGGATATGCTCTCGTTCACCAAGATGAGATCTCCCGGTCAAGGTCTTGACTCGCCACGGAGGCTCACGCGCAAGGCGGATGAGTCACTTTTCACGAAGACAAGCCTCACCTCCTCTACTTTCTCGGTCACCTTGATGTCATCTCCACTAAGTAGCTTCTCCACGAAGGAAGGGGGTCTCCACGCCCCCCGCATACGGTCGCAGTCGCCTCTCCACACCAAGTCAGAGGGTCGAAAACTTGCCGGCGAGTCATCAAGACTCCAAACCGCCAACCGACGCCTCTTGTAAAAATGGTTCACTAAGAACCTCACACACAAGGTAACAACACCTTACTCTCTCTCAATCCTAGCCTAACCTAACATTAACACTCACAAAGCTTGTACTAAAGGCCTTTGATTTATCACTATAGCACCAAGGTGGGTTGGATGTGATCTTGATGTAGTTGTAGCTTCAACGAACTCTTGGACACTCCAACAACTCCAAATGGGCGTGTAGAGGGGGCATGTATAGCCCAACAACTCAATAGAGTCGTTGCTCGAAAGATCCCAACGGCTAGATCTCTATTGCACGGGTCGTTTATCCTACAACCACTGCATGCCTTGATCGGATCATTCGACACGTACAAAATCCTTTGCATGCTTGCCGTTGTGCCCCTCAGCCCCTTGTACGAGTCGGATCATCTGCCCGGTTGATTCAACTTGAACCTACCCATTGCTTCGCTGACACCTGACACACTCTTGACAGCTTGCGCAAACACCCCTGGTCAATTCATCCGACCGGCGGTCGGATCAATCGATCCATGCTTCTTCACGACGTCCAAGCTCTCTAAGTTGATCACGGTATTTAGATTGAATCATTTGATCGAGCCTTGGTTGGATTAAACGATCCGTTCACCCTGTGCGTCCATCCTCGATCGGACGATTCCACGTTGCTCTGACCGCGCCCATTCTCTTCGACCGGATCAATCGATCCATGCGGATCCTTGTTGTTGATCATCGATCGAACGTTTGTCCAATGCTTCGACCGCTCTTGATTCGTTCGGTCAGATGAATAGGTCTCTTGGCTTGGCTTGTTACTTGATCTATTGATCCGATTCAGTCAAAAATGCATTCGATCGGATCAATTGGTCAGTTGGACTTCAAAGCTTCACGCTTGACCAATTGATCCGGCCCATTGAACTCAGCACCGGTCGGATCAATAGATCCTTGCTACTCCCCACAACCCTAGGGTGGTTGTTTGATCCGCCCCGTGCAACCTTGCTTCGGTCGGATCAATAGGTCTATGTAACTTTGTTGTTTCTTCTTTCTTGAAACCTAGGGTGGTCGTTTGATCCGACTGGTACAAACCAAGTCCTACCAAGTCCGGTCGGATCGATTGGTCTATGCAATCTTGCTGCGATCTCATCCAATTCAAACCCTTTGAGTCCTTAGCCAATTCCAATGCTTTGATCACAACTTGGATTGCATCATTTGCATCCTTGGGACCTAAATAGCCTACAAATCACGTGCTAGACAAACCATTAGTCCCAATGACCATGTTGTCATTCAATCACCAAAATCATAAATACATGGCTAAGAGGTTATGTTGGTTTCATCAAGCCAATATGTAGTCAGTAGCTCCAAGTCAATTTATATATATGATCTGTATTCCTTCTAAAGTAATTAATAAATTGTTTATTGATAAGTACTTTGGACTGGAATTTTTGTGAGACTACGTTATACGAGCTATAGAGGGGCTTCTTTTAGGCATGTTGAAGAGTCAATTAGGGGGCCTAGAGCATGTAAACACATGAACATATCGATGTGTTAGGAGCACGGAAACACACAATCAACCCTTCCACCCCCACCCCCAACCCCGCTTTCCATCCAAACAATCCAAATCTTAGAATTGAAGACGAAAATATGATGAAATGTTTATATTTTTTTGGCACTGTAGGGGAGCAATCACAAAAAGTTGGCTCCTTCTTGTTTTGTCACTGTTTAGAACCTCAAACATAAATAGAAAACCAGTTTTGCCAAACAATTTTGCAAGAAACAAAACCCCTATCATAAAAATAATTCTTAGGAGAAACTGGAACAAAACTTGTTCCTTAAGAAACTAGATCCATGCCACTGCCAGCTTGCCCGTCTAAATTACTCTAAGATATGTTAAAAATACTTTTCTTCTGTATTTGAAATGGTAAAACTCCAACCGTCACTAAGCTTTGAAAATGTGACACCAACGCAAGAAGTATATGTACACATAATCTCACAACTAAAAAGATTAAAAAGTGGATCGTCCGTCGTGCGATTGGTGCGTCGTAAGTGGTTAGTCCGCCGCTAATGCGACCATCAATCCGTCCGATGATCTGCTCCCGCGCCCACCACCATCAGATCAGCCTCCTCCATCCCGCAACCTACCACGTGCGTGGTACGTCAAAGTGGAATTGGTTTTGACCGTCAATTTCCCTCGAGAAGCGATCTCCCCCGTGCGATGCAGTGCGCCCTGCGCGACGCCGCCCCAACCCCAAACCCGACGCCGCCCACTATCCCTGAAACCCTAATGCCCCTCCTCCGGCACCGCCTCCTCCCCTCCACCTCGCGCGGCGCCACCTCCCGAGCCCCACCTGCGCCACCTCCTCCCACGTGTCCAAAATCCCCGCCGCAATCCGGCTGGTTTCCCCCGTGCGCCGCCGTAATGGCGCTGTCCGCCTCGGCGGCGGCGGCGGCCGGCCGGGGGTCGCGGGCGGAGAAGGTCAGGAGGATCTTCGAGCGCTTCGACGCCAACAGGGACGGTGGGCTCGGCCGCACTCGTCCTCACCGTCAACCCAAGGGTCAAGTTCAGCGAGGACCAGATCTCCGCCATCCTCGACGAGGCGTTCCGCACCTACGCCGAGTTCATCCTCCCGACAGCAGGGGGCTCTCCCTACCGGGGCTGCCGTCGTCGACCGCGACTTCCTCGCGCTCTCCCTGACCGCCGGCGACTCTGAGGCCTCCTCCCCGAAGATCGCCCCGGGGGACGCCGCCGGGAGCCCCTCTTCCCCCCGCCCTACGGCGCGGCCGTCGACGCATCGCTGCTCGACAACCACGTCAAGCCGCTCGGCGGCGGTGCCCAGCCGTCGGTCAGCTCCCGCGCCGCGGCGGCCGCGACTGCGTGGGTGACCTCGCCCAACCATGTCGTCGCATTCGATCAGGAACAACTGCACAAGCCTTTAAGCAAGGTATTTCTATTGGTGTTTTGATGGTACGGATTTAAAATTAGATGCCACGAGAAGTTATCGTTGGTGTTCTTGATCTACTAGACTCCGGGATTTTGTGAAGTTCTCCGTGATCTGCTAGCCTCCTTGCATAGGTCCATTTGCCATTAGATCCTGTGTATTTCATATAAACATCGAGTCTTTGATATGCAAGATTGCAGTCTTTGATAAGTCTCACTCTGTCTCCTACAAGTGTATAAACATCGAGTCTATCTATCTTTCCACATGTCGTTAGAGCAGTGGTCTAAAAAGAACAGTAATGTACCCATTTTTACATGTGACAGCAACCTTTAATGGATGATTCAAGATCTCCCGGTGGCAGTGCATGTCTGAATAAATTCTTTTTTCCTATGACAAATAGACTCATCTTCTCAGTATTGTTTAATGCTTTTTTCCTATGAGAAGATGAGAACTTATTCAGGAGAAATAGCAGTGGGGAAGAGGCTTATTTTACTTTTTAGTTTTGCTTTCCACCATGATACTAAGTGATAATCAATTGCAACTACTTGCAGTGTCACTTGCCTTCATTTTCATGCTGGATTTGCTGAACATTGCAGCGTTGTTCATTCCTTGCACAATCGTCTATACATGTGTCAGGTCTGTTGATGGACAGACGAAGGAAAACTGCAGATCGTCTGCCCACCTGTTGAGCAGAGCACTGCCGTCTTTATTGCGATTCCATTTCCTGCTCTCCGCTCTCTCGCTTTTGTTTTGTGGTACTCTGCTCTTCTTGCCCTGTGACGGAACACGTATTCTTCAGGAGAGGCCTTAACCGATGCATCCAGATGGACAGTGAGTTTCTTGACAAATCTTTTTTTCCTCCTATTTTTTAGTTTCTTGATGGTTCTTTTTTCTTCAATTTTTCAGTTTCTTCATCCGTAAAACTGAAGCCATCCGATATGATTGTTTGGCATTAGGATTTGCACTTGTTATGGTGCTGGTATGTGACATTTAGCTGCTCTGATTCGACTGAAACAAGGGTGGGCATTATAGTATCATAGTTTCATATCGTACACTTGTGATATTAAGAATAATAGAAACTGAGGTAAAATAATTTGGCAATATGTAGAACATGAATACATGATTGTGAAATTGTGCTACGAGGCAGAACTGGAACATGCTTTTGATGGCCTACATAAGTTGCTTCTCGGCAGTATTCTTGCAAAATTTACATAAGTTGCTTCATTGCTGAATACACATTAGATTTTATTGGAGTACAGCTCATATGTTCATGAGCTACTCCCTAACTGGGCTGAGAAGTAGTATTTTGGGGACATTTTATATTTGCCTATATTTCTTTTCTGTAGGGAATTGGTATGGAGAATAAATAGCAGGAGAGCACAAATGACAGAGGTTAAGGGGTGACCATGGTATGCAACCACTGAGCTCAAGCGGTGACCATCGCTATGCATTTTTTCTTTCTCCGTGTCATGCTATTTTAGTATCAAGCTAAATATAGATATTTAGAGTAGAAATGGCAGAGGTCCTAGCTAGCTACTTTGACTAGAGCTGTGAGGCTAAGCCTGCTTGACAGCTTCACATGCTTTTGACTTTTCAGAAGCACAAGAGCACAAATGCCTGAATTCTGAGTAGCATGTGCCTACCCTCACGTGTTGGTTGCCTGTGATAGTGGTGTATTTTCCTCATCATAAGGCATTTCCATTTGTTCTGGATTGGAATGGACCCGCAGAATGGTGAGGCTCTCCCGTGCATGTGTTATCATTTTATCGTTGAAATCTTGAGATGAAGCCATTTCTCCTACTACTCCATGTCTCCCATCATTTTACAATGCTTCTTTTGTAAATAATTGTATTGAAGTGATGTACCATTGTTTTGGCAAGACACCTGATGAAATACAAGGCTTAGGAATTGAAGGCTAAATTTTACTGCAGATAAACACATAGATATTCAGAGCATGGGTTATAAACATATAAATCAGAGAGCCCTGAAACTGTTCGTGTGTGTATTATACATATTATAAGAAAGGTGCCCCATTTTTTTTACGGTGAGAGGAATGACATGGTCTGAGATGAAGCACTTTGTATTCCAGAACAGCTCTTGTTTTATCACAATGGCTCCAAGCATCTTTACCATCATCCTTGTTGTATTTGCTGTTTCAGACCTGATTGGATCTCCTTCCATCTATGAAATGCTATATCGGTCGCAGTTGTTAATATAACACAGTCACAATTGTTAATATAATACAGTCAGTTCAGCATTTTGAGGGGAAGTAGTATTTGAAGTTTGGTTAAGATATTTTATTGTCTCCAGGGATAACATAATTTGTTTTCTCATGGCCGACCCTTGCATTATGCTCGTTGTATTTGCTGTTTCAGACCTGATCGGATCTCCTTCCATATATGAAATGCTATATCGGTCGTAGTTGTTAATATAATAGTCACAATTGTTAATATAATACAGTCAGTTCAGCATTTTGAGGGGAAGTAGTATTTGCATTTGGATTAAGATATTTCTATTGTCTCCAGGAATATCATAATTTGTTTTCTCATGGCCGACCCTTGCCTGATACTGTCTGAGAAAAGACCATGGTCATGTTGCAGGCGGGCTAGGGTACAATACAGGCGAGTGGCTTGCCTTGTAGGGAGTGACATTTGTTTTTTCTGAAAAATTCCTAGGTGGAAAGGAATATGTAAGTAAGTTTATCACCACATAGTAACTAAAAACATATTCATTTGTTTTACCCTGCAGGTATCTAGATCTTCTGGCGAAATGGTTCTAAGGTCTACCTGTACAATGGGCTGGCTCTGTTTCTTGGATGGCCGGTATATCCAGCTACTGCTAGCAGCTTCGCTTATGAACTTTCCCCCTTTTTTCATGGCATTTTTCTTTCTTTTTTGCCAAAACTTGTGTATGTAGCATCATTCCTGTCCATTCATTTTTGCTATTGCTCAGCTCGCTCATGTATGTTGCAGGTTGCTTGTACTGGCTAACATAACATGTACCTTCACTTCGATCAGGTAACCATCTTTGAAAGCTAAATACATGTTCCTGTAGCTGTTTTTTTTTCAGATTTGTACAAATTTTGATGAGAATTTTCCATTGGTCTGTGAGCTACACTAGATATTCCTGTGAAAAAATTGACTGAAACCCAGCTTCCGGAAGGTAATTTCAGGAACCCTTTTGTAACCTCTTTTCATTTTGGTTGCCATCTTTGCCTCCAGAGTCAGAGCAATATGTCTCTCTATTATGTAGTAAAACAAAAGCATATGGACATAGAACATAAATTTTGGTGTGTGCTTGCTCTCTTTTTTGGGAAGTGATCATCTGTTCTTTTTGTGAAGTGTATTAAAATGCATATAGCCGAATGGCACCACAAGAGTGCTATGATATGTTTGTGAGCTCTTTGCTGCCTGTTGGGTTAGCAATTTTGCTTTGAATTGGTCTATATTCATATATTTCTTTTTCTCATAGACTGAAAGCTTCCCACAATGTGGTAGTCCATTAGATTAGTTTCTGGCATTAAATAAACAAGTACAACAAACAACTATATTAGTTCGATTGCCGTTTGCATGGGCAAATTCTTTGTTTGCCATGTTGGCTTTTTAATTAAGTTGTATAGAGTAGTTGGTGGTGTAGAATCTCCCGAATTTATTTTACATAGCAGTTACTTTTTTGTAAATAATATACTTGTTCTTAATAAGCATGATAGTGAATTTGCTAAATGAGATGCTTGGCAAATGTGTTGAGTGATCACAATGGTGATTATATCAGAAAAAGGTGTGATCACAATGGCATCTTATAACCTCAGTGTGAGCTATTTTAAACAAATTCAATCCTCGGTTAGCTGGAGCTACCATTGTTCAGTTTGAATAGTGAGAGGTAGTGAAGTATCGAGTAAAATACTATTATTGTACAAAAATACTATTATTGTACAAATGTGCTGTTGTGTAAAGAGTCTCTTTTCAAATCGACAAAATGTATGGAATCCATTGTGAAGAACACGATAGTTTTATCAAACAAACTATATAGAATTGACAAACTATGGTTTTTACCAAGTCTTTCTGATAAAAAGGCTGTTAAAGGGATCAAGTTTTTTATTTTATTTATACAGAAACATGTATCTGGCTGAATGGTGCCTACAGGAACAACTGTTAAATTTGTTACTTTTACTAACTCAGTGGTATGCCAAATCTTTATCATTATGAACTGACAACTTTCAACTCACAGGTTGCTGCAATAGAATATTAGGCGCTGAGGTGTTTTGCTACTAGGAGTCCAGCTGCACTTCAGTTTGTTTCGCCAGTCAACTTAAGGTGATGAATGTGTACTTATATATGCAACACCCACTCGCTGTGGGAGTGTACGATGTGGGAGCAGCTCACTTGTATCAAATCATGAGTAACCTATAAACATGTATATGTAAAAATTGTGAATCTGATATGTGTATAATATATAATGCCATCTCGCGCTGGTGGTTAGTTGACATTATGCCTTTTATAATTGTTGTGTGACAAGTATATAATCGTGGTAAATCCTTTTGTGCATTATACAGTTCTACTATTTTTTATGTTATATATACCTCTGATGCGATCTGTGTATTTTTAGTATAAATATTTTGATGTCCCGTAGCAGCGCACGAGCATGATGCTAGTTCCAATAAATTGGAACATTGAACTGTTACAAAGTTCAGGAACCTCGTGAGAATTTATCGGAATTTTGTTCAATTGTTCAAATCCCCGATCCTGGTTCAAAGAGTGTTTTGTCAAGATCCTGATGGGGAACCTAACAATTTGACGATAATTCGGAGAAATTTGGTGGAAGAAACGATGGGAGAATATGGTTTAGGGGGATAGCGAGAGGAAAAGGAAACTAGTTGTTAGGATATTTTCGTCTCTGCATTTCCTCCCAGTGCAGAACCCTGCTACTCCCGGTGGGCGGTGATACAGAGTACTTCGATTCTCTAAACAAAATTACACAGTACTGGGATAACTTCCTAGAACAGACCCAGTTCTGAATGGCCGCTGAATGATCTTCTTCGGTTTCATCAGATATTTCGAGTTTCAGTTTCGTTTGACCAATTGCTGAACCTAAAGTGGGTCGCCACAAATAGTTGGCTTCCACTACCCTCCGCCGTTATTTTGAAAACATTCGTCACCTGCAAGCGCGCCGCCACAACCAAAAGTTCCTTCCCCGCCGGATTTGGATCGGCGACAATACCGCCGTCATACCTCTCTCCATATCCCGGCGGCCATCGGGTCTACGTAGGGAACGTCCCAACTTCCGTCCCGAACCGAGCATCCTCCCACCCCGCTTCGTTCCGCGTTCCGTGTGACGCCAGTTCCACAATGGACCTCCACCACCGCTCGCCGGAGTACAACGCCCTCCTCCTTGCCGGTCCGCGCTTCGGCCCTCTAAAGCAAGCCCACGCGCGCCTCATCGTCGCCGGCCACGGGCTCTCCCTGCCGCTCACCACCAAGCTAGCCACCCTCGCGGTCGCGGCCGGCGCCGCCTCGTACGCCCGCCTCCTCGCCGCCTCCCACCCCGCGCCGGACTCCTTCCTCTTCTGCACACTCACGCGTGCCGCTGCGCACCGAGGCCTCCCCGCCGCCGCCCTCGCCTTCTACCGCGGCCTCCTCGCCGCCGCCCTCCCCTTCTCCAGCTTCGCCTTCACCGCCGTCGCCAAGGCGTGCGCTGATCTGTCCGCGCTCCGCGCCGGCATGGCCGTCCACGCTCACGCTATCCTCCTCGGGTTCGGCTCCGATCGGTTCGTGCAGACGGCGCTTGTTGTGTTGTACTCCAAGTGTGGCCAACTGGCTGTTGCGCGCAAGCTGTTCGATGCAATTCGTGACAGAAGCGTGGTCGCTTGGAACGCTATGATTTCTGGGTATGAGCAGAACGGGCTTGCTGAGCGGGCGATTGAGGTGTATAAGGAGATGCAGATGGCTGGGGAGGCGCCTGATTCTGCGACGTTTGTGGCCACACTGTCTGCTTGTGCACAGGCTGGTGCTCTGGACTTGGGACGTGAAGTGGAGAGACGCATTGTTTCTGAAAGGATGGACATGAATGTGTTTCTTGGTGCCGCCCTTTTGAACATGTATGTCAGGTGTGGGCTTGTGAACAAGGCGCGCGAGTGGTTTGACAGGCTCCAGGAACGGAATGTGGTTACATGGACTTCCATGATCGCGGGATATGGCATGCACGGACATGGTCATGAGGCGATCAAACTATTCCATCTGATGAGGCGCGAAGGACCACCACCCAATGATGTCACTTTCATTTCAGTCCTATCTGCCTGTGCACATGCTGGATTGGTTAGTGAGGGTCGAGATGCTTTTGCTACAATGAAGAGTGTCTATGGATTGGTCCCTCGTGCTGAGCACTATTGTTCTATGGTTGACATGTATGGAAGGGCAGGACTTCTTGATGATGCCATGCAATTTATACGCGACTCTATACCAGGAGAGCCCGGACCTGAAGTTTGGACAGCTATGCTTGGTGCATGTAAGATGCACAAGAATTTCAACCTTGGAGTGGAGGTGGCTGAGAGATTGATTGCCCTTGAGCCTGAGAATCCATCTCATCGTGTGCTGCTTTCTAATATTTATGCTTTATCTGGTAAAATGAACCATGTTGAGAAGGTAAGGAATACCATGATCAAGAGAAGATTGAAGAAGCAAATAGGATACAGCTTGATTGAGATTGGGGGTATTGCCCATTTGTTTCGCATGGGTGAGAAGTCTCATCCGCAAACTCGGGATATTTACCAATATTTGGAGGAATTAATCCATAGGATTACTGATGCTGGTTATGTGCCTGAAACTGACTCGGTGCTGCATGAATTGGAAGAAGAGGAAAGGGAATTCGCACTAAGATATCATGGTGAAAAACTGGCTGTAGCCTTTGGACTCATGATGAGTCCTGGGAGCACAGCTCCAATAAGGATAATAAAAAACCTGCGGATATGCGGGGATTGTCATCTAGCTATCAAATATATGTCGGCTGTGGAGAATCGAGAGATAATTGTCAGAGATAAGCATCGGTTTCATCATTTCAAAGATGGAAAGTGTTCTTGTCAGGAATATTGGTGACAAGGTCTCCTTCTGTTGTAAGCTAAAATGTGTAGGTATTCAAATATTTGTTCCCATTCCCTGATAAGCCTAGTATTTCTCATCTCACCGAGCATACTTGATTCCAGCTAACTGCAATGTTGCAGCATTGTAATTGAAGCATCAAGATATTAGGTTGCAGAACGAGCTCTGATTTTCTTGGACCTGCACAAATCTAAGAGCTTATCATTTCTCATGAAGGCTTGGGCTTGTGTCAAAGTTAATTCTGTCCTCAGTTCTCAGTCATGCTCCAAACAAATACTATAACCAGTCCTCTGTTCTCATCCATGCAGACTGAAGAAGCTGGTTGACCCTGAGTTGTTGCCAATCAATTTAGCATGCTACTTGCCAAAGATCACTATGTCGTGCTTGAGGTTAGTCCTTTCTCCTGTCCATAACCGAATAATGCAGGGGCTTCTCTTGCAAAAGCCTCATTGTTCTTGTGCTGCTGTCAATTCATGGATATAAGCAACCACGGTTCAATCCTTATTCTGCAAACTGCCATTGCATACACCCCCTTCCTTCTCGATCGCATTATCTAAACACTTTTGATGTGCAATAGGATATATTTAATATTTATACAAAGTTCCAAATAATTATCTAGGGGCTTTTTCACAACCTTTAGAATTTGAGAGAATTCCCTATTTAGCACTAAAAAAAATCACGCTTCCTTATTTAACATTCGAAAGTTCATTCTTCCCTGTTTGGCACCCAAAATTTTCTTTCGTTCCTTTCTTAGCATTTCCGTCATGTGGCTGTTAAGTTGTACATAAAAAGACACTTTTGCCCTTGAGCTCCTCTTCACCTGCCGCTCCTCCCCTTCCTCCTGCCTGCTCCTCCCCCACCACCACATCAGCATCCTCCCGTACACGAATTGGCGTCGGATGCCGGCCACGCCCAGATCACGACGCAACACCTCGTCACGGCGCTGGCGGTAAACCGGTCCGGCATCCGCCGGCAACCATCGCACATGTGTCCGGCGGCAATGACTCTAGCGGGCAAGCTCGACCCGGTCGTGGCCGCCTGCCTGGCCCGCACCTTGCGCACGTCCGAGCCGCACTTGCCTCACCCCACCCGCCTGCTGCACGCCTGCACCGCCGCTCACTTGCTGCTCTCCTCGCGTAGCAGCCTGCTCGCCCGTGCGCGCAGGTGAGCCCGCGCCGCTGCCGCGCAGGGCGCCACCTGGAAGACGTGCGCTGCCTTTGACCGAGCCGATCCCGATAGCCACTGCCTCCAGCAGCTCGCACCCCCAGCGCGCCGCCTCGAGCCCCCCATGGCCATCAGAGTCGCCGCCGTCCCGCCCCTGTGTGGAGGTAGAAGAAAGGCAGTTTTACATTTTTAGTCCCCAAGGAATGCGTAATTAATTAGATAAGTTATGTGTCTTGTAGTTTTTGTGAGTAAGTCCTCGTAAAGACCAGATTCGCCCGATATAGGAAGATAACGAGAAGAAGGGTTATTTGTGTCCGTGTGTCAAACGTTGGATGTACGGTACAGTGTTTTTAACGGAAATCTTGACAGAAGTCGTAAGAAAGGAATCAAAGAAAATTTCGGATGTCAAATAAGGAAGAATGAAGTTTTGAGTGCTAAATAAGGAAGCATAGTTTTTTCTAGTGCTAAATAGGGAATTCTCTCTTAGAATTTAGACTGAAGGCTGGTAGCATGCTTGTGTGAAAGCTGGTAGCATGCTTATGTTTTTCAGACTGAAGGCTGGTAGCAGGCTTATATCTTTTAGACTGCTTTAACTCATCACTCTGCTTTGCTGTGTCCTTTTAAAAGACCATGCATGTATACTACTCATACCATCCAACCTAGCTCCTACCATCAATCGGATTTGAGTTCTGAGAATGGTGAACCAAGTATAAGGTCTTTTTCTCAGAATTACTATTCCATTATGCTAGTCTTTTGATCCGGTGAACATTACAATTACTAAAGCATTCCCCTCGTTGCAAAGTGAGAAGGGGCCGAGCAGTTATAGCATGGCATTTGACGCTTCTCGATTCTTGAGCGCATACTATGATGAAACGGGAGCACCTACTCCCTCCGTCCCTAAATAACTGGCTTTCTCACTTTTCGAGAAAAAACTTTGTTTAATTTTATATTAAAAATATTATTATTTATGGTACATAATTAATATTATTGGAAAGATCTTTTCGTCTAGTTTTTTAACAAATTTATTTGAAGATACAAATGTTGTACGTATTTTGTACAAATCGAGTCAAACTTGTGACACGTACACCAACGGCGATACTTATTTAGGGACGGAGAGGAGTACGTTTCGAAATGTGGTCGTTATTTTGTCTTGTTTGCAGGCTGCCGTGGCGTTTCAGCACCGGTTGGGCTCTTATGAGTCTTATCTGCCCTTTTGATTCCCGCAGAGGAAGTTGCGAGCTTCACCGTTGATGCGAGAAAGCGTGCACGCCTGTTGTTTGCTGAGCTAGACTGGTCTGGTTCAATAGTATTCTGTGAGGAAGAATAATTCGCTAGACATTACTCAGGAAAAAAAGAGAGAGTGTGGCTGCATAAGGGTCTTATGTGGTGGCGGAGGTGAAGCAGGAACATGAGTTCAAGTAAATGCATCGCACGGGAGCTTTAGGGTCCTGCTGTTCGCGTTGGTGTCGGTCGCGGGCTCGCGGCTAATGCTCGCTTAGCTTTGATCCCTAACTGTAACGTGTATTTCATTAAGATTGCAAACTGTAATTTAGTCCCAATAGGGATTCAAGCATCCATAGCTAATGTTAGCTTTCAAACACTCAATTTCGTGCTCAATTTTTTTTTTTTTTGAGAGATAGGTTTCATGGTCACAACTCACAATGTCTCGACAACCGACGAGTTAATTATTTACATATTTGGGTATAGTTGACCCTTCTCGAGAGTGAAATACCAATGCTGTTTCTTGCTTTAACACAGTTAACTGAGTGCTCAAAACACATCTAAATGTCAGCGCAAAGTTAAAATTCGAAGCAAGCCGGCCTTTCCGGGAAGAAAAACAGCCCCCGGTCTCTCGAGAGAGCCGAGGACCTGGACAACCTTCCCTTTTGAAACAAATCACCGGAGCCCATAGAGAGCCCACGAACCAAAATGGCGTTCCACGGGCTCAACAGTGGCCTACTGGCCTCTCCACTGAAACCGAAGACTAGTCACGCCAGGTCACGCCACGCCTTTCAAAAACCCTCGCGCGAGAATGAACTCACTGCAAAGTGTACCTTCCCGCGAATCCAAAGAGTAAATATACTGACAGGCGGGCCACACCTTATTTGGCCCCAGCAGGTCATCAGACAGGTTAGGATAGAGCTGGTCCCGGAGCCTTTCCCAAAAAAGGAACTCCACAAGTGACAGGACGGATCCCATCCGGCGATAGAAAATCCCGCCGCCTCTCCGCCGCGCCGTCCCCGCACACTGACTGCACGGTCCCCACAGTGTCCTCCGCTCTTGTGGCCCACGCGTCAGCTGAAGATGCCCCGTGCGCGTCCAGCGTGCGCCGAGCTGAACGATTCCGAACCCGTCGAATCGAACGGCGAGAGGCCCAACAACCCCACATCTATGAATTTAAGCCGCAGGATGTGCCCCGGCGGCGCCTGCGCCGTCCGATGGCGGGTCGCCTCGCGAATCCGGCCGTAGAATATGAATTTGATTTCGAAAGCGAAGAGTGGGAGAGAAAGAAAGGTGAGAGGGGGGAAGAGAGAGAGAAGGGGGCAGTCGAGAGCTGCAGCGAGAGGGAAAATCCACTAATCCCCCACCCCAGCTCTCTCGAAATCCGCCATTCCCCTCCGCCGCAAACACGCGCCGAAGCTCGCGGCGAGCGCCGCCACCCCGCACTCGGCGGCGGAGCCTCCCGCCCCCTTCGATCTGGAGCCGGCCGCCGCGATCTCGCCGCGGGTCCCCGCGGCCGCCGTGAATTGGGTTTGCGTTGGCGTTACTGGTGGGCGGGGGCGTTTTGATCCAGGAGCTTCCGGGTTGCGTCGATGGCGGGGAAAGAGCAGGGCGGCGGGGGGCCGCCGCAGCGGCCTCCCGTGCCCGCTGCGTCCACGCAGCCGCCGATTAAGAAGCTGGTGAGGCAGCTCGACTTCAACTCGGCGGCGTTGGCGGGGAACCCCGCGATGGCGGCGGCCGCCGCCGCCGTGTCCAGGGCGCTGCAGCCGAGGCCGTTGCCGGTGGTGTTACAGCAGCCCCCGCAGCACGCGAGGGCTGCCGTGCCGATGGGGGTGCCGCAGCAGCTGCACCCGCGGCTGCTGCCGGTGATGCGACCGCATCAGGTGGTGGGGCATGTGCCGATGCCGCGGCACGCGGTGCCGGTGACGGTCCCCGTGCCGCAGCTTCGCCCGGTGCCGCCGCAGCCAGTGCAGCGCCCCCCGGTCGGCGTTCCCTTGTGAGTTTCCCCGTTCTGAAATTTATATGTAGTGTTGGACTTTCGAAATTTCCCCCTCTCTCTGTTTGGTATGGGGCTCATTTCCCTCGATGAATGAGTCTGTTGTCGTCTTGATTCATATTCTGAACTTGGGATCATTTCTGATTTTCTGAGGGCCACCACGAGCCATTTTCCAAATTTTGACTTGTCATTCCTTGGAAATGAAGGCCATATTTGCATTAGAATGTTGGATGATCTTACTTTTCTTTAACTATCATTTTTAGCAAATTTTGGGAACATTTTCCCTGCTTAGGATCCAGATATTTCTAGTTTTTCCCTTCCAAATTTGCAATGGTATAATAATGCTTTGGGGCCTTGTATTGCAGGAAGCCAGAGTCACCAAAACCGCGAGCAAGACTCTATGAAGTGAAAGATAGCACTCCCACCAAGAAGAAGTGCTGCAACTGCAGGAACTCCAGATGTTTGAAGTTGTAAGTTGGATTCTATACTTATCTTGAGAAGAATGCAATATTGCGAAGCATATTTTCTCACGAGGATAGTTTTCTCCTTTTATCAATATGATCTTGTTGACATGCTGCAAAAGTGGCAAGGGGATTGTTTGGACAGTTAAAGTATTTACATGCAATTTGGATGCTGAATCTGCTTGAGCATTGGTTTTTATTACTGAAGTTTCTTCATGATTTAAAAAAAAGATTCTTTAACTATGTAATACACTAGAAGACGAATATCACAAATGGCGCTTAGACTAGAGTTATAAGCTATGCAATACACTAGAAGACGAATATCACAAACTGTTTGTGTTGTTTGTTTATATATCATGTAGGGATGTACATGTATAGATATAGATTAGATGGGTAGTACTAATTGTAATTTATAATACAAATAATTTGGGGAATATTTCCAGCATCGTTTGAATTCTTCATATCATCTCCAGAAGCATAGTTTCCAACTCGCTGCGGACAGGCAAATCTATACCAGTGTGTCATTATTTTTGCCTTCTTATTTATATTGAAAGTCAGCCCTCCCTTTTTGAAATATGGAGAATGTATTGCTAATTTGATACTTTTTCCAGCTTTGTGTCTTGTTGCTATCCATCTGAAATCTTTTATTGATTTCTTACAGGTACTGTGAATGTTTTGCTTCTGGTGCTCACTGTGATGGATGCAACTGCACCAACTGTTTTAATAATCCTGAGAATGAAGTTGCCAGGCGTGAAGCTATTGATGCTACATTGGAGCGTAATCCAGATGCGTTCAGGCCTAAGATTGGGAGCAGCCCACATGCGAATAGGAATAATGTATGTTCTGTGGTCCAAATTTTGTTGACATAGTTACTTTCTTAGGGATCATAATTGCTATCTATTATTCCTTTGAGTTTAATTTACTTATAGTAGTGTCCATGCGCATTTTATAGATCATAGTTATTCAGAAACATAATACCTCTTAAGAAATGTGTATCAGTCTAGTTAGATTTGTCTGTGTGGCATTTTTTGAAAGTCCAAATTGTAGCAACATGTGAGTTTAAAGCCTCAAAGTCAAAATCAACATACCAATATTCCATAATTGGCAGTTCGAGGTGGAAACTTTCCATTGTTGAGCCTCAATCAAGCTCTTGTTTCTTTATTAACCTATTGCATTATTGATTTGCTTCCTGTAAAAGCTATATCCGAACAAAGTTGGAAAAGGAAAAAGTTGGTGACATAAAAAAAAAGCATCAAAGACTTCAGTCCCAAGCAAGTTGGGGTAAACTAGAGTTGAAACCCAACAGGAACCACTTATCAAGGTTAAAATGAGTGTAAAATGTTTGACATCTCTGCTCCAGTGAAGAAGTGTGTGTTTTGTTTCCTTCCACTTATACTGTGAAGCGCTACGTCTAGGTAGAAAAATACGCTGTTCTATAATACATGCAGCCATTTTTTTTATAAATTTGACTATTTCTACATAAAATCTTGTTATGTTGTTGAAAAATAATATTAATACAATCAGCAGTAAAAGTACTTCAGTGTCATTATAATCTTATTGGTTTTCTTTAACATATGCTTAGAAAAAGTGATGTTAAAAGATGTGCATCGGAAAAGGAATAATGTTTTCAATAGGAGCACCATGTGCATATTTTTCCTTGTTAGCCATAGTCAAATGTATTATTCCATATTCCACTAAAGTTATATTTTAATCATATTCACATGTCTACTTATCCAATGCAAATACAGACCTTTTCATTATTTCATTTAGGCCATGATTATTGCACTGCTGTGACATGCATCATTAATTCTAGTCCATGAAATTGCCAGGAGGTGTCTAGTGATCTCCCTTTAGTAGGGAAGCATAATAAAGGGTGCCACTGCAAGAAGTCAGGATGCCTCAAGAAGTACTGCGAGTGCTTCCAGGCTAATATACTATGCTCTGAAAATTGCAAGTGTATGGATTGCAAGAATTTTGAAGGGAGTGAAGAAAGAAGATCTCTTTTCCAAGGGGATCACAAAAATTCCATTAACATGCAGCAAGCGACAAATGCGGCAGTAAATGGTGCTATCGGAGCTACAGGATTCTCTTCTCCTTCCACATCAAGGAAGAGGAAACACATTGATCCTTCACTTGACCATTCAAATAAGGAACATGTAGCGCAAAGGAATGGTCACCTACCTCAGGTAATGGCCATGTCTAAGACTTCAGCATGCATTGTTTTCGCCTCGTTTCTTTATCTTGGCATAGATTTGTCTTCTTGAGTTATTGACTTCAGAGTTCAGAAGCAAGCTGAAGCGCTTAGTTTTGTCACTTGGAGTGTGAATTTTATGATGTGTTGTTCATACCATGAACTTGAGTTGATGAATATTATTTCTTAATAGTAATCATCAACATATATTTGCCTTATTTTTTCCTTTTACATGATAAAGCAGTGTGTCAGTGTTAGCTCCTTATGTCCTTCTCCAAGTAAGATAAATGCAATTAGTAAAACTACAAGTTTTTTGTTATTTTTTTGGGGAGAAATCCAAATTAAAATTAAGTTTTTGCAAGGAGATAAGATACAGCTACCCATAGTACTTTAGAAAGAGTTATTATGAGAATCTGATAAAACTAGCTGTATATGCTTCATTCTTTAATAAATTTATTTATCAGAAGAACGCAGTACCCGATGGTTCAATTCCAATAAGCCAGTCTGTGCATCCTCCCACTCTGGGACCCTTTAAAGTTACCTACAGGTAACTAACTGTCTGTTGTACAACATTTCCATAGAATGTCTACCATATATGTTTTCCATTGATGAGTTTATGCCATCCTACTTCAGGCCCCTTTTAGCAGACATTGTCCAAACGGAGGACATAAAGGAGCTCTGCAAGCTTTTGGTGGTGGTGTCAGGAGAGGCTGCAAAGGCATATGCTGGTATTGCTCTTGTCATTATGTTGGTTTTACCATTTTGCAATTTTATCACTTTGTATGGCAAAATACCCCGGTGATCCTACTTGCATGTATGAGTTACCTTGGTGATATTCAGTGAAGCAACCCACATATATCTGCACCTCCTTGTTCGAATGCTAATTTTTCACGGTTACATTTGTTCAGAACTAGGATCCTATCGATTTTTTTTTCATGTTTTGTTTTACACATTTCGCTTTATCGAAGTTACTTTGAAATAACCAGAGGATAATGTATTTTTTTCTATTTTTCCTAGTCCACAAAATGGGCATTATTGACAGTTATGTGCTGCTCATTGTAAAATTTAAAACAGACAGGAAGACGCAAGAGGAGAGGGTTGCAGAGACGGAAGATGAAAGGGAGGGACAGAAGGAAGATGACAAGGCAGGTTCCCGAGGGTCGACAAATCATGATAGAGAAGGAAATAATCAAGATCCGGATCACAAAGCATCAATTGATGACCATTCAAGCAGAGGAACTCATACGGGCAAAGCTGTTCTAGAAGAATCCAGGCCTAACTACTCTGATGATCAGAAGTCCAATAGGCCTATGTCTCCTGGAACGCTAGCACTGATGTGTGACGAACAAGATACAATGTTTACGACTTCTCAAAATGCTGTTGCCCAGAAGACGGTAGCTGTCAACCAGAACCAGTCTGAAATGTATGCAGAACAAGAAAGAGTTGTGCTGACAGAATTCCGTGATTGTCTCCGTAAGCTTGTGACATGTGGAAGAATGAAAGGTACACCAAAAGTTCCCTTTTGCCATGCTAATTGCATCAGATATATCTTTTTTTTTTTCAATTTTCCCGGAGGGTCTTCTATTGAATCCTGATTTTTCTCCCCTGCAGAGGAAAGGTACTCCATGGCGATCAAATCTGAAACGTCTGGCCATCCTGGACAGGTAAATGGTGTTTCTCGATTACCATATCCAAAAGTAGAAGTACCTGCTGTTGTAAAAACATTTCCACAGGGTTCCAGCAGTCATCCTGTTGCTGGAAAACCTTTTACTGGGCATTTGGAAAAAAACTGAAGCCTGAGAATAGATATGTATGGCAGGTTTGTATTTGGGGTGCAGCAATGATCAAGAGCATCATGTTTGCACCCTCTTAACAGGTTGATCAGATACATGTATGTCTTGATCGATAACTTAGAAGCTTAGGGGGTCCTGATTTACCCTCATTGGTCAGAATAAGTGTAATGCTGGCATATGAATAGTTTAGTCATAAATGCATTTAACCTTTTTTGTCTGCATTTTAGTTCCTCTCTTTCCCTCTTGAAATTTCATCAATTGGCATGAACTCCATAGCACCAAGGTGCGCACGCTCACTTTTCATGCCTCTCCAAAAGAATTTGAGTTGGTTCCTTGGGTAGCCACAAGTTGCATTTGGTTCCTAACTGGCGACTTGATACTTCGAGCTGGAGGAAACAATTGTACCAGCCTCCATGAATGTTCGTGGTTGGTATTGCTGAATCTTTTACTTCGCTTCATGTCGTTGCACTGTTCCGCAAGTCCCGGATGTAAATTTCCTGATCCATCCTTGAATATGAAATCGACCAGCCCGTTGAAGAGGGATTCATTATGACGTTATGTTCTTTATTTGGCTTGCACGCCAAGAGATCCAAGTCCAGGTTTCGCAACTAGCATATTGGTATTAATTAAGCTACCCTGTACAGAAAATTGGTATTTTGCCTCTAGAGTGAAAAAATGTGAACACTCGTTTCTCACATTACATGCGTACAGTTAAACATCATATCTCGGCAGGCCTATAGAGAGCCATAGCAGAGACTGCAGAGTGCAGAGTGTTTGTTGCCCACTGGTGCCTCCGAAAGTTTTACTGCCCCAAGATTCGTGATATTGTGCTTTTGATATTCCCCAGAAACTCCTGCCTGCATATAGTATGAACTGGTCAATCCAAAACGTCCATTTGTAGCTGACGACAACGTGCAAATTCGTCTTCCTCAAACAAAATAAAAAGGCTGGGAATCAAGTTAATACCTCTTTGGCTTGAAGAGAAGATTGTTGTAGATGAACACCTGAAATGTCAAAAGGAGCTGGTAGTGAGGGCTCAAAATTTATACTAATATTACAAAAAAAAAAACATTTCAAAAGATGGCGAAAAATTTGTAGCCTAAACCCTCAAGGGTTGGACTAGAGAACTTACCCAGGCAACTGATATCCCGATCAATTCAAAGAAAAGAGGAAGAACAGGAAGCTTATCGATGATCTGAAGATGAATAAACATGAACCGGATTAATCTTATCTATCTTTGTGGCCTTTCTCTGGTTTGGAACTAAAAGCTGCATATCTGGAGACATGTCATTGAACTTACCTCAATGAGATTTACTGAAGCCCATAATGCAGCTACGGTTGCAAAACCTATTCCAGCTAGAGCAAAGATGTCTTCAGCAGTGCTGAACTGTTTTTTTTTTATATAAAATAAAATCAAAGACAAGTATAATTAGGTTCCTTGATTCATATAAAATGCCTCATGAAGCACTAATGTCAGTAAATAAAAGCACAACACCAAGGTACTTCAACAAAAGTATAGCAACAGAGTATCTCGACTGAGCACTGATGCATCGGGCATGGGAAGAGAATTGTATTGTTCAAAACTGCAGGCATGTATTTGTTTTTTCTGTATTGTCAGTATGGTGTTCCCGAAGCAGCCCAGCTACATTGCAGGTTAATACATAGTATCCAATCTTGAAAGGGCCCAATTTGCTTAGCCGAGAAGCATCACGGTTTGTAGCACACTGAAGACCAAGATGCTGGAAATACTAACCACAAACCAGATAAGCCTTGTAATTTTGAAGCCCATTTTTTAAGCTTGATACGGCTAATAAACAGCTAAAGTCATGGAATCGAGGACAAGAAACTCACAGAACTCTTGACGTACGTCACAATGCTCCCGGGCGATTCTGAACTGTCTTGCGCAACCTTCACAACGACGCTGCGGCTCCTGATCCTACCTGCGCCACCGCATTGCAGAGCACACACATCATGCCTGTATCTGTATGTATAGAGAAACCAAGAGGCAGAGCATGTTGCACGGCCTAAAAGATACGTACTAATGTACCTGAAAGTCTGGGAGACTGCAGCCGTGGGAGATGGCCGGAGAGGTTCCTCGTCCTGCCGCATGGCGGGAGAGCCGCTGCAGGCTGGACGACGACGGCGAGGGCACAAGCCATCATGGCTGCCCAACCCCTAGAGAGTCGTCGCAGTGTGAGATGGAATTGGGAGGTTGTTCGAGCGTTCGAGGCGATGGATAGGATAGTGTGTGTGTGGTGGATGAACCGAAGAAACTGTCTGGTCTGGCCGCCGTCTCCTGCACCGGATGTGAACCGGAGCTCTCGTGTCCACTGACGCGACATCGGATGTCTGGTTTGCAGATTGCCCCCCTGCCTTCTCAGATATTCAGATGGAAGGGTGTGAACAGTGACGACAAAAGGCATTTCAGACTCCCCGGTCGGTGATGGGGATCGAACAACTAAACAAACACCAAGATTCCTTAATCAGGATGAACAAAACACGTCCTGCTCAAAACAAAACAAAACAAAACAAAACGCTACACACAAGAATCCAACCGGCACCACCACCAGCTGTTGCAACACCTCGCAAGTCGAAAGTACAAGCGCGCCCGTGACGAGCCAGGCCCTGCGCACGGCGCCGCGCCCGCCGCCCAAGCGTCCCGGCCTCTTGGTCCTCGGAGTCGGAGCGGCGCGCGCCCCGTCGTGTCGTCGTGTTCGCGCGTGTGCGTGCCTCCCTTCCCTCCGATAGGATACCCCCGTTCCCATCCCTGCGCGGACGGAGCTGCGCTGCGCCGCGCCGCGCCGCGCCAAGGGGAGATCACGCGGCCGCCTGGGCGCCTTGTCTCCTTGCCCCGGCCTTATTTGTCCCCGAACGCTCGCTTCGCGCTCGTCTTCGCATGCCATTTCCGTGCTAGCAACTCGCTGTAAAAGCCGGAGCTGAGGGAGCGCGAGCGATACGCATTGCCGCCACCTGCAGTCCTATACCGCTACAGTGCTAGCTCTCGTCCCCGTGTCCTCCCCGCCCCGTCCCCAGGAGATTCTTGGCGCCGCGCGCGGGAAGCGAGGGAGGGAGATGGAAGACGCCGAGGCCGGCGACGCGGGGACGCAGCACCAGCAGACGGCAGGGGAGGCGTCGACGAGCGGCGCGGCGGTGCCGTTCGGCAGGTCGTCGTCCCGGCTCGGCGCGCCCGGCGCCGAGAGCTTCGACGGCGCTCTCATGGTACGTCGACCGCGGCTTTGTCAGTTCTGCTCCCTTGTGCCGCGTGCTTGCAGTTGCAGTGCACTGACGGGTTCGGAAAGTCTTGGTCGTGCAGGAGCTCAAGGACCTGCGGTCGCAGCTGCACGAGGCTGCTAGTTGTTGCGAGAAGGCGTTCCTCAACAGCGAGAAGAAGAAGCTGTAAGTGCAGTGCAGAGCATCTGCTTATGCCTATCCCCTTCTCGGCTTGTAGCTGCGTGGTGGCTCTGTTACTCTACCAAACGAACGCGTTGTTGCAGACAACACACTGTTTTCCCACTCTCTTTTTTTTCCATGGAACTAACAAGTGCGTGCTTTGCTTTCATGCGTGTGAAGGATCCTGGAGGGAACGAAGAGTTACATCTGCGATGCGGTTGTAGCTGTGATTGATCACTTGGGGACTGTTTCGTCCAAGCTCGAGCACAAGCTGCAGGAGAAGACTGACGTTACACAGGCAGAACGAAAGATCGACTTCTTGAAACAGGTCCGAGTTCTCTTCCCCTGAAAATTACTTCCTCCAGTTCGAAACAGGTCCGAGTTCTCTTTGCCGGCAAACTAGGTGAAGTTTTGACCAATAATTTCTATAAAAATATGATGTTTCCATTGATCATAATTAAATATTTTTTGTTCGTCAGAAAATATTTTGAAATTATTTTCATGGTGACGAATCTAGTAACATTTATTTATGTTGTTCGTTTATGTAAAAAAATATTGATGGTTCGAGTTTAAAACTTGACCAGTAGATGTTGTAAGACGACATATGTTTTTAATTTTTGAACCATAGGGGTAAGGGTAGCATACTCTAATTTCTGATTGGAGTACTCGTTACTTCATTAACCTTCTGACTGGAGACTTAATTTCGTCTCTGACACTATGATTTAGGAAGTTCTGTTACAGCTGATAGGAGATTTTTTTTTCTGTCCTTTTTCTCTTCTTTTATGAAAAGTTTCCCGTTCTCCATAACAAACCCTTCTCTATTCAATGCAATGGGCATAATCCCATGCCGATTCATTAAAAAAACAATTTAGAAAGTCAAGACAAACATCTGAATGACGCATCATGTCTCTCGTAGTTCTTAAAAATTTACTATGACTTCCAATGAAAAACTACCAAATGAGATCTTAATGATTCACTGAATTTATCTGTCTTGTTCATGGTACCAGAGGCTTTTGACGTGTGAACAGTATGCCATTTCCCTAAAACTTTTGACTGTACGAGGAGATCCTGATGCCATTCAATATCATCGTCGTTACATCTCACAATGTAAAGCTTCTCAAATTTGCCATCAAACTCTTTGTATCTCACTTTTTATTAGTGAATCATTAACATACATGACTGTAACTATATTCTTCAGATGTCATTCTTGTATGAAATATTGGTACCCACACATGCTTAGCATCAAGTACAGGACCATGCAAATACTCCACGAGTAGTAAAGAAGGATTGCATGATTTTTATGTTTGAATAACCTTTTATGCAGTGTCATTTTGCCCAGTTCTTTTAGAATTAACTACGGTTGTGTCATTATTGATTTAATTGTTGCTATTGGATCAACAGCTATTGAAAGGACCAAACAAGAAAATGGTGCTAGCTCGAGGTCTATTCTCACTATTCGTTAATTTTCATCGTTCCATTTTACACTTTTTATGTAAAGTATGCATAACTTACTAGTTTCTGCTACAATTGTTTACAGTAAAAATGACCTGAAAGTTCTGAAAAGTACTGGTCCAACACTATCTGGAGCTAGCCTCGCTGTCAAGCCTTATGATGTTCAACTATCCGCTGGTAATGAATAAAATATAATAAAGCGGTTGTTTGTGTATATGTAAAAATATGAAATATGGTTTTTAGTATATAGTATCGTTCCTCTTGATAATCCCTTATGCCCTTATTAGTTTCTTCATTATTAAACCATTAACTTAGAAAAAAATAGTTTGATAATTTGTTTTGAATAATGATTCTGTAGCAAAATTGTGACCATAAATGCATCAACAAATGGGCAATGTTGTCCTTTTTTTCAAATTGTACTAATGTTTATCATGCCTTCAAATTTCTGTGAATATAAGGGCATAGTTAATTTTTATTTGTTATCATTTCCATAGTCACGCTAGGTCTGCTATTTGTACATTGCTCTAGTACTCAGTTGACCCATCAAAATTCTTATTAGGGAAAGAACATACCATGGCATCTGCAAGTTCTGATGACAGCCCTAGGACCCTCAGAAGATCAATTTCTTTTAGAGCAGAGGTATATTTTACTTCTATGTACAGAAAGCTGGCATCTGTTCAATAAGTCAAAGATTTTTTGATCTAATATGTTTTGTGAACATTACATTATATAGACATCTGAAAGTGTGTAAAGATTTTTCTGACAACCTATCTTCATCAGAAGAATAATTTTCTTTGAACAATTTCAGGATGTTCACATTATTCTAGGCGATCACAAGAAGAAGGCCAATCATGGGAGTAACATCTTGTCATTTCTCAAGAAAACTAAACGGCATGCATAACCTGATAAGCCTCAAAAGCGGCATTGCAGTGTACTACCTCTGTTTTTCCCCCGGTTTGTGTAGCAGTAGCAATGGTGTGGGAGTAGCACTGAAAGCATTTGCTCAATGGATTTATTATTAGGTCCTCAGAGTTCTGTGAAGAAACATGTGTCAAATTCGGTTGGTTGTATAGATAGCTAGTAAAAGAGATGAGTAGCAATGCACCGGGATGATGGCCGCTGACCGTTACATGTATTTTTTTAGCTCTGTACAAGAGCAGCGAAAAGGCACGAGCATGCCCATATTGTCAACTAGATACGTCATGCAGCTACCACACCTTAATTGTAAAGATGGCAACGGGTAAGATCCGCGCGGATACAGCCGTGGGGGACCCGTGCCCGCGAGCCAAACCCCGTGCCCGTGCCCGTCCCTGCGATCTGCTACGGGTAGAAAATCGTGCCCGCGCCCGCGACCCGCGGATATTATATGCCCGCGGGCACGCCCGTGACCCGCAGACGGCGGGAGCTGTGGCCGGGCGGGCGGCCGGGGACGGCGAGGTAGGGGACGGACGGCGTCGGGCTCACGGCCGGGAAGGCGGGGACGAAGGGCGTCGAGCGCGGACGGAGGCCGGCGGGCGTCGAGCGGGCGGATTGAGGCCGGCAGGCGTCGAGACTCGAGCGGGCGAGGTAGGGGACGGACGGCGTCGGGCTTACGGCCGGGGTGGCAGGGACGACGGGCGTCGAGCGCGGATGGAGGCTGGCGGGCATCAAGACTCGAGCGGGCGTTGCGAGATTGAGAAGGAGGCGCCTCTTTATGCCCAAGGGGCGGAGGGAGGTCAGCGAACGGGGAAGGGCGGAGGGTGGCTGGCGGCTTGGAGGGCCGCGGCGGAGCAGCCCTAGGCGGCGGCCGGCGGGGGTCAGGAGCTCTGGAGTCTGGATCTTGGGTCCCCTGGGTGGCGGCCGCCTGGAGCGCTTGCGGCTGCTGTGAATGGGAGAGGTGGCCAGTTTCTGGGGGCTGAAACCCTAACTCAAGCTTATATACTTAGGGATTTGGGGCCACATGTCAGTGGTGGAGCGAGTCTCGCGGGTTTGCGGGTGCGGATCCTATTTCTCTATGCCCGTCAAGAAATGCCCGTTGGGTCCAAAGCTTTGCCCGTGCCCGTGGGCACAAAGTTAGACCCACATCCGCGATCCGCGGGCACGCTTACCGCAGCAGAGAGCAGCAGGTGGGAATTCTTCGAGGTGGATGAACAACTAGTTCATCCTTAGAACATTTTTTGTCATCAGATTCACCAAATACCACCTTTTCCACAATGCTGCCCCTGGTTATAAAGGAAAACAATACATTACTATGCTATTCACCAATGAAAACAAATTATGTATAGGATGTAATAGATATAATGACAATCCAATAATATCTGCACAATAAGAATCATATTAAGCAGATCATACATTTTAGAGTCCTCTGCAGAATATTGAATATTTTGATCATAGCTCGCAAGGCACCATCCCGGATAGTCTTGCTCCATAAAAGTTCACTTCCCTGGTGAGCACGCTCATTCTTCAGCAACTCACAAATCAAGTTGGCCTCTTTTGCTGCACCCTAGAAATCAGTTTGCAAACAACACAAAGAAGTAAAGAAATATCAAGAGTCAACACTACAAATTAAGTATGTTAAAGTTTGTTTTAGTAGAGGACAAGTGTGTACCATCATTGCGGCAGTGGCAGCAACATGTTCAGGCCCTTTGAAGGTCATAAAGCTTAAAGCATGCTCCCGGATTCTACCGCATAAGACCAGAGCAGAGGCGGTACAGTCGCACATTAGCAACTGACACATCAGATCAGCCTCCTTCGTGATGCACTTGAACCCATGATTTACAATTGACACAAGAGAATAAACTTCAATAAACAATACAACAAGAGTAAGGAGGCTATAGTCTAGCTTGGTTTGTAAGAGACTTGGGCGGAAACACCTTCAATGCGACAGCGGCAGCAGGAAACTCAGAGCATTTCATTTTACTAATTTATGTGCACATCTGGTGATCTTGCTACTCAAGCTGGTCTCACGATCATTCAAAGATTTAGGACGCCTCATCATCATAGACTCAAGTTCATGCTCCATCGTGATACACTTGAAACATTTGACAAGCACAATCAATTAGAAAATCAAGCTATAGATACTAGAAGCTAAGCAGGACAAACAAGGTATGGTTTACGGAGGGAGGGAGGGAGGGAGGCATGCAGGAAGATACCGAGTCTGCTAGGGCTGCCAGGCCATTCCCATCATCTCCATTGAGATTTAGATCATCATTGGCTTTAGAGATGTTGTGGACGTAATAGTCATGTAGGTACTTCTTATATTGGGGCCAATAATGTAGAGAGGAGCACGGCATTAGTGAATCCCACCCCAAGCTCTACCCAAAAGATCTACAAGACATCAAGCATGTGCTCATGTAATGAAGAAAAAGAAGTTGACAGTTAATTACAAATGAGAAATCTAAATATGGCATATTGGCATAGTAAATGAACAAGGCTAGAGGATAGGAACGGGTAAAAGGAATTGCAACAACAAAGCCAACCATTGCCCCTAAGACCTGAAATGTCAAGTTTGCACGTGGCCGCACCGAACGGAACTCACGCTCGCACGGCAGCACATGGTAAGACCCACCGAGCCATCAATGCTTCCTTATCCTTCTTCTCCTCTCCGCTGCTCATCCCGCGTACAGGAGCCGTCAACCCATTTTTCTCTCTCTTTGCTCGCTGTCGCCCTCCAACTGCATGCCGCGCCGCTGTGCCCCGGCACCGTCCCGCACACCTCGACGCCACCGGCTCGCGCCGTCGTCCCGCTGCCGCTCAGGTTGCCGTCGTCGAGCTGCGGCCCCTGGTCCTGTGCATGGACCTGGCGGAGGCCCCGTCAACGGCGACGGCCCTGGGCGGACCTACTACCGGACGCGGTAGTGGCCGCCGGCGAGCGCCGGAGCACGCGGCGGAGGATCAATCGGTCGTGACGGCAGGCAGGTAAGCTTGCTTTTTCTTTTTTTCTCTCAAAAGTTTTCTAGAAAGATTTTTTCCTCTCTGATTCCTTCTTCCAAACTTTTGCTCGACATTTTTTTTCTATAAATTTTGCTTCGAATTTTTGTTGACAAACTTTTTTCTCAAAACTTCTCGCAAAACATTCTCCAAACTTTTGCTTGATTAGTTTTTTTCAAAACTTTTTTCATGAAATTTTGCTTCAAAATTTTGTTGGCAAACTTTTTCTTTCGAAACTTCTCACAAACTTTTTTCACAACATTTTTTTCTCTTTCAAAATTTTGTTGTAAATTTTTTCAAACTTTTTCTGCCGACGGGTCGGTCAACATTTACCGCAAGGGATGAAATGGGGGAGCGTGTGCACATGGGTGGGGCCCGCCACGTCCATTTTGTCCGGTAGCGTGAGCGCATCAAGCCCACCGTGCGGGCGACCGCAAATTAGCCACGCCCCCTAAGACCACACCTTCTTCTCCAACAACGGCACCACCCTAACCCCAACCCTCACCCTAAAATCCAACCACACTGAAAAGGAAAAATAAATTTCCGTCGCATCTAGTGATGGAGCGAGAAACCCACCTATAAGGGACGTACCTGTGAAGTTGAGGATCTCCAACGGCGGTAGTGCCAGCTGGTGTCCACGCTTCCTATCCGCTTCCCCAAGTTCAGCAAAGCCAAGCATCCTCGCCCGAGCAGTTCTACGTTGCTCGTCCCAATAGGTCTTGAGAATGGCCTCCCTTTCCTTTCGCTCGGCGGAGATTGCTGACATTGCGGCGGCCTCGGATGAGGTCTGCTCTAGGGTTTTCAGATCGGAGATGGGGGCGTTGGTGGGAATGGGAGCAAGGGGGCCATCATTGGCCCCGTTTGGGACTGCAGGGAGGCCGCGGTGCGGGCGCTGACCGCCACAATCCCGCCAAACGGCGCGCGGTGCCCGTGCGTTTCGACGCCGCGCTTCAGTCCTGCAGCGGGATTTGAACTGGATGCCATGGAAACGCCACCGCAGAGGAATCGCTGCGGTCCTGGACCGTGTGGCCGCGACACGCGATGTGTCATACCTCCGAAACAAACTGTGCCATTGATGTCTCCCTCGACGATGTAGAGACGGACGAACAAACGTCGTCGACGGCTTTGCAAGTCCTTGAAGATTGAAGAAGGCCTCAGGGTGCGTCATACAAGAGCCAGACCAACGGGGCCGATGCAGGGTAACACGATCCCACGGACGCAACATGGTTCAGACAGAATCAGTGACCGTTTCATTCAACCGATGAACTGTGCCGTGTGGAACAAGTGCATAGTTTCAAACAACCGCAGCTCCGTCAAGGTCAATGTACCCTGGCGGCGGCCGGGAGCGGTCTGGCGACTCAGGCGTTCGGCGCGAGGCGCTGGGTGGCGTCGCTCCAGCTCCAGTGCGAGCGAATGGTCTTTCTGAAAACCGTACACGTCGTCCATGGCCCCGATGGGCGGTGGGTGGCTAACTTGAAAATACGGATCGCTCGTGCGCGCAGGGGTCGCCACACCGGCGGGCAGGAGGAGCGTCCTGACTCCTGAGGCTCGCGCACGTCGAGCCTGTGTCGCATCATTGGCGGCTCGCGGGACCTGGCATGGAGCAGCAGCACCACCCCCCTGCGGCCGGTGATCGACGGGCACGACTCGAGCGCGCGTGGCCCTGCTGCCGTGCGGCTTCGCGGTGGTGCCGAACGGGCTGGAGCCCAGCCCAGGCCCACGGTGATCACGTCGAGGAAGGAGGAGGAGGCAGAGGGGGCCGCGTCGTTGGTCACCGTGGCGTTCCAGGCGCTGGCCATCTCGTCGCCGACGGCAGATGGCGCGCTTCAGCCGGAGCTAGCCGGACGCGGCAGAGACCGTGGCGGGCCTGGCGTCGTGCGCGCTGGGCAACATCAAGAAAGGCGCGGCGCTCCAAAGATTGTAGACTTTTTATTTCTGGTGGCAAAGGTACGAAAATACGATACATCACACTGCGAACGGACTGCTGTTGATTTTGCACAAGGTCTTCCGGTCTCATGTTCCTACGTATAACATGTAGAATTCCGTGACCGCTCAATAACTGAGGATGACGTACTACAACCCGTCTTCTACAGGTATGGCCGCCGCACCGCCGAAGGCACGCACGCCGTCGGCGCCGGTCTCCCAATCGTGTCCACCACTACTTGCCTTCGGATATGTGCCGCTGGCACACACACCACAAATAACAACCGGATATCATGGAGCTCGCCTTTGCCGGCACGTTATGCTTTCCAAAAATATGAGTACAAAAAAAAAAGCCCCTCTACCACGCCTGCCCCACGCGATAACGCATCCACGGCAGCAAGGCGGCACCGAACAAAGGAGCGAGACTGACGCGCACGCACACGACGGCGCGGCCACGACAGGGCGCCTCCGAAACCAGCCGGGCCACGTCACTCTCCCCTTCCGCGCCCGCCGTTTTATACGCTACCCGACGGCCGCACCCGGATCGCGCGGGTGCGCACACAGTTCCCCCACGTCCTTCCTTTGAGCCCTGTTCTCTCGAGTCACGATCCCCACGCTATCTGCCCGCGCGCACGCGCCCGCGCACGGTAGCCGCACGCCGGATGGCCCCCGCTATCCGCGCGGGCGAGGGCCGCGAGCCGCTGCCGCAGGACCACCCCAGCGCCGGCCGCAGGTTAAGTACGCTGGCTGCGGCACCTGCTGCCTTCCTCCCCACGAAGAACAGCCGCAGCAGAAGCCGCCGCCACCACCCTCGAATCGTCCCCCACCATGGCGTCGCAGGTGTCCTCTGTCTTCGCCGGCATCGCCCAGGCCCCGGAGGATCCCATCCTCGGAGTAAGCCTCCTCTCCCCCCGCTTCGCCTCGCCTCCTCCTTCCTCTCCCCCGGCGATCTCGCGTGATCGCTGCTCGGCCCCTCTTCCCCGCTTCGTGGGTTTGCTTGGGCTGACCGGTGCTTGTTTGATGCCTGGCGCAGGTGACGGTCGCGTACAACAAGGATCCCAACCCCGCGAAGATCAACCTCGGCGTCGGCGCCTACCGGACCGAGGTGAGTGGAGTTTGAGGATTTGGTGTGCAACTTCGATGGGCCCGTTTTTTGTGATGGGAAATGGATTTGACACCCCTGTTCGTGTTCTGATCCGTGCAGGAAGGGAAGCCCCTCGTGCTGAATGTGGTCAGGCGCGCCGAGCAGATGCTGATCAATGACCCGTAAGTCTTCTGTCACATCCAGATGACCCGTCTGATTTCGTTGTCATGCCTCTGGGTTTATTGAAATTACAGGCTTCAAGTTACCTCCTAAGTTAAAATGAAAATGGATTTAATTAATCACTGGATCTAACATCTGGATAATACGCATCTTAGCTTGACTGATACTTTCATTAGCCACAATAATTACTGACTCATGGTCTAATGCTCTGTAATTTTAGGTGACCTTTCTGTTTTACGATACTTTTTTTTTTGTTTCTACAGTTTGAGCTACTCCTACTTAGTGTTGTCTTATTCCAGTGGGTCCGATCTGTTGTACTTCCGTGTAAGATTTTGATTCTTCAGTCGACGTTGCAATTGCGTGTATCGCTTTCCCTCTACTCTTTTTTGGTTACTTGGCCCCTATATCTCTGCAGATGATCTAGGTATCTGGAAAATTGACCTCAAAATTTTTTGGGTATGCTTTGTCATTTTGCCCGGGTCGTGTGTATACACTTCTGCGTGTGAAAAACTGTCTGCGTGGAAAATTATGATATCTTGGAGCCGCATCTTAAACATGATTTTCTTCTTATGTCTAGGTCACGTGTGAAGGAGTACCTACCAATCGTGGGTTTGGCTGAATTCAATAAGCTGAGCGCTAAGCTTATCTTTGGTGCTGACAGGTATTTTTCTATGAGACTTTTCTGCCCATTTCCTCCGTTGATGATATTTATGGGTCAACTGCTCCGATTGGTGACATTTATATGTCAACTGTGAATTCTTATTGTTGAAGTCTAACCACATAAAATTCTACCTAGTTGGCTACTTGTGTTTCACTCTGTTTCTATACAAAGTTGATAATATTTTTCTTCCTCCAAATGGAACAGTCCTGCTATCAAGGAAAACAGGGTTGTTACAGTGCAATGCCTATCAGGAACTGGTTCTTTAAGAGTGGGAGGTGAATTTCTTGCAAGGCACTATCATGAGGTAAAGAAACTCTTGTATCTTTTTTTATTTTGCTGCTTAACTTGATTTTAGTGCATGATCGCTAAACATACAAAATATCTTCCAGCGCACAATCTGCATCCCAGCAACAACCTGGGGAAACCACCCAAAAGTATTCGGCCTAGCCGGATTGACTGTTAGGAGCTACCGCTACTATGATCCTGCAACCCGTGGTCTTGACTTCAAAGGTATAACTATTAATTTTCCATGCTACTACAATCCTTCAATCTGCTACTATTATTTATAATGTGAGTATGCTACAAATCAGGGCACTTTCACATGTATTATATATTTCATATTTGCAAATTGTATCATGGTTCTGCCCTTGATCCAGGATCTGTTTTTTTTTTTTTTACAGGACTCGTAGAAGACCTCAGTTCTGCGCCTGTAGGATCAATTGTACTGCTGCATGCTTGTGCCCACAACCCTACTGGGGTAGATCCTACCATTGATCAGTGGGAACAGATTAGGCAGCTCATGAGATCAAAATCAATGCTTCCGTTCTTTGACAGTGCTTATCAAGTACGTAGACATACCTGATCTGAAATTGATTTGACATTGCAAAAACACATCTGGTTGTCTGATGTCATCATTCACATAATTTGTTGGATTTTGTTCACTTGGCAGGGCTTTGCGAGTGGAAGTCTTGACAAAGATGCGGAGTCGGTGCGCATGTTTGTCGCTGATGGTGGTGAATTGCTCATGGCTCAGAGCTACGCTAAGAACATGGGATTGTATGGAGAGCGTGTTGGTGCTTTGAGCGTTGTAAGATATCTTCACTCTAGCTCTTGTTGATTTCACTTCTAGGTCATTAACTCAAGTTGTTAGCATCGTCCTCTGGAATTCAAATATTACTTCACAACTTGTAACCCAGAGCCATCTTTTCCTCATTTTTGGAGATAAGTTTATAACTTCCAATCAAGTAAATCTGAGCAATGCCATAGCATTGATTGGTGCATAGAGAACTTTGTCGCATATGTTCAAATTTGCCTCTTATCTCTTACTTGTCACTCATGGTATACCAGTTCATATAGTTCTTATCTGTTTTGTCATGGAACTATACTTTTGTGTATTCTCGAAGAAAAGAACTATACTTTTGTGGACTGTTTAGATTGTCCGTCACTTGTGCCACTGATGACTACAGTTTTAGCCTTTAGATAGGGTCAAATTCTTTCACATCATAGGTTTTTACATGGATGTAATAATTTAGTAGTCATCAATGTTACAGAGCACAGCTGTTTTTTTTTCATCTGTTGCAAAATTATCTGGCTACTTACTGAGTTGAACTGTTTGACTTTTATAGTTGATTGTTGAAAGAGGATAGTTTTTCTACATTGTGCCTATCTAAACAATCTTTTATGCCTGAGAAGGCCATATTCATTTCAATTCATGTTTCAGGTTTGTGGAAGCGCTGATGTAGCTGTTAGGGTTGAAAGTCAACTCAAACTTGTGATTAGGCCTATGTATTCAAGCCCTCCTCTTCATGGTCCCTCTATCGTCGCGACCATACTCAAGGACAGGTACATTCATGCTATTGCAATGTCATGTTTATGGATGGATCCAAAGAATAATATTAATATGAAGTACGTAGTTCCTGTATATTGATTTCATTTATTTACATTTTAGTGAGATGTACAACGAATGGACTGTGGAACTGAAGGCCATGGCTGATAGGATAATTAGCATGAGGCAGCAGCTATTTGATGCGCTGAAATCCAGAGGTAATAGTTTCCGGTTGCTCCTGTCTCCTCTTTTCCTTCAGTATGGTTATGTTGTATGTGAAGTAACTTGGCAGTTTTCTCCCTTAGCTTTTCTTTCACGATCTTGTATTGAAACTATGCAACTTGGTGCCATTGCCTTCCTTTGACCTGGATTTGAGGCCATTGCTTATTTGGCAACTATTTAGTTACTGCTGCAACAGAGATTCTCTTGGGTTGTCAGCAACTATTGTACAAAATAATGGAGTTTCCTCTTTCTCACCTTCTCAGACCTTCTCAGCTGATTCCAGTTACTAAGACATTAAAATGTTGAATCAATCTATAGGGAGCATTTGGGGGTGCACTGAATCTGTCTGAGAATATTATCATAGATTTTGAATTGAAATGTTGAATGTTACAGTTGCTCTAGTGCCCAGAAATTGTGATTCTGTTGCCTCTTCTTTTAATAAAAAAGGGTTTCTGATCCTATCGGAGTCTATCACAAAGTTGCTGAATCTTGTTGCAACGTGCAGGAACACCTGGAGATTGGAGCCACATCTTGAAGCAAATTGGGATGTTTACTTTCACTGGGCTCAGTAGTGAGCAAGTGGCCTTCATGAGGCAAGAATACCACATTTACATGACATCGGATGGGTAAATTTCTAGTTCATCTTTGTACACAAGTTTATAGCTGCACTCCTGTATTTTTAGTGTAATCACTAGTACTACTTAATACTACTAATAGTGCATAACATTGGAATTGCCGTTATCCTAATTGATACTTTATTAGCGCCACTTTGCTGAATATATTCTTCTTGCAGGAGGATCAGTATGGCAGGTTTAAGCACGAAGACGGTGCCTATTCTTGCAGATGCCATACACGCTGCGGTTACTCAACTGAAGTGAATGGCCGCACTCCGTCTTCCTCCATGAATAAAATCCAAATCACCTACAACAGCGTCCTGAGGATTCAGCTATTTACTGGCAGACATCATGTTAGTTGCCTTGTAATAGACATGATTCACTCTGTTAATGGGACAGTTTTGTACTGACGAATTCAAAGTTTATGCTGCTTCCGGGACTCCTGATAAAAGACTGAACATGCACTGTTTTTGTTCAATCAGTGGCAGGTATTTATCCTACAACGTCAGCGGTCTATAATGATTTTCTTAAGGTGCTCTCTGCCTGTTGTGTTGTTTGCTTCCTCAGATCAGAGGTTATCTAGTTAGTACTACGTCTTGCTGCTTGCTCGTTAATGGCGATAAAAATACGATGCAAGAATTTGTTTCCTGCTTGTGGGTACTTGTGCTCCTTTATTACAAGGTGCCGCTTGGGTTCAGTTTATTGCTTGAAAAAGTGGACACTGGACGACAGCAGTTTCCATGCTTACATATTTCCACTGTATTTTTGTTTCAGGCCTGCTTAGTTACCATTTTTACCATTTCACATCTCTGAGCTGGGAGTCCAGGTAGCTCTAAATTTCTCTATTTATTGATGTCTCTGATACAGTGGTCGTCAATCCCTTAGAGAACATACATGAGAGAGGGAAGGGAGTCGCATGCCAGCAAAATCAGCAAAGACAACACGACGGGCTACTCAAGCGAGAGCCCCAGTTTGATCCCAAATATATATGTACACTACTTACTACCACACACACACGATACATGCAAAATCTCGTGTCGTGTCTCTAATGGCGACCTGATGGGCTTTTGTTCCCGCTAAGGAAGTCGAGCTTGTCCATGTACGTCTGCTTGAGGTTGGTCATGATGTTGGGCAGCTTCATGAGCCTCCCGTCGTCCTGCGCCGGCATCTCCGGCGGCGGCGGCGGCGGCGGCGAGCTGTCCTCGTTCCTCTCCTCCGAGTCCCCGGTCCATCCCATGAAGTCCAGCAGCGTCGACCCGCTCTCCTCGCCGGCCTCCTGGGCGTCACGGCCCCCCGCGGCAGCGCCGCCCGGCGGAGGCGGCGGCGGCGCCTCCCTCTTGGCCTTCTCCCTGGCCAGGTTGTCCGCCTGGATGACGTCCTCTATCCGGGACATGACGTTGAACGCCAGGCTCTCCAGCACCCTGGAGTAGCTCTCCAGCAGCGCGAACCCGACGTCCTAGTAGCGGCCATGATGGTGATATGTGTGGTGCGTTAGGAGTAGTACACACAAGACCTGGAAGGAAAACATGCTACTAGTCTACCAGGACAGTAGAAACAAACAGGCGGCATATGCGGCTCACCCTGTTCTCTTGGATCTTGGCGATGTCGAGCGCGGACTGCGGGATGCCGGGGAACCTGTGCTTGATGATGAGGAGCAGCGTCTGGGCGCGCTCCTCGAACTGCTCCCTCTTCTCCTGGCTGACGGCGGAGCCCCACGAGGACTTGCCGTCCTTGTTGTGCACCTTGCGGTTCCAGATGATGACCGACGCCTCGATCCGGTCCTTGAGGTCCAGGATCTTGTGCTCCGACGTCAGGTCCACCGTCGACAGGAAGTCGTCCGGGTCGAACTCCACGTCCGTGATGATCCGGTACAGCGCGTCACCGAGGCTGGCCCGCCCGTTCTGCCAACCAAGCATTTCAGGAAATAACAAATGCCGCTTCAGACAAGATTCAGTCATTCAGAAGGTGTTTTATTTGCCAATCGATGATCATGTACCTTGGGGAGCGTGTCGATGTAGGTGTCCGGGATGTTCATCTCCATGAGGCAGTTGGCGTTGATGGCCATCGCGGCCTTGAGCACCTGGTTCACGAGCTCCTTCTGGTGAAGCAGCCAGCCTCTGGAGGGCTTGGACAGGCCGGCGGGGGGCACCTTCACGATGGGGATCCACCACTTCTCGTCCGACCTCGAGTCCTCGTTCTCGCTCTCCGAGCACGAGTCACGCTTCACGTACCAGAACTCGTTCCGCTCCTTGAAGTTGTCCAGGTAATCCTGCCCACGGCGAACAGCTCGTCGCATCAGACATTCACTAACCCGTGTTCCACTGAGATAGTGACTGGAACATTCGTGTTTTGGTGATTACGAGGAGCATCGTGTCGAGTTTCCGCAGCGCTGGGATGTTCGCCTGGAGATCCCGTCTCTGCTGCGTCCCCATCACCTGCGACGGGCAGAACAGGGGGTGTTAGAAGAACCAGAGTGGAAGAAACTCCGTCAAGACCATGGCAATGGCAATGCAGACCTCCATTTCGGTGCCGTTGTCCATGACTTGTTTCTTGGCGACGAACTCGACGATGTGGTCGGCGACGGAGAGGAGCCAGCCGACCTCCCTCTTCCACCTCCCCTTCCTGTCCGGCGCCATCGGCTCCAGCTTCCGTTGCTCGCCGAAGACAGAGGCTGCAGGTGGTGTTTGCAGTGAGTTCTCTGATTTTGAAAGGAAATCATAATGCTCCTATTTTGGCAAGAAGGCACCTGCGAGGTTGGTGACGGCGTTGGAGAGCGCGAGCGCGGATGGCACCCCTTTCCCTGACCCGGACATGTCCTCCCCGAGCAGCAGCTTTGCGAACTTCTCCTTCATCTGGTCCATCTCTGCACGCAACGCCGACCACCTGACGCCTCGTCAAAACCGGGGCAACCTACGCGATCGATCGTTCTCCACGCGCCAATAATCCAAGCGACGATCTAGACATACCGGAAGGTCCCGCGCTCTGCGACTTGGGCGCCGCCGCTGCGGCGGCGGCGCCGTCCTTGTTGATCTCCTCATCGGCCGCCTGCTGGCCCCCTCGCTCCTCCTCCCGCGCCATGCTCTGCGCCCGCCGCTCCGAGCTCCGCCGCTCCAGCTGCGCCCCGGCGCTCGCTGCCATGCACGGGCAGGATCCACCTGCCGCCTTCACGTCACAGCCGGCACCCCATCATATACATACCCGCATGAATCCCCATGACGCGACGGCAACAAAAATTAAAGGACTCGATCGACGGCGCTGGCCTAGAAAGGGAGATCGCCATGATGCCGGCATTACCTGTAAAAGGGTGCAGCAGCTTTCGGGGCCTCGAGCGGAGCGCGAGTGTCGCCGGGAAAAGGATGGTGCGCTGGAATGATTATTAGCTCGGAATGATGGATGATCCCTGTGGGTCTCGGCAATCCATGGATGGGTTTCGATGGAGCGTCATCTGTGCTGTCCGGAAAGGGGAGGCCCCGGGCCGGTGGCGAAGGAGGGGAGAGAGGAGTATAATTAGGGAGTGGCACTCGCTTTATTATTAGAAAGCGCCTGCCATTCTTAGCTTCTGTCCCTCACGGCTAGTGCTTCTTTCTCTCATTGAACGGTCTGGGACCGGGAGTGGGTTGGATGGAGCTAGACGAAGACGACGAAGCCCTCTCACTCACTCATCTTCTTGCTGGGTCTCCTTGTTACCGTGTACAAATGGTCTGGTCTCCTTGCGCTTTCTCTTATTGAACGCAAGCACATGCTATCCTTTTATGTATGTCACTGGATGAAGCAACTGCCAACTGCTGTGCCAAGAAATTTTAGGAACCATGGGTCCATGGCAGAGCAGAGAGAGACAATCTGGTCAACCTCGCCTTTCTGGAACGTGTGTGATCTGTTCACCAGGCCCGTCTTAGAGGGGGTCAGCCGGTGCGATGGCCAGGGGCCCATCAGGCTGAGGGCCCATGAATCTACCAAGTATGTATAATACAGTATACCTTGTATGATCTACCATGTATGTATATTTTAGATACAAATGATCTTGAAAGTGTTCTTGAAGATTTTGCATCAAGAAATGCCCAAAAACACCTTTTTAAAAAGCACTAAAGCACTATACATTTATTTGAGATAACCATCATAGTTATTTTGCCCCATTTTATCTTCTTTGATGCATTGTTACTTTTTCGATAAGAATTAAATATATACTATGTATGCTACAAGTTATCTCTTATTAATACTATTATATACTGTAATCTATTATATTATTAAAACAGAAGCAAAAGGAGCCACCAGATTCACCGAGAGGGCATAGAAAATCCCACGTTAATCTAAAAAAGAGAAGAACCTCCACCGTTGGATTTAATGAAGATTTGAGTAATCTAAAAAAGAGAAGAATAACGACCGTCAGATTTTATGAAGATCTAATGGCATAGATTAGATCTAACTATCTAAAATAGTCTAATTTAAAATATTTAAAAATATGTTCCGCTTTCCTGACTCAATACGGCTTCATGTATGCCCACGTTGACCGAAAGCATGTGACATGCATCTAATTTGCTCACGTCTTCTTGCCGGTGTAACAAAAAAAACATGGACTCTAAAGCTTATAATGGGAGGATATGGATTTTTAGAGAGAAACAAAAGTAAAAGACGTGGCTTCTTTTTCCTATATATCTAGCATGTTAAATGTCCATTGCATCAAAAGAAGCAACAAATAAAAGTCATATTTTATACATGTTAGGAGCACGACAAGATGGTTTTTTTTATACAAACCGGTACTTATATTACTAAAGTACGACTGTTACAGAGAGGTCTTCAGGAGAGAAACCTGTTACAAACCCGGTCCAAACAGCTCAAAGGACCGAATTTCCCTTACACAAGGCATGAGAAGGCAATACGATATATCTAGCATGTTAAATGTCCATTGCATCAAAAGAAGCAACAAATAAAAGTCATATTTTATACACGTTGGGAGCACGACAAGGGATGGTTTTTTTATACAAATCGGTACTTATATTACTGAAGTACGACTTTTACAGAGAGGTCCTCAGGAGAGGAACCTGTTACAAACCCGGTCCAAACAACTGAAAGGATTGAATTTCCCTTACACAAGGCATGATAAGGCAATATGATATATCTAGCATGTTAAATGTCCATTGCATCAAAAGAAGCAACAAATAAAAAGTCATATTTTATACGTGTTGGGAGCACGACAACATGGTTTTTATACAAACCGGTACTTATATTACTGAAGTACGACTTTTACAGAGAGGTTCTCAGGAGAGGAACTGTTACAAACCCAGTCCAAACAGCTGAAAGGACCGAATTTCCCTTACACAAGGCAATACGAGCTGCAGATCATCGTTGCCGGCAGCAGGAAGCACGCCAGTGGGAGCTACCAGAGACGCGTTCGAAGGGACCCAAGAAGGCACTTGGAGCTCAGGCGGAGATTCCTCTCATAGAGGAATTTTTTGGGTGAAGACACCATTGTCGGAGAGCTTCATCAGCGACCCAAGGATGGGAATGCTGACGGCACCGATGGGTAGATGAGCGTCGTCCTTAGAGCCGGAAGAAGGCGAGCATCATAGATTATGACAAAGATCCGCGGGGACCAGGAGCCGAAGGAACCTGTAGCTGCTTCAAACGGGCGGATGGTGGAGTGGAGGGAGTTGGCTGGAGCAGGAGGTGAAGCAGGTGAAAGAGAACCCGGAGTAGACACCAGAACTGTCAGGCCAGGGGAGAGGGAACGCAGATCCAGGCAAAGGAAAGAGGATATGTGCATGCAGAGCAAGGGAGCGAGATCACTTTATGGACTTAGACTAAAGGGAGGCCCGCCTCCATTTAGTCTTAGGGGAGGCCCTTCCCAAAATGGAAACATTACTATTTTTGGGAATTCTATTTTGGAAAACCTTCCCTTTTTAATCATCCTCCACCATCGGCCCCACCTTCTTCTTCCTCCTCCTCCCTCCTCCTTCCCCGCGCGCCCCTCCCCCTCCCCCAGATCCGACGGCTCCGCTGCCGGAACCCTAATCCGGCGTGGCTTCATCCATCCCCCGCGCGCCTCCCACCCCTGGCTCCTGCTGCTCCCGCCGCCGCCGGCCGACACGGCCCACGCGAACCCAGCCGACGCCGCTCCCCAGCGTGCCACCTCCTCCCCGGCTCCGGCAGCTCGCCGCCTACGCCGCTGCCATCCCCACCGTCACCGGAACCCTAACCTGGAGCGGCACACTCCCCCGCGCGCCTCCTCATCCCCCCCGCCGCCCGCCAACCAACCCAAGGTTCGGGCACTTTGTTACTTCCTTTCTAGGCCATATGAAGCTCCTTAGTGGCGGAGGAGGGAGGGAGGGAGAGAGAAACAGATAGGGCCATATGTTGCTAGCCACAAAAGAAATTTTATCAATCTGGGTGTAGGGTTCATGCGAGGAAAAATGTACAATTGGTGTAAGATAATATGGAATGATGTAACGTTGTTTTTAAAATATAATGGTAAAACTACAATATCTTTATTGTCTATCTTTGGAAAAAACAAGATAATGAAGATTTTTTTAAATCACTTTTAAAAACTTATTCTGAAATTAAAAAAAGAGATCAAGTGATGGCATGAAAAAAAAACTAGCTACCCGCGCAATTTGTGCGGGCCAACTTGCTAGTTGTTTTATTAAAATATTAGATTGTCGGGCCCTTGGTGTCTTCTAGCCCAAGGGCCCATAAAATTCGTGGGACGGGGCTGCTGTTCACGTAACATGTCTTGCTGCAAGAGAGGCTACAGTTTAGCAAGGTGGCCAAGATCGTACGCCTCCATTGAATAGCCTCAGTTGCAGGTACCAATAACGCCAACAATATACGTTCACGTCATCGTCTGTACGTCGGTGTATCCTACAAGCGTATCTGCAATCTGTGGATCAACTCTACGCCTACATCCATACTGTAAATGCTGAAGATTGAATGGACATTTATTTTTAGGAAACAGGTCGAATGGTCACTGATGCTGCCACATTGCAAGAATGGATCAAACGATCGCGATGACATAGCAAAACACCGTATAATAACTACGCATATGTAACGGGCATGCTGTTTCGTTGACAGATAGGAGGGAGCACCGGAGCACATGCGCTACGATTATTGATATAAATAAATGTATTATACCGGAAATAACGCATCCGACCTTAGCTCAGTTGGTAGAGCGGAGGACTGTAGTGTCTGCAGATCAATCCTTAGGTCGCTGGTTCGAATCCGGCAGGTCGGATCTTTTTTTACGCTTTTTTTTGCCGTCTCCTAACAATAAGCGACTGCAGCTGTGATCTTGCTGGACCTGCTTCGCTGCTAAGAGTGGATTAAAATTATCCCCAATACTTATAAAATTTCAATTTACGCATCACCACATTCGTATTTCGTACGCAAAAGCAATTTGGCCAGCGATGAACTCTACTGTTTGCAACCCATCATCGTATACCGTGAGCTAACATTTCTGTTCTTTCTTTTTTCTGAAAGGAATACAGATACAGTAAGCTAAAATTTCACACACAAACGCGCACGCCCATCCGCCGCGGCGCCACCACCTACTAGTCGCCCTCTCCACAAAAGCCGGAGGAGAAAATAGCGTGCTCTGCATCTGATTTTCATGCCATTCCTGGTCGTGATGGCGATATTACTATCCTGCTACGCTGCCGCCCCTTTGAAGACGAGGAACCTGAGCGACTCGAGGCGGAAGTAGATGAAGGTCCCCTTGCTGTGCGTGAAGTAGCAGCCGAAGCTGGAGCCCACCACGCATTGCCATCCCGGGCCGTGGACCGTGTCAAACTCCTGCAGCAACCCAATCCAAGCTACTGAGCACGTTTTCCCTCCGTGTGGGAAAGCACGAATCATTCAGAGCAGAGAGATGACGAGGACGAGGATGGGGATGGTTTACCTTCTTGATGTGAGCGGCGATGCTCCGGCAGTCGAGGACGTCGAAGCGGTCGAGGGCCCTGGACGCCGCCGCCATCGCCTGCGCCTGCATCTTCGCCGGCATGTCCGTGTCCTCCACCGTCGCCTTCCCTTCCAACATGGTTGGTGTCTTGCTACTCTGCTGCCGCCGTCTCGCCTCCTGTCTGTCTCCGCTAGCACCCGCGCCGCTGTGCGATCTGAAGAGACGTGCGCGGATCTGCGTGTTCCTTTCCTTCTATCCTCCTCCCCCATCTTTTTATAGCCGTAGAGAAGAGAGCTGACACGCGGGTGTCATCCACATGCATCCGCGTCGAGCTGACGCGCTGGCGACTACGGGCAAGCGAGTGACGACCAGGTCGATCGGGGGCTCCAGTATCCAGTTCGCGTGTTCAGCGGCGAACGCTGGACAGAGGCGAGCTCCAGCCTCCAGGGATGAAAGCTGCATTGGTTGAGGGCTTGAGGCACAGGTTTGTTTAACCCGGCTGTCGTTCCATTGTCGCTGTGATTATTACTACAAGTTTGCTCGCCAGGAAACCATGGGTAGTTTGCCGTGTCGGGTATGGCCAACGTCGCGTCCAAAACTTATGCCGGGTTGAATTAGGCGCGTGGATTTTTGGCTTCTGCCAGTTGGTTTGGGAGAACCCGGGCTTGGCGTTCAAACTTGAAAGCGTAACTTAGAAGATGCTCCGTACCGTACGTGTAAGTAGTTGGACAAGTTGGTAGTGATCTTTTGTAACTACGCAATTGGTCCCTATCCATGGGCGAGTTCTCCACGTCAGCGCGTGGCTGCAAAGTCTCCGGGGGCTGATATGATCTCCACGTATAAAATAATCTCCGTCCTGATCCACGGGAGCACACACACGACCCTATGCTCTCCATGCTTTGCTAGTTTGCTCCATACCAGGAGCGATTTTATATGCCAAACCCACCGAACAAATGTATTGGACGAAGACGGACGAATATACTAAAACAAATAAATGTACACCTACAACTCATAAAATCATCGAACAAATATACGTACACCAAGAATAAATTATACCAACTCATCGAATAAATATATATACACCTGAAATAAACTATATGAACTTAGAGAACAAAGAGTTGATACAATGCATAAAGTAAGAAAAAAAGAATATAAGCAAAAAATAAAAAATGTGGATCCGTAAATAAGGAATGGGTAAAAAGAATGGAATGTGAAATAAACGAAAAAACATTAGACATAGAATATGAGAACTAAATAAATTAAAAATGCAAGAGGAAAGTCATTAGATTGGGAATAAATGGAAGACAGAAAAAATGAAGAAAGAAAGAGAGATAGCCATCATACATAATCAGCAGCAACGGACGAATAGATAACTCAAACGTGGGCTGGTATAATGGGCCGAACTTCTCCTTTTCTCTTCCGACGGAGTGACGGCCACACCTCAGGTCTTGCCGGTTCGGGGCCAGCCAACAACGAACAACCTGAAGTCGTCGTTGTCGGGCCCAGGTACACAAGAGCCCGATGCCCGTCCGGGCTCGTCCCAAAGCCCCCCGCCGCCCGAAATAAGTCCTACTACTCTTGGGCCACAAGGCATCGAGTATGTATATGTCAGAAGGAGGTGAGATCAGATTTGTAGACAGATCGCCAAATTCAATTGTGAGGAGGGATCGATTGGTGGCTGTCGCCTGTCGTGGTGATCATAGCCGCGGTAGCGCTGCTTCGATCTGTTGCTAGCAAGATTACACGTGCACCGCCGACGCTTACTCGTCCTCTTCTCGGGCGTGGACTCCATGGCGGCGCCCGCTTGGGGCTCCGTGGTTCCTTGCCGCAGCCACCAACCAGCAGCGAGGTATGCGCTTACCTGTACATCCTGCCTCAATTGGGGCCGAGGTACGAGATCTCCTTGCCAATGATGTGAAAAAAACATTTACTGGGACCTTTTTTTAAAAAAAAATTCCAGCAATGGAGGGGGAGTCGATTCGTGTTGGGTGCTGCCGCCCCCGCAGCAGGGCTTCGATCTTTGACGACCAAGTTTGCTCGCACCCCAACGACGCCGCATCACCGCCTTCTTCACGAGCGTGGACTTCGTAGCCGCAGCCGCCGCTCGCCAAATTCTGGTGTATTTGGTTCCACGCCGCCGCCTAACAGCAAAACGGTATATATGAGCTGCTGTTCTTGGATTCTATTGTTACTTCCATCTCTGATTAGCCGAGGTGTCTATGTATCTGTATGTTTGCTCTTCTTTTATTTCCCCTCCTGGAACCAACTTTTGATATCCTATCATCTTTGCTCTTCTTTTATTTCCCCTCCTGGAACCAACTTTTGATATCCTATCATCTTTTGACAACTTCAGGATATTATTCGTACCACAATCTCTAAAGCTGCCAACGGTTTTGTTGCCGTTACACTCTTGGTTACCGTGATTTATGGGTATGGTCGGTTGCTGCCTGCGTTGGACAAGTTGGGAGACAAATTCGACTCCCTTAAAAGAGAAAGGTCGAACCTCATAGATATCTTAACCCAAGCCATTGAAGCTATGGAACTTCTTCTGCCTGAAGGTTTGTCCACGAATGTTTCTAAACCTCAAGTATGCAAAGCTGAGGTCTAAGATTATTTCTATAATATATATGTCTCTTTGTAAACAATGAAAACATACAAGGTTCAAGTTTCATGATCTTTGACAAACAAAATTACCCCAACTGCGCTTCTTTATACAAAATATATATACTACTGAATTTGTATTTGAAGTGTGTCTTCTATGAGTCTATGACCATATTTTCTTGTTAGAAATAACTTGGTAGTACAAAGTAATTTAGCTGTTAAAAGTTCAGTTTCTGAAGGTCAGCAAAAACATGCTTTGATGAGGAGGCATATGTTGCTCTGTCAAGGTGTTTCAGGTGTTGATTTTTGAACTGTATAGTTTTAGTATGTATAAAGGTCTCGTTTGAAATGCATATTGCTAATTTAGCATCGTGCCCTGCTAAGATGTTTGACTACTTGCTAAAATATGTAGTTTGTGTGCAACATGCAGTAAATGACAAGGAGCCTGTTGGTGAGACTGGTAAGGGAGTGGTCGACAATTTAGAGGAAGCTCATCGCCACTTCAAGGAGCTAGAAGCTGCCATCAAGAACATAGAAGCTGAAATCCCCGAGCTCAAGGACTTGCAGGCTAAAATCACCAATGCAAGCTAAAGATTGCATTGGAGTCGGTTCATTCCAAAAGAAAGGTGTAGTTGAGAGAATTGGAAATAGAATGTGTAGTTGAGACTTGAGAGGACGCTTTGTATACTCAAGTTAACGTGCGGTCCTGCCGCGCGCCGCTAAAGATTTGGCATGGATTTCTTAACTCACTCCCAGAGTTGTTCCTGCGGTCCTGCCGCGCGCCGCTCGTCAGGTTAACGTGCTCACGCGGCGGTGGCGCGAGAAGAATCGGCGAGGCGTGAGCTACTCACGGCATGGCGCGTTTGTCGCGGTCAGGCGCACGGCACGGCACCGGCTCCTGCGCTCGGCGGCCACCCGCGCGTGCGTCCCCGCCTACTCCTGACCTGTAGACTGTAGTGGGGCGTGCGCGTCGTCCACCACGGTTTGCTTCTCTCCTTTCCTTTCCTTCGGGCGTCACTTCCATCGCATGGGATTCCTGCTCCCGTGCGCCATCTCTTTCAACACCGGACAGGACCGCAGGCCGCCGCAGTTCACCTGGGCGGCTGGGCTGGGGACTTTATGCACGCATCGAAGCAAAACTGCAGGCGACCATTTTTACTGGGTCCGGCAACAAATATACTAGGGGATCGATCTACAAACATGAACAACAACTAGAGATCAACGAATCAAACAATGGCCAAGTTACTACTACACAGCTAGTAAGTACTATGCCTCCGCTCAGCAATCTGAGTTCTTCCATACAGCTAGTAGGGCTAACGAATCAAACAATGGTCGCTTCCTTGCTCCCTCTCTTTTATCACTCAGTGACGATAAATGTCGTAAGTCGGTCCTAGGCAGGAGGGAAGAAGCGGTTGAGGTTGAACGGCAGTCTGTAGAACTCCTCGTTCCTGCTGTCCCCCTTGAACGACCGGAACCGCGCCCACCACGGCAGGCCCCGGTCGTTGCCCGCGTCCTTGGTGTCCAGCGTGTTGTCCAGGAACACCGCCACGATCAGCCCCACCGTTGGCGGTGAAGAAAAAATGGTGTTGATGTAGTCGTTGAACTGCAATTCCAGGTGATACGCATAAAGTTAGTGACAATCTTCAGTGTCCTGACCTTAGTTCTGAATTCTTGTTTACTATTTGCTATTCACTGTCTAGGAGCAAATGATAAGCCAATCTTAGAAGGTACTGTTTGACTTCGAGCCATGACAAAGGGGTAAGGTAAAGAGAGACGAACCCATCCAGCTTTGGTGTGCGCAGGACCACGCTGAGCAGCCATGGTGTACCGGAAAAAGTACTCCGGCACCGATAGGCCAAGGAAGATGGAGACGCCCACGATAAAGAGGTTGCGCATGGAGTTCATGTTAGTGAACTGCAGGAAGGACAGCCCCACCGCAGCTGAAAGTCAGACAAAGGTAAAGCCGTCAGTCTTGGCGTAACCAAAGCGCAGACTGCGCAACATTACTCATTTTCAGAATTTTCAGACGGGTCCAGGAATCAGGATGACCGACTAACCAACGAGCCCAAACAAGACGCAGTACACGGCTGCGAAGATAGTGAATGGGATGGAAGCAAACAGCGCTCCGAATTTCCCTGCAACAGATAATGAACAGTCAGGAACAGTGTTTCTCGCTTTCGGGCGACATGATCTGCAAACAATTCAATTGCTAAATGCTACAACAGTGGCTCACCCAGCATGGAGAAAAAGATCATGAAGCCGGCAGAGATCTGTATAACCCGCCGGCTCCCGATCCTTGTCGATCCAAGCAACCCAACGTTCTCCCTGCATTGGTGTTCCAAGTAAGTATCAAGGCTTGAGGAAATATCTCTGAAGGCACAATAATGATGAAAAATATGCTATAGACACTCACACTGAGACAGTGGAGCCAGTCCCCGTTCCAAATAGCCCATCAAGAAGGATGCCGATTCCCTGGTGTTTCCACAGAGCATCTTTTTCAGTTTTGTGCAGCTGACAGAACATGAAAAGAAGAACAATCATGGGTGCAAGAAAGTATTTACCTGCCATCCAATGCCTCTACTCAGGATATGAGCTGGAGGTGGCGTCGCACTTGCAAGACGAGCAGCGGCTTTGTAAGAGGCTGTGGACTGTCCAAGAGACACATTGTTAAGGTCAATTTGTCGTTACTGGGTTCCAAACCAAAGGATCCAAGGTTGTACTATGTAAACTAGGGTATCACCTCAACTAGTGAGACCAAAACAGCAGACACCATTCCAAATGATTGGCCAGCATTGAAGGTTGGTGCCCCCCATTGTAGTGGATAAGGAATCTTAATCCTGAGTCAAGTCATTGTATCAGTGTGCTGAAAAAAAAAAACTCTAATAATTTTGTTTCATAAAAGGAATTCAGCTTAAGATCTTTCTTGAGTTTCTCAGAGACAAATGTAGTTAAGTTGTTAGTGGGGCCAAATTTGTCACTGTAACAATATAATATAGATAGCAAATAGCATCAATAAGGATCATGAGTATGGCCAATAGCAAATAGCATCAATAAGGATCATGAGTATGACCAAGATCATGAGTACCCTCAAAGGCTAAGCAAATCTAAGGTGTCACGTTGATGTCACTGAAAACATGTGTGCTAGACCAAAAACTGGTTCAGATTTGCAAAAACCGATTATTCAACATAAATATGTTCACCATACACGTAGCATCTAAACTAGATTGAACATAGAGCATCTTTACATGGCACACCGGTAACATCAGATTAGCAAAGGGGACTAACCATGGGGCAGAGGAGATCAGATTGGCTCGGTCAGTGCGGCAGTTGATCTGAGTGACCTCAGTGCTGTTCTTATAGGCACCACCTGAAGTGAGGATTTGAGCATATGCCCATACCAACGCGATACAGATGAACAGGGAGAACCTTTCCAGTATGGGAATATCTTTTATCTGTATATTCTTCAGATACTGAGAAAGAATAAAAAAACACAAATCAGATATGCTTAACTTCCCGAGCTGAATTTTGCACATTGAAGACTGAACTGATTTGTTTGTCCAACCTGAGATAGTACAATAAAGAGGATCAACATTGGCAAGCCAACCTCAACGCATCTCCCGACCTGATGCAGTAACAAACATCAATTGATGAACAAACGATTCTTATCAACATAACACGTTTGCGTGGTCATGCGGACAGACAGAGAATATGAAATGAAGATCGGGACAAAACAAACGGTACCACAGGGAATCCTCTTTCGAAAAGGCCAAATCCGAGCAGCGCAATCACTGGCGCCATCCCCACTGGGCTGAAGAATCTGAAAGAGGATTCGCACCAATCAGTAAAGGCTGGACACTGTCAAAATTGAACTGAAATGTAAATGCATCCGTGCACCGATCTGTTCTAAGGCAAGGGCGCTGGAATTGTGAAGTGTGAAGAAAAGCACCTGGAGAAAATGCCCCAGAGTTGGCTGTAACCCAGAATGATCTGAATACTGGAGGACACTATCAGTGCCCCCTGTATTGCCCTCATTGTCGCGAGGAACCTCTGCTCAATTAGAGATGACAAAACAGCAGATTAATCACGCCGCCTCATCAGAAATAGCAGGACAGGCACGACGAATTGCTCACCTGGTGGCCATCGGGAATCGCCGCGAGCGATGAGTCCTGGATGATGGCGACTATCGGGATCACGAACGCGTAGGAGCCGCCGATCACGGTCGGCAGGCGCGTGCCGAAGAGGGACTGCAGCAGCGTGTTTATCCCCGTCACGAACAGCAGCGTCTGCACCACCCGCACCCTGTCCCCCTGCAAACAGCAGCACCAATCCCAAGCGGAATGACACCAAAACATCACATCACCAAACTGATGCTACCAACAATTGACAGGAAGCAGGCGCGTGGTGTGGTCAAGAAGAGCAAGGCAGGAACTCACATCGTCGCCACCCATCATGGGAACCAACACCGACGGGATCATCACCGCCGTGCCAAGCGCCAGTATGTAGTGCTGGAAGGCAAGTATGGTCGCCTCACCTGATAAAAAAGGGGTCAAGATTCAGAGAGCGGAATCCCAACCGTAATGCGAAACATTTTCAGCTCCTAGCATGGATACGCACCCCAGGGAGGGTTAGAGTCTATGCAGTACTCGAACCCCTGGAGCTGCTCCATGGGCGGATGGCTGATCTCCTCCGGCTTCACCTCCGCCATTTCCCCCACGAGGAGCTCCGCCTCTTCGACCAAAAGAACCCGGAAACAGGACAGGAAGAACTCTGTCTCTCGGCCTCACAAGAAAACACGGTCACTTCGCTTAAAATCACCCGCCCGCCGCACGCCTATTGGGCCAGTGATTCCTCCGCGCTGAGCCTCTCACGGAAAAGCGAGAAGAAGAAGCCAAGCAGGGAGATAGCGACGCAACGTCTCCACCGGCAACCGCCGCCCGTCGCTGGCGAGCACCAGGACGAAATCTGTTAACCGGAGAAAAGGTTGCGAGGATGAGAGGGGGCACGGGGAGGGGACACACGCAGCGGCGGCGGCGGCGGCCGGGAGCGATTCCGCACAATGGCCAGCGGCGCGTAGCAGTGGCAAGTGCTACTGGATGGTCGCCGGCCGGCCTCTGCCTCTCTCTCAATCTCGTGCTGCTGCCAGCCTTTTTCTTTCCTGGCTGGCCTTTTATCGTTGGGCTGGGTTTTTGCTGTTGAGGAGGGGGTTTAATGCTTTCTCGCCTTTGAAGCGCTGTTCCCTCCGCTAGGGGAACTGGCCGTTGGCTTTTTTTGCTATGACCGAATTGCCCCTCTCCTCTGTCTTGTACGGTTCCCCTGTTTCCCACCTCGTGCTCGGCTAGAACCACTGTCTTCCACGTACTGTTTGACTACTGTTTGGGGAATCTTCCGGTTAAAGCTCTCTAATTGTTTTCAGACCTTTATTTATCCCGAATCTCAGACCGTTTATAGGCATATTAAGTTAGTACTAAACCAGACACAAGTTATTTTCACAAACCTGGCTAGCTGGCTTTATGCTCCACTAAACACTCATTGTTTCCCGTTGAATAACCTCGATGAGCAACAAATATCTAGTACTCGACTTGTACCATTGTAAAAGGTTAGCAAAAAAATGGATTACACATTCAGGAAGGATACTGTCCGTATATTTTCCTGATTCCGGCCAACCGATGGGACAATTGCTCCAATTAGATATGCACAACGCCACCTGACGGCCCTGGTCCGAGACCAGAGGATAGCTGTTCCTTTCCACTTTCCCCTCGCCTCAAATCAAGCGGTGCGCACGTCAGCGCATGTCCCCAAACCCCCGCTGCCGGACGGACTCGCAGTCCGAGTCAGGGCCGCAAAGTTACCGTTGGGCGCCCGCTCGCCGCCTCGCCGTGCGGGTGGTCCGACCGATGCTTGATCGCATTGCATCGTGGCACGAGCGGAGGAGCAGCACACGGAGGCGGAGCCGCGGAGGCGAAGCAAGACGACGCCACGGCGGCTTCACCCAGCTGGGGCCCGCGCGGGACAGCGATCTGAGAGATGCCTGCCTGCCTGCCGCCCTGACCGCACGGAGAACCACGCCGCGACGGCCTCTGCGCTCTGCTGCTGCCCGTAAAACACCTGCCGGCCGTGCCATGGTCTTCAGCGACGTGAGACTACTGTGAGAGACTCCCCGCACTTTTTTGCTAGTAGTACTCGCGCGAGAGGCTACAGTTACTCGCGGGGTCCCGCCCCGCCGATACATACCGGTAGCACTAGTTTATTGTGGTTACTGCAGCTCGTAGCGTAGAGGCGCCAACGGGAGGGAGATGATTTGCGAATTGCAATTTGCTCTACTCTGCCTGCCAGATCTACGGCGCGCGTGTGTGCCGCACTGTGGTGAATTCATGGGCGCCCGTCTGGCCGGTCGGTAGTAATGAAGCTGCAGGGCGCCACAGAGGCGGTGGTCGCGCTGCCGGTGGGTGGCGACGGTGGCATGGCATCTTTCAGTTCCGGATACCTCAGCCGCGCGCCGTGCCGGTCGCTGAGCCTGACCGTTCCAGTGGCAAACGAGGTCGCCGGGAAGTCGGAAACATGAGGTGGATTTTGACTCGGGTAATGTCGTAGTAGGCGCGACGAATTCTGTACGCACGTCCTCCGCACTGTTCCTTCCACTGACTGCTGCGCGGCTGTGCCACTGCCGCCCATCACGGCCATCAGTAGCAGCAGCATGCAGGACTGTAGTCCATCCAGCGCGCTGTTCCACTGCGTGTTACTGTCAGTTACTGCATGCAGAGACCGCAGGCTGCGTGACAAGAGCACTGGAACATCACATGGAGATGATGATTGAGGCAGGCGGCACCAGTTTAATGGAGAAATCGTAACGTCAGTCGAAGCGGATCGTAACATGGCAGCGGCGCGGAGCGATGAACACTTGTTGCATGGCGCAACCATTTGTCACCAGGGCGCAGGCTGCCACCACATCCTCAAAAGTCACGTGGAGTCAGCGAGTGACGGGCCACAAAGTTCTGCGTCATGCATGAAATGTGATGAGTCCTGACAAGAGTTTAACTCTTTGGCTTCAGACACTAGTCTGCAATTGAGAAATCCAAACACAACTACCTGCTGCAATGGTCTGAATGCTCCCAGTTTTCTTTCTTTTTCCTGGCCTCAAATGTTTTTCTGGTACGTTTATACAAGTTGCTCGGAGACCGATTTCTAGAATCAGTATGATCAATTTTGATTTCCTTTTCCCCTTATCCACATTACAAAACTGTCACTCGAAAACTGGTACACTGGCCGCTCAGATGAAAAAGGAAAAGGAAAAAACAAATGGCAGCACTAAGATCTTCTGTCTGACTTATAATCACTTCTCTTCTCTTCCGCCTCTTTTCTCTTTTGTTGCCTGGAAAATAAAAATCAGATGTTATAATGGAACAGCTACTTGCAATAGAACAATATGCAGTTCGCATAAACAAATACTTCCTCCGTTCTAAAATATTGGCCGTTTTGACATTTCTAGGTTCGTAGATTTTGCTATGTATTTGAGATTGCTATAATGTCAAATTTGCATGGTATGTTTCTCCTAATTAAATGTATGGCCATCCATTCACTACTTTAGCCATTATATCATTACATGGTACGATTACAGGACAGGAAAAAAATTCTTTCGGCGTTAAGCAGACCATCAATTTTTATTCTACCATCCATTTTATCAGGTTTATTTTTGCCGCACCTTTCGCGCTCGCTTGTTTGTTTTTAACAATTTATGCTAATCTTTTGCCTAATGTTGTCAACTAACGAAACATCGCTTCAATGGCAGTGGATAGCAATCTCATGTAATTCACTTAGCTGTGATACTTTTGTCACTTACAGAGGGTCTCTCGGTTGTAATAACTATTAAATTCAAACATTTCTTTCATTCAACCAAGCATGGTCACTTAATTGCAAACAAGCACTTAATGGAATCATGGCAAAAACAACAGGTGACAAATGGGTGTCAACCAAATGCAAGTGCCTGTATAATTCCAACAAAATTTCCAAGTAAATTAAAACTAGTCTTCAGCCCAAAAAAAAAAACATTGTGCTAATGGATAATTTGATAGCGCTAAAGACAGTCATGCCGAAACAACAGAACTTACGCAAAAGCAGCATATCCAGCACCGACATTAGCAGAAGTCAAAAGTGCTGCAGTAACCGTTGCTGATAAATTGTCATGTCCACTTGGAACTGCAGGGTTCTTAACATCCCCATCAACCTAATAAATAGCAGAAAAACAGAAGTCAGCCTTGAAGATCAATACTGCGAACAAGGATAAATGCCTTGGGTGGTTGATTAATCACCTTATCCCATTTTGACTTCTTGTTTGGCCTAGCCTCTTTTTTTACACCTTCTGCGGGAACCGGAAGTGCAGTGACACCAGCTAAAGCTGAAGTATATATGAACGTTAGTATTACCAAATAAACATTTGTGAGGCAGGTGATGATAATCTGCCAAAACAGAACATGCAACTACTTCATTCACTATACCTGGAATCTTCAGCATTGATGCACTAGGTTGTACTCCTCCAGGAATAAATTCAACTTTTGGGCTTTTTTTCCTCTCCTGTTCCTTCCTCTCAAGTTCTCGCTTCATGTCAGCCTCTGCACTCAGATAGTACACAGAAGATTAAGATTGGAATACGTACATCACAAAAGCAGACAGACCTGAACAGTCAGTATTACTACATCAGTGATACCACATGTGTGGGTGTGGGAGGGTAGGGTGGAGGTATTCGAAACAGAACGAGCACAGAATCCAATAGATAATAAAATTGTGCATTCATTTCAGAAATGAAGAACATTTTTGCGGAACTTATGCTACATCAAACATTCTCGTCCCAATATCAGATAACCACCAGATCATTCTATAGCTCATCCATGTAATTTGGTGCATATAATTACTGGTGGCATGGTGGATATGGGAACATAGGAGTGATCGCGTGTTCGAAGGGGCATTCTAGAACTTCAATATCACTATGCAAAATATTAGGGATGAGGTTATGTTGTGCTGCATGGCTGGTGCCAATGGTCTTAGCAGCCTTTGGCCATGAGGTATTTACCTAGTTGGTCGTGGCCTCATGGGTGTTTTGTTGGTCCGTGGCGAGTTCTCTTGTGATTAGCTTTATCCTCTGGGTGTATGGGCAGGGTGTGTGTGGGGGCGTTTGAGTTTTCTTCTTTGACTATTTCTCTTCTTAATATAAAAATGCACAATTCTCTTGCACGTTTGAGAAAAATTTAGTGCATACAATACAGACATGAATAGCTAGTTGGGCTCTTATAGTGCATTTTATTCAAAAGGACAAGCATGCACCATGCACCCTTCAGTAAACAAGCTTCTTGAAAGGGCATCCTAGATAGCTAGAACAATGGGATCTTCAATTAAAAACCTTGTGTTCCAAATTGACTAGGTGTCAGCATTTAGCCAGTAAAGGAATTATCTAACAAACAGCAATACACATCCCAAGAGGATAGTACATTGAATAAACAGGCATACCTATCTCGTCGTAGTAGTCAGCCTTGTCGTACCCATAAGGATCAAAAACATCCTTACTGAAACAGGTCCCTATCTGATCAATTTCTTGATACCGCACAGCGTGCTGCAAGAAGTCAGGATTTCTGTAGTCCTTCCTGTTGCGCACTTCAGCATTGAAGCTCTTTCCAGCCCTTTTGTACGCAAGGAATCTGTTAATTTTTTGCTGCAGGAAAAAAAAGAAAAATAGTAGAAAATGAGTTTTAAGTAGATATTTGCGGTAAGAACCAACACAAGGATTAGTACGGAGGTGCATAAATATGCATTCCTAGAGCACATCCTACTTGAGAAGAAACAGTATCATTATGCGTTCATAAAACTTGAAAATAGAAGCCGATGACAGAACAAAAGAGAATAAGAGGGCTTCCAAGCATTAGAATAGGTGGAGTGATGCTGTCATATAGTAGGATGTAGCCTTTTCTCGATAACGTCCTGATTGAAGATACAGGTGTAGAAATGTCTGAGATGTGAAGCTTTGCCCCTCTTATCACATATCAGCATGATAGTTTCATCCATTTTAAAAGTAGATTATGGAGTTCATTTAACACAGTAATATGGAAGATCTTCGGTATGAAAATGTGGCTAAGTTGTTATGATGAAAAAACAGGTGCTACAATTGTTTGATCAAAGACTAACCTGTAATGCTGCAGAGCATTTTGCAGTGACGAGTGGAGGAAGAAAACGACTCAATGGATCATCATTTTCACCATTAGTTGAAACATCAGTAGTTTCCTCCATCTGGGCATCTTCAGTTTCGGCTCTAGTTGCATCCACTGCCATGTTTGTCCCTACTTGATTCTGCTCGGGTGCATCAGGGTTCTGAGACATTTCTGCTTCAGTATTTGAGGTCATAATATGAATTGTACCTGAGGGAGTTCGTTCTTCAAGATTCCCTAGAAAAGAAAAGGGAAGATTATATTAGATAATTTTATGGATGTTTGACATTGCAATGACTAATTTGTTCCAGACAGGTAAATAGAAAATAGCACCTATACACATTTTTCTAAAGAGGTCAGGACCATATACGTCAAGCATCAGATATAGTTAGAGCCAAAAAATATCAAGAATTCCAGCTATGTGGTCAGCAGCATTGCTCCAATAGTGATGTATCAGAGAATGGGAATGCACATGAAAGCATATGGCATGTGCTTGCCTGCAAAAATGGTGTCAATTTCACAGCTTCCTGAGATCTACAGTGTACTTCCAGAAGTTAAAAACAGTCACAGCTTTCCATGACTTAGCCAAGGTACTCTGGCTAAGGCAAAAGAACCTACATTATTGGTTTGTGCTGCTAGTGTTTGTTCCTTAATAAAAACAAAAAAAAGGGAAAACCCTCATGAACTTGTTGAGATGTTCTTTGCTGTACTCTATGTTGGGACCCAGATAGATCATACCATGGTTTAGCTTGATCCCCACCCACACAGTTTGTAAGAAGCCCCGTGGCTCGTGAATCGCGATTTAGCTGAACGAGTTCTGAATGAAACACGAGCCTCGAGGTCAAGAAAAAAGTCCTTTAGAGCTCTCAATAAATGCACCATAGAGGGAATAAAAATGTAAAAAAAATACTCATCTGACACATCGTAGTTTGTACAACACGCATAAAAAATTCCCTAGCAATTCTTCTACATCCAGATAGCAGATCGAGGTGTCACCTAACTAAAAATTTGCAATAAAATTCAATCGGAACAGTACACTAAATATAGTTAATTATCATGAACCTTTTATTTCTTTCAGTTCAATGCCGCACCACTACCCAATTTCACTAGATATAGTTGATTATCATAGAACTTTATTTTATTTCATTGCTATGCCACAAGAAATTGCTACCCTTCCTACATTAAGATTGATCACATCTTTGTGTAACATTAAAACCCGTCAAGATAATAAACCAAATGAAGATATCGAATCTAATTGCACAATACCCATATCAAGACATGGCAAAGTCAGTCAGACATTCGATCAAATGGTATCACCTAAATACCTAATGATCTCAAAATAACTACTGATTATATGACCAGTCGCAATTAAGGTGTATATGGTGAAATCATCATACATTCAGCCATTTGAATAACTCTAGCAACAGTGGTTCATTACCAGGCCATGTGCCATAGCAAGTGTAGTATGACATGGTATTCACATGGAAGTAAAAAAATGACACTGTAACAATAAGAAGAATTGCAGAAAGAACATAAGAACATCCCAGATATAAATCCTTAGTTCTGCACAGCACATCTTGTGTGAACTGGTTGGGCAAATTTAATTATTTCTATTATAATTTAGCAATATAAGGTCATATTCACAACAATTACACAATGCAAGGAAAGTGACGAGCATGCCCATTTAGAGCTTACCCTCGGCAGCCTGAGCATCTGAGCCAGATCTGTGTGTGTCGCTCATGATCTCCCCATCCTGCAACCAATCCACACTAACAACATCAATTCAGAAAATCAACAGGTTGACGGCAGTAGTATTGAACACATACTTCACCAGCTCTACCTCCTGCTCCGGCGACATGGCCATCTCGTCGTGCGCATAGTCCACAATAGCAAGCGCCCCACGCCGTGGTGGCCGCGGCAAGTCGGGCGGCGGGGCGGAGGACGGCCCCCGCAGCGGGGAGGGGGACGAGACCGCAAAGGGCGACGAAGAGCGCCGCGAGGGCAGCGGCGGAAGCTGCCCCCGTGCCGGGGACGGATGGGGGCTCGCTAGGGTTTTGCGGCCGGCCGACTCCTCGGGGAGGGGAGGGGACGGAGGCACCTGAAAAGGATTGGGGTCCTCACCCCCGGCTTGAGAAGGCAGCGGCGACGAGGAGGTGACGGCGGGCGCCGCCGCGGCGGCCGGCGGCGCAGGGGAAGTGGGGTTGGGCTCGTCGGCGTCATCCTCCTCCTCATCGTCGTCGTTGTACATGGAGAAGAGGGCGGCGATGCCCTTGGTGTCGGACGCCATGCCGAGGAGGGGAGATCGAGGGCGGGAAGGGCTGGATTTGGGGAGCAAGCGAGGCGAGGGCCGCGACGGCGAGGAAGGAGGCGGAGGATTTCGGGACAGCGTCAAAATAGCGCTTGGCGAGTCTTGCGAATGTCGAGTTGCCGCTGCCGATTTGGGCTGTGTTCGAGTCGGCGGCTGTAGACGATGACAGCACGGGGCCCAACGCTCAGACGAAGTCAAAACAAGTGCTTCACGAAAAGAAGAAAAATATAAACACGACTGCAATTTTTTTCCTTCATATTTTGTGAACAAGCTTGTGTTTGCTGTCGCTGCATAATAAATGTGGGCTACCTAATTTAGCTGATTCACAAATTACTATGTCATGTGCTCTCTTTCTCTTCTTTTTTTTTTCAAAACAACTCAAGAGAGTTGCATTTCATTAACAAGAGCGCGCGCTCTCTCTCTCTCTTCGTCTTAGCGACTAAACTTGAAAAAGATAAGATTGCCATTGTTTTTAAAAATGTGGCACCATCTTTATCTATTATCCCTAGCCGATGAAAAACTCCATGCTTACACAGTGACTTTGACGTGGCATCTCATATTGGAATGCATTTTTATGAGGTCTCCCCTCCCTATATCTTATAGTTTAAAAGCTAGCACCAAAATTTTCGATTGGGAGGTTGGTGTTGGCAACATTTATAAGGATGTCATTTACTAAGATATTGTTGTGGAGATTCCCTTTCTATGGCGATTCTTTAATCGTAACTACAAGTTGATGACGATAATGCTATAAGACCACAAAACCATGGCTACTATGGTGGTGGAGACAGATGGCAACACAAGACTACCGGGAATGGCAAAGAAGTAACAACAGAGCATAATGTGCAAGAGCTAATCCATAGACTTAGAGTCTTGCCCTAAATAGAAGCAATGCAAGCGTGATCATCTATTTGGTTTCTTGTTGCGACATAATTTAGGTGTAATATATAAGAAGGCGCAGATCAAGAGTGAGAGTTCGGTGGCTGCAGCCTCTTAAATCCCCATCATTTTTAGCCATGGATAAAGAGGAGGGAAAAGAAGAAAACGAGGGAAAAGAAGAGAAAAGGGAGGAGGAAGGCGGGAAGCTAAGCTCGCCTCAACGTTCAAGCTCTAGCTCCACCACTGCATTGAAGATAGAAAAACAATTCTGAATAAGCCCAGCAAAGTGCATTCAGGTGCACATGCGTGATGATGAGCACCTTCCACTCATTTCTTTCTGAAGGATGTCGCACCGTTCATTTCCCTGAAGATTTTGATGAGATCATATACCAAGAACTACACAAGCGAAATATATAACACGAATGATATTACTGAACAAGTTGATAGAAGCCCTAGCTCTCTTCCTCGTTTAGCTGTGGTTGTGAACTACTACTACCTCCATATCGTTTTAATTGACGCTGGTTAGTTGAAAAGTGAACTGATAAACAACGTCGAATATTATGATGTGGAGGGAGTACTAGCTAGGGAATAAACAAGATGTCACCATTTCCTAATAGGTAACCTGTCCTTCGATCGTCACCATTGGATGGTTCGGTTTTTGTTTGCATCTAGCGAGCGAGAGGCGGCGGAATCTTCCGCTTGCTAATTTTGCACTACTACATTAGTGCAGGCTGTGCAGCATCTTCGCAATCAGCCATGTGGGATATCCATAATAGGCCAGATTCATCGTCCAAACTTCCTTTTATATGCAGAAAATGCTCCATTTCACACGATCACTTCTGAACTGGCAACCCTGTGGCTCCTGAAGTTTCCCCTGTGCTGCCTGTGAAGCCGCTACAACCAGGAGGTTCGGCGCTTCCAGTTCCAGAGTTCCAGTTTCCTCTTTCCCATTAGGCGAGGTCGTTTCACGATACGGGCGCTCGCCCCGTCGCGGAAGCCAAGCACCGACCGCGACGCCTGCGCCGGCCGGGGAGGCGGTGGTTTAAGGTTTTGGCCGCGAGATGCCGTGCCTGTCCCTTTCGCCGCGTATCTATCCTCAACGGCGATGCTTTTGTTTGGTCATGGCACCGAGCGGCTGGCGCAGCAGTGACATGCTCGGCGGCGTGTGTTTGACTTGTTGCGTGGGCGGACGGAAAACATCGCTGTTCTCCTGCAAGGCTCGCGGCGGAAAGTATAGGACGTCGATCAATAAGCCGCCGGTAGTGACTCTAGTGATGCCTGTTGTCCGTTGGTGCCAAAGATCTTTTCCTCTCGTTATTGCTCGTCACATAGGTGTGTAGATCGGAGTTACGCCCCCCCATAACGGAGCTGGTTCGCTGAGCTAGTGACGTCGTGCCATTTCGCGCCTGCCGCCGTGAGCTGTATCACGTTGCAGGTGCGTTTCCATCTCCGTCGCTTGGCTCGGGCTTTTCTCCGGGGTTGCGTTCGCGTTCCCCCACGCGAAACCCACGAGCTCGGTCGGTCGGTTCACGGCTTCGCCACGCGACCCCCGCGCGGCTCCCGGCGGTCGCGCGCGCCGCCCCAACCAGAGCACCGCCAGGTCCCCGGCGCGGCGCGGCGCGACGCCCACCATTTGTTTACGCTTGCGCTACGCGATCTAGCCATGTAGGTATGGTATGGTATGGTATGGTAGGAGGAGGAGAAAAATCAACGGCCACACCGGCCTGCCTGCGCAGGTGACCTGCCGGTGCCGGTCCCCTTCTCCCGCGGCGTCGAGACGCACCAGCCCGAACACCTGTCCCACCCGCCTTGCCAGCTCCACAGCCGCGCGTGCTCCACGTACGCCGGCACGCCGCGGCGTCGCCACCTCGCCCGCCCCGGCCACGATACAAATACGAACTTGCATCTCCATGTCTCTTATTATTTTTTCCCCTTGAAAAGAACCTCGCCTACTCCTACCAAAAAATCATAAGGTGTAGTGGCGGTAGTGCAGTTTTCGATTACTTCGAAAATTAAAGAACGGGCGGGAAAAGTAAAGGAGGGGGAAAGGCTGGATTAGCAGAACCATCACGGGTTACACCTGTCGCGTGCGTCAAGCTAAGCACGGGGCTGGAGCGCGTGAGCACCACCTGGGAGGCTGGGATACGGTTGGCAGGCTGTTTAAGGCCTCATTGTTGTAGCGTAGCACGCGGGCGAGAGATGGAGTAATCGCGTGTGTTCTCGAAATAACGGCACCGGCTTTTGCTCGGAAACGTGAATGGGAAATGGAGTGTGTTCACATATATAGACGAAGAAATGCACCGACCGTTGCCTATTGAGCCAGTATGCTAGCATTACCGAAATAGCGAATATTATCACATTACGATTTTTATTCGATTAGCGTGCATTACTGCATTTGCTTTTGGCAAAAGCCACTGTGTGCTCAACTACTCTTTATATGTTTGATCGGAAATGATAGAGCTTGAAAAACATATGGGCAAATGGAAAAGTTCTTGGAAACTCTTTTTTATTTGCCTAGTGATTTTTTTTATATATATGGAGACAGTAGCGTTTATGCGGATTTTGCTCATTTACAACATAAACAATCAGCTTGAAGTAGAAAAAAAAGATTTTAATGGCACAAGCGCATCTAACAGTGTCGAAGCATGGGTTCATAAGGAGGGATTAAGGATGTGTGTGAGCATGCCCAATTGGTGCACTTTTCGGGCAATGTAAGGGATGAACACAAACCTACACTAGATTTGATGGTTTTTTAAGTACTTAGATGGTAAAAATAGTGTTTAGTGAAGGAAAAAAAATTCAAACCTAGCTAGGAAAGGCCATGGCCACCTTTGGTCTCAACCAAACTCGGTTCCTAGGCATGGTAGAGACAACCTTGCCTCATTGCTAATGAGAAGCTGTGACTATGGCTCGTCAAGTCCATGTAATGACTTGTCATGGTATACTTAGTAGACAAGACAAAATCAACGGTGTGTGCTGATTGTCACATATGATGCCAAAAAGAGAGGAGGAGGACAAGGCTAATGCCACAACTCAACTGGCGGATTGGCCGATAAGTTTCCTACTTCCTAGGAATGTAAATACGGAGTAAGGAACAAATGAATATTACATGGTAGTTGGTGGATCGAGAACTTCTATTGGTGTTTGAAAAGTTTCCGCAATAAACTTGCGCAAATTTTTAACGAAAACCGTTACACTTTTATCGATGCATCATATATAAAAAAATTCCTATTACTCCTAACAAGCATCATAAACCTTAGGGAACTGCTGCCCACCCAACAAATTTTGAAATTGTAGGCAACCGGCCAACTTTCCCTCACATGAACCTTAACACTCCCCTGAAAGCAACAAAAAGTTTCTTGCAACTGTAGCGCTTTCTTGTGTTGCTCTAGTGCTTTACCATTTTCTAATCTATTATCTTATTAAAACAGAAGCAAAAGGAGCCACCACGTTCGCCGAGAGAGCCTAGAAAATCCCACGTTAATCTAAAAAAGAGAAGCATATATGCCGTTGGATTTTATGAAGATCTAACGGTCTAAGATATCTCAAAGAGTCCATGTCAAATCCAATTAACAATTGCTAATTTCGGAATTAAAAAATAGGGATAATAACAATTGACAAAAGAGTCCATGCTGAATACGTTTGCTATATATCAAAATTCAAAATTAAAAAAAATAGACTTTGACCGTGTCCAAGTTGAATACACTTAGTAAATAGCTTAATTTGTAATTATAAAAATAAGAAAATTAGCACTTGAATAAAAGAATACATATAAAATATAATTAGTATATACCATTAAAAGTCATGATCATCTAACGGTTTGGAGTTCTAACTAACCCATTAGTTAGTGAAAAGTAGTAAATATGAGCCATTTATTTTCATGAGTTAAGATTATAATATGTAGATCTTAAGAATCTAATATTGCTTAGGGAAAGAGCTATACTAGAAGAAGGAAAACATAATAACTTGCGGACACTAAATCCATAAGGAAATATACTTTTTTAAGGTAACATATCTTTTATTAAATATTAATGGAAGCTAAATAACAACACTAAATAACAACCTTGGACACATGCGTGAGGGATTAGAATTCTATTTGCTCCATTAATCTATCATACAGAGTATGTGCCAAATGCCAGTAATAAATAAATAACTAAACTTATAACAAAATAAATTAAAAATGCTTTTCCGATTTCACTTGATATTGGGAATCAAAATCCTCAAATAAAAAGCCCATTAAAAATATAAGTTTTTACCTTCAAAATAATTTTTTACTAAAAGGTAAATAATAAATCCAATTAAACTAATCAATACAAAAAATATATAATAATAAATATAATACAAATGATGTAATTTAACTAAAAAATTATAACACTCTTTGTCCATTCAGAATTATGATAGGAGAAAAGAAAAATAAGTGTTATAAAATGAGTGTGGCATGTGCTTTGGTTGTGCACCTCTGATCTTATATGTTCCTTTTTATGCCATATCTTAGCTCACATGCACTGCCACGGTGAGTACAACTACCAGTCAAATGCACATAATCTACTCATAAGTGTCCATATCAATATGATCTTGCCTTGAATCGTGCGATAGACAAAAAAAAAATCCAGACACCTTGAGCTTACATGAACACAAGAACAAAAATTGTCGAGTTGGCGTTCCTTTAGTTACCCTCCCCTTTGCCCCTCCAAAAGCATAGAAATTGCACAAATCCCTAAGGCCATCTCCAACAATACTGTCGATTTTGCCAACGATTAGCGAACGTGGAGGAGAGAGGAGCTCTACACATTCCCAATATGCTCTTGGAAAATGTGCGTGAGAGAGAGGGAGAGGCATCAGGGAGCGTTCGAGACATGAGATGAGCAGCTCACCAACAAAACGATTATTACATTGTTCATCGATTAAAATTGTATTTTAGCCAGCGATTTGATTGCCATTGGAGGTAGCCTAATGTGTAAAACGAGAAACAATAAAAAAGTCATGAAAGCCAAAACATGATGATGACCAAAGTGACATGAAAATTCTAGGGTGTTTTCCTAATATTGGAGCTAAGCAACACGCTATTAGGTTACCGCGACTAAAGTATCAATCGACCTGCGTGTATAAGATGTTAGAAAGATTGTATGATCACGATGGTTAAACAAAGTGGGGGTGTCCGTACATGCATTAACAAATGAAGCGGAGACAACGTGGAAACCAACACGAATAATCAAAGTTGGGTCTTTGATGATTGTAGTATAGCGGGCAAGACTCCTTCGGTGTGTGAGAGAGAGGGAGAGAGACCCGAGCACGGTTTTATATGAGGGAAAATGTGCAACAACAATAAAACAATATGAGATCATACATGTATGGGATGTAGCGAACGACGATAGGAGAACAAAAAAAGAAAAAAGAGATTTAGTTCTACTAATAACTAACGGGATGTTTCAATTCAAACTTAAAATTAACATCGTAACAAAAATACACGCAAAAATATACATAACCAATAAAAAATCTAAAAGTATATACATTTCTATTAAAAATTTATGAATTTTTATATTGCTTCAACAAAGACAAAAAAATGTGCGCTAACAAAAAAATGATATATTGATCTTTTAGACTTTTACAAAAACACAACTACAAAAACTATATGCATCTTTTTCTGAAAGAAATTGTAATATTAGTATAAATATCTAGCTACCCGCGCAATTTGCGCGGGCCATCTTACTAGTTAACAAGTATTGAACTTTCCGCTTGGTTAATGTTTTGTAGTCACACGCACTAAACGAGTCACGACCCCTAAACTAGGGCTGATCAAAGAAAAGCTGTACACCAAGAACCGCCATCCACGGCCGACATGGACCCAGCCCGGCAAATCACGGAAACGGCGAGGGCGTAAAGCAAAAGCACTCTCGGGGCTCTCCCCCCAGCAAAATTACAAACAAGCAAGACGAAAAATCTCCCCACAGGCCCACACAGGCAGGTTTCCTCCACAATAAGAACGCGAACGCGACAGACTCTGGGCTGCGGTGGGGAGAGACTAGAGAGAAGGCGGAGCTGCGCTGCCCGGAATTGTTTTCCCAGGGGCCGGGCCGTCAAGCTGCCTGCCTCCGCGGCTCCGCTGCCGGCCGCACCACCTAATCGCCGCTGCGCTTGCTTTCCCCGCCGCCAGATGGCGGCCGCCACGCCGCCGCCGCAATCTGACGCGTCGCCGCAGGCCGCGGGGCGCCCGGCCCCGTCCGCCGCCGCCGCGGCCAAGCGAGGCGCGGGAGGAGCGGCCGTCGCCGGGGGCCTGCTGATGGGGAAGTACGAGCTGGGGCGGATGCTGGGGCACGGCACCTTCGCAAAGGTGTACCTCGCGCGGCACGCCGGGACGGGGGAGAGCGTCGCCATCAAGGTGCTCGACAAGGAGAAGGCCGTGAAGAGCGGCCTCGTCACGCACATCAAGCGCGAGATCGCCGTGCTCCGCCGCGTGCGCCACCCCAACATCGTGCACCTGTTCGAGGTCATGGCCACCAAGACGAAGATCTACTTCGTCATGGAGCTCGTCCGCGGCGGCGAGCTATTCTCCCGCGTCTCCAAGGGGAGGCTCAGGGAGGACACCGCCCGCCGCTACTTCCAGCAGCTCGTCTCCGCCGTCTCGTTCTGCCACGCCCGCGGCGTCTTCCACCGGGACCTCAAGCCCGAGAACCTCCTCGTCGACGAGAACGGTAACCTCAAGGTATCGGACTTTGGGCTCTCCGCTGTCGCCGACCAGTTCCGCCCCGACGCCCTGCTCCACACCTTCTGCGGCACGCCGGCCTATGTGGCCCCCGAAGTGCTCGGCCGCCGCGGGTACGACGGCGCCAAGGCGGACATCTGGTCCTGCGGTGTCATCCTCTTTGTGCTTATGGCCGGGTATCTCCCTTTCCATGACAAGAACCTCATGGCCATGTACAAGAAGATTTACAATGGCGAGTTCCGCTGCGCGAGGTGGTTCTCCAAGGACCTTGCCAGCTTGCTCAAACGCATTCTTGACATCAACCCAAACACCCGGATCACTTTGCCTGAGATTATGGAGTCCCGCTGGTTCAAGAAAGGATTCAAGCCAGTCAAGTTCTATATTGAGGATGACCAGCTGCACAGCGTGGTAGATGATGAGGATGGCCTGTTGGACATGGGGCCTACCGATCTTGTTCCTCCTCCATTGCCACCTCCACCAGGACCTCTACCTCCACCAACGTTTGATGGTGATGATTCGGGGTCGGAATCGGACTCTTCAGTCTCATCCTGTCCTGCTTCAGTGTTTTCTGATGAGAGCAAGAGGCCCCGTGGGTCACTCCCACGCCCAGCAAGCCTTAATGCATTTGATATCATATCATTCTCAAGGGGATTTAACCTATCAGGTCTATTTGAGGAGAAAGGGGATGAGGTGCGTTTCGTCTCGGTGGAACCCATGTCGGATATCCTAACGAAATTGGAGGAAATCGCAAAATTGAAGAGTTTCAAGTTGCGGAGAAAGGACTGGAGGATATGCCTGGAAGGTACTAGGGAGGGAGTTAAGGGGCCACTAACAATTGGTGCCGAGATATTCGAACTCACACCACCCCTTGTAATGGTGGAGGTAAAAAAGAAGGCAGGCGATAATGAAGAGTATGAGGATTTTTGCAACAAGGAACTGAAGCCAGGGATGCAGCACCTTGTCCACCATATGGTTCGAACTCCAAGTATGCCTACTGATGCCAAGTAGGTCAAAGGTAATATTTTTCCCTCACTTTTGCTTATCTTGACATGAACAATCAAATCAATCAAGTAGAATAGGGTATGGTATTCATTAATGCCAGACCGAATAATATTTATTTGCATGATCCAGTTTCTGTAGTTTAAAATCATATGTTCTGCTCATGCTGATTCTGCCATGATATGTTTGCATCACTAATTCCATGTGAGCATTAATGAATTTCCTGATTCAGATATTCTCTTTCTGACATGAGAAATTGAGTGTCGGTAATTTCATGTTGGACTTTTTTAAACAAAATCATAAACACATGTTAAGGAAACAAATGAGGCCTGAAGTTGGCTGTTGAGGGATTACTGAAAATGCGCCAGCACAATAGGAAGAAAAATAAAATTTATCAAGCATTATTCTAATTGTTCTAGTTAGTGTCTCTGCAGCTGATTACTTATTGATTTCTTTATTTCCAACATGTTGGCTTCACTAAGAGCTTTTCTGCTGTCGTGATTGTGTCAATATTTTCTGTAGCTATTTGTTAGTTCAGAGGCTTTTTCTCTATTTCATCGTCACTTCTAATAAAGGCCTCTGATGTGGTTATGCACTTTCTATTGAATCTTGGTATTTCAGCTCATTAAAAATACAGGTTGAGTCAATATGTTTAGTCTCTGATTTATTTATCTCTGTGTATGACTCCATGCTACACCAGCATCACTTACATACTGTTGTTGAATGTAGCTGCAATTTATGGCTTATTTTGTTTTTTCTCATGGGATTTCTTCCATTTTATTTTCCATCAGAAAATATTTTTCTCAAAAGCTTGAGAGCATAAAAGTCTAGGATGGGAATTTTGGGAGAATCTCATCTCCCCATAGACAAATAATTTAGGTTAATGTGATGTGCTGATGTGTGGCCCTTTCCCCTGCATCATAAATTATGATAACGTGATTTGTTTTCCTATTTGAGTTAGTCAAGTTTGCCTGTGTGATGATGGTAGCAAGTTCTGTTTGTCATTTATTGTATGTCGGGTGGCTTTAGTTTCTTTTGTGGTAACGTACTGTTCCATCTCTGATTATTGCATTATTAATCCATAACCATGGTCCGTTTCCAGTTAATGATAGCATCTACCTAATTGGATCCATGTTGGCCGCTTTAATTTGATTAACACATTAGTCATAATTATAGTGAAAAACATTGAGCACATTAACACTTAGCCATATCTTACACATGTGTTGAGAGTCGCGCAATCAGGAGTTGCTACTTTATGGGTCATGTTAGTTGAATGAATGATTACATTGCTTGTAATCCTGCCAGATGCACAAAAAATTGTCACTTTCTGGGTACTTTTTTTTGTTGCTTGCCTTTCTGTAAACCTGAAGATATCAAGATACCATCTTACATCAGTCTACCTAAATGTTCCTTCAAATGATAAAGTAGATCTTGTAGTATACTATCATCCAATAGGACCATATACTTCTTGGCACATGGATTTGTTTTTTATTGTTTACCTCTTGTTATGTTTATCAACAAATTTAAATTTTCTTTGTGGCCAATAGGGCATGTATCTTGGAGCTTTGCTGAGTGGTGATGTGATGTGTCGTTGAGAAGTACAAATTGTCTGATACTCCGTAGGTCATAGATAATTTAGTTAGTTCTCAGCTCTCACCCATCAGAAAGGTACAGATGTTTACTATTACATTTGCTAAAACTTGTGAAGGTACTAGGAGTACTGGATGGACTGCTGAACCCATCTGACCATTCCCTTTCACTCACTGTAGGCTTTCAAGGTAACAACGGCACTTCACTTGGAGCTAATGGGCAGCAGAAGCGACATCCGGAGCGGCATGAGGCTGGAGACAGAGTTGACTAGTTGAGCGCAGTTGACCGGAAGAGATCCTGTTAGTTGGACAAAAAGATGTTGACCAATTTTCGCGCTACCCCATATCTCCGCCGCCGTTGATGAGCTCCTCATTTCATGACTGAATAAGCCTGTTCCTCCGCGAGGGAGGGGGAGGGAGATTTGTGGCTGTACATACTCCGGATGGTCGGTTGGTACCTGGTACCTTAGAATCGGTTGTTGTTCAGTGTGCTCTCGCAGGTGGCGTACGCCTGCTATTGGTTTTAGGCGCAATCGAATAATTTTGGTTAATCATCGTGCTATTCTGGACCATCTGCTGTGTCTCTTCTGATTGATGATGATTCGGGCGCATCTTGGGCGTGCACATGCGCCGGTCGATCCGATTCCGGATCTTCCATTTTTGATGCCGCATAATTGTGTGGAGGAGCCCTCATTTGGGCAGCTCCTGATGTTTCGGACTTCCTCAGGGGTCGTCGAAGGAATTCGACATGCGAAGGAGGCGCGGCCGCGGGCGGCCACGTGAGAGCCGAGCCGGCGGTGGGTGGTCTACCACCCCTGGAGCGCGTGGGCGGCCGGGCCCGGCCACGAAAGCGCCGTGTGCGGCTGCGCGGGGCTCGGAGTTGGCGGCGCTCGTCAGCGAGCGCGGGTCGGGCGGGCCCCTCCCCCGCTGTGCTGTTGCGCGCTAGCAAAGATAAAGATCGTATTGTGTGATTTGTGAATGGGTTTGTGTCGCCATCGTATCCGTGGCCGTGTTCTTTTTTCTAGATTCGACGATAAGCACAGGTGGGGGCCGGCGAGCGATGGAGAAAGCCAGAAAGGAACGGCGATGGGCACCGCTGTCTTCGATTTGGCTGCTGATAAACTTGTTAAAGCTTGTCAGGTGACATCTTTGGGAATGTTTATTTAGCTTGGGTGCTAGTACACGAATACGACTTGGTTGATTTGCTCCGTAGAATCTTTTCAAACAATATATCCCTACGCCAGTTCCTTTAAAATATGCTAGTATAGAAGACAGCAAAGTTGCTTTCAGGAGACCCTAAATATTTTTGAAACATCTGTGATGGCAGTATTCAGTGTCACATGTTGACTAACAGGAGCTGTCACGGAAACGAACTGTACGCGTCAGTACACGATATGATAATTGTCACATACTCACATCTGATGTTCGTCCCCGTCCACAGAGTTCTCGTTATTTTTGACATTGTAGTACCCAGCAGGGCGGTGAACTTCAGGTACTACAGCGCGGGATCCGTTGGATAAACTATGAACATGCCGGTATATGCCACCAGATCCTTTTTGCCCCGTTGAAACTTGAGAGATAAAGTAACAAGTGGGACCTCTTATTACATGCGCAAATTCAAGATCGCCGCCCCACTCTGACACTTCATAATTTTGCAAGCGAGACAATTGAATACTACTCCGTAGTGATCAAGCCCTTCACCTAGAAACAAAGTTTGCTACCACATCCGTTCCAAATTATAAGTCGTTTTGGCTTATTTAGATTCATCATCTTTGCTACACACCTAGATAAAATGTTATGTCTAGATTTATAATAAAATCTATGAAACTAGAAAAGGCCAAAACAACCTATAATTTGAGATGAAGTACTAAAAATAATAAATCTGTATATCAGCATATGTTGACCATGGAGAAGCAAAATTTATCAAGGAACTTCCGTGTCCTCTGATTGAGAGACTGAACATCTACCAGGTTTTCAAGCCTTTTTAGATGACATTATGATTAGGCCAATTACATATTACGATATTAGTACAATGATGCTATATATAGATAATATCATATTAGTTAGATCCACAAATTGCAGTAGTATTTGCTCTGTGAAGACTGAGAAGTGAGAACTCATAACCATCGTACATAGTACCACATCAAATTCTAATGTACATTTGACATTTTTTAGGCACACTCGCGCATATGTGCAACATCAACGTCAAATGTGTTGCAACTAAAATAAAACACTCATAATTCAAGCAACCATCAGGTAACGAGTAATCAAATAGTTGCAGATGTCTTTATATAAAGTTTTGAGACATTTTCAGGGAGAAAAGGTACCAACATGCAAGAATCGTTTTTTATATGAATTTTTTGTTTTTCCTTTTTTCATACTCCCTCCATACTCACAATAGATGATGTTTTGGACAAGATGAGTCATTAAATAGGGTGTATTTTTCCCTGGTTGCTCTTATTAAATATGGCTGTAGTTACTTTAGATACCAACTCAATGCAGTGCATCGAGTCTTGAGCAAAGGTCTCCGGTTCGATCCCTCACCGGCGCACCTTTTTTTGCCTTTGACGTGAATTTGCATGGCTGTGTTCAGTTGCAGTGGAGGCGCTCTTTTCCGGATGGGAACGCCGAGACGCGCTCGTTTTTTCGTTCAGACTGGCTGGCGCCCGTTTTTTCATTTTGCGCGCACTCGTGTTGTGGATGGCGCCCGTTTTTTGCGTTTTCGTCACGCGGGATGCTGCTGGCGCTCGTTTTTCGTCTAGAGCAAGTTTTACGTTTCCGCCTGCTGCCGGCGTCTCGCGTGCGCGCTGTGGTGGTGGAGCCCGCATCTATTTAATGCAGCGCAGTGTTCTCTGCCAATCTCAACCGCCGTAGCGCGTCCGTCTCGCGTGCAATTGGTCTTCGCCGGCTGCATGCGGGCGAGCCATCGTACGCCCGTCGCACATTTTTCTTCCTTCCACGTCAGATTTCGCTCGCTTCTCGCCCTTCACAATACTTGCTCTTAACCGCGTGACTGTTCGGTTGCTGCCGCTATTTAACCGAGGCGTTCGATGGTATTCGAGGCGCAATTAAGAAGGGCAAACAAGTCAAAAATCACCGGCTGAGCACACAACGGCTTCCTTTTGTGAAAACGCATCAACGCCCAGAACATCATCTATTGTGAGTATGGAGGGAGTACTTTAAAAAGTGATTATAAACAAAAAAAATGGGTCCAAGAGAATATAAGTCCTGTTGAAGCTAAAAAAAGAATAATGATAAATTATATAAAACATTACATAATAGCATTACATATTAAAAAATTGTTTGAAACGGGTCTTTTAAGTACCGTGATTGGATCTTGATAGTATCATTGTATGATTTGATGCGATCACATTACTAGATCAACATGGTTTGGCAGTCCGCAAAATGAGTACTGATATCCCAATTAGTCAAACATCATGTGTGGTTCTAGATTTTATCATTCTGCACAATTGAATGACTATCCACAAATGCAATAATCCTACAATTGACCAAACTCCACAATGGGCAATGACTTACTATGTATAAAACTAGAGTGGCAACAATTTGCTAAGTTATTAATGTACTCTCCATAGTCCAATAATCCTTTCAATAATTCACTATTACTAACAAGCGAAGTAACAACCTTCTTAGTTTAGAAAGGGGGAAAATAAAACTGAGAGCGTGTGCTCTTCATTAAGAGATGGGTTCCTCAGAACAGAGCTGCCGGTGGGGTGCCGGTGAGATCTTCGCTCGCAGCCATTACATCCGACAGAGTTTCTCTGCTAAAGATAGTGAAAACGCATGTCTATCTCCCCATTTCCTCCCCTCAACACCACTGGACGGTAATCGCCTAGCACCTCCTATCCTCAGATCTCACTGGACATATCAAACCCCAACCTCTGTTGCCAATGGCCATCCAACATATCTCAATCGCTTCGCAGGTGTGTACAGCCTCGGTCCGGTCGTTCCCCCGGCCGGACCATGCATCGCCCATGATCACCTGGAGGAGGAATTCCAATCCCATTGCTTCCCATCGCCATGGCCATGGAGAGCAACAACACCCAAGACCCCCAGCTGATCATGGGCCGGTACAGGCTCGGCCGCCTCCTCGGCCGCGGCAACTTCGCCAAGGTTTACAAGGCCCATAGGGTCTCCACCGGCGAGGCCGTCGCCATCAAGGTGTTCAACAAGGACGCCGTGCGCCGGTCCGGCATGTCGGAGAAGGTGAAGACGGAGGTGGACGTGATGCGGCGCGTCCACCACCCGAACGTCGTCCGCCTCCACGAGGTGATGGCGACGCGCTCCAGGATCTACTTCGTCATGGAGTACGCCGCCGGCGGGGAGCTCTTCGCGCGGCTCGCCCAGAGCCCCCGGCTCCCCGAGCCCGTGGCGCGCCGCTACTTCCAGCAGCTTGTCACGGCCGTCGAGTTCTGCCACAGCCGCGGCGTGTACCACCGTGATCTCAAGCCCGAGAACCTCCTCCTCGACGCCCGCGGCGACCTCAAGGTCTCCGACTTCGGCCTCAGCGCGCTGCAGCAGGACGGCGGCGCCGGCCTCCGCGGCGACGGGCTCCTGCACACCGCCTGCGGCACGCCGGCGTACGTCGCGCCCGAGGTGCTCCTGAAGCGCGGGTACGACGGTGCCAAGGCGGACATCTGGTCGTGCGGCGTGATCCTGTTCGTGCTCATGGCAGGATACCTCCCGTTCAACGACACCAACCTGGTGCTGCTGTACAGGAAGATCACGCAGAGCAACTACATGTGCCCGCCGTGGTTCTCCGTGGACGCGCGCAAGCTGCTCGCCAGGATGCTCGACCCCAACCCGAGGACAAGGATCACCATGTCCAGGATCACAGCCCACCCCTGGTTCCTCAAAGGGAACGCCTGCCCTCTCGTCGCCACGACCACGAGCGAGGCCTCCTCCTCCTCCTCCTCCTCGAAGGGGGCCGCTTGCAAGTGCCACCACCACCGCGACGAGGAGGACAGCGAGGAGGAGGACGGCCGGAAGAGGAAGCGCTCCAAGGTGACGGTGTCGTCGCCGAGCATGGCCGTGATCAGGCCGTCGAGCATGAACGCGTTCGACATCATCTCGCGGTCGAGCGGGCTGGACCTGTCCAAGATGTTCGGCGACGAGGGGCACATCAGGCCGGAGGAGGCGCGGTTCGCGTCGAGGGAGAGCACGGCGGCGATCGTGTCGAGGTTGGAGGAGATCGCGGAGGCGCGGAACCTGAGCGTCAGGGTGAAGGGGAAGGGCAGGGTGGAGATGGAGGGCGGCGGGCGGAGGGGCGGCGCGCTCGGGCTCGCCATCGAGGCCGAGATCTTCGAGGTGGCGCCGTCGGTGCACGTGGTTGAGATGAGGAACACCGGCGGCGACTCGCTCGAGTTCCGGGAGTTCTACACGCAGGACCTCAGGCCGTCGCTTGGCGACATCGCGTGGTCGTGGCAGGGCGGCGAGTCGCCGCCGCCGGCTCTCGTGCCGAGGCGGACCGCCACGTAGCGTTCCTCCTGAATGAATCAGGAGTTGTCTGTATGTATGTGTGGTTCCAATTTTATCGGATGTCTCGGAAAGAGACTGAATCAGAGGAGTCCTGACCCTGATTTGCCGGTATGCAAACCATGCCCCCATGTGTGTGATCCGATCGGCATCCGGCGGCGTTGCTATTGTATCATCAGTCCGGCCCACATATTTCCCTGAAACTCTGGGCTTTTTCCCATAGAGTTGGGGTTTTCAAAATTCCCCTGTTCTCGCGCCGCCGCGCAGAACCCTAGCAATGGACGCTGCCTGCCCCGCCGCGGATGTGGCGCCGGTATCTCCTGATCTCGGATGGCTCCCGGTTCGCCCAACACTGGGGGCTAAAACGGTGCGAATGAGTACACAAAAAATAAAAAAATAAAAAATATCAAGCATAAGTCCAAATAAACATGCGAATAATTAAAATTTACAGCACAGAACGCTACCGATCTATATTATGGGGAAATTAATGCGACGCGGCAGCAGTACAGACGAGCCATGTACGTTTCCAAGCCAATTCGTCTTCATCTGGATCTAGCTCACCGTCTGCCCCCTCCATTTCCAGCTTCGGGCATGGAACATCTCCACGTCTCCTGCTTCAGGAAGCCGCATGAAGAAGGTGTGGTCGAAGCGGTCGTCCTTCCATTGTTATCCTGGAGCGGTAATGCTCGAGTACATGGTTGACGACGAAGCTGACGGTGATGAATGGGTTCCGGCTGGGGTGTCGTTGGCGACGACGTGGACCCAGTCGAGGCCCAACGAAGGCAATAACAACACGATTATGATCTCAGGGAATCACCTGAAGCTGTTGAAACACCCTTTGGGTGACAAGCTCGCAGCGGTAGCTCCGCCCCTGCATGCCTGCCGGCGCCTCCATACCCAACCTCTGGGTTTTCTGCAAACAGAACAAAAGGAGAACAGATGGAACGAAAGAAGCAGATGGAGTACCAATAAATATATATGACAATAGCTATCAACTTCTCGTGCAAGATGATGACACTAAGCGGCTGATAGCACGCCGCTTCGAATGAGTCCATAAAAATTGTAAAAACAACAAAAAAAGAGGATATATCCAACTCTTTATTGATCAAAAACGGCCCATTACATACATAAGGATTGCTACAAAGTTCAAAAAGAAAAAGTAGAAAGCTGATTTTTTCATCGTTGCCGAAACTGATAAATCCCCCTAAGGGGGAGAGGGAAGGTGGCAATCAAGATGGAGAGGAGGAACAACAGCAAACTAGCTTGCGATGCGCTTCAACAAGAGGAAGCGCGAATTTGTGCTTTCCTTGCTACGTGCTTCAACTCCTCCATCAAGACCGACGGGCAAAGAGCATCCTATTAACCCCCTCTTCATCGATTTCCTGCCTGAGAGAGCGCGGTGAATGTCATCACGAGGATTCTCCTAAGCGATTGTTCCACCAGGCTATAAGAAGGCAAACTGATGAAGGGGTATAAACCCAACCCTATCACGAGAATTCTCTAAGCAATCAGATCGAGAAGAAATGTGTGGTTATGGAGTAAAAAAGCAGGAGCTTTTCTGCCTACAGTGAGATCTATTCTTTGCGCCATGGCTGTTGGGTATGGTGTGAGGAAGATAGACCCTTTAGGGCTTTATTTATAGGCAAAAAAGATGAGAGAGATTGCGATCAGCTCGTATCGCAAGCTGAAAAATATTCTCGATCGGTTTCACACGCGCACGTCCGCTTCGGCTTGTATCGCAAGATAAGTCGTCCTCAATTGTATATGCGTTTTAAATTTCCAAAGCAATCGGGTCAAATGAAAAACCGCTTCAGCTAAACGAATATTTGAGGCGACGTATAATGCATCGTTTAGGATGAACAATCATTCTATAATGGACCGCTTCATTTACATATCTAAACCGGCTCATCAATTAAATCGCTTCGTATGATGGCCTTATTATAAGCAGTATATGTCACACCGCTTACCATGACTTAAACTAAGCGGCCCATTTAAACTAAGCGGCCCGTTTAGACCCGCTTCGTATGGGCTCATGAGTTATTGATTTCTACAGTAGCGATGGCCTCAAGTAACGAGAAATAACAAAACCTTTCTATAGGTTCATTTTTTCTATGGAAAAATGATGGCGTGCACTACGGGAGAAAGGACCTTCCATCCCTCTCGTTTAGTGCCGGCTAGGTGGAGCCGGTACTTAAAGGGGGCCTTTAGTACCGGCTCCAGAGAACGGTGCCCGTAGAGCCACGTTAGTACCGGTCCAGGGCACCAGCCGGTACTGACGTGCGTCATTTAGTACCGGCTGGTGCCCTCGATCGGTACTAACGTGGCGTGCTCATTTAATACCGGCTAAAAACCTAACCTGGTAAAAAACTTGCATGTTAGTACCGGTCAAATATTTCAGCCGGTACTAATCCTCTCACTGGAAAAAATCTGGTCACGGTGGACTCTTAAGTCCTCTCTCCCTCTCCTCCTACCCACCCAATACCTTATCTTTTTCTCTCTTTCTTCTCTCGTTCTTATACGTTTCTCTCCCTCTCCTCTGTCGCTGACAGTGGATGGAGACGGCGGGGACAGGCCGGCGCGCGGGCGGCCTCCGCGGCAGGGCGGCAGCGACGCGGCGACGGCGAGGCACAGCGTGGCCAGGCCGTCGCGCGGGCGGCCTCTGCGGCGGGCGGCAGCGGGGCCAGGCCGGCGCGCGGGCGGCAGCGACGCAACGCGGCGAGGCCAGGCCATCGCGCGGGCGGCAGCGACGCAGCGCGGCAGCGGCGAGGCGCAACGGGGCCAGGCCTGCGGGGAGCGCGCGGCGGCGCCCAGCCTTCCTGGCGCGGCGGTGCAGGCCCAGCCGGCTGTGGCGCGGCCTCGGGGAGCGCGCGGCGGCGCGGGCACGGCTGGCCTGGCGCGGTGGCCGGCCCTCTCCTCTGCTCCCTTCCCTTTCCCTTCTCCTCTGCTCCCTTCCCTTTCCCTCTTGTGCATGTGATCGTTGATGCTTGTTCTTGTGAGATATTTTCTGTGATTTTTTTGATGTGATTGTGAGATGTACTACGTATGTATTCTTGTAATTTTGTGATGTGATTGTGAGATAAATCTATGTGTGAGATGGTGATTCTTATTGTGACTGTGATTTGAATTTGTTTGTGATGTTCGCACCGTAAGAAAAGAGAAAGAAAGAAAATGAGAAAAGAAAATGAGGGAAAAGGAGGGGACGGGGCTGCGGGGGCATCTATGGTTAGTACGTTCGGCACGTTAGTACCGGCTGGCCGTAACCGGTACTAACGTGCGGCACATTAGTACTGGACCTTTAGTACCGGCCACAACGACCGGTACTAACCCGTTCTGTAACCGGTACTAAAGGCCAATTTTCCAGTAGTGGTGGCAGTACAACCAGTACTAACCCGTCCTGTGACCGGTACTAAAGGTCAATTTTCCAGTAGTGGTGGCAGTACAACCAGTACTCTCAGTAGGATTAGTAGAAGATAAAAATCTATTAATCAAGTAATTGATAAGGTATTGAGTTTTAGAAGTGATTAAAAAAATGATGGCGTGGCAGTACAACCAGTACACGTCAACCCGAAATTTTACTTTCTAGCATCGGCCATTCAGTAGGCAGCCTCGACACACAATCCTCGTGCCCACCCCATCACAATAGTGTGACTAGCCCCTTTGTCTCACGAGTTTAGAAGAAATCTTGCACGCCAACAACTAGTTATTTCACATCCCAACACCGTTCATTCTGCTTGTTTTTGCCTCCCGTGGCATGAATCAGAAAGAAAGATTGCACTCAACTGTGGGTGCATCTACGCATGAGCATGAGTTGAGAAGAAACATTTGCACTTCAACAAAACGGTCTTTTGCTACGTAGCACCATTTTGAACCACGCCGATCCCAAAAAAACTTTCAAGTTTGGAGAACTTCATCAAACGAAAAGAGGAAGAGAGAGTTTGGATGCAGATCATGCGTGCAGAATATTGCATGCGTGTGTGTGACTGTGTTGGCCTGGTCCACCAGGCTACCATCTGGTATCAGTGCTGCTGGTCACCACTCTGACGCCCATTTCCTCGCCCACTGTCACTGCTGCGAGTAAATTATTTAGCCAGGGCACAAGAGCCAGCCGTGAGCCGTGACTATTATGTCTGCGTGAGTCATCGGGCACGACCCACGCGTCGCGCATGCAGGCACGCGATGCAGGAAGCTGCCGGCTGCCCCGGCACTCTCGCGGCTCTCGCCCATGCGCCGCCGTGCGGCCTCTGCTCCAGTCTGCCTCGTTCGCTGCGCAACAGAGAGAAAGAAAGCGACGGGGAACTGAAGGCGACGCGAGAGGGGAACCCAGAGCCGAAGCCGTCCCCGTCCGCCTCATGTCGGTCGGTACACGTACACGGAACGCACAACACAGGAACAACTAGCGCCGGTGCGGCGCCCGAAAGGCCAACGCCGCCCACACCATCGCATCGATGGGCAGGCAGGGCGGCCATTAACAAGAGATAAAAACAAGCAGAGGACGAGACGCCCACGGCTTTCTTCCTCCTCCCAAGGTTTCCAACAAGGAAGGAATCACGCGCCGTGTCTATATAAGAGCGTCGTTCACGGCGAAAGAAAAGGATGGTGGAGAACACACAGAGAGCAGTAAAGACAAAACGGAGAAGAAACAAGTAGAGAGAACCCAAAGAGAGAGTTGTTACGGCGGTTGAAGCTTCTTATAGAACACACACGCGCGCATATGCAATTACTTTGTACATATTACTAAGGGAGGGTATGTACTGTGGTGATCGGTGGTCTATAGGAAGGACACCACGTTTGGGTTGTACTAGAGGAGGTTGTTGTTTCACGGGTGCAACACGCACGGGATGCTGCCGCAAGTGCAAAGCAAAGGGTGAGGAACGGCGACGAGCCTGTCACGGGTTCCGGCGGGCGGCGGCGGAGGTGCTGGCCACCACGGCGGCGCGCGGCCCGTTCGGCTGCGGCTGGGCGGCCGCGCCTTCCGCGCGGCGGCTCCATTCGCGGACGGAGAGGTGCAGCTGCTTGGCGGCCGCCAGCATCTCCACGGCCTGCCTTGGCGTGAGGATCTCCGTCGCCATCGCCCGCACCGTCGCCATCCGCAGCTCGTCGGCCTCCGCCACCAGCTGCGCCATCCCGTCCCTGTACCTGCTCAGCGACGCGTCCACCTCGGCGTCCACGGCCACGCCGCCCCCTGCCGCCACCCCGACCGGCCCGTCGCACCGGGCGCCACGCAGCCGCGCGCGCTGCCGCACGATGGGGAAGAGCGGGCGGTCGGCGACGTCCTCGTGGAGGGTGGCGAGGCGGTCGGAGAGGGCGTTCTCCTGCCGCAGCGTCCGGCGGTGGAGGTCGGTGACGAGCACCATCTGGCCCGGGGTGACGCCCATGCTTCCCCTGGGGAGTGGGCCCTCGTCGTTGATGAACTCCTCGAGCTGCGCCTCCAGGCCCTCACCGGAGAGGTTGTAGAGGAGGCGGATGGCGACGGAGGGGCGGCACCCGCCGAGCCAGAGGAGGGACCTCTCGAAGGCCGTGCACCACGGCGGGGAGATGAACGCCGTGCCGTCGCGAGGGGACACCGCGCGCCGGGCGGCCACGTAGTCCTCGTACGCGACCATGCACCGCTCCACCACCGCCCGGAGCTCCGCGTCGGTGGCCGTGCCCGCCGCGGCATTGGTTGAGGCGGCTTCCAGCTCGGCCAGCCCCGCTTCCTGGCCGGCGATCCACCGCCGGTAGCACGCCACGCTCCGCTCCATGTCCGCCATCGTCTATCTATCCCCGTCGTGACTGGACTGGACTGGACTGGCTGATGACGAGCGGGTAAGTGAGCACCTGGCCCGGCCTCTGTGTTCTGTTCCCACTATTTGTACGCCTGCCTGATTTGACCTTTCCCTAGTTTGGGTTTCCGGCTGGCATGCGCATGCCTGTGGGCTTTTGATCTTTCAATCTGGTTCGTCAGATCTTGCATGCCTTGTTTGTATCCACGGTGTAGTGTGTTAATGCTGGTGATGTGGCCGTCGGTCGGGGATCCGTTGCGTGCGGGCGGGCATGCAAGTGGGGACTTGGAGCCAGCCTATCTGATGTGGATCTCTATCTGATGACGGCGACGAAGCTTTTGGGAAGCAAAAGGACAGGGGGGATGAGACGCGACCGCTTGGCCGTGCGTTTCTCCTCTCCTTTTTTTTCCCTTTCCCGTGGGCGCCGGAGGGCAGAGAGCGGAGGAGGTGGGTGGCGCCGTGGCGGCGGTGCATGCCGTGCCGGAGGAGCTTCCGAGTTCCAACCCCGTGTGCAGGGACGGCCGTTCGCGTGTGCGTCCCACCTGGCTACGATGACAGTGACGCGCGCGTGGCTCCCGGTTTGGCTTTTGCTCATCGGTGACTTCTCTCCATGATCTTCGATCTCCGTTTCCCTTCCCACTTGACAATGGTCTTTTCCTGTAGCAAAAGATGTTTGCGTCTACCGGAGTAGTCCTTTTCTGCGAGAACACAGTACACATGCTGTATCCTAGCCCGTGTTTAGTTATGAAAAGTTTTTGGAAAAGATTTCGGGTATTGATTTTATCGATTTAGGATTAGTAAATGTGGACGAAAAATGCGGAAAGTTATACGGATAGGTTGGAAATCTCGAGACGAATCTAACGATGGTAATTAGAGGGTAATTAATCCATAATTAGCGGATGGTTACTGTAGCATTACTATTGCAAATCATGGATTAAGTAGGCTCGTTAGATTACTATTGCAAATCATGGATTAGGTAGGCTCACTAGATTCGTCTCGCGATGTACAACCCATTCATATAACTTTTCATATTTTTTGTCTACATTTAATACTTCATGCATCTAAGATTCTTGATGTGATGGGTGAAAAGATTTTGGGTGGGACTAAACAGGGCCTAGTCGGGTAATGTGGCTGTCTTTCCACGTCGATCATTGAATTGGATAAGATTTTTTTTTTTCATTTGGAAAACATGTCTACTACTACTAGAACTTCTTTGCTTCCTTCTTTTTCTTTCTTCTGTATGTACTGTGCGCAATGGGGTTCAAAGGTCTAACTTTATAAGATTTTGTTAAAACTTTGGTGATAATCCTACACGAACAGAAGGAAGGAGTACTGGTACAATTCCTAGCTTCATTGTTTGTGCTGCACGGGCACTCTTGAATCTTAATACATACTTATTTGCCCCTTCTATATAGGAATGTAATTCCTTTACACAGACCACTGATAATCAAAAGATTAAACGGCTCAAATGATTCATACTGTAGTTTTCTTGTACATATTTAGCTGATTGAAGACTCTGGTTGTATGGCAAAAATTATTTACGTTCAAATATGACTTTGGCTATGTGAAAATATATGGGTGTTGCTACATTTCAAGTGCGTGAAATATAACAATTTTTAGGCTATAGGTTAAAATATCGGAAAGAAATGTTTGAAACATCGTCGGAAAACAAGCAGCTGCATTTTTAACGCGAGCATTAGGCGCGTAACAACATTTGTTTTGTGTTACATTTATTTACAACATCGAACAGCAACATCTACAATATCAGGTAGCTACATTTTGCTTGAAACAATCGAAAAACTCATGTACTCGTAATGTAGAGATGTGAAAAGCTACAGACGAGTGCTAAGCCGTCGTCCTCATATAGTTTCTCCAGTATATCAGCCCGAAAGTACATAGTCACTGCCAACGTGTGGTTGACCACCATCCAATAAATGGAACCTAACCGTAGCAATAAAAAGAAGACAAAACATTAATTAATAGCCACAGCATACTCCCTAGGAAGTAACCGTTTGCTTGTGTGATAAATTTGGAGAACTCAAAAGGAACATGTGCTGGTAATCAGAATTCAGAGTAGTAGTACTTCGAAGCTCTGTGCCAAGTGCAACTGACATAAAATCGAGGTGAAATTGCATAAACCCCTCATAAATCATTTGGACTTTGACATTCACCTTCATAAGTCATTTTGTTGCAAATATCCATCCATCTACTCAATTTTGTTGCGAAAATCACCCCAGTGCACATGTAATTGACCGAATCAACTTGCTTTTGTCGATTTAGAGCAAATAGAGGCCGAGTCAAGTTTTGACAAAGTATTTTCAGTAGAATTATTCACATGTTATGTTGAATTTTTTTATATAAAGTAACAGATTACGTGCAACAATGGTTAATCTCTGGTCATCAAATTTATTTGTGCAATCTGTAATGATTATGTAAAAAAATGTCAAAATTATATATAGTCCTAAAAGTATCTAATATTACTAAAGACCATATTGATGGCTTACGGTGATGAATCACATAAGCATGTCATAAATACATACTTATTTGCTCCTTCTATGAAGGTAATTCCTTTACACAGACCACTGATAACCAAAAGATTAAACGGCTCAAATGATTCATATTGTAGTTTTTTTTTACATATTTAGCTGATTGAAGACTCTGGTTGTATGGAAAAAATTATTTCCGTTCAAATATGACTTTGTCTATGTGAAAATTTATGGGTGTTGCTACATTTCAAGTGCGTGAATATATAACAATTTTTAGGCTAGAGGTTAAAATATCGGAAAGAAATGTTTGAAACATCGTCGGAAAACAAGTAGATGCATTTTTAACGCGAGCATTAGGCGTGTAACAACATTTTGTTTTGTGTTACATTTATTTACAACATCGAACAGCAACATCTACAATAAGGAGACGGGGGTGGGGACTGGGGAGGAGATCAAGGGAGAGGAGTATTGCTCCTACAGATGGGGCCAGGGGTAAAATGGTCTTTTATCATCACAGTTAACAATACAATGATGGAAATCCTAACGAAATGACACTGAAGGTATAAGTTGAAACTTCTGTGGCATTGAGAGAACTTTTAAAATATTTGTGGCATTGGAGGAAGAGGGCTAATTTTTTATGACGCTGAAGGAATTTACCCTAAAATCAAACCATCCGTGGAAGAGGGCTCATGTTGGTTAGTAATCAGAACACCTTTTTGTTTTTTCTGCCTTTCCATAGTAGAACTCCGCTACCCGGGCGCATGTATGTTTCTTCTTTCGTAGTTTGATAAGTTACCTGTCGTGTATGCTTTTGTATGTCAGTATGTGAGTGCTCACTGCTCAGTTACACGGTTTTACTCGGTATGTAGCTGATCTTCAGCAGAAAATTGCTGAAAGCATTGTCGTCTCAACTCTAAGTGTGTGACGGAATCTCTCATTAGCATGCCTTTTAAATCCGAGGACGTAATTCCGCCATGCATCTTGAGCTAGTAGCTTTTACCAATCGACACAACACATGTCCACGGGTTTCTTACAAGGTTCGAGCTCTTACAGCTCCAAATTAAGGCCATGGCAGGAACAGCTGATGCTCCCCGAGGTGGTGAGATCATATCTGATATGATCCCACCACCTCGGGGAGCTGCAGTTGTTCCGAGCATACCGCGCCCCGTGTGCGCCGTGGCGGCCTCCCGTGCGGGAGCGCTTCGACTAGGCAAGGGCCACCGCGCGTGTTGTCTCTGCGCGCCCCCATCCATCGCGTCCGGTCCAGCGTGTTCCATTTGCCGGTGACGACACCGCGCCTGCCATCGTGCCAGCGCGGCGAGACGGCCGCCTTTCCACGCCCTTCCAAGGTGCCCCGGGGAGCGCTTGCGCGCTTTGGGCGTTTCCTCCTCGCGATTGGCCACCGCGCGTTGGAAGAACGCCGAGGCGCCCGCGGCCGGCGCCTGCGTCTCCTCCCGCTCGCCAAGGGCTGTGCGCCACCGCGGCCACGAGGTCCTTTGATCTGGCAGAGCGCGAGGCGAGATAAGGATTTCGGGGGGATCGTCACAGTGCACGCACACTAAGGGCAAGGCCCATGTAAGAGAGACATATACAGCAGAGTGCAGAGGGGAGAGGCATCGATAATCATGTATGAACACTGTTCTTCTTCCTCTTCAAGTGATTAAGCAAACTTGTTCTCTCTGTTCTTCCCTTGGCTCCCCGATTCCTGCTACTTCTCCTCAAATTCCATTCTTCTCTTCGATCCCCGCTACCCTGCTGCTAACACAACTCAGGCAATGAAGCAAAGCAGGGGGAATCGAGTGATGATTGACTGAAAACACCAGCAGGTGCGCTGGCACACCCCCACCCAAACCCACCCCAAGGCAACACTACAGGAAAACAATGGTTGGTAATAAATTGCTTGGTTCAGGAGACAATCAGTAGCAAAAAGGGAGGCAACTACGTCATGAAGCTGTATAGACCAATCAGATCTCAAAAGGGCTTCTTAGACTTTTTTTCTAAAAGGAATTATGATAATGTTAAAACCAGATTACTGAAAATAGGGCTTAATCCTTCTAAGTGTAAGTGAACAGGGGATTATTGCATACTGTTGAACATGACAACTGAGAAATGAATTCAGCATGCTACTTCATCATATTACATAACTCTGCATTTCATTGCCAGTAAGACTCATGAAGCCATGTTAGGAATGATTAAAAATTCAGGAATGTAAATGCATCAGGCCAAATCTCAATTTGTCATTTAGTAGCTACTGATCATTGGAAACATGGGTATAAAAATCGCCCTAAAAACACACAAAAATTAAATTAAATGGAATCATGCAGGATGATTGAAAGCAGAGCTACGGACCAGTATTTCTTTTTTGAAGAAAATAAATTTTAGCGCACATAAAACAACTTCAAGCAGTGGCATTCAGACATTTACCCTTTTTGGATGTGTCCTTGATCAGAACAACATGCAAGCCATATGTCTCAATTTAGATGCAGATTTTCAGATGGATAACGAAGTTGAAGCACAAGATGCCAGAATGGAGACACAAATAGTGTTGTCTCCACCATGCTGCCAGAGGTAACAGACATGGATGATCCCAAAGTGTGATACGCTGCGTGATTGCTAGCCTGCTGCTTCTAGGATGATTAAAAGGAAAATAGGATGTATCAGTTCTTGTGTAACCCCAAACCCTCTGCTAAACTAATATCATAATTGACTAGATGAAAAGAAAATTCAAGCAATTGACTACCACGCCAAGAGCACGTGCCCTAAACTAATATTTCATTAAAAGTTGAAATGCAATACCTAGTTGATGATTGAAATGACTGGAAAACGAATAGCTAAAATAGTTTAATTTGAAAGGCAGTCCGTTCGAACCAAACACGCTAAATTGGATTGCAGAAATACTCTTTCTGGATGGCAAACTCAAGATTTAGTCAATTGAAAATTTTCAAATTTTTTTCTGGTGAACATAATCAAAATGGCTTCAACATCATATCTGCAGTTCAACCATAGGAAAGGTAAGGATCTTGTCAAGATAGGAAATTGTAACATTAGCTAGAAAATAGGAGAAAGTATAACTAGGGCAAAAGAACCTTAGGTCACGATACAGAACACCATCTTATTTTTTTTACTACTGCGATTTGAAGTCATCCACAATATCAGTTTTAAACATCTTTTGTTGCTGTCAACTCAAAAGTAATAGTCTAAAAATCCGGAGGTAAAGGACACATTATTTAAATAAACTAGAATGGCCATGGCAAGGTAATTGCTGCACGTCCGTATAACTGAAAGCTGAATCTTTTAGATCAATTGTGGACCAGGTTATTAATCCATCAAAACATATAGCTATTCTAGCGTTGTCATTAGTCACACAAATAAGGCATAAAAATAGTACCTAAGCATGAAGTTCAATATACATAAATTAAGAAGAGAACTAATGACAGCAGGATTTCAGAAAACTAACCAAAGGCTAATTCACTCAGCAAAGCAATGGGATCGACAATCTAACTTGCCCTTTACTGCATAAGTAGTTTTCAATCAAAATAAATAATTCCCACAAGATAGCAGTCTGCAGACCACATATCTTTCAAGAGCTGAAACAAAATGAATTGTGGCTAAAGGATGGCGCTGGCGCTCAGCCACTCAAAACATGTTGTACAGGCTGTAATCAGATCAGAGAGAGTACAGGTTGGGGGCGCTCCTTGCCCCTCGCTCATCACGGCCAACGACGTCCGTCGGCAGCAGGATCCATCCCGGATCCGTGCACAGAGACACCAATCAGTGAGAAATTTTGCAGGTTTGATACACACTGACAGTTGCAGGGAAGCGAAAACTGAAGAACACTAAAACAAGGAAACAGAGAATAGCATAACACGGCTACAGATTGCAACAACCTACAGCCTGATTCGGACTACATCCCCCACAAATCTTTGGCGCATAGTGAAATCGACCAAAACATCAGAAATCGATGTGGGTAGGGACATACCTTGCGCCGACGGGGGAATCACGAGATGTTCGTCCAAGATCGAGTGCCGGCCGCCGGCGACCGCGAGCAGGGATTGTTGGCAACGCCTGGGAAATCAGCAGTGATTCATCGATGAATGAGCGGCAGCGGCTGAACATAGAGCTAACACCGGAGGGTAGGCTACCGCCGAACAAGCACGGCAACCGCTAGCGGATTTGGGCGACGGCGGCTGACGATGAAATTGGATCCGGCCGCGGCCGCGTGGGCGGACAGCGGCTGTGTGCAGCAGGATCAGAAAACTAACCAAAGGCTAATTCAAAACCTTGGAGTGAACAGACCCTATCACAGGAATTAGCAACTGATTCATCTTCAGAGGCATTTCATCAAGCACATTACCTGCATGAACATGGAAGCTGCTGGGCGTTCACATCTCCGCTACCGGGCCTTCACGTCTCCGCCACCGGGCCTTCACGTCTCCACCACCGGGCCATGACAGCACGTGGCCGCCTGGGGAAGTTGCAGCCACGCCGCCGCGCTGTGCCTGTGGGCTCCGCCGAGGGGCTGTCGTCGGCACTGGAGGAGCAGTTGCTTGGGGAAGATGTGGTCGCGTCGTCGTGCGTCACCCTCGAGGAAGCTCCAGCCACCGTGACCCAACACGGTGAAGGACGCCAGCTGGTCGTCGTGGAAGACCCGTGCAGGGAGTCGCGCAGTCGCGCCGCCAGGGGATCCGAGCCTCCTCGCCGGTGCATCCAGGGCCGGTCCTGAGATTTTCGGGGCCTAGGACAAAATAAAACAGGGGCCTAGTAATAAGTTGAGTTAAATGCCCGTTTTGCAACTTTGGGGACCGGCTTGACACAGCTATGCAAGTTAAAGGACCGCCATCAGACTTTACTCTAAATGCCCGTTTTGCAACTTTGGGGACCGGCTTGACACAGCTATGCAAGTTAAAGGACCGCCACCAGACTTTACTCTAACTAGTAATTTGCGCGCGCCCATGCGCGCGGCTGAATTTATAAGTACATGAGTAACTCCATACCAAAGTGTTTATATGATGAAGATGCATTTTATCATGCGTTGCTACATATTTATATAAAACGTTTGATATATAAGTACACACATAACAATATACATATACATAAAGATGATATGATTGTCTCCATACTGCAGTAGCAGTGTAGAGAGCACCCATCTGTGTGGGGTCTGGGAAAGGCTGTCAATGGCAAACCTTACCCTTGCCTCTGATGTAAAAGGAGACGACGACTCGAAACGGGGACCTTCCAGAAACGGAGACCTTCCAGTCACAGGCGGTATGACTCTACCGCTTGCACCAGGCTCGTCCTTCAATAATGACACCAAGAACGTCTGCAAAATTAAAATAAGAATTTAAAAGGAGATCTCAGCGCAATATAATATAGCATTAGCAGCCATACGAATTAAAATTTGAATTAACCAAAAGTGAATTTTTTTCATACTTTGATCCTAAAGGATAGTGAGAAGTGCACATAACAATGGGTGGGTGGGGGAGGATAAGAATAATAGAAGTACAGGAGAGCGCTTGTATAAATATTGGAGTAAGATGATTGAATATACAACCTCATGGTCTGCCAGTACAAGATTGACATGCTGAATAGGACAGTCATCAAAAGGATCTCTTTATTCCCATTTCCTTGCGACATGAACACAAATTCTAGCGTAGTTTTCATTTAGCTGAAAAGCAGAAAGGAGAGTGTGTCATGTCGCATCCCTGCACTGGAAAATGAAGAATGAGAGACCAAAGTTTAAATATATACTGAAACAGTGGTGTGTAATGACAAGAGACATACTGTAACTAAAAATATAGTAACTACAAAGGTTTGAAATCGCTTCTGCTAGCGGACTTAGGAAATTCATTCACAGAGTAGCTGTCTTCTTTTCTCTTGAATTTGCAGGAGATATATAGTATTAATACAAAAGCTATCTACGTATATACAGGGTAACTGCACTGTAATATACTGTATTGTGTATTGCCATGTGTGATTGCAGAGAGCACTTCTCATTAAAATTTTTAAGCCTTTTTTAAGTAACATGAGAAGCGGCAACATATAATTGTTTTAGAAAGTAATTTAGAATGGAAAACAAAGAGGAAAGAGGTCAGCCTGTCAGCCATCATGGAATCATATAGGCAGCTATAATGTCCCATATAATTGGAAAGCGCAGCAGTACATGGGCAAAAATAGGCATGTGTGCTTACAACTGGTTAGACACAACGTGCATCAATAGCCAATTCAAATAGCCACAGGAATATCAAACAAATAAACAGGACCAATAAATCAATTGGATGGCACACATAGGAAGCAAAGAATTCTAAGAAAAATGATTACGTTGATATGCAAAAGGGACGCACTGCACACAGCACAAGAAGAAATTTCGTAAACTCACCAGTGAGACGAAACAAGCTGGCGTACAAGCAAGAAAAATGTACAATCAAGGCTAATTTCCATTGCCACCTTGCAATTCAATACAATGGCAATCGAGATTTAGTTTTAGGGACATGCTCACTTAGACTGAGATTAAATGGAAGCAAACAAAAATTAAAAGACAGAAAAGAAAAGAAAATTTGGTCGTCCCACAAAAAGGAAGCGGGAAAAAAAACGAAAGGATCTCATTGTATCACTTACAAAGAAACAGCTTGCAACGTACAGCGGCATTGCCTATCAATATAGCTATATAGCATAATATATTATCGTGTATTATCAGGTGTAATAGCAGAGAGAACTTGTTGATAAACAATATTGTTTGTTTTATCAGTGCAGTTTCCCTGCTCATCTTGTATGAAAATTTTTTGGGCCATTTTTTGAGGTGGCACAAGAAACAACAATATATACTGCCCATGACTGAAAACAGGTTTCTTTATAGATATGCTCCAATAGAAGATAGAGTTTGTCCTTGACTTACATAGTTACATTTATTGCCATATCATAGCAAACTTTGATAGCAAATTGCCTTCTTTAAAGATCAAAGGGCCATTTCATTTTTTTTTCAGCGTTAAGCAAATGCGAGGTATTAATACAGCTATTGCAGTGTGACTTCCAGTCATTATATGATCATTTGTCCTAGAGCTGTAACTATGAGTCTAGTACTAATGATAGTCCATCGGTATAATTCAAATGTCATAGAGGAGAAAGATGAGCATAGCAGTTCATTTGACAATATTATAGCATGTTTAAGTTGACTTAATTTGTATACTTCATACTAAAAAAGGATGTAATGAGAACCTACACAGAATCAAATGATGATGGAATTACCACCAGAAATGTAACGATGTTAAGTAGGTAAGAGTTAACATAGGTATTCATATTATAGGACAATGCTCATTGGCTGAAATAGCAACTGAACAGGAGGTAAAATATCGATCATTAGTAAAAAGAAATATGTAGCTGTAGCTAGCATGGGTAATCTGTCATTTGGATACTTAGATACAGTTTTCTGCATACCTTCTTATTGGTAATTTTCCTTATAGGGTTTGCTTTGATATGGGAAAAAACAGTTTTGTGAGTTTCATGTGGTAGAAAATATCGTCAGTTGACATAACAATATATATTCAGCACTGAAGTGAAACCAGTACTCTAAAGAAAATTGAAAGTTGTGTGTGTTCATCTGGAAGTTCACATTATTGTCTGCTAAAGTGTATTTACAAATGTTTGTATCATCCATGGTGCTGGCCAGTTGACTTGCTAAGGACAACACAGAAGAATTTTCATAGCAGTTGATGCAGTACAAAAGTAGTGCTCAATACTGAATTTTGAATGCAACAAACATACCTCCCAGGTGACTCCAATCTGACATTAATGCCTTGGTAGTGATCCTCCTGCTTTTCATTGCCATTCCGTGTTACAATCCTTATCGACACTGTCAGAAATCATTAATGAATTTAGAGAATCGAGTGACAACAGAACACATTTTTTTTAGAACAATCAATTGATGCCAATGTTGCAGAGGATATCCTCTTTTGTTCTACACTTTAACACCAGTATTCTATTTTTTAATTAAAAAGCAGAACTGATCTAATTTAAGCAATATTCATAAATGTAGAAGTTTCAGCCTCAATGATAGATCCATTATATCACCTTCTAATTTTCCCTAAGTTTTATTGGTCAATCCAAAAACCTCGTTACCGTCCACATTTCACCTGGGCTGCTAGACAGAGGCACCCAGATCACCTTGCTTATGCAAGCCACATACAAAGCATGATTTTTGTCCTAGAGTTTAGTAAAAGGTTTTATTGGAAAGCATAGTAAGGCTAAGTATGCGAATTAATAATCAGTTGAAACAACTACATACATCATAAGCCTGGAGGGAATTCTAATTGACTATACTGCAATTAAATCTAAATAGTAACTGAACAGGAGGTAAAATATCGATCGTTAGTAAAAATAAATATGTAGCTGCATACCTTAGGGTAATATGTAGTTTGGATACTTGGATACAGTTTTCTGCATACCTTCTTATTGGCAATTTTCCTTATAAGGTTTGCTTTGATACGGGAAAAAAATATTTTTGTGAGTTTCATGTGGTAGAAAATATCGTCAGTTGACATAACAATATATATTCAGCACTGAAGTGAAACCAGTGCTCTAAAGAAAATTGAAAGTTGTTTGTGTTCATCTGGAAGTTCACATGATTGTCTGTCAAAGTGTATTTATGTTTGTATCATCCATGGCGCTGGCCAGTTGACTTGCTAAGGACAATTTGACCTAGATTTAACAGAAAATTTTGATGGTTGTAAAAAGAAAAGTTGTAGAGAACCACTAGCCCCATGCTCTCATAGTCTCATATGAGGAAAAAATAACTTGACACTTTACAGCATCAAATAGGATTGGTTAGCCATTGAACTGGTTTTGTCAAACTCAACATTAGTCGTATCAGCAAATCTGGTGTATTCTAGTTAATTTGGGGGACTTACCTATAGTATGGAAGCTGACAAGAACTGAATCCCTTAGGGGCTATTGTCTATTTGGAATTCCTGGTGAAGGATTGGCACCTCCTCCTTCTCAAGATCTAGCGAATTTGCTGCTGTAAGAAGGGGACACAATAAAATTTTGATAAGAAACGAAACAACAGTAACAACGATTGAGATGAGATGGGGAGAAAGGCTGGAAGAAGCACACCTGGATGGTTGAACTGAATGCTCGTAGAGATTCAGGAGAGCTGAGAGTGACGTCGGCAGTGGGCGGCGGACCAAGAATGCCGGCACTGCCTCGCGTACCGTGATGCGCGTGCACGACTGTTAGCAGAGGGATGCGGCCTCTTTGGGTTTGAGAGACGGCTAGGGGTTGGGGATGAGCCCATCACTTGCGCTCCGCGCTGCCGCGCCATGCTGCCGCGAGCGGAAGCCGCCTGGGCAGCCGGCTGCCACCCCAATCCCGCACATAGCTCGTACGTGGCCTGCTAGCAGCGGCTGTTGCCGCTAGCCCTGTGCCGCGTCGGAAGCCCACGAACGCGAGTCCCCGTGCCGCGATGGCCGCCGCTTCTAGGTCCGGGGCGCGCCGACCGGCCGTGGAACTCGCCGGAACCATGCCTCGTCGGGAGTCCGCAGCCGCAGTTCGCCGCCCCAGCGCCAGCCCTGTGACGCACTGCGTCTCGTCGGAGGCTTGCGGTGAGGTGGGGATGGTGGGACTGGCCTGCGGTGGCTCGACAAAGGGCTGGTGCGGCTGGCGAAGCTGGGCCGCAGCGGCGGCGACGGCTAGGCGTGGAGGACTGGAGGGCCGGGACGGTAGTCAGCGGTACCAGGTGGAAGCGGCAGGGCGGACGGAAAGTCATCGACGGTGCAGATGGAGAGCCTCGCAGCAGGCCAGGCTTACCCGCTGCGGTGTCATGGCGTGGGGGAGGAGTGGAGGCTGCTGGTACTGGCGGCGGCGGCGAAAGCGGCGGAGAGGGTAGGGGAGATAGGCTGATTTTTTACCGCAAGGAAGGAGCGGGCCAGTTCGGGAGACTTCCAGTCGCACGTCATGTTTTTTTACCGAGACTGACGAAGCAAACCTAAAAACAGCTGACCGGTGGGCCAAATAGATGCGCCAGATGCATGTTGACACGCAAAAAGGAGAGCCGTAACTTGCAAATCGGACGGTTAAAAATTTTTCTGCTGACGTGGGCGTATGGGTACGCCGTCCCCTCCGCCACCTTTCATAAGGGTAGATAAGTTTATATATGAAATTTTTGTTGGACACTGCCAGCGCGCAGGACGCCGATGATGGCCACGGGATGCGCACTCGCGGCTGCAGCGGATGGTGCGGCATGATCCTTCCTTGTGTCGTCGGAGCCGTGGAGCGTCATGCCGTGGGTAAGTACTCCCTCCGTTCCTAAATACAAGTCAAACTATTTTATCTTTGACCAAAATTACAGAGACGATTTCAAAGATTTATGATACCGAATAGTTATATTATGAAAATATATCTAATGAAAAATCTAATGGTACTTATTTGATATCATAAATGTTACTTCCTCCGTTTCAAATTATAGGTCGTTTTGGCTTTTCTAAATTCATAGATTTTGCTATGAATCTAGACATAGTGTTTATCTAGATGCATAACAAAGATGATGAACCTAGAAAAGCCAAAACGACCTATAATTTGAAACGGATGTAGTAGTATTTTATTGTATAAATTTGGTCAAAGCTGAGAAAGTTTGACTCTTCAAGAAAGTTGGAATGCCTTCTATTTAGGAACGGAGGGAGTATCACGTAATTACGGGCACCGGTAATCAACATAAGTAATGGTGTGGCGAAGTAAAGGCAATTACAAGGAGTCACGTGAGGCATCGACCGTTTAGTTTGCTGCTTGCTCTCGGTGGCACTAGCAGTAAGCTAATTAAACTGTACGTGTATGCATACTTGTATAACTACTAGTATACCTGTACACACACATGGGAGGGGGCCTTTGAAATTTAGGGGCCTTGGACAACCGCCCCTCTCGCCTCCCCTCAGGACTGCATATATATATATATATATATATAGTTACATCGCTGTGAGTTTTCCTCACCTTCACAATGCGTCTCAGGTTCCCTTCAATTATGAACAGCCACGTGGTCTTCTACGTGTATGCAACAGCCGAATGCCCGTATGTGCGTGTCTCCAGGCCATTCCATTTTGTGCAGCTAGGCCCTGTTGGCCTCCGCTCGACTTGCTTCTTGGGCGGCCCGTTGAGGCCTCCGTCACTCCTTATTTTTTAGGACTGATTTCATTGAACGTTGCCTTCTATGATGAACGCTCCTGGACATCAGACACATCGCGAGCATTAACTGGTGACCTGGCGCGGCGTAGCGCGCCTCTCTACCTAGTATAACTGTGCATCGTCCTTGGCCGTGCCCGCGGTCCTCTAGATACACTATAGCACGGCCTTGCCACGCATTACTTGAGTTTTGCCAGAATTTTTTGAGCACATGATCCTTTCTGTAACAGTTTGTTTATGTATCACATGTTGTTTGGACTGTGGATTATAATAGAAGCTGAACTGATTCCTTTGAGAAACATTGGAATACACCCTGTGCACAATATGTTTTACGCCGTTGCTCTTACAAATGTTTAAAGAGATTATTGATAAAAAGATATATATTTTTTTCTTTCGGTTCCCTTGGACACCTTCCTGGTTGTGCACACCCCAGTTTAGGGTCGTATTGACAGGGATTCGGGATGGCTGTCCGTTCTGTTTTTTTGTCATTTTTGTTGTGGTTTTTCTCATTTGCTGGTGTTGTTTGTTTTCCTTCTAATAAAAAATACAGCAAACTTCTTGTTGTCCATTGAAAAAAAAACTGGTTGAGTCAGCTAAAACGACTATTCCATCTTTCTTGAAGCTTTGGAATTGTTGTCTGACACTTATATTAATTAATTACATTAATGAATAAAAGAGGCGGTACACATATACATGAATACAAGCTTATTTGCTCAGCAGCAGACATCTCGCCTCGCCTCTGCTAGTGTTAGCAGGATGTTCAGTGCAGAGTCCACATAATCCATTCTTAACCGTTATCATTACGAGTCCGGGCCATGGCCGGTGGCGGGCGTCCGCGAGGTCGCTGACCTGATTAGCGGCAATGGCGGGATTCATGGGACGGGGATGGCGAAGCCTGCCGTTGTGGGCGTCGTCCACCGGGGGCGCGAAGAGGCGACGGGAGAAACCGAAGAGGCGAGGAGAGGCCAGCAGATTCTAGAGGATTCAGTGGATTTTTCTTTTGCCCATTGAGGTCACGTTTTTTTACCGTGCCAGGGTAAAGCGCCACGCTACGGCTACGTCGTCTCTATCAGCGTCTGATAAGTGGGCCAATCAGGTGAAGGAGTCAGAGATCAACACGCAAAATTAGCAGCCGCAAACTGGAGATCGGACGGCAGAATTTGTTTTTGCTGACGCGGTCGAGTGGGTACGCCGTCCCTCCGCCACCTTTCATAAGGTTAGATTAGAGATACGAACAAGGCATGAGACCCCCTGAAAGCCCGGTTTCGATGCACGCTGGCATCCACGTCAGCCAGCACTCCATCCACGTGGCCACAGCTTCTTCTGCACTCACCCACGACCAACAAGGACCACCGTCGACATGTCGCACGCGACGCCGCCGTTGCTCCTGATGTTGCCCGTTGCTGGCGCCGCAGCAGCAGGGGCGTGGCGGGGGGCGCCACCGCAACTGCCTGTCACGCGACCGCATGGGCGCGGGTGTGCACGTGCCATTGGCGAGGGTGCCGTTATGAGCTGGGGCCTGGGGGTGCGGCTATGCCTCGTCCCGCCGCTCTCTACATAATTCTAGCAGCTTGGCCAACCCGTTACACAAACAGAAAGGGCCACATGTGGCTTCGTATAGTGCTAGTCGCAAGTTTTTTTTTAAAAAAAGTATTCGTGCGGCGCAACGGAATCTCACATTCCGGTCCATTTGTTTCCGCTATCCCGTGGCGAATCGTAGATTCTGTATTCCCCGTTCTTTTCTTCTTTAGAAAGTGTGCCCCGCACTCTCCGCCCCGTTCCATTCTTTCCCATCTCCCGTGCCCCGCCGGCGACTCGCGATGCCCCCGTGGTGCCGCGCCTCCGCCTCCCCCACCCCGGGCTCTACCGCCACTGCCGGCGGATCTTCCGCGGATCCCGCGCGGCCGCTCGCCGGCAGCTACGCGAGGGTCTCACCGGAGGTCCCCGCCGAGCACGAGGGAGAAGGGGAGGACGGCGACGAGGGGAGGTGGTCCGCGCTGGTCCCCGAGCTGCTCGCCGACATCCTGCGGCGCGTGGACGCCGGCGCCGAGCGGTGGCCCGGGCGGCGCGACGTGGTGGCCTGCGCCTGCGTCTGCCGCCGGTGGCGCGAGGCGGCCGTCGCCCTGGTGCGGCCGCCGCTCCAGCGCGGGGGGATCACCTTCCTCGCCTCGCTCAAGCAGGTGAGGCCCACCGAACCTCTGACGGTATGCCGGCGTCATTGCTTTTGGTTCCAGCCGCAACATCAGTCAACTCTTCTTTCGCTTTTAAAAGATTCTAAAAGGCCGGTGCAGCATGCGATTCGGGTGTCGCATCTGTTCCTTAAGAACAAAAGATGTGAGGCACTGCCGCACTGGTAGTGCTCTAACGCCAAAATATCTTCTGATGGATGCGATTCCACTCCCTTTCAATTGCTTTGACGCATCTCCACATGATTAAAGTGCTCGTGGTCCTTTACTTTTTATAGTGTAACTTGCGACCAAATGTAGGACACATTCTATATGTGGATAAAAAAAAAAATCAAAGGCTTCCTATTTAACCTTATACTCTCTGAAGTGTTACTTGCAGTACGTTAATCAACTAGGGTAAATCTTTGGAAAAAAATCAACTAGGTTCGAACATGTGCTTTGGTTGTTAAACTCAGTTTAGGCAACCAGTTCTGGTTTGCTACTTTGCCAAGGACAATGCACTTGTATTTGGATTCTTATGTTCTATGTTACTTGGTGGATGCATCCAATTTTGCACAGCCTGGACCAAGGGATGCACCAATACAGTGTTTCATCAAGAGGAACAAGAAAAAATCGACTTTTCACCTCTATCTGAGCTTAACACAAGGTGAGCTGGATTGTTTTACTGTCACGTCAAGACGGTGCTCATTAAGCTTTTGATTTTAAGTTAGGATCTGGAGAATTATTGCATATATCACAAAGAGGAGCACAGTGCACCTAGCTCATGGCTCTTTTCTATCTATAACATCTGTCATTTATATGCTATGAACACGAAATGGTTCTGTTGATACTCTTTTCAAATAGGAATTTATCGCTATTTTACTCTTTTGATAGCACTGCAACTGCAATGAGCCAATAAGGACTGTCAGGTGGTTAACTGTTAAAGAAAAAACTTTACAATACTATTCAGAGTTGCACTCACCCATGAATTCAATCTACATATTTAGGTTCTTAGACCCTTCTCTCTTTTTTTCCTGTTATATTCACTAGCAGCTAAATTACTACAAACATCATAGTATTGTTTTTATATAACCTTTTTTCTAAAGAAATAGACACATGTAGCTTTGTAATGTTCTCAGACATTTTGGTTTGCAGCTTTAACAGGTCAAGGGAAGTTTCTGTTGGCAGCTCATAGGATCAGATGTGGGTTGCGCATGGAATATATTATCTCTATTCGCAATGATATCTCTCACGGAAGCCATGTTGGAAAGCTAAAGTGAGTCCTAAATCTAAGAATGCAATAACTTATAATTCTTTTTTAGGATTATTTCTAATCCTGATTTTTTTTTTCAATGGCATTTGACTGGCGCGTTTCTGTTTCCTTTATGCCAAAAAAGAGCACTTTAAGTTAAAGACGATTTCAATCTAATACAACTAATGATGTAGAATTGTATACTTTCATTATTGCAACATTAATGAAACATTTTAAGAAATGGCTTTCAACTTCATATATTTGTATCTTTTAATATATTGTCATGGTTATACCCTAGTTCCTTTTTCATCAGACAAGACCGTACACGTCCTTATATACATGTTTTCCTTAGTTGTGAAAATGGTCACCTGACATGCATCTGCATAGGTAAGTGATTAACTGCCTGCAGTTACAACTTTATCCAATATACATACTTCTTTCAGCAGGATATTGTGCTAGATGCTCCTTTTGATGCACATACAACTCAGTTGTCTAAATGATCCCACATAATATTATTTTGACCTCTTATTGAAACCACATTAAAAACTATCTTGATATCCATATGCTATATTGATCGAGTAACCTGCGCTTGTAGGTCTGACTTCACAAGAACAAAGTTCACCATTTATGATTGGCAACCACAATATGAGGGTGCTAAGGTGCCAAGCAGCAGATGCAGACGCTGGCTTGCAACCAAACAAATAAACCCACTCGTTTCCACTGGCAGTGCTAACACTGGCGAAGTGTGCTATGAATACAATCTTCTCAAATCAAGAGGACCAAGAAGAATACACTGCAGTATGCAGTGCCCTACCCATGAGGGTACTGCAATAGATCCAGAAGAGGCTAACCAACCCAGCACCCCTAGTTCCCTGATACTGTACAATAAACTTCCACGATGGCATGATGATTTGCAGTGCTGGTGTTTGAACTTCCATGGCCGGGTTATGGTTGCCTCTGTGAAGAATTTCCAGCTTATTGCACCCGCGGGCACCGGGGAGCCATGGGGTGTTCAGGATGACGAGACAGTGATACTTCAGTTTGGAAAAGTTGATGATGATGTTTTTACAATGGACTATCGCCAGCCTCTGTCCGCGTTCCAGGCATTTGCAATCTGCCTCACCAGTTTTGGCTCAAAGCTTGCTTGTGAATAGGTGTCTGTATTTATCGCCCTTATGAATTTTACAGGTGGCCATCAGCAGGACCAGATGTATGCTGATTCTAGAGAAAGGGGTAATACCCTTTGATGGCTTCCTCCCCATCTGCTGTAACAAACATGCTCCCCATTTTCTGACTGAGTGGACCAATAATGAGGTTTTTTGACGGAATGTTTGTTACATTGACTCCGCAGCCTATACATGTGTTGAACAAGTCAAAATTCGATTGACCGAACACAGCTCACAAACTTTATTTTCAGCTTTCCTAAAGCTGCTTCGATTCAACTATTCTTTAATTTCTTATGGTTTTACTTATCCTACACCCAAAATAGAGCCAAGGTAAATCCGTTCACCAAGTTTTATAGAAACAAAAAATAAGCAATCTCAGATCACTGAGTCTGAAACATGAAACAATCCACGATGTCTGGTCATGGGTGAACAATGTGATGACCATTAAGGCCAAGCTGCCCGAAGCATGTTCACGCTGCTTCCCTTTACCAAGGGGGCAAAGCTCTACGATCAGGACATAACACCTTCATAAGCTGCCCGAAGCATGTTCACGCTGCTTCCCTTTACCAAGGGGGCAAAGCTCTACGATCAGGACATAACACCTTCATTTCTAAGCTCTGGGAGTTGCCAACTTGACCACGAGCAGTGAAGTTAGCTGTCGAGCCTGCCTGGACAAAGCTCTACGATCAGGACACATCCATTTCTCGATTTGAGAGTTGTCAACTTGATCAGAAGCGCCATCGCTGTCAGAGCCTGCCTGCATTTCAAAAAATGACCGAATCATTCAGCAGCCGGGTCTCCAAGCTCCAACTCCAAGGTGACGGGACCCCGAAAAATTGCTTACCGGCGGAGGCGCGGTCCGGCCTGCGCTCCATCCGAGCAGCCTGCCGACGGCGTCGGCGAACGCGCGGTGCGCCAGCCTCCTCTTGGTCCGGACGGCGACGGACCCGGCGTGCTGCACGAGCGCGGCGCAGCCCACGAACCTCTTGCCCACCCTGTCGCCGCTCCCCTCGCACACCAGGCACAGGAACTGCCCCTTCTCCCGCTCCGCCTCGTAGAATCCCCTCAGCGCAGCGTCGCCGCCCAGCAGTTCGCCGAAGAACCGAGCCGCATTGCCTTCGTCTTCCTCCTCGTCCTCGTCGTCTTCGATCTGCGATTCGAAGAACGCGCGGCAGGACTTCACGGCGGCGGCCTGCGGGTGCAAGGGGACCGCCGCCGCCACTTCGACCGTGGGCTGAGGCGCGGGCGCGGCGCGCGGGCCCCAGCCCCATTCCGCTGGGTCCGGAGGCGGCGGCGGCGGGTCGCACAGCCACGGTATGTCGTCCTGCGGGCTGGAGGGGGAGGCGGATCCGGTGGCGGCCGGACGGGGCGGCGGGGCGCCGAGGGGTTCCCACCGCGCAAGCTCGTCGGCGAGGCGCTCCTGCCGCTTGCGGTCCTTGCGCTTGCGGCGCTCCTCGCGCTTGAACGCCGTGGACTTGGCTGGCCGGAGGGGTTGGTGGTGGTGGTGGCTGCTAGGGTTTGAGGCTCGCTCCGTGTCGGACTCCATTGCCGTGGTTCAACCAAATTTCTTAGCCGGATGGTACATCAACTTGGTTAAAACTGGCTTAAGTTTAATCTAGGATGAGTTAGCAAATGCATACTCAACCAACACATGGATGGTCGCTCAACCTGTACCATCCATGTACTATTTGATACAGTACAACCACTACTGCCTCGGAGCAACTCCAGCCCAGCCCTCAAATGGGGCTCCATACCTATTTTTTATCCCAAATGCTAAAAACTAGCTCTAGCCGAGCCGTTAGATGGGGCTCTATTTTGTAGAGGCCTCCGAATGTTGGTCCAAAGCCTATAGATTTGAAGGCCCTCCATTTCCACCCACCTGTGGGCCCCATGTCCTTTTCATCTCCTTCTCCTCGATCCTCGATCCTGTCGCTGCGGGCTCGCCGCCGCTAGGAGCTCACCGCTGCGCACAGACGGGGCGGAGGACGCGACGCAGGGTCGTCGTCCGCCATGGCCTGCCCGGCGACGGAGTGCCCGTTCCCGCGGGCGGCCGCCGTGCGCGCCGCCGCGCGAATGGTGCTGGCGACGACATCCGCGCTCGTCGGACGGACAACGACGGCCGGCATGGCGCTCACCATCCCGCCGAAGTCCATCGCCGTCGCGCACCCCGTCGCCACGGCCGCCGCCGCCGCCACAGGCTCCCCGGCGTCATCCCTCTCCGTGGCCGCCGCCGCGCGGTCCATGTACGCCAGCATCATCTTTGCTTGTTCTTTGCACGAGGGGAGGCGCGCGGCGGCGGGCGAGGCAGGCACGCGCGGCGGCGCGAAGGAGAGGTGGCCGGCGCGGGTGCGGCTGGCGAGGCGGGGGGTGCGGCCCGGAGCGGGGCGCGGCGGCGCGGCGTGCGGCGCCAGGGATCGGCGCGCGGCGGCGCTCGTGGAGCTGCAGGCGGCGCGAGCGGAGGTATAGTCGCTGGGGAAGGTGCGCGCCGCCGCAGCCGTGGCGCGGGCGGGATGCCGCCACGGAGGCGCGGGAGACCGGCAAGGCCGTGGAGATCGTCGCCGGCGAGCTCGTGGAGTCGTCGCACGCCACGCACGTGGAGACCGAGGAGAGGAGGCTTCGGCTGGCGCTGGCGGCGCGTGCGCGGGCGCGGCCGGCGGCGTGGCGTGCGGCGCGGTGGAGCAGGGCTGCGGCGCGGGGAGCAGGGGTGCGGGAGGGAGGGAGGAGGTGGATGCGGCTGACAGGTGGGGCCCACTATTCATAATGATTTAGGGGCCTTCATTTAGTCGGGTTGGCTGGAACATAAAGAGAATTTTAAGCCCCTAAATTTTTATAGGCCCACTAAAAAAGCAAAATAGATGCCCATATTTGAGGGCTGGGCTGGAGTTGCTCTCAAGCAATCAAGCACCAGTCACACGCGTTTTATTGACAGTACGAAAAAAGGCAACTCTTACTTTTCTGAGAAGTCAAATCATTTTAAATTTATGTCTCCAAATAAGCTTTATAAAAATACATTCGATACTTAATCTACTGATAGTTATTTTATACCCTCTCCGTTCTTTTATAAATGACATTCCGATCAATTTTAGCTTGTTTCCAGTACAACAGACGACAACCATTTAGCAACGGAGGTAGTGTCACGTAAATGTTAGTACGTAATATTTTAGTACAATTTTTTGCTAAAATTGAAACACACATGTTCAAAAACACACATGTCATCGCTCATCACAGAAAATGCACACACTAAAACGGCATGCCCATCAACTATGGCAACAGACGACATGCGATGGAGCTGAAGCATGTATGTGCAACGTCGTTAGCGTCATGTTCGTTTCGCTAGGCTAGGATGAAAAGGCAGAGAGGAGAATAATTTGTTGGGTCGGTTCAATAGCATTTTGTGAAAAGAATAATCCGCTGGGTTAGGATGATAAACCAAGTGCGATCCAGGTCGCAGTCATGCTGTGCCGGCCTACGGATGAGTAGAAGCAGACACCACCCGCTGGAGGGAAGACCCCTCTGATCCGGCCGCCACTTGCTTAGCTTTCAGATGTCGAACTTGTCAGCGAAGATACTGTTTGTTGACTAAGCATGACAACCACATGAGCCGTCTCGATGGTGACTAAACTTCGCTTAGCAAGGATCAAAACACGTCTTTTCATTTCTCTCATCCTTTTCTATTAAAAATGCACTGCCACTGGTAATCTCAAACATGGATAACAAATTCGGACTAACTAAATTCTAAATCCATGATCACAAAGAGATGGCAGACACAATCTTGCGGCACACCGCACTGCCCTCTCCAGAGTCCAGAATCCCGCTCGCTGTCGGCCGCGTGGTGTTGGCTGTTGACCTCAGACCGCAGCAGTGCGGCTGCGGCATCCCGATTCGACGAACCGACCTGACGAGCCACGGGGCGCCACCAGAGCCGGTACGGGGTGTCGCCGCTGGGGCCGAGCGCACATTCCCGCCGCCCCGCGACGGCGCGACCCACGCACGAGCGCGAGGTTCAGCGAACAAAGCACGTCCGCCCTTTTCCCTCGAATCTCTCGATCCCACCTCGCGGGCGGCGGGCCAACCAACCAGAGCCCGCCTCGGCCGGCCGCCACCCGAGGCTGGCACGAGCACGACACGACGCAGCGCTCGTCGCCGTCCGTTTCCGCCGCCGCGCGACACCTGTTCGTCCGCGCGCTGGCCGCCGCCGCCGCCTACTCTAGCTCTTGGAATCGCGCCGTGTGCTCCACACGAGCCGCTGGCCTGGCCTAGATGCCATGCCGTCCTCTTTTAACCACAAGCAGCCGGGGGTGGTGGGGGCCTGGGGGGCTCGCTCGGCGCCGTATGGGAAGGACGAGGCGGCAGCACGCGAGCGCTGGACCAGACCCGGTGGTGCCCGGCCGGCTTGGATGCCTGGATCCATCCATGTGGTGGCACGGGCACGGCGGCACGAGGAACGCGTTCCGATTGTAAAATGAGCAGGCAACTTTTTTTAGTGTTGCCCGAAGATCACATCGACAGTCAGTTCGACAGGGCTCAGTGCTTGGTTTGGACCCATGCAGCCCGTGACATGCTGGCCACAAAACGAATTGGACCCACACGTCATGGACCGATGCGCTGAGCGCAAGTTTTTTTTTTTTTGAAAGCTTCTGAGCGCAAGATTTCACTGCGCCAGGAAATGGCTGCTCCGGCGCTCCCTCCTGGCCACTGTGGGCTCACGTGCGGCACCCGCCCTGCCCCACGCGCGCCACACACCGTACCCCTTCAGCGTACGGGAAGGCCGCGGCGCGAGCGGCGGCTTTCCTCCTTCTGGACCGCGTCCTCGGTGCACCTCCTCGCCGACCTCCTCGACCGGTGGACCCTCTTCTCAAGGTCCACCTGCACCGCGCCTACGGAGAGGACCACGCGATCCCCGGAACGGGCCCCGCGTGTCATGTCACCGGCGTGGGCGTCGCCTGTCGACGGACGGGTACACGGTACATGGCACTTGGCCTCCGCGACCGGCGCCGCTGCGCAGCGGGGCCCACGCCGCCACCACCTAGTACACTCTCGGGGCGCATAAAAAAAGATGACGCAGGGCGACGAGCAGCAGAAACTGCTTAGCGAGAGTAATGACCCATTTCGAGCCGAAACCGGGGCATCCTTAACTTCGCGTCTCCTCCCTCCGCCTCGGCGCCTCCCGAACCAGCAATCCCTGCCCTACCTTCCCGACGCGCCCCCCGCCCCCCCATGGCGAGGCGGCGCTGCTGATGCCTCGCGGCGTCGGATCGGACGCGGCGGCCACGAACCCTAGCGGCGTGCGGAGGCGCTCGCCGATCCCCCGACGCCCAATCCGCCGGCGCGGCTCCCCGGATCCTCCCCCGCGAGATTCGGGCCTCCGCTCGTCCCGTGCTGCCTAGGTGAGGTTCTAGCCTTCTGGGTGCGTGGAGGGGGGATCTGCACCCATTTGCGTGTCTTCACCACCTGCCCAGCCCATACTCCAGCAGCGACCTGGTCGGCTGTCCAAGTGCCGACCCCCAGGTAGCGTGCGTGCGTCGCCTCTATAACCGTGCGTGCGTGCGCTGAAGCTAACCCTATCTAGAGACGGAGCGGCGGGCTAGTGACCACCGCCGGCAAAGGAAATAAGACGGCGGCCGAGAACACCGGACTCAACCGGCGGCTAGGTATTGGCATCCCCTGTATCCTCTCCTTGATGATGTGTCCTTAGATTTGGAGATTAGTCGATAAGGGCTTGGGGTTTTGCATTAGGGTATTGAACTAAGGAAGGATGAACCGTCTGTATGAATAACCTGATCAAGCATTTCCAAATTATGTAGTGTTTGTATCCTTCCAGTCAATTACAGTGATTTGATACTTTGGTATGAAAACAGTTTACTAAGGTTTGCCTGATTTAAATTACTATAATTCATGTGGTGAATGTGTCTTAGTAGAAATTGAATGGTTTTGGCATTGGGCTGTGAAATGCGTACACCCCTCGGAATAATTTATTTATCTATATGTGCCAAAGTTTCTGTGGGGCTTAGATTAGCATTTTGTATAGCTAGCCATCTTCCAGAGTAAATGTGCTCAGTGGCACTAGCTTTTCGGTGTTTCCTCCGTGGGAGAAGAATGGTGCCAATTTGTAAAACAAGCAAATCTCTATGCTGTATAATCACTTGTAGACTTGAATGTATAGCAGCTCCTACTAAGAATGAAATTACAGCATAATTTAGTAATTCATCTGATCTTGATTTGTAGCTGCCTTTCTTGACAATGTTAATCTTCATCTGACTCTATAAGAAGTCTGCATTTGTTATACTATCTCCAACTACACTTCATATGATTTATATATTACATCTATCATGAGTTCTTTTTCCTTTTCATCCTATTTGCTTTGAGGATACTGGTCCTGTATAATCTCCTTATATTTACTTTTGTTGCTTCGGCAGGTGCAAGAGTAGGAAACCTGTGCTCTGACAAGACATCTGTGGATCAATTGAGCTGTATTTCTGTCTTTCAGTTGACAATTGGTATCTTTTGAAGAATACATTGAAGTGCAAGATGCCAAAAATAAAGAATCTCTCCAATGCGTGTAAAGTATCATTTTCTCCAGATGGGCCCATATCTGAAGAGGCACTCGAGAGAGTCCGTGCACTGTTAGGTGAGTCAAATTCGTGTATCTTATAGAATAGTTGTAAATTTTTACCACTGCCAGGTATCTTACTTTTAATACTGAACTCTAATTCAGATACTAAATCATCTATGTTTACTCTGAATTCTGAAATGAAATCTCCTTAAATTGAAATCCTTATTCACCTGCCGTGATGTCATTTTTTGCTGGTTACTGTTTAGTTTCTGGATGTTGCAATTCTTGATCTCTTTGATGTGTTACTTTGTAAACAGTGCCGTTTTACACTCTTTTTTAGATCAATAGCTTTCAGTTGCTGGCAATATCGGGGTTGATTGAATTAGTTTTTGTTGGTGAGTCCAAGCCTTTTTTACTCCATGAATATCTTTGCAGCACTCCAACCTGCAGATAACTCATAACACAACCGAGCTTCAATTCGAAACAGACATAATTTATTTTATTTCTTTTTTTTTTGGGGGGGGGGGGGGGGGGGTCTTATGAATATAGAATTACTTACAGATTTTGCAAAGGTGCCATGCTGGTGTTACACTTTAGCTTTGTTGATTCATCATCCATTTTGCTGTAAATAAATCTGTGACTTGATTCCTTTATATTAATTTTGTACATGATACTAGCAATAGGAGGGTTCATTCCAGCTGCATTTCCACCAAAAAGAAGCAACATTTGGTTTATTGATTTCAGAAATGCAGTGTTTTGCCTTTTATGTATGATGTAATTATGTTTGAAATTGCTGCTATAAATGAAGTTCGACATGAGTTCCAGTTGGATCTATGAGATAAAAACATCGTCATACATGCTCATGTTCCTTTTTGCAGATGAAATAAGGCCTTTAGATGTTGGCCTAGATAATGAAGCACAAATTGCACGCAATTGGAACAATTCTACACGCCCATCAAATGGAAGACGAGGACGTAATGGTGCTAACCAGTTAGCCCCTCCAATAAAATATTTGCACATTCATGAATCTGAAAGTTTCTCTGTAAGATCTCTTGCCCTTTGTTTTATGTTAGCTATGCGCAGCTTTCTGGAGGATAGATAATTTGTTCCTCTGTGATGCCAACTGCATTCAGTGTTTACTGAATGTAATATGATTTTGCAGATGGGTATATTTTGCATGCCACCTTCTTCAGTTATTCCACTTCATAATCATCCTGGAATGACTGTACTTAGCAAGCTTCTTTATGGAAGACTGCATGCTGAATCTTATGATTGGATTGATGTACCTGATCATCCAATCGATCCATTACAAGGTGAGTTCTGACATTTGAATTAGTTCCTTCCTTCCCCCCTCACCATTGTCTATGATTTGTTTTTTCAAAGAGAATATACTTAATAGATGTGCAAAGTTAAGGCGTATATTGCAGTAAGGAGGTGATATATTTGTCCCTAAAACTCACAATCGCTTGTTTCCTGCACATTCATTGATTCCTTTTGCTGATTGGATGATACAGCAATCAAGGATGTGTCACAAACAAATGTCAACTGAAATGATTTTACAATTGTAGTGCATGAATCTATATAAATACCATGAACTAGAAGAAACTATGAGCAGTGCGAAACTAGGAGAACTTGGTGCTGTTGTAAAAGTAAAGTAATAGGCGCCCAAATTTGAGTTGAAGAGGATTCAGTTCCTACAGACCACATCAATGGCTACATATCATTTTAGTTGGCCTAGACTGTTATCTCATATGTTGCAGTATAGCATTTTAACCAAGATGTTTTTTTGACGCCTCTCGTCTGGGTACAACTGTAGCACCTGCTCATGTACGAACACACACGCACACACTCACACCTCACTCATTCACGCCACACGTACACAACCAGACCTACAACTACACTCAGATCAAATCACTGCGTCCTTGATGAGATCACCAGAGTCCTCCGGAGCTCCGTAGGCGATGGGTGTGTCGCTGTCCCTTTGTGGCATCACGCATGAGGCTGCAAAGATCATTAAAGGGACAGTCCCTGATGCAAAAACCCGCGTTCAGCCAGGCTCAAACATGGGTGGTGGGCGCTGCACCCAGCAGCCCAACCACCGAGCTGCACGCTCGTTCGCAGATGAGGTTCTACATACTTTGGCTCTACATGTTTCCAATGCGTAAGCAATTAGACATTACTTTCACTTCTCATCTACTTATTTAGCTTTTCAGTAATGGCCCGCTTCAGCTGAACTAAAAAAAACTATATCATACATCTAAAACTAAATCAGCTACTGTTCATTTGTACTCATGCTGCTTAGTGTAACCCCCCAAGCTCTTTACTGTAGACGTGTGTTTTCTTTCCATTGCATATTTTCTGTTGTTTGCTTAATTAGTGCTCGATGAGGTATAGATTTGGTTATTTACAACAAAGATCCTATTTTATGGATCATTTGACTAACCATGCAATTATTCTTTTCAATAATTTGTACCTATTTGATCGTTGATGTAAGCCTTGCCCATTGAAATTTCCAGCAAGACCAGCGAAGCTTGTCAGAGATCGTGAAATGACTGCACCTGAGACGACCATTCTTTACCCTAATAGAGGCGGTAACATCCATACTTTCAGAGCCATCACACCTTGTGCTCTCTTCGATGTTCTTTCTCCACCGTACTCTGCTGAGGATGGGCGGCATTGTTCTTACTTCCGGAAGTCTCTTGTGAATCAACCACCTGGTACATGAAGCCCTTGAAACATACATTGTCAGCTTGTTATGTTTCATGCTCATGCTGATGTTTCTTAAAAATTTTGCCTACCAGTTGTTTTGCCTGCTGAGATAGATAGCTCACAAGTAGTCTGGCTGGAGGAGTTGGAGGACCATCAGCCCCCTGATGGCTTTGTTGTTGCAAGAGGTCTGTACAAAGGCCCCGTAATAAGGAGATAGTTTGGTTGGAGCATGGTATCCAGCGAACTATGGATCAGCTGAAAGAGGATGCAGGCCTGTAGTATCTATTGCATCTAGTATCGCAGGCATCAATGGTCACTGTGCAGTCCATGGTTTACTTTGTACATGTTAAAGTGATCTGTGATAATTTAACAGCAACTTTACAGCACAAGAATGGATGTTTATGGTTTGACCACCAGTTTAATTATGTGTCGTGCTGCTGGAATATCTTTGACCTAGCTATGGAGCTGTCATCGGATCAAGACCTTGGCGTACATACTTTTGAGCCTAGCCTAGCATAGCGATTGCTGTATTAAGGGGTATCATTGAAACAAACTTTTTCACTTAATGGTGTGGGGGGCTACCATTTTGTCTCTCAGCATGTAATAGCATTTTTAATAGTTTTGGGGATCTTATCTATACTTATGGGGGAAAAAATATCCCATGAGCTGTGTCTTTTTCCCCTTTTATGTTCCATTTTCATCCGTAGACAGCAATGTAATTGAACATGTCCTTTAATCCGTTATGCACCCCCGAAGTCATCGCATTCCCTCTTCCTCGTTAGGCTAATCCCAATCTATAGTTGTTTTTTCTTAGTTGTTTTTTCTTCGTTTTCTAGGGACCAAGGACTTAGTTGTTTTTTCTTCGTTTTCTAGGGACCTTTGTGCTTTTAGGTCGGTACAGCTGTCCTCTGTATCCTTCTGGATGTATCTGTACGTATGTGTCTGTGTACTGTATCCTTAAGTTTTAATACAGGTACGTCTTGATCAAAAAAAAAAATCCCAATCTATAGTATTATACTCCAAAATCTAAGGTTACAACATAGGATAGAAAATATGATACCATTTGAAAAAACATCTTCAACAATGGGTAGTGAATATTCAAGACGACTAATTATTATGGGGTTGTGTCTATGAGGCCTCCTCCAACAATGACACATCAGCTAGCTCATAAGAGTCCAACTCATCATTTTGCTTACATGGAAGAGAGAATGTGAGGAGAGAGAGTGTGCTATCTCTTATTCAAGAGCTAGCTCATAGAAAGAAAGTGGGCTCCATATTTAATGAATGTGAGAGAGGATGTAGGACCCAAGATGCTTTGAACAATGTGCAATGAGATAGACCATTGGACAAGCTATCTCTTATATGAGTTGGACTCCTTTAGAGCTAGTGTGCTAGCTCAACTGTTGAGGGAGGCCTGAGAGTGGACCCATGACATTAGATTTTGTGCCAATGCATAAGATAGTGTGTCAAAGATGTGTCTTACACAAGATACAACCTTCATCCCTCTCATATAAATGTTGTGTCACCTCATCTAAAAATCCTATGTGGCACCTAATTAATGGATACAACCTATTGGGACTAGCCTTAGTGATCGGCCTTTATTTGCTTGTTAATGTGTAATTTATCCTTTGATTTTCTGCAATATGACAAGGTTGCTTCGAGAAAAGGGAAAACTGCATTGAACCTCGTAGAAGTCACTCCGGTTTTAATAACCCTGCCTTAAGAGCCATTTTGTGTGTAACTCATCATGTTTGTTAGTTACATGAGGTTTCAAAGTGGTTCTTATCTCATCTGATGAAGTAATGGAAAGCACACTTTATTGACATTTTATTTAAAAATTGTGAAGTTTACGTGCAGGATCCGCAAAACTGTACACAAATTTTAAAATGAACGCGCGCAGTGATAGCGGACACAGCATTTGGTAAGTCGAAAAGCAAAACGCGGGAAAAAAAATCTGGTGTGAAAAAACACCAGACGCCTTCGCTCACAATTCATACCCACAATCGGAAGACACACCCACCATCAGGTCGTGATCGCAAAATGGACCACATACAGAAAGAGTTCAATGATCAGTGTCATGGGCAATCGGATGGGCCGTGTCGTCGTGACATTCAGGCCCAGGAATCAGAAACAAACAGCATTATAGCACTTCTCCACGCAATTCATATGACATTTGCAGACTGCAGAGCATAAGAAATATCTTGGAAGCGACATTAAAAGGGCACAAGAGCAGTCTAGTTGAATTTATGAGCACTATAATCCACTCAGCAATGTCAGTGCTTATCAAAAAAAAAAAGTCATGTCAGTGCACGAAGTCAAAGACCGGACACGATCACACGACTGATGTGGGTAGCACTACACCACTTGTAAACAGATGCGCACTATACCCAGATAAATTCCAGTTCCACCGGTGTCGACATCACGTTACATCTTTCTTTTAAAGAGAGATTCACGCACTGGGGTTCATGTGTTGAGCACGTCAAGGTTGTTATGCTCATCGTCATCGCATTACACTTCTGGTTCTGGAGAACTTCCTTCCAAAGCTTTCACAGTTGGAAGTTTGCTGTTGCTGGTATATTAGTACCTTCCATTTCAAAGCCAACCAATAACAACAATGTAGCAACTAGCAAAAGCAATTACTAGATATGAAATGTGATGGGCTGGGCTTACTGCCTGACACAATCCGTGTCGCACCACATAAGACACTAGATGCAGTTATATGACACATCCAGAAGAAGAATGGTAAGACTACTGGGAACACCGGAGATACAGTTATGCATGGAAAATGTATCAGGAATGGAAGCATGAGCTGTTTTGACATTTTATTCTATAGCACATCTGATGCAATTACATTTTGCAATAAACTCAACCTTTTCGTTGGTTTGAGATTTTGAATACTATTACATGATTTCACTATAGACAGTAAAGAAGCAAGCAAAAGTCATCCTGTAAAAATTTAAGATTTACATCAAACCAAAACTAACACCCCTTACCATGAGAAACATACATAACACAGTGTGCCAAACATGGCTTACGATTCCAATTGTCAACAACATGGTAACTGGCAGCTGCTTCAATTGACTGCATCAGCAAAAGGAGAAAACGCATCTTGGGAGCCCACTGAGTGCTGGTGAAGTATATGACCCTGATGGCCTTCAGGGCCTCAAGGTCATGAATGGATAAATATTGGTCTTAAGCGAAGACATTATATCTCTGCATCCATTGAAATTGGCTTTTCTACCACCTAAACAAGAAATACACACAAAGCATATGAATAATGGATCCATGACGTGTGGGCGCATAAGCAATACATAGTCTTAAGGAAATAACACATGAGACATTGCAGAATAAACGAAAATAAATCTTACATCTGCAAATCTTATTTGCCGTGGCCTGGAAGGTTTACGATCATTCTCCTTTGGATGCACTGCAATCCAGGGAGCATGTTTCTTCGAGTGTACTTGAATTCCAAGAAAAGATGGCATAGGTGGCTTACTCGTCACGGATGGCAAAGTGCGAGAAAGCCATGATTCTGAAGGTGATTTCGGGACTGGTAAAGGGAGCAGAGATTGCAATGGTATGATTTCCTTTTTAGGAACATCATTATCTTCTAAATGTATTGGAACCGTCTGATCAGCAGCATCACGTAGCAAATCTTTGCCATCATCCAGTGGGAATGTGGGTTCTCTATCTTCTGAGATCTTTGCAGTCGATGGACCATTGACTTGATCTTTCACAATAGAGTTCTTTCCGACAAGCTGTTGCCCACAAGGATGAGAATCATGCATGTTTGCGTTCAGACCTGCCTTTGTATCCACAAGCACACCCAAGTGGCAAGTTTCTGAATCAGTATCTCCATGGTGATCCATTGAATCTTCATGCGCTGCTCCATCTGGTCCTGAGCTCATGGAACTTGATCCCTTAAAACTACTATGATCTGATTCAACCAACGAGGTTCGATCATGGTCTCTCCCAAGCGAACCAGAACCATTGCTCCTACTTGCCTTATCATCCCTATCTCCTATTCTAGATGACCCATTTGCTTTACTCGATGGTGACATCACAGCATAGTTCTGATGCGGCGACATGCCAGCAGCAATGGAGCGGTGATATGGTGAAGATCCATCCCCGGTCTGTGAATCACTCCAGAAAGTTAGCTGATTCGACTCACTTGTCAGCTTGCTCCTATCATCCTCTCCTTGACCAAGATACTTCTGCTCCAACTTATGCTTATACACGTCCTCCCAGGATTGCTGTGACACAATCACACAATAAAATTCAGATGGTTAGAACAAATCATTCCTAACACCGATAACAAGAGGCATAACTATAAATCTGAATTCAACCAGAATGCAATGTGCGCTGGCATTAGTACCCCGTTGGAATCACATCCAAGATGCTTGTTCTGCGAGCTCCGCGCAAGTGGACTCCGCGCCATTTGGCCCCTGTCTTTGGTCAGAAACTGCCGTGCTCTCCCTCGCCCTTGCGCCTTGCCACGCTTCATTGCCGGCATTGGATTCAACAGCAACAAGGAGGTTTTCACACACAGGCCAGGGAGCAAACCACAGCCCTTGGCTGAAAACCCACGGGTACTATGCACGTCATAGTCATCGTCATCCTCTTCATCCTCCTCTCCACACTCCTCGCGTCTCGGATAGGCGCAGGACAAGTAATTCGGCGGCAAGTGCTGGTACGGGAGCTGCACAGGCTCTCTCCTCATCCGATCGTCCCCGTTGCCCGCGCGCGCCTTCGCCGCCGCCGCGCGCGCGTGGTCGCGGCCGGAGTTACCCGTGCCGCCGCCGGCCTTCCGGAAGGTGTACTGCGGGGAGCCGACGGCCACGGCCTGCGCGGCGGGGAGGAAGCGGTCCATCATGAACCCCGGCGCGCACGGCTCGGCGCCCCCCGGCCCGGTGTCCGCCGCGCCGCTGAGCCCGCTGACGCTGCAGTTCATGGCCAAGGACCCGGTACGGGAGAGCGTATCGAGCGCGTCGGAGAACCTGTCGTCCTCATCCTCCTCGCCGCCATCGCCGTCCGGCCTCCGCAGCACCGCGGCCACCGAGACCGGCTCCCGCTTCTTCGCCTCGTTCCTCGCCACGGCCGCCACCGCCCCCTCGCGCGACGCGGCGGCGGCGACGACAGTAGCCCGGGAGCCGTGGTCGGCGGCGCCGTGGAACGCCCGGAGATCGAGGTCCGCCAGGGCATCGTGGTAGGGGGTGTCGCCGCCGCCGCCCGCCTCCTCCGGCCGCGCCGCCCGGGCGAGCTCCCGCGGCGGCGTGGGCGGCGCGGCCGCGCGGCGGGTGCGGACGCTCTTGGGCTGGCCCGGGCGCTGCTCCCAGACGAAGGGCACGGCGCCCGGGTGCCGCAGGGGCCCGGAGTTGAGGTCTGGCTTGTACGCCGGCGGCAGCGTCGCCCCGGCGCGCCGAGCGGAGCGGCGCCCCAGGTCGATCCGCTCCCCCATCGCGCGATCCGCCCGCATCGCCTCGCCCGAGCGCGCTGGTAAGCGAGCGAGCGAGCGAGCCCGGGGAACCAGGAAAAGGGAGCGCCGCGTCGCTTCGGCCGCCGGGAACGGGCGGGGCGTGGGGGGAGCTCGCGAGCGTTGGAAGCGAGCGCTAGAGGGAGGGATCTGAATTCGCTCTGAATTGCGTTGCGCTGCTGGCTGCGCGCCGCCTCTGCCGTGCCGCGGCCGATGGGAATAATAGGAATGCGCCCCGGCCCAGCCAGCCAGCCAGCCGCCTGAGCGGCTCCACTTCACTAGTGCGGAGTGACACGATGGGGTGGGGCGGCGGGAGGCGGCCCTGCCGCCCTGGTGCGGTGCGGGTGCCGCAGCCCCGCGGGGTTAATGCTGCGCGTGCGGCGCGGAGATGGCGACTTGGGCGGGCGCGTGGGCAGACCGGGGGCGGTGCGGGCGTATGGCCGTGTGGGTGCTCGCGTCAAGCGCGACTCGGGAGTGAGTGCGGGGAAAAAGTTTGGACTTTCCGGGGGCGATCTGCCTAAAAAGGTGGTGCCTCCGTGGTAGTAGTATTCTATGGCCACCCGGCACATGCACCGGTGCACGGCCCGGCGGTGGCTCCCTCCTCTGACTTGCACCGGTACCGCCGTGCTTCAGAGTTCAGACGGAGACGGACGGGGAAGTGACCGGCGGATCGCGTCAGGGTTATGCGTTCGCACGCCGGGGAGGAGGGAGTTAGGCAGGGGCTGCCGTCTCCATCAACCGAAATTCGGTCTTGCAAAGGGGGAATTCGGTCGCCGAGGTGGATACAAAAGATATCATTTCCACGGACCTCTGCAGTAGGGAGCACCATTTTCTATCCATTTTGCATTAGGAACAACTGCTCTCCTTGGGATTCCTAATGCACGATGCTTATTCGTCTATGAAGAACAAAAACGTGGCAGTTGAGCTGCTTTTGCAGAGGAGCAAAACAAGTGAGAGAACTCTGCTCCACTGTACGGCACGGGGCAATGCGACAAAAGGCATGCCACATGCGCCTCCACTGCCAAGGATCCATTCCGCCTCCTCGCGGGTCGCGGCCTTGCGGCATGCGGGTCACCACCACTCACCAGTGTCATGTACCAGCCGCAACAAGGGATCTCGGCACCTATCGTGGTCTCACGCCATTACTGCGGGAACTGCAGCAGCTGCAGCCAGGTAGTTGCGTCGTTGTCGCTCTTCGTTGCAGGCGGAAGATGCAATGTCGTCGTCGGCTCGTCGTGCACCCGTCGTCACATGCAGATCACGTCGAACCAGGTCGCTGTCTCCGACAGCCACCGCGAGGACGACGGGGCATGGCAACCAAGAGTTGAATACTCCGTAGCTCTTTGCGGCGACCATTAATTACCACAGCTGGGACTTCAGTGGATCAGGAGATGATAGGGTCGAATTCAAACACACACACACACACGACCGTTAACCTCACAGTGACAAAATTCGTGATTCTCTCCATGCCTCCCTCGTGGAGGGGTTAACTAGCTTAGATTAAACTGCTAGTAGTAGACTAGCACCACCAGTAGCATTTGACAAATCGTGAGATGCGTCGATCGCTCGATTGCATGGTCAACAATTCCAGCGCTACGCAGAAGATGACAGATGGCACCGTGATGCCTTGGTTAGGCGTTGACCATGCATTAGTATTCATGCTTGGCTAGGAGGTACCGATGAGAAGTCAAGAAAAAGGGAACCCAACTGCACCTGATTCCGATCCAAGTAACTTAACACTGAGCAATTTGAGGCTTTAAGCCACACTTGTCACGGTGGTTGCGGTTGCAAATAGCACCACATGGCTCGTCTGCTGCTGCCGGGGCTTCAGCAAAGGACTGAAAGAACGACTGGACGGTACTGAAATCCACAAGCCGTGTATTACTACATGGCTGGGTGAACGCTATTTCTCGCACCAATGGCTCAATGGAACAGCGCTTGAACTTGAACTCACCAGCACACCAACCAAAGCTACCGTGGCTCTAGTAGTACAGGCACGGCAATGAATCCTCGCCATTGTATGCTCGGCAGATCTTGTCGCCTGTTCATAGTCGGTCGGAGGCCGGTGTTACTAGCACGGTCCACTGCCTAGTACTAGTAGAAAGGCAGGCCGAGATGGCCAGTGCCGGCCGAGGCGGCATCCGAGGAATGGAATCGGAGGCACGAGCGCACGGCCGCATGAGCCCTGCCGGTCAGCCGGTGCCCGCCGCGCATCATGCGCGGGCAGCAAAGGGATCGCGGTGGCGTGTGAATGAATTCAAGATGGGCGCGGGGCATGGCATCAGCAGCATTCAGCAGGGACCGTGTGTCCATGTGAAAGCGAACGGGCGTTCCACAATTCCACGGGCTCGTTTCTCCTGTCGGCCGGGCCCCGGCGGCCGGCACCGGCAGGGCATCCACGGCATGTGCGCCCGTGAGCGCCTGCGTCCCGACCCCCGCAGGTGGCTTGGATCTGTGGTCTCTCAAGTCTGAACTGGTCGTTGATATGCTTTCGTTCAGTGACTTCAGTCCCAGACGTTTCTCCCTACGGCCGTACGTATGCGCGTAACTGCGCCCATCTACCAGAGTCCGTACGCAAAGGACTGCTACTACGAGCTTGTGGTACCTGCCAGTGTCCGGTTGTTGAGGACTTCCCACTTTAGCGACGTGTGTACCGGCCAGGGTATCTGTGACTCGGTGGCCCGGCTCTCCTCATGCCCACTGGCCTCACGCATGTACCGGCACAAGTGTTTACTGCGTTCCGTGCTGCTGTACTGCTGCGGCGCACAAAACGGATTAAGTGACTGATTACACAGTGCTAGAAAGAGCACGGATGCTAGGCGGTTCGCTGAAAGATCGAGTCCGTAGCCGGCCGGCAAAAGAGGAGAAGATCAGTTTCATCAAAAAAGAGAGGAGAAGATCAGAGGTGAGAGGACATCATGCGTTACGGCCTTTGTGCAAATGTTTCTTCCGGCAAACTGTACTTGCTCTTTGTCTTCAGCTTGTTATGGTACCCTTTTTCGTCCGATAGAATCGGATGAAGAGGTGCGTGCTCCAACCATGCCACAATGCCACCGTGTTAAGGTGTGCCGCTTTTTGTCAGCCTCGAATGGATGATCGGCATTCCATCCAGATCTCTCTCTTGTTCTCCAGCACCCGGGGCCGAGGAATTCATGATACCACATCACGTAACGTCGAAGCAAACAGGAGACCCCATGTCCTAGGACTGGTGCTCCAGGGTGTGAGAGAGCTGCATTATTAAAGGTTCTGTTGGACCCTTCCTTCTCACGAAATTAGTGTAATCCCTTATTTGGAATCAATCGTTTAAAGTAGCACCCTAAATGGTTCTCTGGAGGCGACAGGGCATTTTTAGAATCAGGAGGAGGCGACAGTGCATGTGGCATCGAAGTACACCCTCGGTTTACAATTACACGACGTATTTCTCTCATTAAAAGTCTAAGACAAGACTCTAATCAACAAATACTCTATCAATATTTAGTTATATGATAAAAAACTATATTATACATTATATAAAATAAATTATGTATTGTGAAATACGTCTTGTCATTTAAAAGGAGTATCAAACAAATCATGAGAACCAAGCATAAATCAATGCAATGGCGGTGTACGCACTGGCTGGCTTCTAAAATTGTTGTACCCGGTTGGATTTTCGTTGGCCCATGGTCCGTCAAGCCCATGTGGTTTCCAAGCCCATGCGGCGGTGTACGGAAAAAACGAGACGAATGGAAACTTGATGATGGACCGTGGGTCTCAAATAGGTAGGCCCAAAGAATAATATTATATATGGGCCGGTCAAATGGGCCCTTCCAATTAACCACCGAAGGTGGCCCAAAAGTTACTCGTGCCCCAAAAACCTTCAGCTCAACTGAAATGATATTCAGACTTTGCTCTGTCCCAACTCCCAAGTAATCTCGCGAATGACATTCAGAAAATAGCATCTGCAACCTTGATGGTAAGCTTTTAGGTCTGCGATGCCATGTGTGTTGTTCTGTGTGAATCTGGTCCCATGTGTCATGTGTGGCTCATGCGCACTAAGCAAATCCAGAACCCTGTGGCGCCTAACAACTCCCAGCAACGATAGTGGCGTCACTGTTTGGCGAACAAAAGCAGCTGATCCAAACGGAGGCCCGCCAGATCTATCCTAAAAGCCCTGAGCAGATACGACGTACAGCATTGCCTTTACGGCTTTACCTTTAGGGTCGACACCGACGTGTGGATACCTGAAGAAGCAGGAAGACGGATATGGAGTGCACACAGAGGAGTGTCGAAAAGAGAGGTGTTGGCATTCTCCATCTGAAGAAGAATCAGATGTTTAGCGAGGAGCTCATGCCGTGAAGGCATGAAGTGCGCAGTCATCAGACTTCACAAAGTCACGAATATGTTCCTTTTTCCCGTCAGGGAAGTTATTCGGCACGAGTGGAGCAGGCACTCGCTGCCTCTGTTTTTACCGCTCTTAGCCCGACCCGACAGACGCATCTCCCTACGTTGTTCGAGAAAAAAAAATAAGCCATCTTTTTATCCATTATGCAGAAGTGCAAACTTAGCAAAGGCAGAGGCAGGCAGAGCAGCAACTTGGTAAGATGCAGGATGATCAACAAAAATCGGATCACTAGTTTCTTTTTCTTTTTTTGTTTCTGATCATTATCCCAAACACACACACACACACACACACAAAGGCTAGATGCGGCACGAATCACGGTGTAGGGCCGACGCCATGGAAACTAGAAAGCCGGAACTCGCGCTGCCAATTCCCAATTGCAGTGCCATCGGGTACGCTTCCCTTTCTGATCGAGGCGTGCGCTCAGGTAGAGGTCTATGTCTATCTCGTACGAGCGCGGCGGGTAGCCACGGACAGCGGCCAGGCACGCGCGCGCGCGCGCACGTACGCGCCCCCACCACGATCTTCCCCCTGATCTCGAGTGGAATTACAGCAGCCTATGGACGCCGGGATGGACGAACGAACGGAGAAAGCCGACCGCACTATCTGATTCTGGATACCGGAAAGATAAGAAGGCCCTATGGCAATGGCAGTGAGAGTGAGTTGATGAGTGAGTGAAAAGAAGGAACCATCATCACCTACTCGAGGCTTTCAGTCCAGGTCCATTCCATGCCATCACTCTCGTCGAAAAGCAGCTAGCTGGGGGCGTTACGCGCGCCAAAGTAAAAACTCTCACGTCTATCCAACCCCTTCAACTCAACCATAAAAAGGAGATGCTGCCAGCGCTAACTCCTCGTAGGCCACATTGGCATGCCCCCATATAGCAACCGCACGGCTCCATCACTAGCAGCTCTCGCCTCTCTCGGTGAGTGCCGAAGTGGACCTCGAGTTGATGTAAAGCCAGCGATCCCTCTCACTACGTGACTAAATGGCAACTGACCGTGACACCGGAGCACTAACTCGGCTGTAAAGACTCAAAAGAAAGCCCCACAGCCATTGTTCAGCCCATTTGACTTTTGCCGGGGCGGGCAGTGCTACGATCCATCCGTCGTCGGCCCCGGGCCCCCCGGCGAGGCCGGTCCCCGACGCACACTCGCTCGCCGCGTATCTCTCTTTGCAACTGCAGAACATGAAGCGAAGGCGTTGTTGCTGTGCTTGCTCGATCCCTTTCTCGGACGCTACAAAGGCGGTTGCGACTTCTACGGCTGGCAGGCTACCGCCGTGGCCCAGGCCACGGATAAGATCGGATCGTGAGGCCGGCCGCATCGGCATGTGGGTTCTGACCGGCCGGCGCCACGGCTGTGGGCAGTGGCCACGCGGCCGGGCCAGGCGTGTGTGCTGCGTGCGACGGCAGCAGCAGCCGGCGGCGGCCTGGGGATGGGGACGAAGGAATGGAAGTGTGGAACCCATAATTGGCGCGTTTATGTGGGGAGAGGAGGAGGGGCCGTGTATGCGTGTAGATGTAGGCAGGCATCATGTCACCGGCGGCGATATACTTGGCGAGATGCCGAGATGGGCTGGACTGGACGGACGCCACCGGTCATGGCGGGCTCCAGCTTTCCGGTGACAGCGACGGCGCAACCGGGATCAGATCGAGCGGGGAATCATTGGCCATCTCCCCACCTGATGCGTGATGCCTGCGCGGTGCGCGCGAGTTCGAAAGCGGATTCCTTCGTGCAGGAATACCGGGAGGGACGAGTCAGTTCGCTGTAGCTTCGGGCGGGCGCGCGCGTTCTGCGCTGACACATTATCACATACCTGACCTGACTCGTGCTGCAGTTCGCCGGGTTTGCCACGCCGCGCGGACGTGACTAACGGTATCTTGATTTGATCACAGGTCAGGTCGGCATGGGCATCGGCGTGTGTTGCGAATTGGACGCCGTCATCTTGGCCTCTACAGGTAGTACTGTTAGCACTTGCGACGAGCACGACCTGTTCTGTTCAGGTTTGTGTGCAGCGACGCTGACATGAAAGTACCAGCATTTCGGCATCAGATGCGATCCGATCCCCCACTCAGCCCACTGCGCAACTATTTGGATTTCGAACGTGTAGCCTGCCATCAGATTTCAAGAAGAGGCTCTTCTTTTTTCAGCCTTTTTTTTTAAAAAAAGAGAGGAATAATTTAATTTCTGTCAAACGCCAAGGGGAAAAAGAGCAGAGTATGGCATTATTCCACAATCCAGGACGGGAATTAACAGCAACCTTACCGGTCCAGTTCGTTTTCACCAAAAAGTTCAGGTTTCATGACCAAAGAGAGACGTTCCACCGCGCCCTCAAAGCTTGAGCCAATTTCTTCGACGAACCCACCGGCTGACCGTGCCAGTCGATCCGGGATGACGGACGCACGGCAGCTTATTATCGCAGCCAGTACGTGCAACGCAAGCTGAAGACACACGCACCGGTCGCTCCATCGAATGAATGCGTACGTGCAACCAATCTGTCGTTACAAGTTGGGTCTCTCCCCTCATCTCTCTCTTATCCTGTGACCACAGGCACCTAGCTGGCTGATTCAGCCACCACTAGCTCCCTTCCGGCCGGTCCCCTTCCAAGGGCAGAGACAGACGGTGCTGTGCCTCGAGACCCCAGCACAGTACGTATTGCTTTCTTGACGCGTACATGCATGCACGCAATGACGCACGCGCGCCAAGATGTCTCGACCGAGCCCGGCCGTCGTCTGCTTCCGGCCTGTTGTTGTGGCACAAGGGTCGTGGGATTAATACGTACCTGCAATTGTCGCACTGGTTGGAGGTTGGTTGTACTTATAGCTTGTAGTGGTCTAACAATTTTTATTAGGTGAGGCTAACATGGATGGATGTCTCAGGCAAATCGCGTCATCAGGGATATATTATCGATCGGTAGATGACATGGACGGATGATTCAGTCAGTGGTGATCCACAGCTGGCCAAAAGGAGGGAGAGCTCGTTCGATCAGACGACATGGACAACACATTTGTATGCACGACAGGTGCATCGATCAAGGGCTTAGAGCTGGGGCTACCCCTAATAATATGTAATAAGTGCACTGTTTGCTACCACTTTCGAAAGAACAAAAGGAGGAGAAAAGGGCCCAGAGAGGCAAACAAAGCAGTAGACAACTTGTACAAGAAAAGACGAAACAAAGAGGAGGAGAAAAAGAAAAACCAGATGCACGCAATCATCGTCCCATCTGAGCCATTATTATTGTCGCACTACGACGACGAAGAAGCTCATGCAGAGATCTTCCTCATCAGTCTTCAGTTCGCAATTATCAAAAAAGAAAAAAAAACGTCTTCAGTTCGCAGAGCAACCAGCACGCGCCAATCAGTCGACCTATCTGGCCGGTCATACAATAGGACACGTAGGATGGAGGGAACACATGAACTGAACTTGTATCATCAAGAGCGCTAGCTAAGGCTTTTGCGTTCACCGTGTCTGCGAGAATTTGTCTGGATCAGGACGATACAAAAAGTTCTCAGTTTCAGAGGATAATTCTGTACGATCAGATGGGGAACCGTGGAAGCTAGCGTCGTCGGGGCGGAGTCGCGATTCGCCACGGCAGATCTTCCGAGGCGGAAAGGCGAATCACACGCGCAGAAAAGACACCGGTTTTCGGCTCGGGCCGGACGGACGGCCCACGTCGTCTCGTCTCCGCTCTGACGCAAGAGTCGCTCAGAGAGCTGTGTACGAATGAACGACATTTACAACGTGCGGTTTTAGATAGAGATCGATCTGCCGTTACCTGTTGCGCGCGCGCGCGCGTTTTCTACGAGGAGTTCGCCGCAGCTTCACCTGTCTCGTGTCAAGATGGTGGATCTTCGATCATCTTGGCGGTGCCAGAAAAGAGTTGACAGTTAAAGGCGAGACCCGTTGTGGTGTCAGCGGCAATAATAATTGACAGTTAATTTTCATCTATCTCTCCAACATGCTGCCTCCATTTCGTCTCGATCATCAGTTCATCACGCGTCTTCCCGGAGCAAGGCTGAGATTTGGTTTTGCTACTAGCGGCAACAGCAACAGTGGACCTACCGCTGAACGGGCATTGTCGAGCCGGCGCGACAGTACCCGCAACAGTGAATGCCGAGCTTGGGCCTTATCGTGTCGACTTTCGAGTGTCGATCGAGGAGAAGGATCACTTTCCTGCTTAGCTCTTTTTTAGCCGCCCCTGCTAGCACATCAACATGTTCGGTGTGGCGACTCGACGCATCCATCCACGAGCGATCATCATACGATGGATAACGCTTCAACCTAAATAATCCACGCGCTCGCCTTTTAACTACTGTTCTCTAATAATGGGCAACAACATGACCGTAGCTGTGCTTCGTGGTTTCTGACACGGATGCATGGATGGAACCGGGAACCGCTAATTTGCGGTCGGCCGTAGGGACCGGACCGTGCGCTCGCACGTCCGTCCAAGGCCGAGCGCGGCGCGCGTGCTGCCCACCGACCGAACCGGTCGCTCGCACGTGCGCTGTTTCTGTTTTGCGTGGACATACCATTCCCTTTTCTCGCCGCTTCACTTTTGCGCGGAGTGACCATTCCCGTTTTTCTCTTTTGCGCGCGGAAATCATTCGGGACCGGGAAAAATGGGTATAAAAATGGGCGGGGTAAGGAAATAAAAGCAGCTTCTAATGATATTAAATAAATATTTCTTAAGCAAATCAAATCCATTTCGGTAGCATGCGATTCTTCCGCAGAAACCTTGAATCGTTCAGTATATAAACATAATAAAAGGCCGATAAAAAAAATTAGCAATCTTCTATGCCGCCTCTGAACTGTTGAATGAATCCATCTCGGTCGTACCTAAAAAAGATGTGGAAAAATAAACAATATATTAAAAAAGGAATAAAAATTTATTCAATTTTTTTAAAAGGAAAGGAAAAAATTTGTAACAAAAAGTTTTACAAAAGAAAAATATTATAAAAAATTGTATAAGAAATTTATTTAGGACAGAAATTTGTGATGTAATGCACATAAAAAAATTACATATCAAAATTTTGGCAAAAAAGAAATAACAATTAGCAAAAAGTTATTCTTCACATAAGTTTGACCAGAAAAGTTTGTACAGAAAGTTTGCCGGGGAAAACATTTCCCAGAAAAGGGTTGAGCATAAAAGGTTTGAGCATGAAAAAAGCTTGAGCACAAAAGATTTTCAGCAAAAAGTTGTACCAAAAAACATTGGAAAATAAACGATTTTGGTAAACATTTCTTGTAACAATAGTTATGTTACATGACAAAACTTTGTATAAACAGATTGTGGGACAAAAGTTCTGAAGCAAAAGTTTGTACATAAGTTGTGTAACAAAATCTTTAACAAACTTTAGAAGAAAATTTTCTGTGACAAAAGTATGCAGAAAAACTTTGTATAAAAAGATTGTCGAACAAAAGTTTTGAAGCAAAAGTTTATAAAAAAATCGTGTAACAAAATCTTTAGCAAACTTTAGAAGAAAAATTTTTGTGACAAAATTTTGAAGAAAAACTTTAGATAAAAAGATTGTGGAATAAAAGTTTTAAAGCAAAAGTTTGCACAAAAGTTGTGTAACAAAATTCACAAACTTTAGAACAAAAATTTGTTTGATATAATTCTGAAGAAAATCTTTGTACTAAAAGATTGTATAAAAAAGTTTGAAGCAAATATTTGTATAAGAAGATATGTTACAAAATTATACTAAAACCTTATCTAGAAAGTTGTCGTGATAACTTTCATTACAAAGAGATTGTAAGTAAATCTGACGCAAAAAGTTTGAATGAAAATTGCAATACAATATTCATTATAATGTTTCTAAAAAGGAAACATAACTTGTGTAGAAAACTGTCTTAATAACTTTCTGAAAAACCTATTTTAGAATAACTTTTTGACCAATCTTTTATGAATAACTTTATTATTGTGTATTATAACTTTACTAAGCCTTGGTGTAAACAAATTTCAAGATGAATGCGTATCAACCATCTAAAAACTTTAATCCCTATTTTTTATGATTCAACTAGTGAGATTTTGCAGGTGGATTGAGTAATGAGGCTAACTAGCATCCCTTTCCATAAAAAGGTGTTGAAAGTAGATCAAAGATCAAAGTAAGAGTTGTAGCACATACTCATCAAAGCATATAAGAAAAAAAGTTGAACCTACCTTAGCAATATGTCACGGACACACACATGGGATAGCAACAAGCTCCTAGCTCCACTCAGCAGCACCAACACAACCACTGCAAAGTTGTGTGCCAACAAGTTTAGTCAGCGGCTAATCCAATTCACACACATTTCATCCGAAAAATAATTATATAACAAAATTTTGAAGCAAACCTTTGCAAAAAAATCATGTGACAAAATTTTGAGAAAAAACTTTGTGTCGAAAAGTATCAAAAGTTTTGGTGCAAAAGTTTATGCAAACAATTGTGTACAAAGATTTTGAAGTAAAAGTTTGCAAAAAAATGTGTGACAATGTTCTGAAGCAAAACTACGTTAAAGAAATTGTGAAACAAAGATTTTATAGCGAAATATTTCATGAATTTTGTTTGAAAGGAACATTTGTAATAAAAATTTTGTCACACAGTTTCTGAAACTTCGTAAAAGAAATTGTAAAATAAAATTTTGAGGAAAAGGTTTATAGTAAAACGTTTGAACAAATTTGTTAAAAAACATTTATAGTTAACTTATCTAGAAAACATTACAAATAAGTTTTAAATTAAACTTGTTAAAACTAAATCTCTTCATAAAAATATTTACTTGAGAAGGTTTTCTAATAATAAATTTTTAAAAGAAACTTTTTTAGAATAACTTCTTGACTAAACTTTGTCGAACAACTTATTAGCAAAACTTTTCTTTATAACATTTTATGATAATTTTTGCAAGAATGAGAAATCGTCAATACAAATAATGAGAGATTCGTGAGGTAAAAGGTTGCATACCATTACTTGAGGACAATTGCGTCTTTGCACGCTCAAATGGGATATCCACCTGCCAACCAAACAACCAAAACCAGTTAAGCAACAACATTTGCTACTTTTGCAGTCCAATTAGTAGCACATGAATGAAGGTACACAAGACATTCAACTCTAGTGATAGGAACCTTTTATTGCTGAGAGCAAATTTGTAATTAGAATGAACCATGAAGAAGGCAGAACTTTAAAAAAACGAAAATCAATGTCATCATGACACTTCGAGGAAGCCCTTATGCCACCAGAAACATTGGAACAACGTCCTCTACACTACGAACATCTCTAGCAGTTGTACCATGCAGTCTCTTTCAAAACACTAGAGGGCAGTAGGGGCATCCACACCCAAAATAGATTGAATGGCAATGGAGAACAAATGAACTATCTAGCATTGATTTGGAATGATCGCAGAATGATTAAAAAAGAGTATACCTCACAAAAAGGAAACGGACAAAATAAAGCATATGCATGCAACCTAATAAACTCCTTTACACAATCCTTTTTAGTTGTTCCTTGGTGCTAGCAAAAATAAATGTTATGAAATAACATATGCGACATGGAGTTCTACCACAAACAATAATATCACAGGTGCTAATATCTATCTCCTACCTCCTTTTGCATTAGATAGCTGTAATTAGCTAAATATAGGAAGTTCCTACTTAGTCAGCAATGAACCATGAAAATAATTTATTCAATAGTGGAGGTTCAAATTATCATTAGTATGAAGTCAATTTAAGATGAGCACAAGTGGATTAAGAGTTAGAACTTATCTCAATCAAAGCTCAAGTAGGAACTTGAGCTTTGATTAGAATTCTTGGGAGGAGTTGATATTGTACCATAATCCTAAAATTCAATCAGCAGGGAATGAGTGTTCCAAAATGAAATTAGAATTCAACTACTAGTCATAATTTAACAGCCAGAGGTAAGACAATTCCTTCTGGTTAGTAGTAGATAAGGACATTCCTGCTAGGCATCATATGAAATAAGACAGCGGCAGCAGATATAATAAATGAAAGGAGAGAAAAACATAGAACAATGCAAATCAAACAGATTGAATCTACAGGGAAAGTCAAAGAGGCACCAGAAACTGAACGAGGTGTTGGACATGGACTCGCAGTTCTCCTAGGGCCTTGCCGAGCCGCTTGGGAAGCTGCCATGAGCTCAATGGGGTCGAGCTCCTCGATGCCCGTCGACCCGTCCTAATTTGCCGGTGTATGCCTCGGTCCAGCATTTACTAGAGCATTTCAAGGAACCAACTAAGCAATCCAATTACTGTCCATCTCTTCCTAACCCCAACTCGAGCTTATCACACGAGATCGGAGTAAAGGAGCTAAGGGAATGGAGGAGACGCAAACCTGCAGGAGTGGGCGATGAGGAGTCTGTCCGTGGAGAAGCCGACGCACTTGTCGAGGTTCAGAGAACCTGCAGCATGTGACGCCTAGCGTGGATGAGCTCGGCGAGGTCGTCGTCGGTGACGACCATGCGGCGGAGCTACAGCGCCTCGAGGCACTCGAGAGGCACGACGAGCTTGATGATACATGGCCTCGCGTAACCACCCAAGTCCACTGTGAGGAGGAGCCCGTACTGCCCGCCGCCGTGTGGGGCTCGCTTGGGCCATCTCTCGCATCGCCGTTGCGGGAGCTCGTGGGCGCCCGCCGCCGTGCGGATCTACCATGGACGGATCTCGTTGGGGGTCGCCGCCGCGCGGATCCACCGCGGGCGGAGCTCAGCGAGGGGGCTCTGGCTCTGCTATGGTGGGAGCTCGCTTGGGCTCGCCGCCGTGCGGATTTGCTCGCTGGGATTGCGGTGGATCTCAGGGACGAAGGGAAGGGGCAGACGGGGAAAAAGAGAGAGGACAGGCAGACGACGAGAGGAGGGAGGCTCGGGGGAGGGGAATAGGAGAGAGAGGGCCGGAGCGAGTGGGCCCTGCTGGCGGTGAGAAAAGGAAATGATGCGTGTGGAGTGGGGAGCTGGCAGTCGGATCAACCGCGAGCGCAAGGAGGAGAACTTGCGGTCGGATGTAAAATTGGGATCGCGGATGGAACCCCCCGTCTTTCCCTTCCCATTTACCAGCAGTGAACGTGATTCCGCGCTCTCTCCGATCGAATTATCCGTCCCCAACGTGTATGTCGTCTCACAAAAGCGCCGTCACCCCGCGGCCGCGCCCTGCCCATATAGAAAAAGCACACAGAGAAAATATTCTCCTGGAATTATTGGAGACCCCGCGCGACCCCAGCTGCGACGCAGCAACGAACTTAAGCCTTCGAGCTGAGGACAAATTGCATGCTATCTAGCTCGCTGGCTGGATGTTTCGCGAAGAACCACACGCGAGAACAATGGACAAGAGTCTTTGCCAAGCGCACTGTACGGCTCGACACACCACGGCCGGCCCGCGTCACGACGATAAAAAAAAAAAAGAGAGGAAAAGATGACGGGGCGGGTAGTCCTGACGTCGCTGTCGTGAAGCACATGTGCGGAGCGGCTCGTAGGCGTCACGCAGCGTCCACTGTCCACAACGCGCGCGTGTGATCTGATCGGACCCGTCACGCGCCTGCTACTGAGCCTAGCGAGGACTCTCACTCGCTGATGATCTGCTCGTCCGGGTTCCAAAAGGAGGGGAGTTGAGGCTCCGGCAGCGGCACGTTGGCGACTCCCAATCCCAACAGGGGAGGAGAGAGGAGACGGGATCCACGCGACGTCGCCTCGCCAGACGCGCGGGTGGGGGGGCGTGGGCTTGTCTTGCCTGCCGACCAACGCCAAAACGCCGGTCCGTGCCCTGCACACACCGTCCCCTCTCCGGCGGTCGACACGTACGCTACAGTGCTAGTAACTCGCGCACAGGCCCGCCCTGTTCACGCGCCACGTGGCATGGTCGCATATGGACAGGAGTAGTAAATTACTGCCGCGCAGCATCTGTGTGTTTGACTCGACATCCTCTGACTTGGCGCACGGCACGACGAGTACGTACTAATTGCAATCAGACATTTCCTAATCCGTGTGAAGCACACAACAGGTGTGAAACTCGCCCCAGAACTCGAACAGCCCCTGCCTGTCGAGCAAGAAAGAACCCAACCAAAGGCTACAAGGGGTACGGCAGTCGCATGTCACGTGCAGAGATCGGGAATCGCTCTGCCATGCGGGCCCTTTCGGAGAGTTTGGGTCGGTCCAAGGCTCCAAGCAGTCGCGCCGCGCGCGTATCCATCCGTGGCACGTGAGCCCCTGCCGTAATTCTATTCTAGGCACGTGCAGACCTCCCCAAGCGCGCGCCGGCCTCGCCGTCCGTCTCTGCCCGACCGATCCGACTCGTGCTAACCCGGAGCCTTGTCCGCACGCCCACGAGCAGAGCAGGAGATCGACGACGACCGCTGCTGCCGTGCTGCTGGTGCTGATGATATACACGTATATGGACGCCGGTGGCGTAGCGTGTGCTGCGCGCGGCCTCCGACGTGCGCGTCCGGCGCGTAGCCTTTAGCTTTCTCGTATGGCCCCCCAGGCCTTTCCGCCCCTCCTACACGGACGTATTGGACGGTACCGGAAGTATCATATGATTGCCACCACTACTAGTATATTGTTCGTACGTGGATGGATGCACTGGATGTTAGCGATGGCCTTTTTATGCCTGTACCTATAGGCTATATAGCCTTAAACCTTTTTCCCGCTTTCCCCTTATCTTTTTTTTTCTTTTTGAATGAAAGGGCGATGTGTACCGTTTCTTATACTAGTGTCTAGTGACGGATTACGAGCGTACTAGACAGGTACTATGTGGTTAATTTCTCCTTAGAATCATCCATGGCGATTGGCGTCGTCAGGACTCAGGAGTTTCTGATAAGTGTTGCATGGGCCCAGCTTTAGCAATTAGCATCCCAAAGATTCCCAGTTACGATCAGCGGCCGCCTGATTCTGTACACAAGACTCGAGCGCACCACAGCACACATGATCCTCCGGCCCCCTGTATCTGTACAACGACGATCCGAGACATGCACGAGCAGATGTAATCTAGGTTCAGAGCACAATCATTACCCCGCGCGATGCTAATTGTCCCCCCTAACTAATCGGTCGCGCGCGGTCCTGTCCAATGTCCATTGCATTACGCGCAGGTCGCCGGAGCAGGAAACACGATCCACTGGCCTTCATTCATCGCCAACAGCGACGGCACGAGCCCGATGCGCGCTTCCGGCTTCCTCCCGTCCGCGGTCCACACGCCCCCCGGACCAACACATCATATGCCGCCGCAGACACATATGTTACTGCTGCTCCCCTGCATTTCGTTTCTTCCCGGTTATTGGCCTTTCTCTCTCTCTCGTCTGCAGGTCCACAGACCACAGCAAAGGCGTGCTCCAGGCCCGGGTTTTACAGAGGATCCTGCGATCCACCACATGATGCGCCCATGACCACGATCCAGTCCCCTACCTCGCTCGACCTCGATGACCCAAGTACAAGGTTGGGGAGGAGCGGCAATGATTTAGGGCAGGGGGGGCTCCACACCTCCACTAGGACGATCTGTGGCACAGGATAAGAGAGACGCATGAAAGGCAAAACAGAGTGAACAGGAGCCGGATTGAATTCACAGTTCCGACTGGTCGGTCCCTTCCACCAGACCACACCACGTCTCTTACTCATCACTCCATCAGCACACCACGTTTGAACGAATGAAACCGCCAATAAGAGGGTTATGACTTTTGAGCAGTAGGAAAAAAAAAGTGGAGGAGCTGCAGCTGCCACCACTGTAGAGTGGACTACTGGCTACTGCATTGATCGGCGGCAGCTGCTGTGCTGTGAACTGATCTCACGAGAGAGAACAAAGAACCAGTTGCCCCCTCATTCCGTGGCCGGTACAAATACCCCGTGTCTGCGCGCATCCCCTTCCTCCAGCTAGCTCGGCAGCAGCTCTCGACTAGTATAGTATCCTAGCATAACAAGGTGCCTCTATATAAAAGCCAGCCGCTCGGACATACCCGCACCAAAAGGACCCAGGCCAGCTGCGCCTCGGGAGCTCGCTCGCTCGTGCTCGTGCGCGCATCGCCCAGCTAGCCCTCGATCGCCATCCTTACCGCGCGCCGCCACATGAGCTAGCTCGGGGAGCGTGTGTGGTTGGAGAGGGATAGGGAGGAGATAGATCGTCGGTGAGGAGAAGCTATAGGTTCGTCGAGGTGGGGAGGGGATCGATCGATCATCGATGATGGAGACGATCAAGTGCTGCATCGCGTGCATCCTGCCGTGCGGGGCGCTGGACGTGGTGCGGATCGTGCACTCCAACGGCAGGGTGGAGGAGATCAGCGGGGGCCCCGTGCTGGCAGGGGAGATCATGAAGGCCTACCCAAAGCACGTCCTCCGGAAGCCGCCGTCCACGTGCCCCGCCGACGGCGGCGCCGGCGGCATCGTCGTGCAGAAGCCCGTCATCCTGCCGCCCAATGCCGAGCTGCAGAAGGGCAAGATCTACTTCCTCATGCCCGTCATGGCCGCGCCGCCCGCCGCCGCCGCCGAGACGACGAAACCTCCGGCCCCGCCGGCTGCCGACAAGAGCGCCGCGCAAGCCGCCCATGCCGCCGCCTCCGCAGCCGCGGCGGCGAGGAGGCGGAGGAGGAGGAAGGAGCACGCCACCGCGCGGGAGGGGGCGCCACCCGTCCGGGGAAGCGCCGCGGCCGCGGGCGGCGGCGCGGAGGGGGAGAAGGAGCGGCTGCTGGCAAACGAGAGGTACCTGTCGGAGATCATGAAGGAGAAGGCGTCCACGGCGAGGGACCGGCGGCGGGGGCGGGTCGCCGTGTGGCGGCCGCACCTGGAGAGCATCACCGAGGATGACTTGTAATCAAGCGGAGCAAGGTGTCTTGGTTCCTTTTTTTTGATCTTCTTCTTTCTCCATTTCTTTCGGGTTTTTTTTTCATTGCTACCGGAGTAGTAGTGGTAGTTTCTTGGCTTTCTCTTCCTTTTGTTAATTCCTCCTGCTTTGCCTGCCTTTGGGCTTTATTTTTTTGCCCTCTTTTCCCCGGCCCGTCTCCTTTAGAGCACCACCACCATCATCGTCCTCATCTCCCCCTGCTCACCTCCTTTACAAGGTGAATCATGTCTTTGTGAAGAAAAAAGATACAATTTTTGCTGTGCTCCTTCTCTTTACAGTACATGGTTAGGTGATGAAAGTGTACAGTACCAACACTAGCATTAATTTGCACTATTTGTTCTGTGTTGATTGTGTGAGTGCGTAAATCTCTAGGGAAAAAAGTAGTGTGAATCGCATCAATAGATGGATCTTCTAACCATCCCTTTCTGCTCAACACTCAATGCTCAATTGCCCACACTAGGAGCTCCATGCATCCAAGTTCTATTCATTTCTTCTAGAAAGTGGAGAGCAGTAGCCGTGCTCCTCTGCTACCACCAGTTCTAACCTTGATGTTGGTGTGCTCCGACTTGTAAATTCCTCTGGAAATTTTTAGAATTCCGTGCAGCGGCCTACATTCCATATTTCCCTACCCCTTTTCTGCTGCAAGCAAGACGGCAGTCAGGAGAGAGAAACAGAAAGAGAGCCCGCTTCTTCTGCTGCTGCGCCTCTGTGCGTGCATGTTGTCCTGGCCATCCATCCATGATGAGCATACGAAAGTTCTGAGAGGCGCTAGCACTCAATGAGTAGACCAATCATTGCCGGCAAGGCCCCATGCATCCGCCCTCCTCCACTACCACCATAGAGGCAGAGACTAGAGTCCCAGTCGCCCAGAGCATGGATGGACGGAGCTCCAGCTTTAGAGGCCGGCCCTGGCCCCGGCCCCGGGCCGTGCAGTGCTGTGGCGCCATTGACGCGCATCACCCAACAACCGTCGTCGCGTCCCAGGACTCCCAGCAACCAGCTGGGGATTAAACAACGCTGTCAGGCCGGGGATTAAGGATAAACCTCGCTCGGCTGTAACGCTTTAATGGAGCTGATATGATCGATGCTCCATATAGTATGCATATAAGCATCCAAATCCTCTTGGCTTTGGCTTGGCTTTTGGCCCCAACTAATCGCGTTGATGCATTAGGAGCTTTGCTTTATTTGGCTTTAATGATTTCATTTTCAGCATGGGTTTATTGTTGCTTCTTGCTGGCCAGCTTAGATATGTATCTACAGGTAGATAGCTAGTGCTGATGCTGTTTTCAGTTCTCACTTCACTAGCTAGGGAGAGGAAAAGTGGCAAAGTAAAGGTTCCTCCTATGAGGAGCAATGAAGTATGGATTTGACGTAAAGATGGGCACGTACAATGCGTTTCGTCTCCGTCTTTCTCTCAATCAGACGTCCCAAGACCACTCAAACTCACCACCCTTATCTGAATTCTGAGGACATTTGGTTCGTTCCTCCCACGAATCGGCGAGGTACACGTGGACAGTTAAGCGTACGGATAGTATCATCACTGTTATGGCATGAGTAACCAACAAAGCACCACATTAATCTCCTTAAATTTTTATGTTGCTATTAATTAGTTGCTCATGGATCAACTTTTTCTTAAACGGTGTTGATGGATTAGTTAGAGGCAAATAAAGCGTAGTAGTATACTAATATGGGTTCTGAACCATCCCTACTCACTAGCTACTAGCCAAAGTATATATAGTGGCAGTGTAATTTAGTATTAGGGTATGGATACACATGCTAGAATATACAAGTTGGGATGCCCCAAATGGAGATTGCTTTTGCTGGGGGTTGTCGACCGCTGCATGATTATCGATCTCCTCCCAACCATCCCCACACGCACCAATTAGCTATTTTGTTAATTAATCCCTTCAATTCCCCCCAGGCGAGTGCTCGCAATCTACTTGGTCGATTTACTATTGGATTCGGAAGCTCGCTTTGCTGCCCTAATGGGGCGCATAATCAGTAGTTTCGCGCCTTCTGAAAAAAAAGAAGCCCGGCGGGCCGTAGGCACGACGCCGTCGACCGGCGCGCGCCGCGGCCGCCTCGCCCCCATAACCGGAATGCTTCCATGATCATTGCTCCGGAATTCGCCGAATGATTGCCCAATAAACTTTTGGCCGTCACCAAGTCACCCGTTGGCTAATCAGAGAGCTACGAGCGAGTGTCTTTAATCACACTGCTGTGGAAAGAAAGGGAAATTTAAATTTTTTTCAGCTTATTTAGTTCTTTTCTTTCTTCTCTCTCTCTCTCTCTCTCTCTCTCTCTCTCTCTCTCTCTCTCTCTCTCTCTCTCTCTCTCTCTCTCTCTTATTAGCTTATTTTTCTCTCTTTTATTAGCTTTGCTTTGTCTATTATAGTTCATGTTCATGAATGAAATCGTGAAGAACGAAGTTAATCAACAAGTTAACTAGGAAGTAGGGAATTCCATGATGGTGGCTCTACCTCCATCTCCATATACTCCCTTGTGAAGCTGTACTCTGTCTAGTTTTGTAATACGGCAAGTGGATGCATGGAGTGGTGGTGTGGTGCCTTGATATGCAGATTAATAAAAAGGGACCTTTTAGCAACTGCCAAGCTGATTAAAAAGAATTGATTGGGCGCCTGCATGTGCATGTGTGCATGTGTCCCCGGAGCTCTTTTCAGATAGATATGTGCTAACTGAACTCTTTGTGTAGCTAGGCTTCCTCCTTCCCCTTTAGTTGTACTACCATACCCATGCCTCGCAATAGGCCTTTTGCCCCTAGCTTGTATAGTTATATCTCGTGCCTGCAACGGCATGTACCGGAACGTGACGGTGTCGACCTAATAACTACTAGCTGGCCGGCCATTGCCAACTTCCAAGAGAGATCTTGAGAGGGCGGCCGAGCCTTTTAGTTTAGAGCCGTTGTTGCCAACTCAAAAAGCTTGCAGCTCTTGTGCACGCATGTGTGAGCACAAGTGATTTTCGCGCGCGTTGTGGGGGAGAGAGAGAGAGAGAAGAGCGGGGAGGAAGAAGATGATGGGTGTGCGGGTGTGGTGGGCCGCCCAAAAGCTGGTGTTGATCTCGCCTCGGCGTGGGCCAAGCCATCTTGATCTTTATATGCGCGCGCGAATGAGCCGTGGACCACAGGCACCATCATGGCGATCCTCCACGGCGCACAAGCCCCTCCTCTCTCTCGCGCTCGATCGCAATCCCTCCTCCGCCCCTCGACGGGTCACCTTTTTGGTGTTCGCTCCCCCGTTCGTGGCCGAGTTGGATATGGAGCTCATGTGCGTGCCCGAACGGTGTGGCCTTTTGGCGAAAAGCTGGAGGGCTCAACTGCTTCCAGCAGGGTAAAAGAAGTGGGCGCCCAACCCATCTCGGAGAGCAACAACTGGGTGATCGAGCGGAGCCGCCTAGTACACGGTTACCTGCTGCCCATGCGCCCATGCCACCAGGCACCTGCTCGTAGCTAGCGATGGATTTGACATGACAGTGCCGGCTAATTAGCGTACGTAATCCTCGTCAGATCGACCACCACTTCTTTAATTATCTCAGTTCCTTTGCGCGCGCTCTCTCTCTCTCTCTCTTGCCATCAGATACTGAGCTGATCGTGTATCAATCTCGCCGTCGACAGTCGACACACGCTTCTAATAAAAAACAGCTATTGTAGGCTAGTGTTATAGCACTCACCAGTATTTTGCAGGCAGCGGATATATCATATCGCTTGCAGGTTTGATACCCAAGTTAGCAGTCCAAGAGATGCTGTTATCTTACTGTTCCATGCTCGTTGTGTGTTCTTGTCAGAGAACTGCTTACCGCGTGGCGTGGCGCCCTCGTTAATCGGCAGACCTTCGTCGCGAACTATGGAGGGCAGCAGTTCCTGTCAGAGGGAGCATCACGGTGCTTCAAAAATATCTTTCTCATCGTCCAACAGGTGCCGTCAGGAAAAAAACGATGAAGATAAGGGGGAGAAATGGAGAATGCGATACTAAAGAAAAGTTGTATAAATCGAGAAGACAAAGCGAAGAAATGCAATTGAAACGCCATTTTTTTGGGCCAACTCACATGCTATTTTTAGGCGAAAATTGGCACCTTTTTGTTTGCTGTACCAAAAAAAAAAAGCGTGGAAGCATTATGTTTAGGCCCAAGTGTTGAACTTCCAGCCCATTAGCGGAGTGGACGGATCGCATGGATGGATGTACGAGCAAGCCCAGCCTAATTCGTTCGTTGTTATCTCGGCAGTGTGGTGGGTTATGTGGTTGGGCTGAGGGGGAGTTGAACGAAGTGTAATCTTACTTCTCACGCCCCATCCAGCCCATGTAGCCTTTGCTCGCTTCATCATCGTCACGAAAAAGAGCAAGGAGCTTCAAATGAAAAGAGCAAGAAGCAAGTCGCAAAAAGCGAGGAGGGCGCTCGTGAAACAAGGCCATGGGAGGATCGATTCGATTCCTACGTCCCGTCGGGTCTCCCTCCCATGGCCAGCCAGCCATACGAGGCCGGCCCGGCCATTGGTATTGGCATATTCGCGCTCCACTCCACACCGAAAGCACAGAACGGGACGACACGGAGCATAAGTTGTTAGGGACTTTCCTTGAGCACTCCCCGATAATGCCCCACTTTTGCGTTGCGTCCCATGTGTTAGCGTGCAAAAGCTCGGCCTCCTTTTTACAAACGGGGGCGTAAAGCGGCAGCCGGCAGGGGTATAAGGCAGTAGGTGTACGGCGCAGCTTGTATAATACCACGAGTCTACGACTGTCGAGGGGTGTACACGTGTCAATGGATCCAGTGTTCTGAATTTCCCATGGCTCGGCCTATGGGCACGGAAAACAGTTGGTCCAGGGTCAAATGCGTCGCGCTAGTAGTTTTGGGCTTCTGGCACGTCGCGCAGCAGGTTCGCGACCGGGCCAAGCCGCCTTGCACTGACCAAAGTGAGAGTTTACCTGCGCTGCGCGCGTAGACATGTAGCGCGTCAACGGTCAACGGCGCCCAGCTCGCGTTAATAAACAAGCAGAGACTCGCCGTCTCCTTGGAGGCTTGGAATCGGAGCAAATCGGCGGCGCCCACCGCAGCTTTGCCCACGTGATCGCTGATTGCTCAGCTTGATTCTTCGATTCAAACATAGCAGTGGCGAAACCAACACATGTTCTGCAGCCAGCCCAAGCCAAATTTGCGATGATTGCGACGCGTTTCGGGGAAATTCCGCTCGAATGCTACTCCTACAATGCCAACGTGAAGGAATATGTGCATTCCAAACGGAGCCGTTAGCCCTTGGGCCCCTCCTGCTGGCAATTTATTTAGAGCTGTGTGTACTTTGATTGATCTCCTGCCATCCACCCGTTTCGTTCCACGGCATTTCCCCAACCCCGCAAGCTTTGTTCTCCTCAAGCCGAGCGAGAGCGAGCGGTTTAAAGGCACGCCAACCTCGGAATTAAAGCAAGGAATTCCCCATCGGGGCGGCGACACGCACCAGGTGGGAACCCGAGCGCCACGACTCCCCCTCGCGAGCTGCCTCCTCTCCCCTTCCCCTCCCCCCTTCTCCAAGGTCGCAGCGCTCTCTCCAGAAAGTCCCGCCCCACGCGCGCCGCCCTACCGCCGCCGGGGAGGTGGTGCTCCGGCGTACTTCGGACCACGCGCCGGTGACCGCCGCCCTCTTCATCCGCCACCTCGAGGTAGGTACCTCCCGTTCCCCAGTGGGTGAGGCTACTTCCGCGCCCTTCGCTGTCACGCTGCCGGAGTTCCTGCATCGGCTTAGCACTTAGCTTGTGGTGTGCTTGCTCTGAATTGGTGGTGCGAACTGCGAGTTCGCGGTGACGCTTTTGGCCGGCGGCGGCTGGGTTATTCGGGGGTAGGGAATATCTCATTGCGGCCTGCGATTGTTAGCTGTCGAATTTGGTTAGCTGGAGGGTGTGTGTGGCTCCGGTTGTTAATTGGGACGATTTGGGACGGCTCTGGATGAGCGGTTGCGAGCAGCAATTAATAATCGGCGAGAGCGATGGGCTTGTCTGTTGCGCGGATCGCTCTCGTTGTACAGCTTGCGGGGTGAAGGCAGGGCCATAGACTATGCTACTACTAGTAGACTTGACAATGACAAGGCACACCCGTGCCACAGGAAGGAACACGCATGATTTTGGGTCGCGGGAGGAAAACAAAAGAAGAAAAAAGAACTCACCCGCCTTCGGCAGCCCTAATCGGCAAAAGCCCCACCTCACTAACCCCCTTCCTTCACTCCCCTTCCCGTACCCTGGCCGGCGCAGCGGGGCCGCCGGTCAGCTGACGGCGCCCCGGCCGTTGCGCGCCGCCTCCGCTTCCAACCGACGGGGACCTCGCTGGTGAGAACCCTGGCCTGTTTTGAGTTGGATGGGTGGATTTGGTGATGACTGGGAGCCCCCAAATCCAAACTCCTGGGATGGGTCCTCCAACCCGTCCAGTTTGCCTTTTGGGGTTGTACTGGCCTGTGTTTGTTTTTCCAAAACTGTTTGAGGGTTCAGCTGAACCCCTGTCCCCACGCCCCATGTTGAGTCCCCCTTTGAATGGCAGCTTGTTGCTAGGCTGAGTTTTGCTTGCCCAGTGTTCAATCAGTTAGCCAGCGGATTTTGTTAGTCTAATTAACAAGGGTTCTGTTTTGAAATAGCCTTTCAGAATCAATTCTAAACGCCCATCGATGTATCCGTATGTGTATCTAAACTATTTGTACTCATCTTATAATAGCTTACTTATCATTTCTATATAGATCTGACTTTGGAGTACCAGTGAGGCAGTGATGCAAAGGGACACCAGCTCTAGCGATGCTTCTGCTTCTCACACAGGGCGTGTTAGGCGTCGGAGACAGCCAAATGAGGTTAGTGATTTCTTCCTTTTGCTCTTTATTACATTTCGTTTTCTCTAAAGATTTAAGCTAATACTTACATTGCAGCATGGTGCAAAGCTAGATCAGCAGCTTGTTTTGGGTGCTCTTTGTCCTCACTGATCATGATTGTTTTCTTCAGGCTGCCGCGGATGGAAGTAGAGCTAATGGACAGCCGCTGCTTGTCAATGATCAGAACAAGTATAAATCAATGCTTATCCGTACATATTCAACAGTATGGATGATTGGAGGCTTTGTCTTCATTGTTTACATGGGTCATCTATATATCTGGGCCATGGTTGTTGTGATCCAAATATACATGGCAAGAGAGCTTTTCAACCTACTCCGAAAATCCAGTGAAGACAAACAACTTCCAGGGTTCAGGCTGCTGAACTGGTAAGCTTCGGATCATTTTGATTCCACTAAATTTAAAGAGGAAATTTTCAATCTCACAGCAGCCATGCTTTTCATCAGTACCTTTCCCTCTTTTGTCGTTCATGTACAAGGTTTTCTCCCACTGTAGGCACTTCTTTTTCACGGCGATGCTGTACACTTATGGGCGGTTTCTTAGTCGGCAGCTTGTGAATACAGTAACATCAGATCACTTGCTGTATAAGGTCGTCAGCGGCCTAATAAAGTATCAGATGTTTATTTGTTATTTTCTTTATATTGCAGGTATGCTTAGTAACTGTTGCAACATGTAATGATTTCCTCTAGTAAATACATTACAAAAACTTCACTGTGAATTTAGAATGTTTCAATGTGCTTTGTTTTCTTTCCTTTTTCTAATTATTAGCTTGCATTAAAAGATTTTATCCAAAACAAATTATATCCTATCCATAACTTGTTAACATGTTACAGTCTGCTATGCTACAGTTTTGTTTAAGGAGTGCCATAGTAATTCAATGTTACTCAGCAAATTTTTTGCTGGTCATTGTTTGGTCAATAGCTGCCCAGTTGATTTAAAATCACCTTTAGTCTTAGTGTTATTCTTCATACGAACATCAGTGGATGGAAATGTTGCGTTCAGTAGCTTTGATTATTGGATGTTTCACTCCATTCCAGTTATTCTAGATGGACATTGGGCATTAGAGTCTGCAAATATCCAGTGCCCAGTTTTTGTACCGCATATACCTGCCTACGTGGTTACCGTTACTAGTTACCTTTGAATTGTCTCCAGTTCATTACATGTGTTGACAGTCATGCTTTAGTAACGGATAACCTGCTTATCTCAATTTTCTGTTCATATCTGGCAAAAGGGTTATATTTATGGCTTCCTTGATCCAGGGTTTGTATGGTTTATTTTGACTTTGAAGAAAAAGACTTACAAGTATCAATTCAAGCAGTATGCATGGACGCACATGATACTTTTAACAGTTTTTGCACAGTCCTCGTTCACCGTGGCAAACATATTTGAAGGGATTTTCTGGTAAGTAATTTGTTTCTTTATTAGTGCCTCTTTACAGTATTTTACAGTTCACATTTGTTACTTTGTTAACATTGGTATCATGCTCTGGTCTGGCTATATTGACCTTTATGAGCTTCTGTGAGGTAAAGGCTTTTAATTAGATCTTGCAGAATATATTATGAATATTAATTCTGGTACAATGTCCTGTCTGACTTTTGTGCCTTGATGTTTCCTTTTTGCACTTTACTTTTCATGGGATATATTGTTCTCTTTTGTTTTTGCTTTTGCTTTTTTTGCATTGAGTTTGAACTATTTTGCAACATTGATGCATGTCACTAATATAGCTTGGGGAAGACGAGTGTTCCGTTTTTTTTAATATGCAGAAGTAATTGATATTATTTACAATGCTATGTTTCCTCAGGTTTCTTTTGCCCGCTTCACTTATTGTGATCAACGATATCTTTGCCTATTTATTCGGGTTCTTTCTTGGGAGAACACCATTAATCAAGTTGTCCCCAAAGAAAACTTGGGAAGGTTTTATCGGTGCATCAGTGACAACTATCATCTCTGCATTTCTGGTGAGACTTTGTTAAATTCCCCATCAGGATATTTTTATAGCTACATTTGATTGTTTGAGATGATGAAATTTGTTACTAGCCTGTCCCCTGTCTTTTTATACACGTGTAACGGCACCTTGTCTTGAAGTTACTTGTGCTGGTGTCTACATTAGAGCCTTTAATTCTATCTTTTAAGTGTTGTCCTAGTCCTACTGATGCGTTATAGTATTGGCCGCTTATGGTTTTCTGTTTCGACGTGTGGTCAGAGACCATTACTAATTGCCTTTCCCTTGTAGTTATTAGTCATGACCAAAACTCTGATCTCCCTTCTCATTGATCACTTGTACTTCTAATGTGTTACTTTTATATTTATAGTGCACTAGACACTTTTCCCATGCGGGCCTCAACAGCAGAACTATATGTACAGCAATACCTTTTATCCATTCTCTATAGAAAAACAAAAAACCCTCAGCGCTTTCTTCATGATTCAATGTTATTTAACCATTTTTATCAAGCATTGCCTGAATTACCACATTCTTCCTTTCTTCTGGCTTTGATGCCATCATCCATTGTGCTGCTCAACTCAAGCGCCGGCTGGGCTAGCATTTTCAGTCATATTCAGACCCAGAGTGAAATTACCCTGGCAAATGGACCATGATCTGCTCTTTTCTCAGCTCGGGGAATAGAAGACTTTCTTGTCTCCACATTTACCAAATTGCTAACGGTAGAAGTACTGAAAGTCACATGCTGCAATGATTAATGTTGGTCTCTCATGGTTTATATTCTCCTCGGAATACACCTGTATACAAACCCTTGAAGAGTTGTTTTTAGATGATAATCCACTAATAATTTATGTGTAAAAATATAGCTATTTGTTTTTAGTTATAAATGATGCGCTGCTCATTTTTTCTTTTTTCTGTGGCAGTTAGCAAACGTAATGGGCCATTCCCAATGGTTGACATGCCCAAGAAAGGTTACAGAAATTTTCTTCAGAGTATGATTGTTGTATGGCCAAGTTGCTACTGTGTTACTAATTTTCATTCAAATAATTTCAGGATCTGTCGACTGGGTGGCTTTATTGTGATCCTGGTCCAATGTTTAAGCCAGAGCATTACTTGTTGGGAGGATGGGTGCCACACTGGGTGAGGAAAAAGTTTTTTGCTCAATTTTATTACTTTAATATTTTTCTTGTACTCGAAAATGGCCCCTTTGCAATGTTCCCAAGCTACTTCCAAGTCAAGAAGTGGTTGCCCTAAAAAGCACACAATTCTGTACTTCTGTTTCTGTTGAGCTGAAGGAAGGAATACTAGTGCAATTACCTCATCGATGTGGAAATGGCTGGTTGTGTATGTTAAACTTTTGAACTGGAGAACAGGGATGGAATTATGAATTTAACTTCAATCCTTTTTCGACATACCATCAATCATTAGTACATTTACATTTGGTGAAAGACTAAAAGAGTAGTCAGGAGACTTTAACAAATATAACAGATACCATCTCCATGTATATGGCCGCTGCATGAGATGGCATGTCGTATTTATGTAGTCAAAACATACCCATGATTGATCACTTTCTGTTAATGTTTGCTGTGGGGAACATCAAGGTAGCTAACCATTTGACAGTGTAAGCTGTATGTGATGCATGACACACACATGTTCTGACTTCTGAGTAGGAGAACTGAGCCTAATTCGGTGGGAGGTGTTCATGTCATGTTCAGCTCAAACTTGGGTGCCTATTTGCTTGATGCCTTTTCCCATCCCAATATGGTCTTGTGTTTTTATTTAGTATTACGTACATTACAATTAGTCAATTACTGATCTTTATTCTATTTCTTTATCATTGTTTTTTTGTTATCTTTCTAGGGTTTCTGGATCTTTGATTATTAAACTTTATTTGATTGCATGTGTCTCTTAACAGTTCCCTTGGAAAGAAGTTGCCATTATGCCTGTGCAGTGGCATGCTGTAGCCCTAGGTCTGTTTGCATCAATAATAGCACCATTTGGAGGTTTTTTTGCAAGTGGCTTCAAGAGGGCTTTTAAAATAAAGGTATATACTGCTCCATTATTTTACTGACTTTAGGAGTACTTATATTATTTTTACTTCAATTGATAGATAATTTTTGAAAAAAATTGTAGGATTTTGGTGACAGCATTCCTGGGCATGGGGGAATTACTGACAGAATGGATTGCCAAGTAAGTATCTTAAGAAACATTCTGGCTGATGGAATACATTGCTGGCCTGTATTTTTGCAAGCTTTTAGCATCCTCATTCTATTGATATAATGTAACAGGCCTTTTGGCTGTGGCTAAGTCCAAACCATCAGTTGTAAAACTATCATTTGAACAAAATGTTTAGCCTAATGATGGCAGGAGTAGCAACTTCATATTGTGTATACCGTTCCTCCATTTAGCGAGTGATTTATGCTTTTCAATTTTCTGGGCTTGATCTTCATGTGTTTTTTATAGATTGGCCCATAAACCAACCAGCAAAATTTTGTAGAGAAAGTATAAATGGTGGGGGATGATTTTTGTTATGGAAAGGCTAAACATGTTTCAACTTTCAAGTATAGATGCCTTTTGGTCTATAACTAAATACATTGTTGTAAAAATATCTTGGGTAAGTGCAACTTGGGCCATAAGAAATTAAGAATGGATATGCAAAAGCTTCAGTTCAAAATGCATACATTACTGGTTATTGTCTTGTTCTTGTGTTGATAAAACACAATGTTTTACTTATTAAATAAATCAAATGAAGGGGAAAATCCTCCCTTTGTTTTTTCCCTTGTTCTAAAGCTGAATAAACCTCATGCATAAATATCATAATAGCCATATGTTACAGCGTAAAATAATTTTCTATGTGCTTTTCCCCACAGATGGTTATGGCAGTGTTTGCGTACATATACCACCAATCATTCATTGCGCCCCAGAACTTTTCTGTTGAGATAATTTTGGATCAGGTTCGGATCGTTATACCATATTTATTGCATTATCTTGGGTGGTTCTCTCTTTTTTTCAGCAATTTGTCTTGTGTGATTGTAATTAGTGGCACCTTTTGTCGTTCAGATTATAAGAAACCTGACCTATGAGGAGCAAAAGTACTTGTACAAGCAGCTTGGGGAAATCTTCCATGAGAGGCATCAGATGCATAGCTGAGAGTTACTGTGCTTATGAGAAGCATGATGTGTTGTGTATTTAAGCCTTTGGCAATTCTTTAGCTCTAGATTCTTGTATAGCAGCATCGCCTGAAATCGAATGCATGGTGATATAGCGGAGTCCTTGTTCAAACCATTGTACAGAATGGTAGAAAGGAGAGAATGAATGGGGTTTTAGGTGCTTTATTCCCTCTCCACTGACACTGCCTTCTGCACTTATCCATAAACTCCGTGCTAATCCTATCACCTTATCATCGTTTCTGCACTCTTATATTGTGAAAAGGGGGACCTGGAAGGCTGTATTCTTGGTTCATGCTTATCACTTTGCGGTCCTGGTCTCAGATCAAATATTCGAGAGATGCATAGAAGTGGGAGCAGGGCAATTTATCTGTCCTGGCTTTTTGACTCTTCAATCAGGTTCTTCGTTGCATGTTTATTGTAACTGGGCATACATTGCAAAAGAAATGTTCTTGTTCCCCTTTTCATGCATCCATGTGTTGCTTGTTTCATCACTTAGGCCAGTCTCAGTAGGGGTTTCATCAACACTTACCTAGAGTGACACACCATCTAAGAGAAGTTTGAAACTATGATGAAACACCCTCCCTCAATGCAAAGTTTCATCTCGTGTCGTTCACAAGACAACATGCAAGACACAAGCTGTCTAGAGTACCGTGTAAAGAGAGTTTCATGAGGATGAAACTCATTTCACATCTCTCTTCATTAATACACTGCAACTCATTTCACATCTCTCTTCATTAATACACTGCCACATCATCAAAAATGCTGACATGGCAGTCTATTTAATGATGATGAACCCCCACTGAGACTGGCCTCGTTTGGTTCTTTGGGAACCGTTCCCGGCCGGGAATATAGCAAGTGATGAATATAGCACGGCAAGTAGCCGGGATTTATTTCAGGTCGGGAACTAATTTGTGCTAATTTACTCATGATACATAGAACAAGAAGCTGGGATTGATTCAACACCTCTTGCCTAGCGGATTGATTCCCGGTCTCTTGTTATATGTATTATGAATAGATTAGTTTTTGATCCGGAATAAATCCGGTCTTTTATTGTATCTATTCTAAATTTCTTGTTATATCCACTAGGAACCATTCCCGGCCTGTAAGAATAACCGAACGGGACCTTATGCGTAAATGTATTCTGGTATGTTTCGCATTACTATTTGCGTTTCTTTCTACACGGGCATAGGAATGACAATTTACTATCATGCCCGCACCTTATAGCTTGTTGAAGGAAGAGGATGAGCATCCGCAGTGCTGGTTCGAACCGAACCTGTCTAGTGGGCCCTCCAAAATCGATTTCGTTTAAAGTTCGATGGCTGTAGTGTTGTGTTCGTTTCCTGGGACCCATGGCAGAGTAAAAAAACAAAGAAAAAAGTTTAGCTGCTTTGGCTGTGAAGTGTTGTGCTCTCTACGCGTCCACCCATCTGAATATTTTATCCGTTTTCTTCGGCCAGAGGTCGAACCGAACTCAGCATGCGAACAAAGGAATCTTTTCTCTCGGTTCGATAGCTGCAGTGTGTATATCGAACTCTATTCCAATTCTCTCTCCCCTCGGTTCGGTGTGCATGCACGCTGGAGCTGCTCTAATGCTTAGAGCATCCGCAGTGCTGGTTCGAACCGAACCTGTCTAGTGGGCCCTCCAAAATCGATTTCGTTTAAAGTTCGATGGCTGTAGTGTTGTGTTCGTTTCCTGGGACCCATGGCAGAGTAAAAAAACAAAGAAAAAAGTTTAGCTGCTTTGGCTGTGAAGTGTTGTGCTCTCTACGCGTCCACCCATCTGAATATTTTATCCGTTTTCTTCGGCCAGAGGTCGAACCGAACTCAGCATGCGAACAAAGGAATCTTTTCTCTCGGTTCGATAGCTGCAGTGTGTATATCGAACTCTATTCCAATTCTCTCTCCCCTCGGTTCGGTGTGCATGCACGCTGGAGCTGCTCTTAGGTGAGGTAGCTATGAAAATGCTGGTGACATCTCTACAATAATCCATCCTGGCTATCAGATTTGGATACCTTCCTTGTGTGCCTACGGGTACCGAAACATTATCGGAGAAAAGTAGAGCAGGTGGGACGCATCATCATGGCTCGAATTTTTGAAAGAAACATCATGGCTCGAATAACCGGTGCGTTCCTTGCGATTCTGTTTCGCCCTGAGCTCCAATACCAGAAGTGGAGGGACCTGTCGATTCTCGTGTTGGAGCAATACTAGTTGGTACTGGGAACCAACAATCATCAACACGCAACGGTTCTACCTTGGATATCCGCTCTGGGCTAGGTGTTATTGCTATCTTGGCTCTGATGCCCTGTCAAGATAAAGCATCTATCGCAATTCGCAAATCATTGTAAATTGCCCATGATATCGTGTTGCATGATACTCAATCGATTTGCTTTGATGCCTTGCATGTACTGAGCATCGAGCAGATCGCTTTCTATTAAATTAACTGAATGTGACCATATTACATTTACAAATGTGCTATATTTACTGTATACTCCGTATATAGTTTCCATCGATACGTCCAATTGAGGCAAACAATTCTAGTGAGAGCAAAACAAGTGTATGTGTTTGCGTGCGGATTATTCTAAAAATGAAAATGCTGCTATGAGAGTCCATACTTGGGCCATGAAAGTCCGTGCAATTTATGCCTCGTTTAATATATGATTTTATATATAAATTGTACGGTAAATGTCTTTCTTGCGAAACTGTGTGAAAAAAAACGCCTGACTAGGTCTTGTTTAGTTCTTGACCGGAGCTTTGCCACGCGGAAGTTCAAGCTCTTGGCGAGAAATTAAACAGCGAGCAAAAGCACTAAGCAAGAGTCTACGCAAGTACGTCACGCCGCAAGTTATGGCTATGAAGCAAACACGGGTGAAGGTTAGGCGCATCTCCCGTCGCTGCGTTAGAATTTTTCACCAAATCCAACGTCGCTTTTTTATTTGCACTACCTTAACGCAAAATTCCAACTCAACTTCGTGAATCTATATCAGCTCCATCCGTACAAAATAGTTCCGTGACTGCAGGCTGAGCATCATATGTCTATTGGCAACTCGCCTGGTTCGTTTCATCCCTTATCTAAAGGTATCGAGAGGTATTAGAGTGTATCGAGAGGTATTTTGAGTTATTAGGGATTCAATACGACCTAATATCTTTCAATACCTTAATACCTTCAGTGAAGGGATGAAACCTAGGGTGGGCATCAACTGCATCTTTTCATGTTCATTTTAGTGATCCTATATGGGTCCCACAACGATGCTCCTGGACTGCAGCCTTCCGAGGTTGATGCACATTTACCTGCCTCAAGGAGTCAAAGTGTGTGCTTTTTGGCATTGAGGTCCACATTGTGGGTAGCCTAATACCAAAAGGATTCACAATGTATTTGATTGAAAAATCTTATAAATTTACCCTCCCGCATTTATTAAAGCCACAAAAGCACGGAAAAGTCATTTAAGACAAGAGAGATGGTACACGACGATAGCCTAAAAATCCAATTTGTTTTGGTCTATCGATCTGAAGCGTAACAGCCTGATATCCATCCAACGATAACCCTATTTTCTTCTCCCCATCGCTCTGCATCGGTCACTTCTTCTCTCTGGCTTCCAACGGCAACGCTTGCTCCTTTGCCCTGCTCTTCTAAGTTTCTCACCAATTGCTCATTCGCCACCCGATCCACTATCTATCTCCATCAAGCTTTTATCAGTTTTTTTGGGGCTAAGATTTTATCAGCGTGTGCAAGCTCTCGCCTGTTCAAACGGACCAGGTTTTCATTAGCCTTTTCAATCTATACAGCTAACAGTCAGTTCTGTTTATATGTTTTCCACCCACAACAAGCTTATTCTGGCTTATTCTATCTTTTTCTCCCTTGTACTATTGAAACAGTCAGTCACAACCAACGAACTTATCCGGCAGCGAAACAAGCTGCTAGTTCCGTTGGTAGATAGTGTGTTTGATTTTAACGGTTTCAATACTATTCTATGAGAAAGAAAAAGATAAAATGAGTAAGATCAAACTCGTTGTGGCTTATATTTTTTACAATCTCACAATTTAAAGCCAACTTCTACAATCTCTTGACAGATCCAAACTTGCTCTAGATAAACAAAATTACTCTCCAATGGGCCTCTACCATGAAAGCAGGGGTTGCCAGAGTAACGTTCCATTTGGGCTCACCACCACAAGCCAAGTTGGAAAGGATATGCGACGAATCCAAGCCTGCACAAGCGACAGTCCCGTCCCGTCCTATAAATAGCAGTCACACCAGGGAGAAGATGGCTCTCTCTCTCTCACCCCCCGTCCCAGGAAACCCGCTACAGCATCAAGGAACGTTTTTTGTCGCGTTGATCTCCCCCACCCCGCCCCCGTCTTTGGCCTCGCCAGAAAAAAAAGGTGAGACGGTTCCAGGTGAGGTGCTTTCCTCTCCTCCCCGCTTCGATAGTTCGACTCAGATGGATCGTAGTCTATTCCCTAGATCTTGTTTTGGCATTTGTCCTCCTTGGAATGGCACAGTCCCTAGTTCGTACAATGGGTGGTTTCTGTGGGTTTTAATCGCACCTTTTTGCATTCGAGAAAGTCCTGTGCTTTCTTGGAATCCGCGTTGTTAGGGCTCGGTGGATTGTCTTCTCGCCGCAGGATTCGATGGATTTCTGGGGTTTTTTCTCTTCCTGTGTTAATTGTGGGGTTTTGATCTGTGTGGTTTCTGTTGCAGGGTGCGAGAGGGGAAAGGTAGGGTCTTGCGCAGGCGGAGATGGCGCGCAATGCGGTGGACAAGGCGACGTCCATCGACGCGCAGCTGCGGCTTCTGGCCCCCCAGAAGCTCTCCGACGACGATAAGCTGGTTGAGTATGACGCCCTGCTCCTCGACCGGTTCCTCGACATCCTCCAGGACCTGCACGGCGAGGACATCAGGGAGACGGTACATAAATGCTCCGATTGATTCTTGCCCGTGGTGCTATTATTCCCTTCTTTTCGGTGCCGGCTGTTGATTTAGGTGGTAAATAGCACGATCATACTTGGAAATCTGTTTATACAATACAAGTGTGCATGCATGGATTGCGAAGCAGAGGAATTGGATAGGACATTTGGGCTTTGTGGGTTCCAATGATGATGTTCTTCACATATGAATTGGTCATTCACTCTAGTGATGGAAGTTAGTGCTGTGTTTAACAAAGCGTAATAGTGCTGAGGTTCCATCCATTTGCTGTCCAATTGACAATTAATTTAATCTTTTAGAGTGCCGGCTGTTGAACTGCTGTTTTTGCTGGTAAAAGGTATGTTTGCAGGTCCAATTTATTGGTTTTCAGCATAAAAATATGATAATAGAATTAAAAACTACCTTTTTATGCATCGTTGATGCTATTTTACATGATTATGTTGTACCACTCACACTCAGTAGGTTGTTTGATATATGGCTTGATTTCTATGCTGACTCCTACAGTCCTACTTACCCATTGTTTGCTTACATTGCCATTTAGCTTGTTTAAACGCCATGTTCATGCTCCTCAATAGCTAGTCGTGTACGTTTAATCATCCGTTTAGACCGTTTAATCCATTGAAAACTGTTTAGGGTTTAACATTTAGGATAACTTGAAGAATAATCAAGTTTATTCTTCAACTCACTCTACATCAGGGATAACTTATAGTCTCCATTTTCATAAACAGGTGCAAGAATGTTATGAGTTAGCTGCAGAGTATGAAAGTAAGCTTGACCCCAAAATGCTGGATGAGATTGGGAGTGTGCTGACCAGCTTGGATCCTGGAGACTCCATCGTCATAACCAAGTCATTTTCGCACATGCTTATCCTCGCAAACTTGGCTGAGGAGGTCCAGATTGCATACCGCAGGAGGATAAAACTGAAGAAAGGTGACTTTGTTGATGAGAACTCGGCAACAACTGAATCAGACATTGAGGAGACATTAAAGAGGCTTGTGCATCAGCTTAACAAGTCCCCTATGGAGGTATTCGACGCTCTCAAGAATCAAACTGTTGACCTCGTCCTGACTGCACATCCGACTCAGTCAGTCAGGAGGTCACTACTCCAAAAGCATGGCAGGTTAGTTTTGAAGCATGTTGTTAGAGATTTCTGCAAAAAAAAAAAGGTTAGAGATAATAGGATGGAATTGATATTTTGCTTTGCAGAACTGTGGTTATGTTTTTTCTTTGAATACAATACACTAGAGGAATGCAGATTTCTGACATGTGCTTTCTTAGAAAACCTGACGTTCTTTTACTCTTTTTTGTTTTTTATATTTTCTTCTTTGTTCTCTTTTAGTGTGTAAATATTTCCTAGCACGGTTCTATGGTTCTTTCTTTAATGTGTAAATATTTCCTAGTAAGGTTCTATGGTAGACACCTTATTAAAAATAATAACAATAGACAAATTATTTGATTTTCTTGAGGCATTGAGTCATACACTCATATGTGCCTTTTCAATGCTTTAAATTCTTAACCTTTCAATCTGCAGGATAAGAAACTGTTTAAGTCAACTTTATGCGAAGGACATTACTCCAGATGAGAAACAGGAACTTGATGAGGCACTTCAAAGAGAGGTAAATTTCCTCATCTTTGATATATCAGTGGTGTATAATTCTATCTCACGAAAAGTGTCATCGTCACTAAAGAAATATTTAGATGGTCTAATCTTCTATATAATTTCTTATATACAGATTCAAGCTGCCTTTAGAACTGACGAAATCAGGCGGACACCTCCTACTCCACAGGATGAAATGCGCGCTGGAATGAGTTATTTCCATGAGACTATATGGAAGGGTGTACCCAAGTTCTTACGTAGGGTTGACACGGCTCTTAAGAACATTGGCATAAATGAGAGGGTGCCCTATAATGCCCCTCTTATTCAGTTTTCTTCTTGGATGGGGGGTGATCGTGATGGTACATGGCACTATTGCATGCTCTCTTTCTCTGTTTTTTATATGATCCATTTGCATACTTTTTTTGATAAAGTTTGCTAAAAGAACTGCAATTACAGCTATAAACTGATGTCCACTACAGGGAATCCAAGGGTCACACCAGAGGTTACAAGGGACGTGTGCCTGTTGGCTAGAATGATGGCTGCAAATTTGTATAATGCCCAGATAGAGGACCTGATGTTTGAGGTAAAAACAGGACACATTTGTTTATTTGGATATTATAGTTATATTAGTCTCACAAGATTTTTTATGCATGCAGTTATCTATGTGGCGCTGCAGCGATGAGTTACGTGTAAAGGCTGATCAGTTACACCGTTCCTCCAAGAAAGATACAACAAAACACTACATAGGTGCAGATGACATGATGACAGTTTTTGTTAAGCATGCCTTTTCTCATACGTTACACGTTCTTGTCTATCATCTGCTGCCAAATATTGATTTAATCGAGCTGGTTGCTAACCTGTGCTTTCACATCGGATATGAAATTGCTATGTTTTCATATATCATACTGCTTATGTTAGTATGCATCCTCATTACTTAGGAACAAAAGAAGACACTTTATAAGAACTATAAAAGGTTCAGTTCCAGTTTGATAGTTTACTCAGGGCTTATGAATCGAACACTGTAAACCGCCTGAATCTAAGTTGCTGAAGACTGATCCACGAGACATGCAGATCAGGTTTAAGTAGTAACAAACAAAAGTCAGAATAAGGGTCTAAAGCTTTAATAATTAAATGCATTTGCAAATAAAGTTAGACATGACAAATCAGTATGCCAAAAAATTGGGGCCACAAAAATCAGAATCACTTTAGCAATATATGTTAAGAAACAGCTAAATATCATCAGGATTGGGGTAGATGTGCATTCTCTTGAACGTGGGAGTCATGGTCTTGATTTCTGAATCATGTTTCTGTTTCTACTTCGTTTCTGATATGTGGTGACACCTGTTTCTGACTTTCTACTATGTTTAGTCTGAGTCAGAATCAACTCGATGTAAGTATTTTTCTAAGACATTCTTGCCATTCATGGAGCCTATGATATTAACATGGCACTGTAGGCAGTAATTGACATGATATTACTGCATACTTCCTAACCATTTTATGTACTGTTTTTTATTGCGTCCTATTCCTTTATATTTCTGCAGTCAAGACAAAGCTGGATCAAGTTAATTACATTACTTTTCTTGGGTGCAGAGTTCTGGAAACAAGTTCCCCCCAGTGAACCTTATCGTGTGATTCTGAGTGATGTCAGAGATAAACTCTACAACACACGTGAGCGAGCACGGCATTTATTAGCTAGTGGATTTTCTGAAATTCCTGAGGAAGCAACCTTCACTGATGTTGAACAGGTATCTAAAATGAAACAGCAGTGTATATTTTATTTGCCTGGCTAGGATAAAAAAAAATCTCAGTACCATACCCTTCTAGTATTGCATTAAGATCGGATTCTATGGCGTTTAGTACCATACCCTTCTAGTACCAACTTGAAACTTTCCCAAAATAATGGATCTTTATGACTGTTTTGGAATATTATCTTTATGGATTGATTGAGGCTTTCTTCTTCTGCAGTTCTTGGAGCCTCTTGAGCTCTGTTACAGATCTCTCTGTGCCTGCGGTGATCGTTCTGTTGCAGATGGAAGCCTTCTTGACTTCTTACGGCAAGTGTCTACATTTGGGCTATCCCTTGTTAGACTTGATATCAGGCAAGAATCTGACCGACATACTGATGTTATGGATGCTATAACTGAATACCTTGGAATTGGATCTTATCGTGAATGGCCAGAGGAGAAACGCCAAGAATGGCTACTCTCAGAACTTAATGGGAAGAGGCCGTTATTTGGTCCTGACCTTCCCAAGTCAGATGAGATTGCTGATGTTCTAGAGACTTTCCATGTGTTAGCTGAACTTCCATCAGACAGCTTTGGAGCATATGTGATATCTATGGCGACTGCTCCCTCAGATGTTCTTGCAGTTGAGCTCTTGCAGCGTGAATGTCACGTGAAAAAGCCACTGAGAGTTGTCCCATTGTTTGAAAAACTGGCAGATCTTGAGGCGGCACCAGCAGCACTAGCCCGCCTGTTCTCTGTCGAGTGGTATAGAAACAGAATCAGTGGCAAGCAGGAAGTGATGATTGGGTATTCAGATTCTGGGAAGGATGCTGGTCGTTTCTCTGCTGCTTGGCAACTGTACAAAGCTCAAGAGGAACTTATCAAGGTTGCTAAGTTGCATGGGGTTAAGTTGACTATGTTTCACGGACGAGGTGGGACTGTGGGAAGAGGTGGAGGCCCTACCCATCTTGCTATACTCTCACAGCCTCCAGAAACTATTCATGGATCACTTCGTGTAACTGTTCAAGGTGAAGTCATCGAACAATCCTTTGGAGAGGAACATTTGTGCTTTAGAACCCTGCAACGTTTTACAGCCGCTAGTCTTGAACATGGCATGCATCCTCCAATTTCGCCAAAACCAGAATGGCGTGCTTTGATGGATGAAATGGCTATTGTTGCCACAAAGGAATATCGATCAATTGTATTTGAAGAACCACGCTTTGTTGAATATTTCCGCCTAGTAAGTCTTCAGTTTTATTTGCTTGACTTGTCCTTTTTACATACCCTCTTCGATTTCCCTTATATTGCCATGCAAATACTATTGTTTTTCAATTGTAGCTTTTATTCAGTCAGTGCTATTTCACCCTTTTTTGCGGTTGCAATTTTTTCTAGCTAGTCATGAAGATTAATGAAGATATAATAGAGTTTCAATTTCTACTGTTATGTCATTACTGCTTGTGTTGCTCTAAATCTATTGTTTTTTGACAGTTCTATTTTTGTGCATGTCTAGTTAATGCTGGCATTGTATTTTTCTTGCAAATAGGCAACACCAGAGTTGGAATATGGAAGGATGAACATTGGAAGTAGACCATCAAAAAGAAAGCCAAGTGGAGGCATTGAATCGCTGCGTGCGATTCCTTGGATCTTTGCTTGGACGCAGACTCGCTTCCACCTACCAGTGTGGCTTGGTTTTGGTGCAGCATTCAAGCATGTCATGGATAAGGACATACGGAATCTTCAAACCCTTCAAGAGATGTACAACCAGTGGCCCTTTTTCAGGGTCACGATAGACTTGGTTGAGATGGTGTTTGCCAAAGGTGATCCTGGTATAGCTTCTCTGTATGACAAGCTTCTAGTTTCTGAGGATTTGTGGTCATTTGGCGAGCGCCTTAGAGCCAACTATGAAGAGACAAAGCAGCTTCTTCTACAGGTGAGCGTCTTACGTCTCTGCATTCCTCACCGAGTTACAATAGGATTGACCATAAATAAACAAGTTAAAATGAAACGTTAACAATCACTGCGTCTTGTCTCACCCACCGCAATGTGATTTGCTGAACTTCAGGTCGCTGGGCACAAAGACCTTCTGGAGGGCGACCCTTACCTGAAGCAGAGGCTGCGCATCCGTGATTCCTACATCACCGCCCTGAACGTCTGCCAGGCCTACACCCTGAAGCGCATCAGGGACCCCAGCTTCCAGGTGAAGCCGCGGCCTCACCTGTCAAAGGACATCATGGACGCCGGGAAGCCGGCTGCAGAGCTGGTGAAGCTCAACACCACGAGCGAGTACGCCCCGGGGCTGGAGGACACCCTCATTCTCACCATGAAGGGCATCGCCGCCGGCATGCAGAACACCGGCTGAAGCAGACGTGCCTTGCGATTGGAGCCGGTGCATATCTATCTATAGTAGGGGGGATCTTAGGACGTCTTGGTGCACTAGATTTGGTAGCTCGAACTCGATCGAACCAGTTGCATGTTTAGTACGCATGCTATATCGAGCGTGCTTATCCATAAGACCATAATACCTTGAAGTCGTGAGTAGGCCATCATGTTGCGGCCAAATTAAAGCAGATTGAGCCGTTTGGTGCTGGTATATGTTTGTGTCAAGGAGTCAAGGAGACTACTGAATCTCTGCGTAGATCATGCTGTCTTTACTGCCGTAATACGGACAGGGATAGCTTGTGGGAAACTGTGTCCGGGACAAAGCGGGCCTCGGCGCTCCGCGAGCACAGGGCCCCGACTGCAGGGAGCAGGTTGGCCGTGGCGTGTAGCACGAGCCGCGGCGAGAGAGGCCTCGGCCAGACGGCCAAGGCCAGCAACCAGTGCATCGTCGTGAGCACTGGGCACGCACGAGGGAGATCAGGCCTCTTTTCACTCGATACGATACGCCTAATCTCCCCTCTCGTCAGCTTGTCACGTCAAGGCTGTTACGCAACGGGACGGAACAGGCACTTTTTTTTTCCGGAGAACTATTCTATATACGCACACCGCCGGGCTTTTCTCCCTTTGTTGCTGGAGGAGAAAAGCACACAGTCGCATTCGCACCTCTTTTTCTGCTCAAGTTGCATTTTTTTCTCCAAATATATACTAGTACGTACAAAAGAAGTCCGTTGCGCACCTCAAAGTAGTACTACTGCTAGGTACTCCAAAGTTGAACAGCGTACTTTACGGTTTGAGCTCTGGGAAGTATCCGTATCTACGCCGGATAATGCCGGGCTCCGAAACCCCATCCACCATCATGCATCCTCCGTTGTGTGTTTGTTGCTCGCGAATTTATGCGCCCTGTCCCCTTGGGGCCCTTCTCGCACGCCTCCATGTCTCGGGGGTCCCCGGAGCGCCCCCCGCCCGTACTTGCCTCGCTACCATAACTCCCCTGGTGTTCGGTCGCACTTGTACAGTCCCCCTTCCAGACCGCGCGGCGAGCATACATGACCAAATCATTGGCGAGGTAGGTGCGGTGCCGCCGCGAGGAATGAACCGAGGTCGCGTCCCGTTCGGTCCGGACAAGGGCCAACGGGCATGCAGGCCGGACACGGCCGTTCTCGGCTTCGCGCGCGCGGACCAAACGAGGTAGCCCCGATGCGGCCGGCGCGACACGCCGGCTCTGGCGCCGCCTGGGCCTGTTGCGCCCGGCGCGGCCGACCCGACGAGGCAGTGGGGATCGTATCGTCATCGTGGGTCGTGGGATCGTGACCCGTGACCGTGAGAGAGAGAGACCGACGGGGGCGCGGAGCGGAGCCAGCAGCTGCGCTGTACCGTGGCCGCGCGGCAGCGGGGGAGGCAGTCCCAGATGTTGACTACGTGCCCCCCCTACCCTACCCCTCGGCGATCTCCGGCCGCCTCCGCGGCGTTCGTCTGGTCCGCTTCATTCACTCTCGCTCGCGGCGCAAGGCTACCACTCATTGATTCACTCATTCATTCCGTCCGGCGTCGGCTAGCTCTGCCGGGTCTGACGGGCGGCTGGTGGGCACTGCCGCGCGCACGGCAAAAAGAGCCAGCCTGACGGCCCAGACCGCGGGCAGGGGGACCGGGCCAGGCCCTCTCTGCTCTCTGCTCTGCTCTGCTCTCCTCTCCTCGCGCTCCGACGCCGGCCCGGCCGTACCCTACCCGCGGCGGAGATCTCCATTAAATTGGCGGTGACGCGCCCACGTTCTCTTGCCCGCATGCACCACATCCACAGCACCGGATGGATCCAATGGACTCGCTCAGCAGGTACGCGAACGCGACACCGGGCTTTTGTTTCCAGCCTGCCTGCTTTTCTTTGGAGCTCGAGCCAGAGAGCAAAACCCAGCTCCACCTCTGCCGCTCTGCATGCATGAGACGGAGAGAGACCACAGCTCTGCGTGGTAGTCGTAGCACGGAGCGGCGTTGGCACGCACGCGGCATCAACGGCCACACCGTGCGCGTACTGGTACCATCTAGCTAGCCTCTGTCGATCTCTAATCAATGGCACTGGCTGTGCTGATCGCGTGTCGGCCTGTGAATAACAACGACCGGTGGTAGACAGTTAAGAGTACATGGGAGCACAATTGTGCAGCCAGCCAGTTGGAGGAGTTTGAATCCGGCCATCATCACTAGACGCTTTGAACCAACATTATGTGTCAACAGTTTCTGCTTTGCCACTGAGATCACATACATTCTGTGTCGTGATGAATATTTGGCAACACTGACTGAAACCCACTCCTCGATCATGCCCACTCTAGTCACATTATGTCACGCGGATTTGATCCATCAGGTGGAACATGTCCAAAAAAAAATAAAGGAATTGATGAAAGGCCAAAGCGCTGGGGCGTTGCTGCTGCTGTTCACAGTTCACCCCTTGGTCTCTGTTTCATAATCGCAGTGCAAAATCCTAAAGCGTCGCTTTTGGATTATAACAAGAAAAGGCGACAGGGCTTGGCTTTTCCAACCTAAGCAACACCTTCTTTTCTCCTCACCAAAAAGCTACTCCCGTTTTTTATAGGGCCAAAGTTGCTAAATGCACGCCAAAAGCTTATCTCTTTCCGCGATAAAGAAAGGGATAGATTCTTGTTTTGGATTGTTTTATGTCCCTAAAGCAACCAGTCCGATTGGAAAGTGTGGAAGGTGCCTTTGCATTTTCTTAAGTACTCCTAGGTCGGTTTCTTAGTAAACAAGTCACGTTCGCGTTGACACTTGAACCTAACGTTCTGCCATTCTGCCAATATACAAGCCAGATAAAGTATTCTTTTCTTTTGCAGGCTGGAAATGGTACTGAACATGCTTGGCTTAATTCTTGTATGCCATTAGATGTTAAAAGAAAAAATGAGCCTACATATATGGATGGGTTGGGGGATAAACATTCATGGACTATTAATAGGATTTTCAATAATGCCGTATACTTGTTGGCGATAACTTGATCCCATTTTTCTTTTCTGATCTATCTAAGCATGCACCCACGCTGAGATTGTTCCAAAAGCTTAAAGAAGACCAAAAGCTGGATGGGCATCCATGAACTTTTGGGTAAAATAATGGCACATGCTCGGATGCGGTGGAAGTGGGATCGACGAAACGAACCCTAGTAGAGAAAAGAGAAAGAAAAGGGACAGGGAAAGGCCGCTGCCATGCTCGCTCTTTTGCTTTATTCTAACCAGGAAGACTAGTTTTTAAGTCGACGCCCAAAAGTGAGCAGCACGTCAGGTCGGATTTCCGGAGCAAGCCATCCATCCCCAGCAGCCTGACAGTACAAGTAGCATTATCATATTACCGGAAATCCGGTGAAATTTTATCTTCTGCGTGGCCTCCATCTCCGTCCCATCCTGTGGTCGACTGTATGCAGTTGCGTTGTGCCGACCTGTGCTCCCCTGCAGTGGCTGCAGACAGTACCCCCAGCACAATCAGGTGTTGTACTCGTACAGTCGTGCAACCAGCAGGGTATCTAATGTAGTGGTGGTACTCCACGTGTCTGGATAAAAAAAAGTTTTGATCGTGTGGATGTGCGTGACACTATACGTACACTCAGAGATAAATGATTTCGAAATGAATGTTGGCAAGAAAGGCTCTTCAGACTTCAGTGACCAAAAGATGCAGGTGGTGTAGGTGGCTAGCTGCGTTTCACCGGAAGGGAGAGCCGGAGAGGGAGCCAGCCACCATTGATGTGTGCAGGCTGTGGCTGTTGTAGAGAATCTGTGCTTCAGCTCACTTTCCGAGCCAAAAGGTGATATGGCACAGCCTTTTGAAGTTGCCATTAGTTGGGACTTTCACTGAAGTGCCCCTTTTTTTCCAGAAGGAGGCTTTCTCTAAAGTACTTTTTGGATTCGCTTTACCTGGACTGTCCCCGCGGATTTCTTACGCCGAGCCGGAGGCTGGCAGCCTTTTGCATATGATCATCACTGCGAACGCCCAGAGCGACCCAATGGGAGGAGTCTTTGTTAAAAGCAAGGAAACAGCATGTACTCGCCGGGGCGCCCACCATCAGATCCTTTTGGGTTGGTTAAACGTACGTTTCCATTTGATGCTTTGGGAGCGGGTTCCGGGGAGGGGTTTAGGCGCCGGGTGCTGGCGAAATTTGTTGCTCCTCAATCTATTCCGATATCCAGAAACAGTAACGATCTGGAGTACCTGAATTTCTGTGAGTTGCAGAAATTACAAAAGAAGTATGGAACTAGAACTTTTGATGCATGCCACACCAAGCTGTTCAAATTATGAAGCAGTTTGAGTAACTTGTTTGCACAAACAAGATAGCATATTGTGTAGTATTATTCCTTAGAACATACTATCCAGCTAAGCCAACCCAACAATTTATAAGATGCCAACACTAGCACGTTCGTCTTAGGTGATGTTAGGAAGAGGAAAGGGAATTGAAATTGCTATTGTTGTGATAGTCTCGTTGTAGCTTATATCCAACTTATATCGATAGTCCAATTACCTAGTGTTGCAACATGTGATAGTAACTCAATGCTTCACTTCGCTCTCCTCTTTCTTTCTTTCTTTTGCGGGTAACACTCTCCTCTTTCTTTCTTTCTTTTTTTTTTTTTTGCAGGTAACACTCTCCTCTTTCTTGGCTTCTTCTCATTACTGACATCCAGGAGTCACTGGTCAATTGGTAACATATCATAATCACCGTCCTAGTAGGTTGACTAAATTGATCATTAGCATTCTTTTTGTGCTTCTTGTGTAGAACTACCTAGGTATCGATCGATGGAGGAGGAGGCACAAGTTCATAACTAGGGATGTAGTGGGGGTGGGGGGGGGGGGGGGGGGGGGATATGCTCCACACACTTTTAAAATACTACTAGGAAAGCCAGGAGGTGTTTTGATCTTGCTATATATTTTCAGATTTTGCTATGTATGATCCAATGAAAACTTCGATACTCTTTTCTTGTCAAATACGGGGTACTCTTTTGTAGATGGAAATATTTTTGCCTCCTACTTGAGGTTTGCAGTATTTGATGAATTAGGATCCATTGTTTTATCATTTCATTTATTTTAGATCAAGGGATATTATCCACTGCAAATAATGATTCTTCTATTCTACTATTCATCATGCTCGATTGTTGGAGCGAGGTGGGCGCTAGCACATTATCGTGAGCTTTATTCGTTTCACCGGTATGAGGAAATGGCTGGTTGTTTGAAAAGCTACGTAGATTCCTCGGTTAGTATTTGCAATGCAAACACAAAGGCCAGGTTTTTTTTTTTTTGAACTAAAACAAAGGCCAGGTATTACTAGCCGGCCCGCCGCCACCCACGGCACAAAGCACAGACGCGTAGAGGATCAGAGCACACGCCACTCGCCACCCGCGCTCGGGCAACGCGCCCCCATCCCTTCGCTTTTCCGCAACAGATTACTCCCGGTCCACTCCCCCCCTCGCCGTCCCAACCCCCACACGCGCGCAACAGTGCTCTTATAAAACCCGGCAGATTCTCCTCGAATCACAAACTCCACATGCACCCGCCCCCGACCTCCGATCGGTTGATCACCATCTTCGTCGCCCAAAACCACACACCCCAAACGGGAATCAAAGAAGAACCGGGCTCGATCACGCGACCCCCAATCAACCCGCCATTTACACACCGCTCGCCAATAAAGGCCGTCTCAAAAGAAAGCCAACACCGCGCCACCCGCGGCGTAGTAATCTTTTCGGCTTTCGCCCCCGGCCGACTCTGGCCGTGTGCGTGTGTGTATCCGTCCATGCACCTGCGGCTCCCGGCCTATGAGCTCCAGGGCATTTAAGTAGCAGCGACCCCCCCTCCATCCCCCCCGCCCCCCTCTAGGCTCGTAGCTCCTCTGCCTCCTCTCACCGCTGAACAACCTCTCTGCTCTCCAGCTTGCTCTCTCTCTATTTGCTGTTGCTGTGGGTTAGTTCTTGCTTCCGAGGCGAGCGGCTCGGATGCTGTCCCACGTCGAGATGGCCCCCGCGGCCGCCGGTGGGTTCAAGCTCTTCGGCAAGGTCATCACGCAGTGCGCCGAGAGCGCGCCGCCGGCGGTTGCGGTGGCGGCGGCGCAGGAGGCGTCCGCGCCGGCGGCGTCGAGGAGCACGGCCGCGTTCGCGCGGGAGAGGGACGACCCGGACGAGCGGGACCAGCCGATGGTCAAGCGGGAGGCGGCGGCGGCGGCGGCGGACCACGACGACCTTCTGGTCGCCGACAAGCAGCAGCACTCCGGCGGCGGCTGGGGCCGACAGCGGGGAGAGCAAAGGGCACCCGCGCCCGCGGCAGCCGCAGCAGCAGCACCAGGACACGGCGGAGGCGCGCGCGGCGGCGGCGGCGTCGTCGGCGCCGCCGCTGCCGTGCCCGCGGTGCCGGAGCCGGAACACCAAGTTCTGCTACTTCAACAACTACAACGTCAACCAGCCGCGCCACTTCTGCAAGGACTGCCACCGCTACTGGACCGCCGGCGGCGCGCTCCGCAACGTCCCCGTCGGCGCCGGGCGACGCAAGAACCGGCCCCTCGGCCCCGTCGTCGCCGCAGGCGCCGGCGCCGTGCCAGCCCACCACCTCCACCACCAGCACCGCGCCGCGGCGGTGGCGGCCGCCGCCGCCGCAGCAGCCGGCGTGGGCTTCGTCCTCGGGTTCCCCGGCCACCACCAGCAGCACCCTTCCTCCCCGACCTCGCCGTCGCCGGTCTACGCCGACCGGTGGCCGGTCTGCCCCGACCGCCGGTTCTGACGTGACGATCCCACCCGATCGGCCGCGCTCGCGGGCCCCTGGCTGGTGGCTGGGTTCGGATAGGGAGTACTAGGCTGGTTTGACTTGCGTAATTCACTGGTGTGAGGTGGGTGGAGGCTGGCTTGGCTCCTTGTTTGTACGTGCGCGAGATGCTTACACAATCACCAAAGGGGTATGGATGGATCAATGGAGGTGGAGGACATGGAAATGGCTTTTGTGTTCCTCTCTTCTTTCTCTCTGTGTCATAGCTCGTCCGTTTCCATTCTCCTTGTTGTCCGTTTGCTAAAGCTTTCTTGGATGTAGATGCTAGTCTTTCCAGATGTGTAATGTAACAGCAGCGGGCAAGTTGCCAACTCCCGTGGAAAATCTGTCCGTGCATGCGTGCGTGTGCGTGACCCCCTGCTGATGAATGCGATGCGATCACCGATCAGTCATCCCATGCACTCCTGTCCTTGGAGTCGGTGCTCACCTCACGCAGCTCGCCCGACCCAAAGGGATGGCCACGGGCTAGCTGCTGATTTTTACCTGCGTCGTCGTCCTCACATTCCTGGCCTGGGAAATGGTGACGACGACGGGGAGTAGTGAAGTGAAACTGCGGATCGAGGCCACAAGTTACAACATTGATATCCTTTGCAGAATTGCAGCATGGATAACAGGGTGAATCAAGAAGACCCATACTGTAGGGCTACGTCGTCCACACCGGCCGATAGGTTGGGGTTGTGACTGCGGCCGGTGGGTGTGGTGTTGACTGCGCAGGACTAAGGATGGAGATGGATGTCTGGACATCCGAAACATCCGTATTCGTATTCGATAAAAACGTAAATATGGATATCCGTATTCGTATTCGATTTTAATATGGATGTCAAATGGATGTATCCGAATTCGATTTCCAACAATTTTCTCTATCCGATTCCACATTCGTATTCGACAAAAATCCGAAACATTCGGCATTCGACATTCGTATTCGAGAAAAAACCGAAACATTCGATATAAATTAACTTCTTTTTTAACTAACTATTAATTATAAATGATATAAACTGTTTAATCAATTTAAAAATTATCTACACGATAATTACTAATTATATTGATTATAATATTACTAATGATATATAAAATAAATTTTAATTAACTTTAAGATGGACAATCATATCAATTTTAACTACTTTAATTTATTTATCTAATTAATAAATTATATTTTACTTACTAATGTACTATTTTCTTATTAAAATATTTTATATATTATGAAAATTATTTATATTTATATTTGTATATTTAATTATTCAAATATATATAACATACATGAGATATATACACATATTTTACTCTTAAAACAATACATAAAGTGAATTAATACACGAAGACATTTTTTGTCAAAATCAACTAAACATCCGAATGCGAATCCGAATTCGAACTATTCGTTTTGTATTCGTATTCGATAAGATTCGTATTCGTATCCGAATTCGAATTAAAATGTGGTAAATAGTGGTATCCGAATTCGAATCCATTCGTATTCGATCCGAATCCATTCTTACGCAGGACACAAGACGTGAACACGATGGGTGGGCTAGGCAAAAGGCTCGCTCGGCCCCTGCTCGCTACATGGGCGCGGTGACATTTCCGTGAGTGGGTGGCCCAGCGCTTTTCACCACACTTTTGGGAAGTTTCATCACAACGGGGCATGGGCATGGGGACAGGGCACCTGGCCGCGCCGGCCGGGTGGCTTTTACCGGCCATCAATGCCCCCCTTGCCCCCAGCGAAAGATCGCGCGGCCTTTAGGCGATGTTTCGCGAAATTTTTTTCGAGTATGTTCCCTCACATGCATGGCATATTAAATGTAGTCGAAAAAAATAATCCATTATATGGATGGAGTGTACTTCGTGAGACGAATCTAATGAGCCTAGTTAGGTCGTGATTAGACAATAAATTGCTACAGTAAACATGTGCTAATGACGGATTAATTAGACTCATTAGGTTCGTCTTGCGATTTACTGACAGAATCTGTAATTAGTTTTGTAATTAGTCTATATTTAATACTTCAAATGTGTGTCCGACATACTCGAAAAAATTTCGCGAAAACATGTAAACAGGGCCTAAAAGCGCCGGGAGATAAATATTCCAACCGTCAACTTGTCAGGGGGAGTCATGGAGTCAAGGCCAAAGGGGGAAGGAACGGAAGGAAGAAAGGGCTAGCGGCCGCGAGAGCGCTGGCTTTGCCGCGGGTTTACTGCTCTCTAGCGTTCGCCGTCTCGTCGCGTGTGGTTGGGAGTTGCGCGGCCGGGCGCGGGAGGCCGTCGCGACCTGGGGACCTTTTCGCGCGGCCTGCTCTGCTGACAGCTCGCCCACACGCCAGAGAGAAGGGGTCCCAGAGGAGTCGCTGACGTGGGCGTGTCTAACCTCCCGCTTTCGATTCCACAATGAGCGGCTACTTAACAATGGCTCGTTTAATCTTGTGTCAGGAGGAGTATGAAATCCTGCAGTGGAGTAACTGAGCAAAGTGCCGAACCATTAATACACAACCTGTTCCTTTGTTCTTCAGCGCAACGACAGCAAATTTTTCACTCGCACACAATCTACGCAGCGTAGCGAAGCTAACTGGTTCAATTAACCGACTTTTCGGCTAGGGTAGTATGTTTAGATCCAGAAAAAAAGTAAAAAGTACGGAATTTTTTTTATGAAAACGTGCATAGAGATAAAAATAAACTGACATGTTTGTTGTGGATAACTTTTCGTGAAAATGGGACGCTTTTGAGTCCAGCCTCAGTGAGGAGTGTGATAAGCATTAAATATCATGTCACATCAACAAATTTGCTGAAATGATAGTGTTATTTATGAGAGTAGTGTCATGAAATGAGAGAGGATGTCATGACGATGACACTCTCTCGACATGCTCCATCCGTCCCAAAATATAAGCATTTGTTGACTTTTAGACATCACGTTTACCATCCGTCTTATTCAAAAAATTTAACAAAATATAAAAACAAATAAGTCGTACTTAAAGTATACCTAATGATAAAACAAGTCATAATAAAATAATTAATATATTTATAAAAATTTTGAATAAGACGGATGGTCAAACGTGATGCACAGAAATCGAACAATGCTTATATTATGAGACGGAAGGAATAGTTCTCTAAGTTTATAGTTTTGGTAGCCGTGCGATAACACTTCTCAGGCCGGCTTACGCTGCATAAGGGCCGGCGGTAGAGAATTCCTGCTGCTCGAGTGCTCGGAGACAACGATGCCAAAAGCGCATCCGTGACGTGCACTGACGCGTCCTCCTCTTTTCCCGCCTGTAAAAGGGCTCCGGCGACTCTGACTCTGACGACCGCCAAAAGTTGGCGAAGCGGGCGGTAAACTTCGCCCGGCGCCACCAGGCACCAGCGGTAAACTTCAATCGAAATCCACTTTTCGACCGGATTTTCCTGGGTTGCTTCGACAACCACGCAAAAGGACCCGAGAAACTACCGTGCTCTCCGGCCATCGCGTCCAGCGCTGAAGCCTGAAGGACTCCGGCTGAGCTCGCGGCACCGATCGAGAAAAAAAACGACGTGTGGACTGACTTGACTGTACCTAGTACATACATGCAGTGCTGGTCTCGGTCTCGCCCTCGTCTCCCGGCCGTCTCGTCGATCGGGATGGGAACATGGCTGGGATGATGGACACTTGCTAGGTGATCCGTTACCATTAGTGTGCTGCCGCCGCTGCTACTGCTCGTGATGTGGACTGTCACGGAGGGCTTTTGGGCGTCCGTCCCTGCTCTGATCTGCTAGTTTGGTACTAACTCGGGGACAAGGACCCGGTACTATGAGCCATTTAAACGGCCGTTTTATGTTAATGCAGCTGCAGGGGGGCCGGGGGTTGCTTTCCGCTGCAATCAAGCGCAAGAGCCCAAGAGAGGAAGATACATGTAGCCATCACGAAAACGATTGTGCTGGGGGTTAGCACCAGCTGGTTAGCTACAGGAAACGTTTAGGAATGTTAGGTAACATCACATCGATTGTAAAAGAAAGGATTGAACAAGAATTAGTCATCATACCTTGATTGTACGCTCATACTCGCTTCATTCGTTCCAAATTTTATGGTTTATTGTAGCTTCATATTAAGTTCGACACCTAGACTGCCACAATTTTGATTATTTTTTTAAAAAAAATATTAACTTTACTTATCGTATAGTATCAAATGGATAGATTATCAAGGCATATTTTGTGGTGGATAATCAGATATTTGTGTTGAAGTAACCTACATCTAGCTATACTTTTCTGATCCGCACTAAGAAAATGCTTTAGCATCTAGGACAAGTACTCAGTTGTGATATTTTCCTAAGCTGTCAGTTGTGATTGTCACCAATCGTTCTTTCCCCCTTTTCAACCCGCAGTGGAGCTTTTCTCATAGAAAAAGAAAAAAAGAAGCGCTGAACTAAAGAGAAAAGATGGACAGAAAAGTGCACTTTAGAGTACTTTGATTGATCTTTATGTGGTACACGGAAAAGGTTACCCTTTATGATGGCATTTTGGCGATCAACATGAAATTGCGTAAAGGCATACAATTCTGACGTGGGAGCCGACACCTTTCACACCTTGAGTACCGCCGGGCCAAATGTGCAGATGAAGCTTATGGCCGAAGTAGGCTGCTACAGGGACGCATGCTCTTATCCATTTATGCATTCAAAACTGTCTAGAACTGCCATGGAAAATACTCGGTTGTGCTAGCTAGCACGCCACAGGTTCCTTTCACCGTTATTTCTCTCATTGCTGTCAGTACTAAAAATCAGCTCCATCAGCTATGAGTTGGCTTAACTCGTTTGAGTGAATGTGAGGCAGCCAAGCACCGTTTATGAGCTACAGCTGTCAAACTTGTCAAATGTCAAGCGTGATCCATTTGATCAGACATGCGGCGTCAGGCATCTAAAGGATGTAACGGTAATACCATACATCTGATTATATGAAGAGGAAAAGGGACCGCTTAACAATACCTGAAGCTTAACAATATCTGATTATCTGATTAGTATGCGTGACTGTGCAGGTACCTTACCTTTAACTGATGAACAAGTCGCCAAAAAGGGGCAGAAAACCGATTGAACAAAACTACTCAATTCAGAAATCTGGTTGTTCGTGTGAATTGATGAATGCTCTGGTGGGCCGGCTAAACGCGGATAGATGGGCTTTAATCATAACAGTGACGCTCTGCCCGATTTATCCACAAATATATCACTGGGCTCTCTCGTACTCGTACGCCCGCCGAACAACAAACCTACTTGTGGAGGTGTGGCCGCCCGCCGCCTGAGAGCGCGCCGCCGTGTGTGCCAGTGTTGGAAGCGGTGTGGCCTATGTATTTTAGTGGCACCCTGCGGAAAAGCTATACCCGGGTTATAGCGGCAGCTATAACATTTAGCGTTTTACATTGAAAACACTAGAACTAGCCACATTTTAGAATTCTTAGCACATTTTTAATCAATTTCAGCACACATTTAAGTGCAGTATATAAGCAAACATGAGAAATAAACCAAAACACACAGGATATGTCATAAATTTTATAAGTATATGTTCATGCATTAGTGCAAACATAAAATATGTAGCAATACACAAGATCAATCATAAGGTATAACTAGTAGTTCATAAATCACAAGTATATAGGTTCATAATTTAGTCATAAAAGAATTAGCAGAGCTAGACTATTGAATTTGGCGGGGCTATTTCGCACTATAGCGGGTTAGCGGCAATAGCGATAATATTTGCAATATCGTCGTGACATCTGTCTCAAAAAGCTATCAACAGGCTATAGCGGACAATTAACGGGCTATTTGCAACATTTGGCACTAACTGAAAAGAAAAGGAGCGCGGGACACGGTCCATCGCGGCTGCCGCCAACCCGCCGTCTGGTCTCTGCCAGATCCAAGACAACGCGCACGCTCGATGCCCTCGTGCTGACGCGTTGAGCCATCCCGTTCCTCCTGTTATGTCCCTCCATTTCCGCCGCACTTTGCTCTCACGAAACGCGCCGCCATGGGAAGGCGCACGCTGCTACTACGCGGGCATTTGGTCCTCGAACGCGCATGCCAGCGAGGTGGCCGGCGGCTGCTTGCGTGCTCCGGGCCCTTGCCATGAGTCGTCTCCAAGTCCGCATCGTCGTCGTTTTTTATGCATCGGAATCAAATGTGGAGCGCGAAGGAAGCAGTCGGTGCGTGCATCAGGTTTATTTTTGTACGAATAATTGTTCGTCAACTCGTTCCCCATGCCGACCTCGCGCGCGCTCCTAACTGCCATCGATCGCACATGCTTCCCGGGCGCGGTAGGCCGGTAGTGACCGTTACACGGCACGCTCACATGCGCTGACGCGCAGAGCACGAATATATATGCACTGGGGGATACACATCCCGTTGACATAAAACATATAACACAACCCACACAGCACCACCGGCTGAAACTAGCATCACCATTGTCAACAACCTGATAAGCAAGAAGATTGAAGAACTGCTGGGTTGGTCGATCATCCATTCAACTCGAAAAGACCAAAATGACGGTGAGTTGAGTTTATTTCCTGTGTATTTTCATTTGAATCTATTAGCATCGACATCCCTGCGTGTGTCTGACGACCGATTCATCTGTCATTGGCCCATCATCTACAACTACAAGTACAGCTCGTGGAGATGGCCGTGCACATGGACTGCCCGGGCTGCGAGAAGAAGGTCCGGAAGGCCGTGCAGCGCCTGGAGGGCGTGCACGAGGTGGAGGTGGACATGGCGCAGCAGAAGGTGACGGTGAACGGCGACGTGGAGCAGAAGAAGGTGCTCAAGGCCGTGCGCCGCACGGGCCGCCGCGCCGTGCTGTGGCCGCAGCCCTTCGCCGCCGCTGGCGGCGGCGGCGGCGCGGTCGGCGCCGCCCACGTCCTGGCGCAGCAGCAGCTCATGTACGAGCCCGGCGCCGCGGGAGCGCACGCCGCCCACGCGGCGAGGCCCGGGTCGTCGTACAACTACTACAAGCACGGCTACGACGACTCCCGGATGTACGGCGCGTTCTACCACCACGGCGCCAACTCGGCGGTCGCCGGCGCCAGGGCCACCGACTACTTCAGCGACGAGAACGCGCAGGGGTGCTCCGTCATGTGATTCGCGCGCGGCCACAGAAACAAAAAGTATGCTGAATATTTGTGGTATATAGACAAGGAGGAAGATACTGAAACGCTCGGTTACTTCTGAACATGAAGAATTCGATGATTTCGAATCAGAATCAGATGTTTACGTTTCCAAACAATGCGTTGCGTAGCATTCCAACGAACGGATGAAGACTTGCAGAGAAGCGTGATATAGTGGCCAATACATGGGCCACTTCATGTCTTCATCCGAACGGAACAGTCTTCCTTTATTCCGCATAATGCGTATCGTGCAACTGTGTTAGCAACTTTAAGTGATGCAGATTCTTGACCATCATGTAATATTCCTTCCTCTAAATAGTTTATTCCGCGTGTGCGATAACCGCATGGTGACCGTACAAAAACCTCACCTCATGTTGTATTGCAGCTAGCTAATCTCGTTCTCGCCGTGCAGACGTGTAGTAGCATCCAACATCCAGGTTCTGTTACAGTGTTACTTGTCTCAATCGATCACTTTCATGTACCTTAGATACAGATGGACGATGTTTTAAGCCCTGTTTAGTTGAAATCTTTTCACCCATCACATCAAAAAAGAATCTTAAATGTATGGAGTATTAGATACAGACGAAAAAGGTGAAAAGTTACATTAATAAGCTGTAAATCGCGAGACGAATCTAATACGACTATGATTTGCAACAGTAATGCTACAATAACCATCCGCTAATTATGGATTAATTACCTTCTAATTACCATCGTTAGATTCGTCTCGAGATTTTCAGTCTATCCATATAACTTTTCGTCTTTTTCATCTTACATTTACCACTCTTAAATCGATAAAATCAAAACCCGAAATCTTTTTACCGAGAGCTAAACATGGTCTAAAGCCCGTGCCACATTTGAGCGCCGTTGCAAAGCTTCCACAGCGGTTGTAAAATCAGTGTAGCCTGTCGCCAGCCCGAGGGGCGAGCGGCGGCGCGGTGACCCGAGCCGAGCGCGCACGCACCCCCGCTAAACCTGGATCGACATCCAAATCCAACTTAAGAGAATCCAGCACAAGTCCAACTAAGAACGCGCTCCTGTCCAATCCAATCCTAATCAACAGTCTGATGTCCAAGTTCAGTCCAATCCAACTCCACATAAATACAAATCCATCCAATAGATCCAATATCCTTCGTCTTCAGCCGCGGCAAGCTCGTCGGCCTCGCATACAACGACGAGTGCATGAGGCTTCAACGTACAGACCATCGCCATCGTCGTAGCCTCCGCCGGCGGCGGCCCGTTCGCCACCACCTCCTCCTCCTTCTTCGTCACCGTGGCCACCGCGCCGCCGTCGCTGTCGTCCCCGGCGGCGGAACTCCTCGGCTCGCTGATGCTGGGCAGCTGCTCGTCGTCGACTCCCGCGACGTCGGCCTCGGGCAGCCGGCGCTGCTAGCCGGCGGCGGCGGAGCGGGCGACCTGGCGGCGGCTCCGGGACGATGCTATGACCCGCCGCCACGGCGATGATCCTGGAGGGAAACCGAGCGAAGATGGCGGCGTGGAAACCGGCCGGCAGCGCGTTCCTGTTCCAGCTCCTGCCGTCCGCCGTGTTATGGTAGGAGCTCGTTGCGGCGGCGTCGCCGCCGGTGATCTTGGCTCGTCGTAGCTAGCTGCTCGCAAATCCAATAGGGATTGGATGATCCTGTTTATTTTGTCCAACAGAATCCAACGATATTGGATCTAAAGTAAATGGATGACCATTGTCCAACTAAGTCCAAATCCAGTTAAATCCAACTGCTAAAATCCTAAATCCATTCTCAGGTTTAACCCCCCGCACGGGGTTCTCGAGTCGACGACGACGCCAACAGGCAACGGACAGCAACAGGACAGGCACGGAACAAAAAGCACCCGGTTCGGCTCGACCCCGCGAAGCCAAACTGAGCCAGCCAGATCCGCATCACCCTTGGCGAATGGGTTCTCATCCCCTCGGCGGCCAATGCCAGTGGCGGCCTCCTCCTCGCGCACTTAAATCCCCCGCGCCGCCTCCCCGCTTTCCCCCCATCCCGCCCATCGACTCCTTCTCCTTCGCCTCGACCAGAGCCATACCATGGCAGCGGCGCACCAGGTCTCCGCCGTGATCTTCGACCTCGACGGCACACTCCTGGACACAGGTACGCACGCGCGCGGATCCATCCAGCTTCCTCGCCGTCCCGCGCTCGCGCCGTTCTGTACGGGACACGGGGATCACCAATCAGATAGACTGGAATACTGGATGCACATTTGCACGTCTGTCGCTGTGTTGTAATTCGTGTATTGAATCTCGGCGTAAAGCGTTAAGAGTGTATTGGCGCAGAGAGGGCGACGAGGGATGTCCTGGACGAGTTCCTGGCGGCATACGGGAAGGTCCCGGACCCGGAGAAGGAGGAGAAGAGGCTGGGTCAGATGTACCTGGAATCCACGACCGGGATCATCAGAGACTACGGGCTGCCGCTGACCGTGGACGAGTACTCCAAGGCGATGCACCCACTCTACCTGAGAAGGTCTCTGTTCTGTCCTAACATGTCTGTTAGCATCGCTTCACCATTTGTCCGTTTACAAGCACTTGTTAAGTTGGCTTGTTGTTACTTTTCTCCCCAGGTGGCAAACGGCAAAGCCGCTTCCAGGGGTGAGGAGGCTTGTCAAGCATCTTCACAAGAATGGGGTGCCACTTGCAGTTGCTTCAAACTCCGTCAGGAGAAATATTGATCACAAGGTTCCGAAATTCGAAGGTGTGGGGATGACTGTTTGCTTCAGTCTGTTTTTTATCAGTGCCATAACTAGATGTGTCATCATGTCTTTTGGTCTGCCGCTTTTGGAGCAAATAAGTATACCTATACTGAAGTGAAAAGTCTTCCAATGCGATTCTAAGTATTTATTTTGGCTGAATATGTTATGTATACTGCTTTACTCATCTACTGATTATACATACTCAATTTCAGACAACATGATCACGTAAGTAACTGAACATTGCTACTTTACTAGTCCTGATGTAATGTGGTTCAGACAAGTAAAAAGAAAGAAATATTGAACTAGTAAGGAATAAGCATGCTTATCTATCTTTATTAGTTGGTACATTTTCTATATATTGCATTAGTTGCTTAATCCATGAATTAAAAAACTCCTTTATTGTTTTCCAGATTGGGGAGAGTGTTTTTTTGTTATTCTTGGTGGAGATCAAGTCCCTAATGGAAAACCTTCCCCTGACATGTAGGTATCTTTAGCATTTTTGACCAATCATCTGTTGTTATTGCTATTTAACTTGCTGTTTCCATGCAACTGTATACTCATCTTTAGCATCTTGTATAGAACCCTGTTTATTACTGATCACGTTCCTGCACTGTACAAGATTTCTGGAAGCTGCAAAGAGACTTGGTGTAAATGCATCATCATGCTTGGTCATAGAAGATTCTGTGTAAGTACAGGAAATACTTCTTCTCAGTGAGTTATTACTTGTGCCCTTGCAATGAAAAAAATAAAAGTTACCTTTGTGCATGATTCATAAATCATAACTTATCAGAACACTTCTAACGTTATTGAAATCTGATGGGCAACAAGATGATATAATTTTCAGTTGATGCCAGTATGCCATGATGAGTATGTTTAAAGTGGACCCCATATATGTTTCATTGGGTTAAGGCTCACAAATCACAAAGTTAAGGCATCAAAGGTTTTAATTTCCTACCAAAAGGGGTGAAATTTTCATATGCAAACCACTTGTATAAAAACTTCCTTTCATTTTCAGCATTCTATTTTCTATGTGAAACGACGTAGCATGTTGTACAATGCCTACATTAACAAATGTAATATTTTTTAATCATGTACACTTTTCCAGGGAAATATCTCCTTCAGCAAGTTTAAATCACACTCTTATCATTTGTTTCTGTTATATGCTTGATGAATGAATGTCCAGGATTCTTGCCAGAAAAATGTCCTCTCTTTTTTCTAATCACTCTCCCTCACAACTTAACTTTCTTAAATGTATTTAAGTGTCAAGACTTTTCGAAACCTGGTTCTTTTATAACTCCCTTACTGATACCTGTAGGATGCACTTCTCTTGACCTAGTGGAAATTTATAAGGTTCACAAAATAATCAATAAGATATTTTGTATTTATTCCCTCAGATAACCCTATCAACTGTGCTGAAGTGGTAAATTGTATGCTTTCAATGTTGATGCATTGAAAAGAAAGCACTTGTTTGTTCTGAGTAATTGAGTTACACTTTCTGCTTCCTTGGTGGTATTTCTTAGTGTCGGAGTGAAGGGTGCCAAGGCTTCTGGGGCAAATGCAGTTGCAGTACCGTCCCTTCAAAGTCAAAGGAAGCACTATTATATTGCTGATATCATCCTCTATTCGCTTTTGGACTTCGATCCTGAGCTGTGGGGTCTTCCTCCATTCGAAGATCGTAACTCTCTTCATTGACCACTGATTTTGTTTTCTTATCACTATTTAAAATCTGATGGGTGACAATTATTGTAGGCATTCAAGGTGTTTTGCCTATTGATCCCTTACTTTCAACTGCTCAAATAGGCGATAGAATTTTAAACAATCTTCATAGAGTAGTTTCAGGTTGAACTCTTTCTGGCTACTCTTCTTTATACTACTACTATCTAAATACCCACGTTTTTACTTACTTTGATCATTTGGAAACAGATGAACGTACCTACGAATTTATTCCTGACCAAATATCAGGAATTTATTTGGGTTGGGCCAAGTCCAAAGTGCATGGATTCTCTAAGGTGGTCATAGGTACTGGGTGGGACTTTTCACAGCAGAGCGTCGAAAGAGTGATGGTTGGTACATACTTCTCGTATTTATGGTTGTTGACATCTGGGAGGCCAGTTGTCTAAACGTTCCCCTATAGTGTTAAGTTTCTTTTCTGGCACAAGACCTGTGGTCTGTGGACATTGGCGATCTAGTAATATTTACTATCTGATTAACGCATAGCAAGGTTTCTGCACTTTTCTTGTACGCTCGTTGAAATTGTTGTTTTCCTTTTGCAGGTAGTAGAATTTCTTGATTCCAGTGACAAGATTGAAACAGAGCCTGTGAAGCTTCTTGCAATTGGTTACATTCGGAAGCTACAAAGCACAGTAATAACCATCTCTTAAATTTTACTAGGAATTAAAGAATCTGGCTCCAGTGTTTTTTTTCAATATTGGTTCACAACTAGAGAGATGAAGGTTAGAGCATGATCCAACAGTGTGGCTCTCAGATTATAGAGTAGAAAAGGAGAATAGATTGGATTATCTTGAATTCATGGAAATAGTTGACAGTGACAAATGATACTAGGAAACCTGGAAATAACAAAGGTAATTAACCAAACGTCTTGCCCCTAGCATGATCAAAATTGCTCATTCGTGCAGATTCTGTCTGCCGTTCCGTTGGCTTCTCATGGGCCAGTATGGTGTCCTCATTTTTTTTTGTTACATTTATATTTGTTATTCTGTTATGGATCCCCTTTGACAATATGTCGTGCAATTTTGGAGCTCCTGATTTACCAACAAGCACATTTCCCCCCTCAAACGCACATATCACATCTCGTCATATGACACAGATTTATGTGGGAGCTCATAATACGATTATATAGTGACTCATAACCTTTATTGCAGGATGATATACTGCAAGCTTTAAGTGTAACTGAAGAAGACAGGAGCATTGCAAAGGATGCATTGGGCCTCCCAGTTTTCTCTGAATACGCCCACGACCTTCATTTTAACTAGCTCAAACCACTACCTCAGGTTTGGCAATTGTTATTGTTAGCTCAAAAACTTGATGGCTTCTGCATTTTCGTCCAGGAAGACTCTGCATGAAATACATGCCATTTAAAGAGGAGGAAAAAGGTACAGAAGGAATGAAGTTTGCTGTCATCTAGAGGCAGTTCGATGTTACTGTATGTTGTACTAATTGTTTTGGCTTCGTGACTTGTAAGAAAAATATCATTGCATCTGCACCTTAGGTGCAGAATGATAGAAAAAAATTGGAAGCATATACTCCAGAATGGTATAAATGATTCTTCACGACCAAACAGCTTTATAGATGTCATCTTCAATACAAGCATGGCAATTCTGTTGGTTGGGTGACCTGCTGAGGTAGAGGGCCAATGCAATCGATATAGATCATACTATCAGCTACATCTCACCAATTTTTGCTGTGTATTTTTTTCCTTCCAGAAACTGACTTATGGGCAGTCTAAGATCGAGCACCTGTCCATGTAGCTGCAGTCACACACGTTTCATTTTTAGATTTTTTTTTAGCTTCAAAGCACAACTTCACACGGTGCGACGTACGTGATGCTTCGACCACATATGTCTGTACTTGGGTTCTAGTGCCTCAATTTGGCTTGGCTTCCCACACGCTCATGAATAAGGCGATTCGCTTGAACCACAGGCATCGAACGGGAAACTAGTGAACCTTTTTGAATCTGAAAAGCTAACCTTTATATTCAGATAGCGGCCATCCTTAGCCCTATACATTTTCCACATGCACCAATATTCAGATTTCCATTTTTTCACTCAAACTTATTACTATTCACACACATCGGGCTATCTGAGCGTCTTCGCATTTTACAATACAGAGAGGACAATGCTTGGAGAAGAATAAACAATCAAGAAATAGAATATCAACATATCTAAGACCTTGCGGGTGGGAAGTACGAAGAAATGGTAGAACCCCGTCCTCTTCGTGCTCGGCTGCTTTGATGGACGGATCCACCCCTGTATTTCTCTCTGGATCTCCGGCGGCAGCTCTTCCACTACTGCTGGATCGATATCTTCAACGTTGAACATCCATGCGTTACTGGCAGAGGGTTCAGTATCACTATTGATGTTGCTCCTGTCTGCACCTTGAGCAGACACATTGTGTTCTTCAGCTTTGTTTGCTTCCGAAGAATTCCCTGGACCTAATATCATCACGTGTATCAGCAAACAGAGAAACCTGTCAGCTGTTAAGCTATTTGCATCGTTGCATCTGTACAGAAGTAGCCCACCAAACCTTGAGGGCTGCAGATTAGTCCATTCGATTTTCTTTTCTCATGGATGACAGATTGACCCCGTGAAAGAAACTTTAATATAGAGGAAGTTCCCTATCGAAATAAATAATCTTGGGTGAGTAACAGACAGGGGAGCTAAGAATTAGTTTGAAATTTTTATACTGCCAATACAAAATGAGTGGAAGATTCAAAAATTAATCAAGTAAACGAGATTAGGATGTTAAAATCAGAGACTTAGGAAGACAAAGCCAGCATGGGATGTGAAATGGTCATGTTTTAATCATTAGTCATACAAATAGCAACACAAACCACTAACTTCTGGGATGTTTTTCCCTTCTTTGAATTTGAATATTAAGCAACCAAACAAGCAAAAGACTAAATGAAAAGAAAGCGTTGATTGACCAACTGCTTGAGAATACTATCCCACAAGGAGTTAGTTTGATGGTATCCAGTATCCACAGAAGAGAAAAGGGTCGCTGACCTTAACTTCAGGCAACTTCTTTGAGATTCTTTTTTCTTCACTTGTTGGGCATTGTTTGGCTGAAATATTTGAATATCTTTCACCATCTTCTTTCTCTGAGGTGGATGGCTCGCGTTTTTCTTCATGAATTGGCGTCGCATATACATTGTTATCTATAGAAGCATATTGACATATCAGTAAAGTAAGAGCAAGATTAAAGTTTTGCAAACAATAGACACTTGAGCTCAAGGACATCACCAAGAGATGGATCCTCAGGTACAGATGAAGAATCAGGTATAGCCTGAGATGCAGCAGAACTAGGACCTTTAATGTATCTCAAGATTGAGCTTGTTCCCTGATAAATGAAATGAAAAGTAATAAGAAGGCAACAACATGCATTTTTTTTGGTGTGTGGGGTCTGCTAACATATCTGCAGCCTTATTTTCAATCATTTCTAAATTTTGGTATCTTATTCTCATATTAGCGAATGCTACACCAGGTTTAATAATAAAACTAGTTTTTCATTTTGCTCAAAGTTCATTTGTAATTCAGAGCGTTGGAAACTGGCATAACTTCCATGCAAAAACATAATATATTTGCCAATATATGCAATTGTAATCTCAATATTTTTTTTGTTTGAAAGAAGAGATTTTATTGAAATTGCCAATACATATTATCAAAAGGCCAAAATAATATACTGATGTTGCCACTTTAAGGTGGCTGGACATTTGAAAATGACAATGTATCAAACAATTAATTTAGTAAGTTATTGTAAGCATACACTTGGTATATCAAATATTTTGCTTGCAGTAACAGAAAGAGATGTTATGCTCCATCCAGTGTTCTGAGATTCTAAAAAATCGTGAAGGCCAGATTCAAATAGCTTCATTGCATCCTCTTGAATTTTCCCAGTCCCATAGCGCAAAGGACAGGATTTGGAAGGGAATTTCTTCGCTGAATCACGTTCATTTGCCTGCAGCAAAAGTAGAAAATAATGAAGCTATGGTACATAGTGTGAAATTGGATTAGATACATGCTGATCATTCTATCAGAAAATACTATAGATACAATAATGGATCAAACCGCACAGCTCTAAAAAAAAGATATTACAGAAAATACCTTAGACGCTCTGGCATGAAGAGTTAGTGTTTGAGCGATTCTCTTGTTCTGGTTCAGATCAGATTGAATTCGTTCGCTTAATTCCTCACAGAGTTGATCCAGCCAGCCTTTGACCTACAGCACATAGCACTGATTGAATCAACAGAATTTGAATGTTAACACAATTTTTCGCACTGATTGAATCAACAGAATTTGAATGTTAACACAATGTTTCCTAAATTCCTACAAAGAATTGGGGTCTTTTATTTTTTTTTATAGCCATGCATATTGGATCTGACTTAGGCAGCATGAAAACTTATTTTAGTTAGCATTCCAAGGCCATCAAACTATCAAAGTGTAACTGACATGGACCACATTGTCAAGCTTATTTACAACGCTTATTTACAATGAGTCTGGCATAGGCTATACAATTGTGGCTGACATGGACCACATGAGGCATAAGTTTGTAAATGGAACTGCCAAGATTTCTAAAGTACCCACTGGTAGGTGGGGGGTTCAGACTCCAACCGTGTTACAAAGTTCCATATTGTCAAGCTGTTTCACCCTAATTAAAGCACGGTTCTTCCTGCTGGTGCCAATTGAAACATCATGCTCTATGTCATTATCACATATGGTTTTCAGAGACCAAAACATGTAAAATGCTTAGATCAGATGCTTATGCTCATCGCAAGTAACCAAAAATAACTAAAGATTTTGCTTGAGAACAGCGAAAATGGCAGTAATTGTTCTTACAGAAGCACTGTTCTTCAGTGCTTTTGGTCCAGGAAATGTCTTTCCACAGCCGTGACTCTTCGGTAGAAGACGATCCTCAACTTCTTCTCCACTAATGCCCCTAGCAATCTTCCATAGCCAGGTTCTGCATGAATTCAAGCGCTTATAAGATGAGAGTATTGGACAAATACAAAAAAACATGGATGCAAGGAAGCATGCCATTCGAGTTAAAAGTTATGTCATCCACTAAAAGCTAAAGGCCTAAAGGGAATAAAAACTCTAAATCCCTAAAATGTGATATCATATATTAACTACAAGCTTATACTCGAAGGCTTTAGGTCAAGATCCCCTTTTCCTATCTATTGGAGATGCTTCTTCCTCTTCAAGTTGGAATCTACATTAGTCAAGGCAAACCAAATAATAACACAGTGATAAAAGCATGTTTATAATTACCCAGTATTTACTCCATACTGCTCTTGTAACTTTTCCTCTGTAAAACTTAGAAGATCACCAATGGTCTCGACCCCAAGATCATCCTGCAAGGAACTTCCAAGCTTACCACCAAGCTGTTTCCTGAATAATATATATTCTCACCATTCAGTGTCACACCATGCATAATTTCAACTAAAGCACAATGTTATGTGATCTAAATAACGATGTGAAGTGTCAAAAAAATTTCCCAGGAAAAAAAAGAACCCAGCAAGGACAGAGGCATCATGTATTCATGTTAGATCATTACATCTTCTTCACAGGTAGTGATGCTAGAAAGTCTTGAACGGATGAAGAAGGTACAACTGTTTGTTGAGCAGGCTTGTGCATTCCACTGACAAGTTTAGCTAGCATCTGCGCAGTATGAGAACAATGAGTGGAAGACTATGATAGGAAAAAGCAAGGAATTTGAGCTGATTTCCTGATCACAGCAAACTTAAACAAATAGTAGCCACAAACTATTGAATATTGTAGTCAATGAAAAAAAAAACTCTACTCACTATTATGACTCATTATAAACCTTATTGTGAGCGATCCCAGCAGAGCATGTGAACTGGGTTTCCTCCAGAACTCTGACTCGCAGCTGCGCAACAATTATAGCTCCACATGCCAATAGCTTGTCCTCGTAATCAGCATCGGGTCGACAAAGCCATGCCCTCACATTCTTTTCCTTCTCGCTGGCATCCTGAAGATATCATGACCTATGATTATGTTTATATCATGGCAGAGCAGTAAATTAATTGTGAGACAAATTTCTTACAGAAGGAAGGCCCAAAATATTTGACTTTGCTGCCTCCATAAAAATCTCCTCTGGTGAATCTGGAGGAGATTGTAAGAGCATTTCCTTTGCTGCATCAGTAAGATCAAGATAAACTTCATCAATGGATGCCCGCTCGCACTTCCCTTTGCTTGCAAGGATTGCAACAACCTGAAAGTTCAGATGCAAAATATAGATTTATACTTGTATATATGCCATTTTCAGTAGATTTGTACTTCTATATATGCCACAGTTTGCACGGAGAGGTTGGTTTGCACCTGATATGCTCCCTTGTAAGTACGGTGCTGTTAACTAGTACTAGCAAACTAGTCTACACTGGTAAAGTGGTAAGTGAACCTACCTCAGAACCTGCACTTCTGTAAAGATTAAGGTCGGCCTTGCCACGCGCCACAGGGACCTGCACCAAATTAATACCAGGACAGACCCTCTTGGCTTCATCTCCACGCATGGACCTGAATAGGCACCACAAAATCCGGATGTCTCGACCTCAAGCAAATTCCAAGGAAATGGGATTGTCGATGAACAAAGGGCATTTACCTCTTCACACCAAAGCTGCGAGCCTCGTAGCTAACGGCGATCAAACCGCCGCCTTTCCAGTCGTTGTACTGCACCACGGCCGTCGGCTTTCCCCTGAGCGCGGGATTCCTCCGCTGCTCCACTGCGGCAAAGCAAATGGCCACTCTTTCACTCTTTCCGCGGGGTGGGAGAGGAGAGGCAAGGAAAGTCACCGACCTTGGACGTAGAAGCAGTCCATGTCGACATGGGCGATCACCCTGGGCTCCTGCCGTTCCGGCCTCGCCACCGGCATCCCTGTCACAACCAAGGGGGTTTGGGACGGCAACCAAGAGAAGAACAGGGAAAATTGAGGGAAAACTAGAAGAATGGATTCACCCAGAGCAGTAGCATGATTGAATTACCGAGGAAAACCAAAGTTCAGGACAGAGAGCTTCACGCGGCGGCGGCCATGGCGGCGGCGGCGCTAGGCTACTGCTATTACTACTGCTAAAGTCTAGGGTTCATATCCAACATGTTCATTACAGACCGATGCCCTCAGGCTTTAAGGGAAAACATAGAGTAAGAAGTAATTTACTATTACAATTCATGACAACAGTTTAACTGGGGTAATATGGGTAACTCCTGTGAACCGTTGATCGGGCGATGAACGAAGGAAAAGAAGTCGACGAATCGTCGTGCTCGTTGCCGACTTGTTCTGCCTTCCTCTGCTTGTTCTGAATACTGAATACAGAGATAGCTTCAGTAGCTCAATGCCTGACAATGCCCCCCCCTTTTGACATCCTTGTCCTCAAGGATGGAACTTTGGAAAGACTTTGCGAATAAAGTTAGCATCTTCCCACGTAGCCTCTGATTCCGATAAGTTAACCCAGTGTATTAGCCATTGGACTACAGGTTCATTGTTGCGAGGTATCATCCTTCTGTCCAAGATAGCGGCAGGGGCTACCTTAATTGTACCTTTCTCGTCCACCAATGGAAGTTCAGAGCTAGGAACAACATTGGGTCCCAAATGACGTTTTAGTTGGCTGACATGGAATACATCATGAAGTTGACATCCAGCTGGTAACAGAAGCTTGTATGCAGCAATGCCAATTCTTTCTAACACTCTGAAAGGTCCATAATATTTGGAGTGCAGCTTGATGCATCTGTGTGCACTGAGTGATGTATGCCTATATGGTTGGATCTTCAAGTAAACCATATCTCCAACACTGAATTCCCTATCTTTTCTGTGTTTGTCAGCTTGATGTTTGATCCTTGACTGTGCCTTGAGGAGGCTGTCTTTAATCACTTGATTTGCTATTTCTCTGTTCCTTAACTGTTCTTGCACAGAGATATCTGGACAATCAGGAATGATCACTTCAGCTACTAATGGTGGAAGGTAACCATATAGAGCTTGGAAAGGAGTCATGTTCAAGGATGTGTGGTAAGATGTGTTATACCACCATTCAGCTAATGAGAGCCAATGAAACCAGCGTTTTGGGCTTGTGAAACACATGCACCTAAGGTAGTTCTCCAAGCATTGGTTGACTCTTTCTGTTTGACCATCGGTTTGAGGGTGATATGCTGATGAAAGGTGAAGTTCTACTTTGAGAGACTTGAACATAGCTTGCCAAACTGAACTGGTAAAAATAGGGTCTCTATCTGTCACTATTACTTGTGGAAGCCCATGCAATTTGAATACATTGTCCATGTAAGCAGTCACCACATCTTGAGCAGTATATGGATGACTAAGTACCAGAAAATGAGCATATTTTGTGAATCTGTCAACAATCACTAAAATAACATCTTTACCCTGAGATTTAGGTAATCCCTCTATAAAATCCATGGACACATGAGTCCAAGCTCTGTCAGGAACAGGTAAAGGAGCCAAGAGACCAGGGTAAGGAGTGTTTTCTGATTTATTCTTCTGACAGACTGGGCAGATCCTGATGTATTCCTTGACTTGCTGTTGCATGTGAGGCCAATGAAATATGAGTTGGAGCCTTTTGTAAGTGGCTTTTTCTCCTGAATGTCCTCCAAAAACAGATTTGTGAAAACTGTCCAACAATTGAGTTCTAAGGATATCATTCTGACCAATAACCACTTTGCCTTTGTATCTAAGAATTCCATTAGCAAAGGTATAATTGGGCACAGCTTGAGGATCTAAACTGAGTTTCTCCATCAATGACAGGCAATTTGGATCATTCTCATAACTAGCTGTTACTTGCTCCATCCAAACTGGTATTGCAGCAGATAATGCTAATACCTCATTTTGGTGGTGTGCCCGAGAAAGAGCATCAGCTACCTTGTTTTCCTTTCCTTTCTTGTATTCTACAGTATAGTTGTAGCCCAATAACTTGATCAAGAGCTTGTGTTGAACTCCCTCTGCCAATCTCTGATCATGTATATACTTCAAACTTTGTTGGTCAGTCCTTATGATCACTGAAGTACTGGCTAAGTAATGTTTCCATTTCTTTAAAGCTTCAAGAATTGCTAAGGCTTCTTTTTCATAAGTTGAGGCTGCAGCAGCTTTTGGACCTAATGTTCTGCTGAAGAAGGATATTGGTCTTCCATTTTGCATTAGCACAGCCCCTATTCCAGTACCACTAGCATCTGTTTCCAAGACAAATGGCTGGGTGAAATTTGGTAGAGCCAATAGTGGAGGTGTGGACATAATTTCCTTGATTTTACAGAAAGCTTCCTCTTGAGCTGAAGTCCAGACAAAAGCATTCTTCTTTAATGCATTAAACAGTGGTCTACAGATAATACCATAACCTTGAATAAACCTTCTGTAATATCCAGTTAATCCTAGGAAAGCCCTCAACTCTGTGACTGTTACTGGGGTTGGCCAATTCTTGATGATAGAGATTTTGCTTGGGTCTGTTGCAACTCCATTTGCACTAATCACATGGCCCAGATACTCCACCTCAGGTCTAGCAAAAGAGCACTTGGATAGCTTTGCATATAATTTGTTTTGCCTGAGAACCTCTAAGATGCATCTGAGATGTTCTACATGGTCAGATAGGTTGGTGCTATAGACTAAAATGTCATCAAAGAAGACCAATGCAAACTTCCTCAGAAAATCTGACAATACTGTGTTCATCAATGTTTGAAAAGTTGCAGGGGCATTGGTCAGTCCAAATGGCATGACCACATACTCAAAATGACCTAGATGAGTAGTGAAAGCAGTTTTTTGGATGTCCTCTGGCTTCATCTTAATTTGATGATACCCAGACCTGAGGTCGATTTTGGAAAAGACTCTAGCCCCAAAAAGCTCATCCAACAAGTCCTCAATTATGGGGATTGGATACTTGTTTTTCACTGTTTTAGCATTTAACTGTCTATAGTCTACACATAATCTCCAGGTGCCATCTTTTTTCTTGACCAATATGACAGGGGATGAATAAGGACTTACACTTGGTCTAATCATGTTAGACTGTAATAAGTGTTTGATCAGTTCTTCCATGGCATTTTTCTGGTGATGAGGTAGCCTATATGCTCTCTGGTTGACAGGCTTTGTATCTTCCAAAAGTGGAATAGCATGATCCACTGATCTTGTTGGTGGGAGATCATCAGGTTCTTTGAAAACATCAGCATATTCCTGTAATAGCCTATCAATATCCTCAGGGAGATCTGCTGGTTGTGTTTCAGACTTGGTGTTAGAACTGTTCAGAATGACTACTGCTCCAATTGCTTTCTTCTTCAGTAACTGATATAGTTGTTTTGTGCCAATAGACAGGTTGCTGTGGACTAATGTTTCATCATAGAATGTGACTAGGTCTTTGGCATCTTTAGTTATAGAAAATTCCCTCCTTCTCAAATCTAGTCCAACAGGGCTATGCTGAAATATCCAATCTGCTCCCAAGATAACATCATAACCATCAACTTCCAGAAGTCTAAAATTGGACTGAAATTGATGACCTTGGATGGAGTATGAGCATTCTTTGATAGCAGATTCACTGATCATTTGTTTCCCATTAGCAGCAGTAACTTGGACTTTTTCGACAGGAGAGATATGGCACTTAGTCTTAATGGCAAATTTACTATTGATGAAAGAAGCATCACTGCCACTATCAACTAATGCTGTAGCAATTTTGTTACCCATTTTTACCTTCAAGGTGAAGGTACTAGCTTTAGTTGGTGTTCCCTTCAGAGCATGCATAGAAATGTGCAAGGTGGCTATCTTGGCCTGTTGCTGATCAAGTTGTTCTTCTTGTGGATCAACATCTTCAATCACAGCTACTTCTTCTTTGCCTTCAGCATTCTCTACCACAATCACAGAGTATATTTGTTTGCCCTTGCATACTTTTGTGTGACCAGGGACCCAAGGTTCCCTGCACTTGAAACATTTTCCAGCTGCTTTTAGCTCAGCTAGTGTTGGATTGACTTCCTCTTTGTCAGGCTTTGCCCATTGCTTTTGTGGTCTGGGAGCTGGTGTAAAAGTGCTCCATTTCTTTGTACTTGGAGTAGTGTGCTCCAACCTGTTGGCATACCAGTAAGCTTGAGAGAGAAAAGTGGGTCTATAACATTGTAGTTGATGCTGAATGTCATCCTTTAGCCCAGCAATAAAACTACTGATAAAGTAAGAATCAGGCAGGGCGGGGTTGTGTCTTCTCACTGAGCTCATTACTTCTTCAAACTTATCCACATAAGTACTGACAGTAGTTGTTTGTTTCAAATTATGAAACTTGCCAACAATATCGTACTCAGATACTTGGTTGAACCTATCCTCCAGCATTCTGCAGAAATGATGCCACTGCATGGTGTTTGGATTACAACCAGTACCCCTCCACCAGAACTCAGCTTTACCTTTTGTATACAAAACTGCAATTCGCACTCTATTTTCATTTGGCACTCCCACCAATTCAAAGTATTTTTCTGCTTTTCTGATCCAGCCCTCACAATCTTCGCCATCACAATCAGGAAATGTTAATTTTGGGCCTCTAGCCACTGCTTTAGAATCCTGCCTAAGCTGATCCTGAAATGTGTTGCTTTGGTCAGGGTTTTGTGATTTCTCCTCCTGTCTGTCATGCTGGTGCTTTGGGGATGGTGGTGGTGGGTGTGTGTCCTGGTGCCTTTCGGTGTTTTGCTGATTCATTTGGGTAGTCTTAGGTGGGGTAGCTTGATGCCTTGTATTATGCTGGGTGCTACGATGTGCATTAGGATGGATATACCTCTGAATAGGTGGTTTCTGTTGTTGCTGAGGTGGCTCCTCATACTGATGAACTTTCCAGTCAGGTACTTCTTCTCTTTCATCATAATAATGCTCTACTTGTTGCTCATAGCCATAGTCTTCATCTTGGCCCTGGCAAGACCACTGATCTTGGTCCTCATAGAACTGAACTTGAGCATTTCTCACAGGTGGTGGAGTATAGACATGCTGTTGAGCTATATGTGACTCCTGGCCAAAATGCATGGACTTCTGAACCTTACTTGTATGAGGATGGACTGATGCAGCATTTGGTCGACCCCTGTAACTGGAGCCTTTACCTTCCATGTCGCCATATCCGAAATGACTGCCCAATATGGTCACTGATTGATTCAATTTGTCAATAGCCAACGCCAAAGCGTCACTTTTCTGGTCTTGCTTGGTCAGTAATGCCGTCAGCGCGTCATTTTTGTCATCTTGTTTCTTCATGAATTCATCCAATGTTCTTCTGATGCCATCGACTTCTACAGCAGTCGCATAGCGACGATCAGGTGCATCAACTTCATCTTCCCCAGCCATTCTTGATGTAATTTGTGACTCGGTTCAAGCAGATGCTCTCCCCACTAGAATCACAAACTAGTCCTCTACTCCTGGAGTACGGAATCGATCGAGGAATTTTACGCAGGTACTTGTCCTGCAACCCAAATCAACGGTACTCCGACACCAACGCCTCCACAATCCAAATCGTCGAAGTTTCCGGAATTTTACGCCAGGACAAGTGCCTAGCAACCCTTGCTTCTTCGATCCGATTGTTAATTTGTGGGAAAAGGGGTGGTTTCCACAGATCTGGGTGGGAGGGTGGGATTTCACGCGAGTGAGTCGCAACCACCTTGCCACCACGCCGATCGGACAAGATCTGGGGAACGGGCTTTGGAAGCTAAAGATTCCACCAGGGAGGCGAAAATCTTTGCCAAGGAACGAAAGCTCTGGATACCAATTGTCACAACCAAGGGGGTTTGGGACGGCAACCAAGAGAAGAACAGGGAAAATTGAGGGAAAACTAGAAGAATGGATTCACCCAGAGCAGTAGCATGATTGAATTACCGAGGAAAACCAAAGTTCAGGACAGAGAGCTTCACGCGGCGGCGGCCATGGCGGCGGCGGCGCTAGGCTACTGCTATTACTACTGCTAAAGTCTAGGGTTCATATCCAACATGTTCATTACAGACCGATGCCCTCAGGCTTTAAGGGAAAACATAGAGTAAGAAGTAATTTACTATTACAATTCATGACAACAGTTTAACTGGGGTAATATGGGGTAACTCCTGTGAACCGTTGATCGGGCGATGAACGAAGGAAAAGAAGTCGACGAATCGTCGTGCTCGTTGCCGACTTGTTCTGCCTTCCTCTGCTTGTTCTGAATACTGAATACAGAGATAGCTTCAGTAGCTCAATGCCTGACAATCCCCTACCCTCAAGGCCTCAACCTCAACTCCGGGGGAAAAGTATAACCGTTGGACTCCCTCGCCTCCCAATTATTCCCTCACCTTCTTCCCCTTTCTTTAACCCCTTATCAGCTGACAGGGGTGGGGTTAGTAAACAAGAACAACGGCAGGTCGTGGGCTAGCAATCCCTAGCCTAGGTCCGGTCGGCGGCCGCCATGGGCAGCCGTGGAGGGAGACTTTTTCCGTCGTTCTTCGAGTTTCGGAGGAAAGCTTGTTTGGCAAGAGGAGGAAGAAAGATGAAGAGATGGGCAACTACTTAAGGCCCATTTACTACAATAGACTACGGCCCACGAGAACAAGGCCCAAGCCCGAAACTAAATATCAGTATCTCCTCGAAGAGAGGAGAAAAAACCGAGAGATAAATCCAGAGGGGGCAGGAGGATTGCAAGCTGCAGCCGTCCGGTTGCTCCCCACCCGACTCCGGCGAGAAGAAGCGGCGGTGGCGGTAGTCTGACACTCCACTCGCCGCGGTGGCGGCTGCCCATCCCTTTCCGCCTTCTCGTTCTCGAACTACAGGGCACAGCAGGCCTGCTCTTCTGCTACTTTACTAAGGTACGGCGAGAGGATGGATGAGGGACAACTCGATTTACTGTTATTCTGTTTGAATTATTAGCTAGTAAATACTATTTCGTCTTGCTCGCTTAATTTCGTCTTCAGCTCCCTTGTAGAATGTTTTGCTTGAGGAACTATTGGTCGCCCCCATTTGCCTTAGTACGGGGAGGAACTACAGTTGGACATCCTCTAAAGTTCAATTCTGTAGTGGTGAGCTTAATTCTATTCTATGGAGTGCAATTGGTTGTTTTAGTGCTGACCGTGTGGCCTATCTTGATTCAATTATGCAATAGGTTTGCGGTGCCAGGGGTCCACGACCAAGATACCCCCGTGTGTGGAAAACTCGTAAGAAAATTGGCACTATTTCCAAGTCACAGAAACTTGTCGAATGTGTGAGGTTCTTCTACATTTCTCTGTTTATACTCCTGTGCACCGTCCTGTTTAGTTGTTGGATTAACTTTAGGCCATTCCCACAAATCCCACATTCAAGGAACTATCTTTTGGTCCTGCTTTTCCAGTAAAATTTCAGTTCTCTTTACTTTTTGAAATTTCATCTGTTAAGTCTGCCTGGTTTTATTAAACACTTTTTTTACCGAATTTCAGTAACATTAACTGTATGTTAAATAAAGTGCACAATGTAGCTTGCGTGGGATGCCTTTTTGAAAATACACATTTTTTGTTGTTGACTTGAGTATCTGAAACTATCAATATTTCTCATCTCGTGCAGATTAAAGGCCTCTCTAATGTAAAGGAAGAAGTTTATGGCGCACTGGACTCATTTGTTGCATGGGAACTGGAGTTTCCCTTGATAGTAGTAAAGAAGGCACTGAAGGCACTTGAGGATGAAAAGGAATGGAAACGAATAATTCAGGTGTTAAATGGAAGTTCCTAGTTTTGATTTGAACTATCTGGCCTGAATTATTTTCCTACAGATTGCTGTCAATTGTCATGGATTTCTAGTGAATTTTCCATACTGTATTGTAAATATACACAAATCCCCTTCCTTGGAGAATGATACTAGTAATCTCGTCCTTGGACAAGTCAATAGTTAGCTGCTCCTAGTTCTAGTGAATACAATCAGCTGCTCATTTTAATAGTTAACCCTCCACTAGGATTAGCCTATCCTTTATAATAGCAAACCCTTATTCTGTGTCGAAACAATGACCACATGATTCCTGATTTAGGTTATTAAATGGATGTTCAACAAAGGTCAAGGGAAGACAATGGGAAGCTATTACACCTTGTTGAATGCTTTGATCGAGGATGGGCGTATTGAGGAAGCAGAAGAGTTATTTGGAATGATATTCTCGCGATATATGGAGGGTTTGCCTCGTACATTTTTCATGAAAATGATTTCTTTGTATTACAGTGTGGGAGCATATGATAAGATGTTTGAGGTAGGAAATTATTTTTCCCCCTTATTTTAGCATGTTGTCTTATAAATGTGCATTTGAGTCTAGCTGTCCGCACTTGCATTGAGGGGCAGTAATTTTACTCCAGAGAAATGAAAACTGACTGCTAGTGCTGATATATCAAGGATGCCATTCTACCAAAGCTTTGTATTTTAATGTAAATTTCCTTGCCCACCTAGCAGTGTAGAGATTTGGGTTGATAATTTCCTCCTGCTTCAGTGCGGTGTGATATACATGGTACACCGTAGTGTTAGAAATAGCATCGATGGCTCTTATCTGCCATCAAAACTCCACTGCAGAATGACGCCATCACTAAATAACTTCAACCTTTATAATCAAGCATGCCAATATATTTATTGGTTGGCAAAAATTGGTATGTTGGTGTTATTGCAAAGAGTTTTGAATTGACCTGACAAGTTTATTAAAAAGTTTGAAAGATTTCGAGACAAAACTACAAGATATATTTTTCTTTGTCGAATTTTGATGCAATTAGTTTCCTATGTCAATCTGACTCAGTAGCTTGGACCCTGTGTTAAGCCTGTCTTACTCGAAGCCACTAGATGCCCTTAAAAAATCTTAATGCCACTAGATTCTTTATCCTCCAAACGGAAGTTAATGTGCTTATTGGGTTTGTTATGGGAATTTAGGCCATAGCAATAGCTTCTATATGTGGAATTTCTTCATGGAAGAGTAAAGCAAATCAATTCTGAAGCAATGTCAAGCAGATTAGTTCTCAGACAGATGTTTGGCGACTTTGGTCCATTAATACAAAACTTCTATAAATGATGGTATCAGATTCGAAGGGCTTAAATGCATTCATTCAGGGTAAAAAGCTGCCTTCTTAGCACCGACTGGAACATTTGGATTAGCAAAGCATGATAGCATAAGCCTCACCACTTTGCATGCTGTTTTAATTAAAGTTGAGGTACCTCATACCATTTTTTTACTCGTGGTAGAAAAGCTTTACTCAACAGAAACATGAGTAGGAGATAATCATCCAACTGTTCTTTTCTAACGGTATGATATCTTCCTCGTAATTCTTCAGGTTTTTGCTGATATGGAGGAACTGGGTGTTAGACCTGATGGTTCAATTGTCAGGATGTTAGGCGATGTATTTCAGAAGTTAGAGATGATGGACAAATATGAAAAGTTAAAAAAGAAATACCCACCGCCAAAATTGGAATATCGATACATCAAAGGCAAGCGCATAAGGATGAAGGTTTACCCAAATAATACAACTGAAGAGGCGACAAAAGGAGACCCTATCACAGATGAACTGGAAGAGGCAGAAAGTATACACCTTGATAATGAATTGGAAGAAGCAGCAAGCTCAGGCCTCGACAGAAATGTATTGGACGATGCAGCTTCTGGAGACCTTGAATATTTATAGATCAGAGATTTCTTTTAGTATTTTTGCGCCTTCTTAATCAAAGAGGGAAAGAGCAAAATGAACTAGTAGGAATGTGCTCACTCTATGTAGATGACTAGATGAAAACTGTGTCTAGTTTAGCCATCAACAGTGCTCTCATGACATTATGATGATTGTACAACCAAATATGTTCTCCAGAGTTTGGTTACCAGATCATTACTTGGTTTATCTGATTTGCTTGAGGCTCATGCTTTATAAATACAGTATTTCTATAAAATGTAGCTATGGTTTGAAGTACAGGTCGATATCATTTTCCTACGCTCGTAATGAGTCAATATTTCAGCTTTCTTCAGTTGCGCTGCAGCTTATGTTTTGGTGATAGCCAGTATCCTCTGCTGCTGCTGCTGCTGCTGCCATACTTGGAAATGGAAAGGCATCTCTTGTGTTCAATGGACGTCCAGCAGTTTAGCATCGCGTATTCGTCAAATGATCTCGTATTCGTGGTTAGCTGTGTCTGACTCCTGTGTTTTTGTGAAGAGAAACTGCATCTGAGTATGAGACCAAGGCCCGTAGTAACTAAGAAGCAGCCTTGACCACATTTTGCATCAGCGTGCCTTGTTATCAATGTATTGGTTGTACTGGCTGTCCGTTGCTGGTAGAATGGTAGATCGATGTAGCAAGATCCCTGATCATGCGCATGGTTCTACTGTTCAGCATGGAGAGACGCCATTGTTTCACACAGGAGACTGGTGCAATCTGCACTGCTGCTAGAAAGTAGAAACAAAAACCTTCACATATCCACTTTGAAAAAAAAAGCCTCGGAGATATTTTTCTAGCATATCGTTTTTACAACCATCGCATACGTTTTTTTAGTAGCGCAAGCATCGCGTACGTGCACAGAATAGATAGGGAGGCGATCACGCAAAGATGGGCCGGAAATTTGGCCCGTCCAAGTATGGCCTCGTTGTTGTCAGCCTACATACGAGCCTTTTGTAGCCCATTGCGCAAACGGCTTCAAGGCCAAGACTGTACCACAAGAAGAGTCTTGGAAGTTCGACCACAAGGAGTCACAACAAAGAGAGATGGATGGGCTCTGGGCGCGCAACGGCTTGCGTGTGGGGCTGGCAAGAGCTGATCTACCAAATATTTTCAAAAAAAAAAAGAGCTGATCTACGAAATACGTCCACGGACCCATAGTGGGCCGAAGTGGGCTTCGCGGTCGCGGAAAAGCATTTGCTCGCTATGTGCGATTTGTCTCCCAGCCCGCTCCTCTCCTCCCTTCCCGCGCGCTATGAGCCGCCCGCTATGCAACCACTACGCCGCTATCCTCTCCTCCGTCGCCACCGCCGCCGGTGGACGAAGCGGCGCGCACGTGGCCGGCGCAGTCCACTGCCTCATCCTCAGGACTCTGCCGCACCCGCCGCCCGTCCACCTCCTCAACCACCTGCTCACCGCCTATGGCAAATCCGGCCGCCACGCGCGCGCCCGCCGCCTGTTCGACGCAATGCCGCACCGCAACCTCTACACCTACAACGCGCTCCTCACCACGCTCGCGCACGCCAGGCTCCTCGGCGACATGGAGGCGCTCTTTGCGTCCATGCCCGAACGCGACGCTGTCTCCTACAATGCGCTCATCGCCGGCTTTGCTGGCGCTAACCTGCCTGCACGGGCGGCCGGGGCGTACTGCGCACTGCTCCGGGAGGAGGACGCCGGCGTCAGGCCTAGCAGGATCACGATGTCGGCCATGGCCATGGCAGCGTCGGCCCTGGGCGACCGTGCCCTCGGCAGGCAGTTCCATTGCCAGATCCTGCGACTTGGGTTTGGGGCGTATGCTTTTGTCGGGAGCCCGCTGGTGGATATGTATGCCAAGTTGGGTCTTATCGGGGACGCCAAGCGGGTCTTCGATGAACTGGAGGGCAAGAACGTGGTGATGTATAACACAATGATCACCGGGCTGCTCCGGTGCAAGATGGTCCAAGAAGCCAGGCGATTGTTTGAGGTGATGACAGACAGGGATTCCATTACTTGGACCACCATGGTTACGGGGCTGACGCAGAATGGGTTGGAGTCTGAGGCTCTAGACGTTTTCAGGAGGATGAGGGCACAGGGTGTCACCATAGATCAGTACACCTTTGGAAGCACCCTCACGGCCTGTGGTGCCCTGTCAGCCTTGGAACATGGAAAACAGATCCATACCTATACAATCAGGACTTGTTACGATGATAACGTCTTTGTCGGGAGTGCGCTTGTTGACATGTACTCAAAATGCAGGAGCATCAGACTGGCAGAAACTGTTTTCCGGAGGATGATGTCCAGAAATATCATCTCATGGACTGCGATGATAGTTGGATATGGACAGAATGGATGCAGCGAGGAGGCTGTGAGGGCATTCTCTGAGATGCAGAGAGATGGCATCGAACCTGATGACTACACCCTTGGAAGTGTAATAAGTTCTTGCGCTAACCTAGCAAGCCTGGAGGAAGGTGCTCAGTTCCACTGCCTAGCTCTTGTTTCAGGATTGATGCCGTATATCACAGTGTCCAATGCACTAATTACCTTGTATGGCAAGTGCGGCAGCATTGAGGATGCGCACAGGTTGTTTGATGAGATGCCATTTCACGATCAGGTCTCCTGGACAGCCCTTGTCTCTGGGTATGCTCAATTTGGGAAGGCAAAAGAAACCATTGATTTGTTTGAGAAGATGTTGTCAAAGGGCGTGAAGCCTGATGGGGTAACATTTATTGGTGTCCTTTCCGCCTGTAGCCGTGCTGGATTTGTAGAGAAAGGTCGCAGCTACTTTTATTCCATGCAGAAGGACCATGGTATTGTGCCTGTAGAAGACCACTACACCTGTATGATTGACTTGTACAGCAGATCAGGGAGGTTAAAAGAAGCTGAGGAGTTCATAAAGCAAATGCCAGTGCGCCCTGATGCAATTGGATGGGGCACACTGCTGAGCGCATGCAGGCTGCGTGGTGACATGGAAATCGGCAAATGGGCTGCTGAGAATCTCTTAGAAATCGATCCCCAGAACCCAGCTAGTTATGTGTTGCTGTGCAGCATGCATGCTGCTAAAGGTCAATGGAATGAGGTTGCCCAGCTAAGGCGTGGAATGAGGGACAGGCAAGTAAAGAAGGAGCCAGGCTGTAGCTGGATCAAGTATAAGAATAAAGTTCACATATTTTCAGCTGACGACCAGTCTCATCCCTTCTCCAAAGGTATTTATGAAAAGCTGGAGTGGCTCAACTCCAAGATGGTCGAAGAAGGATACAAACCTGATGTCAGTTCAGTGCTGCATGATGTGGCAGATACTGATAAGGTTCACATGCTCAGCCATCACAGTGAGAAGCTTGCAATTGCCTTTGGATTAATGTTTGTTCCACAGGATATGCCAATCCGTATCGTCAAGAATCTACGGGTTTGTGTAGACTGTCACAATGCTACCAAGTTCATATCTAAGATAACTGGTCGCGATATTCTTGTGAGGGATTCTGTCAGATTCCACAAGTTCAGCAATGGCCTATGTTCTTGTGGAGATTTCTGGTGATCGCATCCTTTCTGATTCTGTCCATTCATCCAACTGTGAAGTTTGACAATAGTAATGAGAAAAATGAAACAAATAGTTGAGTGAAGCCAAACATGGATTGCATATTGTGGCCACAGAATATGCCAGTTGATTTCGTGTGATTTATTTGATGGTATGCACAAAAGCTGAAATTAATAACTGACCAGACCATGTTCCTTGGCTACCCAAGGTTGAAAGAGGTGTGTTACTGTTACCATGATTGTGCACTTCTAGAAGTTTATTTATTTTTATATTTTGTTAAATAAGCTTCCTAATTGTCGATGGTTATGCCTTTTGACAGCCAAAGTAAGAAGCTGTTGCCAGCTATGTCATGCCGAACATCCTCTTGGGAGCACACAGAAGGTACTAGTTACCGTTGACAGGGAGCTACCATAGGCAAGTGACCAACCTGAATGCGTTTCTTTTATCAACTCAAGTCACAGTTGCAAAAGATACAAACGGGCAGAGGGGGAGGTTTACCCCAAAGCAACTGGTGATTACGTAACCAGATTATTACACCAAGCCTGACCCAGCTGATTTTTCAGAAAGTAGGGTATGGCACTTCCTAAATAGAATGCCATCTCTGCTATTAGTGAGATTGTCTCTGGCTGTATGATATTCATACCTGAGATCTTTGGATTTCTACTTTTCCAGATCTGCAAATAACAGAGGCCATAATTTGGAAAACGTTGTGAGCTTCAGAGTTGTGCGCAGGCTGGGAAATGCATTGAACCTAATCTCGTCCTTGAACAAGTCAAGAGTTAGCTGCTCCTAGTTCTAGTGAATACAATCAGCAGCTCCTTATAATAGTTAACCCTCAACTAGGATTAGTTTCTCCTTTATAATAGCAAACTCTTATTCTGTGTCGAAACAATGACCACATGGTTCATGATTTAGGTTATTAAATTAGGTTATTAAATGGATGTTGAACAAAGGTCAAGGGCAGACAATGGGAAGCTATGACACCTTGTTAAATGCTTTGATCGAGGATGAGGGTACTGAGGAAGCAAAGAGTTATTTGGAATGATATTCTCGCGATATATGGAGGGTTTGCCTCGTACATTTTTCATGAGAATGATTTCTTTGTATTACAGTGTGGGAGCATATAATAAGATGCTTGAGATACGAAATTGTTTTTTCCCCTTATTTTAGCATGCCATCTTATAAATGTGCATTTGATGGCTGCACTTGCATTGAGGGGCAGTAATTTTACTTCAGAGAAATGAAAACTGACTGCTAGTGCTGATACATCAAGGATACCATTCTACCAAAGCTTTTTATTTTAATGTTACTTTGCTTGCCCACCTAGCAGTGTGGAGGTTTGGGTTGATAATTTCCTCCTGCTTCAGTGTGGTGTACATGGTCCTTCGTAATGTTAAAAATAGCATTGATGGCTCTTAACCACAATCAAAAGTCCACTGCAGAATGATGCCATCACTGAATAACTTCAACCTTTAGAATCAAGCATGCCAATATATTTATTGGCTGACTAAAAAATGGTATATTGGTGTTATTGCAAGGAGTTTTGAAATGACCTGACAAGTTTTTTTTTTTTAAGTTTGAAAGATTTCGGGACAAAACTACAAGATATATTTTTGTTTGTTGAATTTTGATGCAATCAGTTTCCTATGCCAATCTGACTTGGTAGCTTGGACCCTGCGTTAAGCCTGTCTTACTTAAAGCCGCTAGATGCCCTTAAAAAAGACATAATACGACTAGATTCTTTATCCTCCAAAACGGGGGTTAATGTGCTTATTGGGTTTCTTATGGGAATTTAGGCAATAGCAATAGCTTCTGCATGTGGAATTTCTTCATGGAAGAGTAATGTGAATCAATTCTGAGGCAATGTGAAGCTGATGTAGTTCTGAGACAGATGATTTTGGCGACTTTGGTCCATTAACACAAAACTTCTATAAATGATGGTATCAGATTCCAAGGACTTTAATGTGTTCGTTCAGGGTAAAAAGCTGTCTTCTTAGCGCCGACTGGAACATTTGGATTAGCAATGCATGATAGCATAAGTCTCACCACTTTGCATACTGCTTTAATTAAAGTTGAGGTACCTCATACCATTTTTTTTACTTGTGGTAGGAAAGCTTTACTCAAGAGAAACATGAGTAGGAGATAATCATCCAACTGTTCTTCCTCATAATTCTCCAGTTTTTTGCTGATATGGAGGAACTGGGCGTAAGACCTGGTGGTTCAATTGTCAGGATGCAAAGCGATGTATTTCAGAAGTTAGAGACGATGGACAAGTATGAAAAGGTTTAGGATGCTTTATAAATACAGTATGTCTATAAATTGTAGCTATGGTATGAGGAACAAGTCGATATCATTTTTCTACGGTTGTAATGAGTCCATATTTCGGCTTTCTTCAGTTGCGCTGCAGCTTATGTTTTGGTGATAGCCAATTTGCTCTGGTGCTGCTGCCATACTTGGAAATGGAAAAGCAACTCTCGTGTTCAATGGATGTCCAGCAGTTTAGCGTCGCATATTTGTCAAATGATCTCGTATTCGTGGTTAGCTGTATCTGACTCTTGACTCTCCTGTGCCTTGTGAAGAAACTGCGGTTGATTGTTTAAGATGGGATCCTGGGCATCAGAGAGGGCGGTACCTTTGATATCTTTTCCATATTAGATCCCGTAACAGTTCTGTATGTGTGTATGAACTGCCATCTGGAGTCTCAGTCCAACCAAGGCCCGTAGCAACATTTTGTTTTAGAGGCTCGTAGCAACTAAGAAGCAGCCTTGACCACATTCTGCATCAGTGTGCCTTGTTATCAATGTATTAGTTGTACTGGCTGAACGCTGCTGGTAGCGAAATCCCTGATCATGCGTATGGTCCTATTGTTCAGCCGCCATTGTTGATACATGGACCTAGACTTGCACTGCTACTTGCCCGCATAAAAAAGGCCTTAGAGAATTTATTTTTTTTAGCCGATCGATTTTGAGCGTACGTGCACAGGACATTTCCATGGTTGCTTTGGGTACTGCAGAGAAGATGAATATCCATGTCTGAACTCTGAACCCAACTTTTTTTTCGATTGTACTAGTAATCATCATCAACAGGGAGGCAATCACGCAAAGATGGGCCGGTAATTTGGCCCGTCCAAACAGGGCCTCGTTCGTTATTGTCGTCTTTTGTCTGAAGGCAGCCCATCGCAAACGGCTTTAAGGCCTCACGAACACGTGAGAAGAAAGAGTTCGATCGCAGAAGAAATTCCGGCCGTTCCGGCGTCACCGGACAAAGATTCTCTCGTCTCGCTCCTATGCCGCCGCACCGCACCCATTGATGCCACATTCTGTGCTGCTACTGCTACAACCAACCACCAGGGCGACGAGGCAAAACCAAAGGACCAGGCCGCCATTGCCATTTGCCCGGCAGCCGGGCGCAACCCTGGACCACGCACGGCCGTCAGAGAGGCCGTCCACCAGCCCTTTGCACCTCACCAACAGTAACTAGTGGAGGCGTATGGCGCGGTAAAAAACTATCCGCGCGCACGATAAAAATCACGCGCGACCGCCCGCCGCGGATGCCGAGGGGAAACCGCAAAGCGGTGGTGCTCCGCTTCCGCTGCCCGCGCCCCGCGGCCGGCGCGGCATGCTTCTTGGAGGTGGGCCATCACCGCGCGAGCAAATCCGTTTCTCTTGTCCTCTGCGCGGCCGTGCTTAGCACTCAGCAGGATTAACAAAGGCGGCTTTGCAGAACTGTTTGCTGCCACTGCTAGCCCGTGTTCCGAGGCCAATCAGTCTTACCATACTTTAACTCGAAAAAAAGGAGAGAGTTCAGCTGCGTACTGTAGTGGGCACTGACAGTGCGTTTTCTTTAATCATTTTGTTGGAGATTTCATGAGAAACAGGCTCTGTGATCTTGCCCCAATGATTAGCGCTTGCTGTAGGAGGTATTGTAGGATTTGTAGAACTCAAGTTTGTGCTGGAATTTTGGCAGCATGACTACCGCTGTCGAAGCCGATTAGGATAACTCCGTTTTTTTTCAGTACAATTGAGACGAAGTTCACCAGACGAACCGAATAACATGACTTCAGTGCCTGCGCATATGCATGTACTACCAGTATTACTACAGTCCTAAGCGCCAAAGGTTATGCCAACGGAGGTAGCAGAATTGACGTTTTGAAATCGGCCAAAGATTTACGTGTCGAGCTTTACTGATGTTGTTGCTGTTGCTTCAATGCATTCTGACAGAAACTTGGGAGCTACAGAAAGCTTGTCTTGACTTTTGATATCACATGAGTAGCATTTGACGTTGCCACGCATGACTGACAGTATCTACTGATCACTCTCTTCCTGGGCCTATTGCAACCATGCTTTCCCCCCAAAGAAAGTTCTTACTTAATTACATCTAGAGGACACCAAGACCTTCAGAAACAGCTTGTGGAATTTAACCAGTGGCTTTCTTCACGGCTGCGGTGCCTTGCATTGCCAGTCTGGTTACTGACCAACGTGTTGAGTCGATTCTAAGTTATTAGTACTACTGACCAAGACGTTTCGAGGTGTGTAAACGTTGCAGACATTATCACAATCCTTTTCCCTAAACAGGCATGCTATGAAAAATCCGGCTGAACGATGCAAATCAGTGTTAGTGCATTATTGGCGGTTTTGCCTGGTACCTGTCAAGGAAGCCTGAAGAATGCAAGGGTGCAGATGAGTCCTACACGAAACTGCAAGTACACGCATCCTTCTCACGCCGCCTACGTGGTAGCGGATTGGTAGTGCACCAAGCACGGCATGTGTTCTCCGGTTACCCCTGGTGACGGGATGAACTGATAGAGCTTTGTTTTTATGATGGCTTTTCCTCGAGACGGTGCAAGGAAAATGTCTGGAAACCGCGCGCGGCAGTGCCCACAAAGGAACCAAACCGCATCGCACCACGCATGAGCGCAAGACCCAAGTCCCAAGCACGTAGTACGCGTCCTTTCATGGGCCTCGCGTGTCTCGTGCTCGTCTCGCCCCCGTGCTTGCTTGACTGCCCTGTTTGCTGGGTAGACGTGCACTCCAATTTCCACCGGAAAAGGTTTGGGCACCTTTATCTGCACTGCACCCTTCTCCCATCTTCTCCTTTGTCCTCGCCTGCCGCTATCCGACCAAGGCTCCTAGAAAGAGAGCGACCACTGCTCGCTATCGCTACTGTAGTACTGCCATCCTGCATCTTGGGCTCTTCTTGCCTCTTGGCTCGATCTTGCAATCGGTCCGGCCAGGTACGCATGCTGCTCGTGTCGTAATCTTTCATGCGTGGTGCTGAGTTGCATGTAGCCTAGTTTTCTAGCTTGGTGGTCTCATTGCTCGTTTGTTGTACGTGTATGCTGTATGCGCCTAGTGGGAGTGGGTATATGGGTCGCAATCAAGTTTGCGGTGCTTCCTCTTGGATCCACATATATGCGTTTAGGTGAGCAGGTGATGTCTACGAGCGGCGAAATGTAGGTTCACACTGACATCACCCCCACAATGGGATGTTAATCCTGTAGAACAGATCACTACAAACTACAAAGCAAAGACCGTGATCGATTACCTCGCAGGTCGCATCGTGGACTTTCGTTTTTAGCGTGCACGCCATTCTACGCCCCCTGATCAAAATACCCCTCGTAAAAGAAAATGGAGTGGTGACTCCATATATTACTGATACTTAGATAATGGAATTTTGAAAATGGAGTGGTGACTCCATATATTACTGATACTTAGATAATGGAATTTTTCAACGTCTATGATTTATCATACACAGCATTCAATTATTAATCATTGGATTAAAACGAGAACTGAAAAGAAAAATTAAGCCTCGCAAAGTACTCATTGGAGTGTATTATTGTACTTTCATGCATGACTCGCAAACAACTCTAAGACTACCATCTCTAACGAAGTGCTCACCATCATGGACAGCTCATTTGTTTTTCATGCTGCAATATTGACCAAAATCGCAGCCAATATATTTCTTTAAAAATAGCTTGCACAAAGGATGAGTGATTAACGTTATTAAAGCTAATATCATTTCGACAAGGCCATATTTACATAGCTCCTGCCCTGCTTGAGCATTGAAATTTTGAATTCAATTCTCTAGCACGTGGAATTGTGGATTACTAATATAGGAGGGGGTTAATCCAGTAGCAACCTAGACAGCCCTCTAAATTACCATTGCATGTTGGCATTGAAAAAAATAAGTGTTTAATTATTTCATTGCAATTACAATAACTACATTTTTATTGCCTTTCTAGTTTTCTTTTCTCGAAAGATTATCCTTAGTCAGAATGACCTCTTTTTAAGGTGTAGCAAAGAAAAAAATTATTGGCCTGTGCAAACCAGAATTTAATTTAATCACCTTTTAAGTGCAATGACTTTCACCTAATAATCACCTTTTAAGTTCGGGTAGTGCCCGTGTCGAGGACGTACTAGAGCTACTCCATGGGCGAAAAGAAAGTTGAGAAGCAGCGTTCGTCGAGGCTTTCGTGCGCTCAAACTGACACTGTCATCTCTACAACTAGTCTCGGATGAAGTGATGGCCATCTTGCGCACGCCTTGACGCCTTCACCAGCTTAAAAGCCAATTAGATTAGGCTATAATAAAAGCAGTGTACGGAGTAATGCCGATGGGGCCTGATCGCGTGCCGACCACCTGGATTGCGAATTATAGGAATCGGCTGCGGCCGGCAGCCCTCGTCTGCCTAAAATTGATTTCCCACCCATTCGCCGGTGCTCTTCCTCTCCCAGTTCCCTCATCCTCGTCTGTACCCATTAGGCCAGACTAAGTGTGAGTTTCGTATACACAATTACCTAGAGTGACACATCATCTAAAAAATGTTTGAAACTACGATGAAACTCCCTCTCTCGATGTAAAGTTTATCTCTTGTTGTTCCCTAGGCTACATGCAAGACACAAGCTGTACAGGTAACTGTGTAGAGAGGGTTTCATCACCATAAAACACATTTCATCTCTCTTAATTAATATACTGTCACATCATCAAAAATAGTAACATGACAACCTATTTAATGTCCATAAAATTCTTACATAGACTGGCCTTAGAGCATCTCCAAGAGTCTATCTAAAAATCATTCTCTAAATCATCATTTAAAGAGTCATTTGCATAAAAATCGTCTTTTATATCTTCATGTTTTCCAACAGCTTCTTTATATCTTGCATGCACTCTTGAGAGCTATTCTCTTTTCTATATTTTGCTAGCGAGAAATCCGGAATAGAGAGTGACAATGTTTGAATAACCAAATAGAGAGGCTGTTGGAAGGAACTTTTTAATCAAAATCTCTAAAATTAACAATCAAAAAAGATTTAGAGAGTCTCTTGGAGTTGCTCGTACTTCTTGCCGGGGCTCGTCCCGCGAGTACACGTATTTTTCCATCCTCTACTCACTCTCGAGCATCTTGTCGGTTTGCTCAAGGCTGCTGTAGCAAATCTTGCAAATGCCAAATATGCACGCAGTATGAAACAAAAGTTTCTTCAGAGCGTTTTCAACATTGATGGGGAGGGTTCTTTAGAGACTTGCTTCTTTTTTGGCAATTTCAGAGCCTTACTTGTAATAGCAGGTTTTACACCGCTCTAGTAAAAAGGTGAGGGTAGATGTAGTTGATGAATGGGCGCAGTGTGTGAATGAATCAATCAAGTCCGATAGATTGCCCGCCTGATTGCTTCAAAAGCGGAGAATATGAATATCCAGCCCCATATTACTTCGAAAAAAAATGAATATCCAGCCCCATCATTCATGCTAGTGGTAGGCGGTTGAGGATATCGTCACACAAGTTGAGCTTGTACCACCACCCCCCGCACGATGGGTGTTTGCATTGTACTCCAGCATTCCAGTATCGAAAATCACCTGTGCTCACCCGCTGCGTGTACCGCGCGCACGCCGCTCGCTCGTCCCCTCTCCGCGTATCGAGCAGCCGAACAGCGGCGCACAGGCAGAGTGTCCCTGTCACGTACGCTTACATGCAGAGAGCACTTTTCCGAGCCACCGGCCCTGTTTACATGTTTCGCGAAACTTTTTCGAGCATGTTCCCTCACATGCATGGTATATTAAATGTAGTCGAAGAAAATAACTCATTATATGGATGGAGTGTACTTCGCGAGACGAATCTAATGAGCCTAGTTAGATCGTGATTAGACAATAAATTGGTACAGTAAACATGTGCTAATGACGGATTAATTAGACTCATTAGGTTCGTCTTGCGATGAACTGACGTACTCTGTAATTAGTTTTGTAATCAGTCTATATTTAATACTTCAAATGTGTGTCCGACATACTGTAAATTTTTTCACGAAACAATCTAAACACGGCCACTATGGGGCAGTTTGGGTCCTTTGACGAGCCAAGGCTATTGCCATGCCTGCCGCCCCGCGCGCTTCACTGTCAGGGGACGGGGACATGCCAGGTTGCCAGCCACTTGACAATCCCCTGCCCATGTGGCCGCCTCACCAACTCGGTACTGGCATTCCCCGCCGCGACGGCGCAACGCAACCCGAACTCGGCGGAACCAGCCGGTGCCGCCGTTCCGTCCGAACCCCCCAACCCCAAGCGCGCACCAGCCATGCCACGCGCCGCGGCGCCCCGCATTTACGCCCGGGCGGGCGGCGTGCACCAACCAACCAACGCGCGCCCCCGACTCCCCGAGCGAGAGTAACGTTGGGGCACCGCCACCGCTCGCCGCTGGCCCGCTGGGCTCCGGTTGGTTCCGCTTCCGCGTCCGCTGGCCTGGTTCGAATTTGAATCGCGCACCGGTCGGGTCGGGTCGCGTCGTCGGCTGGCTCATGCTCATCGGGAGCCGGCGCCTCGCGGTCGCAGCCTCGGCCACCATTTATTAATACGCAAACAAATTCCCCCCGGCCGTTTCCACGAGGAAAGCAGGCCGCGCCTCGCTCGCTTGCTCGCTCAAAGCCTTCTACTGTTTCTGTCTGCGTGCGCCGCTCGCTTCCGCCTTTCCATGACCCCAACGTCTTTCTCGCCAGCCCTCCTGCTCTCATCCTAGGACGACGCGCCGCCCGACCGCCTGCGCCGCGCACGACGCCGGTGAGGAGGGGAGGTTCGACCCACGACCGCCGCCACGAGCTCGCGGAGGACCATGCCGAGATCCAGGTGCGCGCGCCGAGCCCCCCCAGAGTTCCAATCCACCCCCCAAGCGGTGGTGGCGCGCTAGTGTTTCCCGGTTTCTGACGGGCATTGGTGCTCCCTGGTTGATTTGGTTGCAGGGGCTCCGAGCCGCCGCAGCGGGCGTCGCCGCGCGCGCCGCTGCACCTCAAGACGACGGCCTGCTCCGAGGCGAATGGCGCGCACCACCGCCCCGTCGCCGACCGGCCCAGCCCCAAGGTTGCGGACCGCCACTCGCCGCGCAGCCCTCTGCCAGAGGCAAGTTCCTTCCCCTCACTTTTCCCCCATTTCTGCTTGTTTGGGGGGTTCCTGGCTCACTGTTCCGCTCGCCGCCGGTGGCGGGGATGTGTTGTTCTTATCGCAGAAGAAGCGCGCGGCGGGGACGCGTGTGGCGGAGCTGGAAGCGAAGCTGGGGAAAGTGCAGGACGAACTCAAGAAGCTGCGGGAGCAGCTCGCGTCCGCCGAGGCCGCCAAGAAGGACGCGCAGGTCGCGCTCGAGGAGGCCAAGAAGCGCGTCGGACCCCCCAAGGGGGGGAGCAGCCCGGCCACCTCCGCGTCCGCGGCGACCTCTTCCCCTCTTTCCGCCGCGCCGCCTTCGGCTGGGGTGGAGAGCGCCAAGAAGACTGAAGAAGTGAAGCTGCCTCCACCGGCGGCCGAGGAGGAGGAGAGCAGCATAAACTCGCCGGCGACCGACGTGTTCGAGGTCGTCCGGGCCGAGTCGGGGAATAAGGAGAACCAGACCGCCGCCGCGGATGACGGTGAGGTGGTGAGCTGCGGCGAGAAGGCGGCGCTAGCGGTGGCGGAGAAGGTGGAGGTGCTGGTTGTGGAGGAGGAGGAGACCAAGAAGATGATCGAGGAGGAGAGCAAAAATGCAGATGTGCAAAGTGATGTCGCGGAGAAGGAGAGCCCGGAGGTGGCGGAGCTGAAGGCGAAGCTAGCGGAGAAGGACACGGAGATCGGGGCCCTCGCGGCGGAGAACGCGGAGCTGAAGAAGCAGGCCGGGGAGGCGGCGGAGGCGGCGAAGAAGGCCGAGGAGGAGGCCGCGGCGAGGGCGTCCCAGGCCGAGCTCGACCTCAAGGAAGGCGCGGCGCGGGAGGCCCGGATGGGCGAGCAGCTGAGGGCGTCGGAGGCCGCGCGGGAGGCGCTGGACGGCGAGCTGCGGCGCCTGCGCGTGCAGACTGAGCAGTGGCGCAAGGCCGCCGAGGCCGCGGCCGCGGTGCTCGGCGGGGACAACCACCTCACGGGTCTCGCTGGCAATGGCAACGGGTGGGGATCCCCCGCCACGATGCCAGATGGTGATGACGACGAGGGATTCGGCAGCAAGCGGAAGGGCGGCGCCGGCATCCGGATGCTCGGCGATCTGTGGAAGAAGAAGGGGAACAGCAAGTGAAGAGACGACCTCTGCTTACTGGGGAAATGTGGGATATTGGTATCACAAATCCGCAATGGTGAGCTCGCTCAGCCCGCCAGCTTTGAACTCCGTGATGCTGTCTTCCTTGCACTAGATTAGCTCCATCATTTTACCGCGTTTTGGTTCGGATTCTGCTTGTGTGTATGATGATGAGATGATCGTGTGATTGAACTATGTACTGTAAACGCCCGGTGCTGCATTACTTGCTGCTGCCTGCTACTACCTCACTGTAAGGAGCAACCAAGATGGTTTGGTGTTTTCTGCTCTGTTGTGCTGTCAATGGTAGAGCGATGCTTTTGGTGATCCTTTTTTGAATTTGCATGGTGGAATTGAGGAATGGATGATTGCAGCATCTGAAAATACCTCTTGCCCCTCGAACCAATTACAGGATATCATTGCTGCGCGTCAGATCTTCAGTAGCCTTTACATGGTTTGGTGTTTTCCTGCATTGCTGTGATGTCGATGGTAGCGCGATGGTTTTCGTGATCCTTTCTTGAATTTGCATGGTGGAATTGAGGAATGGATGATTGCAGCATCTGAAAAATACCTCTTGCCACTCGAACCAATTACAGGATATCATTGCTGCGCGTCAGATATTCAGTAGCCTTTAGAAAATCTCGATGGAATCAAAGTGTGAGGTTCATCATAATCCTGGCTGATTGCATGGTGGTTGTTCATGATATCATCTGATTGGAGGATTGTTGGGATGCAGCCAGTGAGATTTGAGCATCGTCTCGAAAGCATCTCGTTGATGTACATATAGGACCACCTTATAATTTGGGTTCCAAATATCTCTTGCTAAATCTTCGTTGTGTCACTACAAAACAAAGGGGGCCCAATCAAACAGCATCGCGCCCTTTTCTTCCCGGTGTCCACTCCGGACGAGGATCCAGTGCGGTGCTGCACCTGCAGTCTCGCGCGCCGCATGGCGTCTCCACGAATTTTTTATATTTTTATATTTTTTATTTTTTGATTTTTCAAAAATAAATACCTTGCCAAAAAATTAGCAGATTTGGTCTTATGTCGCCAGATGAAACGGCTATAGCCGTCTGAACCGGCAAAAGGTTGTTGCACAGGCCACGTGGCGGCGTTGCAGGGCTTTTCGCCGTTTCATCCGGCGACATAAGACCAAATCTGCTAATTTTTTGGTCAGGTATTTACTTTTGAAAAATTGAAAAATAAAAAATATAAAAATAAAAAAAATCGCGTCTCCACCTGTCCACCGGCTGCTTGTTCTTGTGTGTCGCCATGGGCCTCGTCGTCGTGACCAGGAGGGTGTGGAGGCAGGAGGGGGCACAGTGCTTGGGGGATGGGGAGGCACCGACGAGGAAGGGAAAAGGGCAGGCTACACCTACACGCTCAGATGGACAGCGTCGTGCCGACGGCTGCCGACGAACGTTGAAGCCGAACTATTGATTGCGGCGGTCTTGTGGACAAGAAGAAGCCGAACCCGTTCCGGAACCACACCGTCACGTTGAGCAACAGTGGGCCCGTGTCGGCGTGGGCCGGATGGCCATCGTGGACTGGGCCGGATTGAGGCCAGTACTGGTGCACTGTGCAGGTCCTTTCTTTTTCGACGGCACATTTTTCTCTTCTGTACCACTTAGCGTCTGATCCGCTGACAGTGACAGCTGACCTCTGAAATCAGTAACACAACAACTGGTATGGTAACTCAAGAAGCAGTGAAGCACTTTCATAACACGGTATTGGCACAGGCATTTCCCTGCACCGTGCATACCATACCAAGAAAACCATGCTGAAATTTGGTACGCTCTGCAATGGGATCAAACGAGTTTTGTCTGGCCACCTGCACCGTCGATTGTTGCTCATGGTATGATTGCCTCTGACCAGCGGATTTTTCGGGGATGCAGCCTGAGATTCGAGCAGGAGGCGATACTGATGAGTGATGACTCGTGAATTCGCTTCGGAAACGACCAGTAGCAAGAGTCTAAACGACCCGAGCAAATGTCGTCGGCAGGACCATCTATGCCTGCAAAAAGACCAGGCGGCTGAAAATGTGGAGTTACTCCGTACAAAGCAAAAGCGACCAAAAGCGCCTCCTTTTCACCCGTGCATTTTTTTGCACAGCGCGAGGAGGCTGCAGAAATTGCACAAGCAAATGAAAAAGGCTTTATTCGGGCCACACCACATAGCGCACGTGATCTGGAAAAGACGTGTGGGGGCATCAGTGAGACAATGATCCAGTAGGTTGCTCAGAAAAAAAAAAGAGAGACAGGATTGTGTGGCTAAAAAGGCTATGATGATTTGATATTTTGATTACTGCTCACGTACGATCATCAACTAAACATTAGCTAATCATGGGCCAGATCCAAGTAAACAGGGAGCACCGTACACCTAACGATAGCGCGGGTGTGTGCATGCACTCGCCATTGCCCTGCCTTTTTCCCGTCCTTCTCCCCTGCGAGGCTGCAAATCCTACGCCTTTTGGCAGCTGCCTCGCCCACGAAGCAGGAGCCCCAACCCCGGACTGTGGAAGCTCGCTGCGTCCTGCGTGGCCCGCGTGCATCCTCCCTCCACGCAGGACCGAGGGGACTGGGGGAAAAAAAAAAGCAAAAGCGGAAACAGAGCCGAGCCCGAGCAGCACGGGGTGCAGGCGTGCACCGTGCAGTTGAAACGTGCAGTGCAAAGCGGGGGGCCGCGCGGGTGCAGTGCAAACACAAAGTGGGCGGCCCTCTCGCGTGCGGTGGCGCGGGGGCAGAGCGGCATGTCGCTAGCTGTTGGCGCCCTGTTGCAGAGGCCTCTGCGGCCCCCGTGGCCCGCGGCGGGAACGTACGTGCCGTCCTCCTCCGGCACTCGTCGGCGTCGTCGCGCATGGTCGTGTGGTCCTCGGTCTCCCCGCTACCGATCTTCTCGTCCCATGAGGGCATGACCCTGAGCTCGACGTGTCTCTGGACCCTGGCTGCAGACCCGCCCCCGCGCTGTTGCCATTGATGAGGACAGCCTGCTCCGGCGCAGGCCTGTCTCGCGTCGCATGCAATGCATGCATGGCCTTCCTTCCGAGCTCATCAGCTCGAGACCCATCCACCAGCCGAGGCCGCTGCATGCCGTGCTGCCACCTCTACGCCTGCTCGGCTCCTCGTGGCGCGCCGTGGCATTATCCATGGGCGCGCTGACCGACCCGATGGCTCAGGATCGACGCGGCTCTGCCGAGTACTCCTACCCGAGACCGGTGGGCACGAACGCGTCAGGCCGTCAGTACCGGGCGGGCTGGACTCGAATCGTTTTGGCGCTATCGTTATCCTTCTCTGCTTTACTACCCTCGGGCGCGCCCGAGTGGTTGCGCCGCATGTGTCCCTGTCCCTCCGACGAAGATGTGCATGCGTCGAGTCGTCGACCCCCGACCACGTGGCGTGCCCGTTCCGAGATCGACGAGCTTATTATTAGCTCCTGATGTGCCACCCAAAGCGCCGCCGGTCTCCGTACGTACCACAAGAGCATTCTCGTCAATCTCCTCACGTTCTCCCGTACGTGTCTGTACGATCGGCAGACTCTGGCAGTCTGGCTTAGATCGATGGCAGCGCCGGATGAGTCACCGGCGGCCTCTACACGCACAGTACGTGCCACGTTCTGTGGTTTTTACGAGTAACATGTGTGCTCTGTTCATGGGATCAATGCTGTAGTAATGTTTTGCAGCTACTACCGTCACGGATCTGAGCAGACGCAAAAAAAGTGCGGTGCGGGTGATCGGGAGACATGTGCATGTACTCCAAGGTGTTCGTCACACACAGGTCGGAAGTACACGGATCGTATAGGTTCCGGGGCCTGGGGTAGTGAGTGACACGGGCACTGCAACCTGATGTAGCAGCGCATGTGCATGTATATGGCCGCAGCAGTATACAGTATACTTCAGGGAGTAGTAGTTTTGCGAGTGAACAGCACTTGGTGTTAATGCCGCCTTGTCCGGCGCAGCAGAGGAGTAGGAAACAAGCTACAGAGTGTACTGTAGGGCGCGCGAGCAAGATCGGGAGGCATCGCCATGACCTGTCCGATAAATGATTCACCGAACTGTTGCCCCGGGCGGGCGTTGACAGCGTTTAGGGACGACGAAGCCTCGGCTCGGTGACCACGCCACGGCGGATGCAGCGAAATTGTCTGTGCAGCAAAGAGCGTTGCGGGGAGTGGTGATGCGTACGTAGTGCGCATGCACTTTTGATGGCACGCTTCATGCTGGTCAGAAAATGGCATGCAGCTGCCAGCTAAAAATGCTGTCCCTCTCGATCTTTAAACAGGTGCAGTTTGTCATTCACAATCTAGTAGCAGGATTTGGTCTGGTCCCAGAACAATCAGTTCCACTTGCACTGAACGCAGAAGAGGTTTTGACGGAACTGGTGTGAGCGTATTTGGGCCGTATGTACTGATAGTACGCCATACACCCTAAAGCCCAGAAAAACGGCCACGAAACAAAACACAACTTTATCATCCCGTCAGCAGGCCTCATGGAGGTCCGTTACCTACGTGGTTTAGGCCCAAACGTTAACCATGTTCTAACTATGTTCCCGGCTTCGGCCCATCTCCTGCTGCAAAACGTTGGTCTCCCCACACCACTCTAGAACCTTCTGCCCTGCTTCCCAAAACCCGCACAAACCCTTCATAAGCCGGCGGCAGAAACAAGCAACCGCTTCACACCTGCCCACATGCCCACAGCCCACACCGCACCGAGAAGACGAGAGGCTGCCAGAAGGCCAGGAAGAACCGAGAGCGCTCCGGAGATGTCGGCGGAGGAGCTGCGCCTGGAGCTGGACGAGCTGAGGCAGCTGGAGGGCCTCGCCAAGCGCCCCCGCATCCAGTCCCTCCTCGCCAACGAGATCCGCAACGTTGAAGCCAAGGTTGCATCTTTTCCCTTCCTTTCCTTTTTTTTTCCCACCCGGTTCCTTCTCCCCATTCTCTCCGTCTCGCCGCCGATCCCATCCGGCACCTCGGTGGAATCCGATTCGATTCTTTTGGCTCTCAATTTGCGATGTCTGATTGTGATGTCCGGTGACAGTTGGCGAAGGCAACTGCGCCGGCGCCTGAGCCGCAGGCGGCGGCTTCCGCTCCTGCACGTCCTGTTTTGAACTACGTCACGTTGGGGTCGTTCAGCTGGGATCAGGACAACGAGAAGATCAGGGTACGTTGTTTATGAGTAGACATCCTGATTGTATAATCCAGCATTGCATTTTGTAATCTCCACTGTGCATTAGGTTTCCCTAGTTTCCCAGGGCATTAGTCAATTAGGGATATTTAGTTCTGTGAATTTTGTAATCTCCACTGTGCATTAGGTGAAAACTATTGTGGAGCGATGGAACTATGATAAATTGCCTGCCAGTCCTTTTCAGTTATATCAATATAATATGGCCTATTATTCATCTTATCTGTAATCTGTAGCAGGAAATATTCTAAATAGGAAAAAAGATTTATTGACTTCTCAAAAAAGGAAATTGTACACCGTGCTCATCTTCCAGTATGTGTCTAGCTGTCTCAACTCTTTAACGTATGTGCAACAAGTGTAAAAAAACGACTGGTCAAAGTTGTCATGATTTATGATTCACGAAGCTACTACCTTATAATATTTCTTGAAGGATCATGATGATTATGCTCAATGTAAATCGATTCAGCGTTTTTTTTTTCCAGCTCAACTAACGATGTGCAATCCGTGCATAGTTTTGTCCACTACTTAATTTGCTAAACCACTGTAGAAATTACAGATTTGTCATGTGTATGTTTTTTATAATGTTTTTGCTCTTGATTGTACCCATCAGATTTATGTTTTCCTGGAGGGAGTCGAGCAAGAGAAGGTGGAGACTAGTTTCAAGCCAATGTCAGTGGATATAAAGTTTCATGATGTTAAAGGCAAAAATTATCGGTGTGCCATACCAAAGTTGAACAAGGAAATTGTTCCTGAGAAATGTAAGGTTGTGGTGAAGCCTACAAAGGTTGTTGTCACCCTTTGGAAAGCTTCTAAAGGCAACTGGTTAGACCTTTACTTCAAGGAAGACAAGGTAATTGTTGTGTTGAGAAAATTGAGTTTCTATTCAAGTTTCGAACAGTTCTAATCTTCCTTATATAAGATTGCCCTGAGTGACTGAAAAAAGGGTCCGTAGGGCACTTACTATTTTTATTGATTTTTCCTATAGGAATCTGAAATACGTAGTTAGACATTACCAAATTCTTAATAGGAATCACATGGATGGACAGTCCAGTCAATTCTGTCAGCTATCTTTACTTTCACTCCTGGGCCGTGTTTAGATGGAATTTAGAAAAATTTTAGAGTATGTCGGACACACATTTGAAGTATTAAATATAGACTAATTACAAAACTAATTACAGATTATGTCCGTAAATCGCTAGACGAACCTAATGAGTCTAATTAATCCGTCATTAGCACATGTTCACTGTAGCAATTTATTGTCTAATCATGACCTAATTAGTCTCATTAGATTCGTCTCACGACGTACACTCCATCCATATAATGGGTTATTTTTTTCGACTACATTTAATATACCATGCATGTGAGGGAACATACTCCAAAAACTTTACAATGCCATCTAAACACGGCCCTGAATTGAATATCCTGTTCCCAGTGAGGCACTTAGGAAGAAAAAACTGACTGGATTGCTCAAACTAGCCGGCGGATAAGTTATCAAGAGCTCAGGGCACTGATTTATCATAAGGGAGTTAAGGGACTCAAAGTTTTTTCCTTTTGGTGAGTTTTTTTTTAAAAAAAAATCGTTGGCTGCAGGGACAACGAATCAAGTTCAGTTTGTCATCATTGTTGGGTCACTTTCTATTTCAGTCTTGTATTAGCTCAATGTTTTTGAAACTTTTTACAGTTCTAGATAGGGCTGGACGCCGAGCCAGCTCGGCTCGGCTCGGCCTGGCTTGTTAGGCTAACGAGCTGGCTCAGTTCGGTTCATTAACAAAACGAGCAAAAAAGCTGGCTCGGCTCGGCTCATTAGGCTCGCGAGCCAGCTCGTTAGGCTCGAACGAGCTCGTAAGCTAAATGTAAATTTTACATTTAGCATTCCCACCTCAATATATATAAATATAAAAAATATTAATTGTAAATTTATAAACTTTAAAATTTACTATGCATGGCTTGGCTCAACTAGCTCGGCTTGACTTCAATAGCTCGGCTCCCCTTGTCAGTACCTTAGCCTTCTAGCTTGGTTGGCTTGCGAGCAGCTCGCGAGCTGGCTCGAGCTAGCTCGTTATCCAAACGAGCAAAATTAGCAGCTCGGCTCGTTAAAAAAACCACCGAGCCGAGCTGAGCCGAGCCATGAACGAGCCGAGCCAGCTCGCGAGTTATTGGCTTGGTGTCCAGCCCTAGTTCTAGATGAGGTTAAGTTTGTTTTATGACTTTAAGGTTTGATTTTTGATGAATTTGAACCATTCCAAGCAGTTCTACCATTTTCATTTAGATGCACTATGTTTTAAGTCCCGTTTCTGCGTTCCATAACGTCACAACAGTTCTTTCTCCTTCTGCTGTTACTAGTAACAAATTAACTACTTTTGTTGGTTCAATCTGTGGAACTAGGTATTGGATAAATTTGTGATAGCACCGTACTACTGTACTAGGCTGCTCACAAGACGCTGAGCTAGTTTACTGACTTAACTCTTGTTCTTGTTGACAGTTCAAGCCAAGCATGGACAAGGAGAAGGATCCAATGTCTGGGATTATGGATTTGATGAAGGTAAATGTTTTCTCATGGCTTACATCAAGTAGTTTTTGTGATCATTCTGTGACTTGTTGTATGCATTCTCCTGTGCAGAACATGTATGAGGAAGGCGACGAGGATATGAAGCGCACGATAGCCAAAGCTTGGTCTGATTCCAGATCTGGGAAAACAACTGACTCATTGAGTGGATTACGTTGAGCTGACGTAATCGGTTGATAGATTTCTGTCTGCTGCGCTAGCCCCTGCAGTGTTTTTGATGGTTGAAACTGCGTTTATAGTGTGTTCTGTGTGCTACTGCTGGATTGTCTTGTTTCTGAAGGTGGACATGCCAGTTGCCAGGCATATTTAAATATCCCCTCCTGAACGGAGAAAAAATTGCATAAAAGCTCTGATATGTTCTATGATTGTGTATAACTATGTTCTGTTTGAAATGCCGTATTTGTGAATGTATAGCGACATTGCTGAAAATATGCTTCATGTTTCAGTGTTGCACGTCCCACCGGGCCCCTAGATTCTCCATGGTCCGGCTTCCGGTATTGCCTGTGCACGCCGTACAAGCACTCGTGCGCTAGCCAACAGCGACCGTGAAACTGAAAACTTGGTGAACTTGCAGGTCAGGGGATATCTTTCACCCGACCGTTTCGAACAGCGCGTTCGGGGGCATCAGGGAAAGCTTGGTTAACGAGTTGGATATTTGAATCAACAATAAGAAGGAAAAAACTGGACCTGCTCGCATTCAGTTCTGTATATAACCAGAGTGTACTTTTCTGCAGATACAAAACGTTTATTTCGACACACAGCTACGCAACGAATCAATTTTTTGCTGCAAGAACAAAGGCTTCGTGAAAATCTCAGCCTTGGTTAAAATCTCCGGAAGATAGGTGCAGCCAGCACTTCAACCAATGATGGGGAACTTGCAATGTACTGAGGCGCCTGGTTACCAGTGCAACCATTTCAACACAATGAGGCTCCATCAACTTGTGAACAAACTGATGTGCTGGGGCAGAATAGCTCCAATCTCAGTTACATGGTTGAATGGAACATCGACCTGCAGGAGATCACGGTTTAAAAAGGGAATGTAGTTTTTTGTTTAGGCGCACATTTATTGGACAGATTATGTCCAAACCTTACCTGATAATAAGATCAAGCATGCTCTGAACAAAGAACCTGGCTCCCATAGTCCTGGTTGAACTTTTCGTAGCGATGTGCATGGAGATGTGCTGAAGGCCTAGTGTTCGTTAAAGCAAGTTCGATATCCTCAGGTATCAAAGGACCAACCTCAGGCAGTTCTGCACATCCACAAAGAACCACAGAATTATGAGATATGTCTATTGGGCCTGAAGAATTTTGGTTTTTAACCAGTGTGGTATAAATTGCAGTAAGAATGTAAAAAGAACCAAAACTAACCTTCCTCTGGCACCAACTCATCACTGGCTTCAAGAACTGTCATGAGACGTCTCAGTGGTTGCATCGCAGCTTCTTTGCACACGAGACGAATATCTGAACCAGAGTAACCTTCAGTCTTTTCAACTAGTACGTTGTACGGGACCTCTAGCTTTGAGGTAGTTGCTGGCAGAAGTTCCTCAAACATTGCTTGCCTTGCTTCAGCTTCAGGAAGTGGTACAAGAATCTTATGCATAAAGACAGAAACATAGGTGACATCAATCAACAGCTTTACATGACAATGTAAATGCGCTTCTAACGGTAGACATACCCGTTTCTCAAGCCGACGCAGCATAGCTGCATCCAATTCCCATGGTAGATTTGTAGCTGCAAGTACAAATACCAAGTCGTTTGTCTTTGTCAAACCATCCATCTGCAATAGACATTGGCATTGGGATATGTAAATAAATGCTACATTTCAATCTGGAGGACGGTTTGATCTTTGATGGCACAATTTCAGGCCAGGAAACATCAAATAAGAAATCAAGCATTACAAATGTAGGCTAACTAGTTGGTACTTGACATCTAAAAACAAGCAGAAACCTGAATAAGTAGTTCAGTCTTCAAGCGACGGCTAGCTTCATGCTCACTTCGAGCTTCACCACGCTGGCTGATAATGGCATCTATTTCATCAAGAAATATTGTAGATGGTGCATGGTGCCTAGCAAGCTCAAATAGAACTTTGACAAGCTTCTCTGAATCTCCTGCACTTGCATGAAAAATGTTTGAGTTTCTCATGAAAAAAGCTTGTTAACATTAAATTACTGTGCTACAACAACACGTAGAGTTCCTTTATCTCAACTTAGAGCTCATAGATGAATTATATTGGGTCAAAGGTACAAAATATAATGTGAAGAAACCGGGGGGGGGGGGGGGGGGGGGGGGGAGTTGGGGCTTGGGGTCTAGGGCGGTGTCAAAAAAACATACCACGCCATTTGCTGACAATTGATGATGCTGAAATGTTGAAGAAGGTGGTTTTGCACTCAGTAGCGACCGCTTTTGCCAGCATTGTCTGAAAAATAGGAATCAGTTAAAATTGAAAGGCGTGTCATTGTAGCAACATTACATAGCATAAGTGCATGATAAGATATACCCAAACATTCAACAGATAGTGAAACTCTGAACCACAGAACTATCACTAAGCTGAAAAGGAAAAAGGAAAAGAAAAGGCATAACCTCGCTATATGAATCGCATGAACTTACAGGGTTTGCGTATTAAACAAGTATTCGTGCACAAACCTTTCCTGTCCCTGGGGGTCCAAAAAGTAAGATGCCTTTCCATGGAGAAAGGAGACCAGTAAAGTATCTGAAAATAGCACAAATGTAGTTAGTAAAAAACAGAAAGACTGGTGCTCATTCATATGACTTTGCATTGTATTCCTATTATCCAAATTAAAGCATCAACGTATTCTGAATATTCTTCACTGCATTTATTCATATATCAAAATTAGAAAACCATAGTTTGAGGACTCAGTTGTAAAAAAAGTATAATGAGAGGCTAATATTATCCTTAGAAATATTTTTCTTTCTGCACGAAATAGCTAGCTTACTTTGGGTACTTAATGGGCATGACAACTGCCTCTTTTAGAAGGCGTTTTGCATTCTCGAGTCCTTTGATGCTCTCCCACTTCACATCTGGACTCCCACGAATAATATCCCTGAAAGAACAAGTAATGGGATATAATGTTTCAGCAGCTAAACAACACCTTCCCTGATTCTTGGAGCCACTGCGAAGTTTGATTACCTCAACAATGTCTCCGCGAGATTACGCATTTCAGCTGACTCGAATGGAGGTAGGAGGGGCTTCTGTCTGCAAAGTCATCTCAAAAGGTGTTATGTTCAATACAATGGGTTTTGAAACAATTCTAAGTTTTTTCGTGAGAAAACATCATTCAGACATGATATTGAAATACCACATGATCAATTAAAATTTACATTTACATATGAGTTAGTTTTTTTTAGAAGATCCATATTAGTTGGTTGTGCTTACTGAGCATTCAGCATAATTGTAACAGGAACAAATTAAATTGGTCATTAGCTAATATATTTCAGCACAAAGCTCCTGCTGGAAATTATTCCCTTCTCAAATTGAACAGGTTCTTGAAAATCTGGTATATGGCACCAAATAAGTGCATGTTCTACAGGTCAATTTGTACAGCATATGGAGTATGGAAGTGCGAATGAGTAAGGCAACTAGGAAAGGGTCCACAATCTTTCATTGCAGTTTGAACTATGACTATGTTCGTCACATGATGCTACTTGCTACGCCATAAAAGGGAACCGCATTGTGCATTCATGCATTCAGCAAACCATACCAGAATTGGATTGAAACAGCACCCCATTGGCTATCTAAATCAGGTAGTCCATTTAATCACAGTCTCAGCGATGTATCTCATCTCTCCGCCCATTCCCAAGCAAAAACATTCCGAAAATATCATAGCACTCACTAAGTCAAACCCCCCATTCTTCCCAGCAAGCTACAGCTACAGCCCAAAAACTACAGCTCAAGATCTGTTTTAGCAGCCCCGCAGCACATGCAGCATCAAGGACGCAATGCTCGAAGATCGCAGCGACGAAAGTGCAAAGTAAGTCAGTCCAGAGTGCTCACATCACATCAGCATTCCCATCGCGGATCGCGGCGCCTCGGACCTGCTGCGTCTGCCTGGCCTGCAACGAGATCGTACCGGGGATCAATCAACGGGCCAGTACCAGCGGACAGCACCCGCACGCATCGGGACACCACGCCAGATGAGAAGAGGATCACAAGGCAGCAGCACGCACCTGCTGCTCGAACTGCTCGTAGACCGCCAAATCGGCGGTCCTCTTCGGGGCGCTGCTCCCGTTGGCCTCGCCGTTGGCGTGCCCGTTCTGCTCCGACCCCTGCTCCTTCTTGCCCCCGAATCTGGACTCCCAGAACCCCTTGAAATCCTGGGAAAAAACGAATTCGCAGGAAGGGAGTCAGCAAGCCCGCGGACAAGGGAGGAAACAGGAAGGAAATCCTAGCTAGTACTTGCCATTGCTCCGCAGCGGCCGCGGCGGCGTGCTTCGCCGGCTGGCTGGCTCTGGGCCCCTGGGGGACAGAGCGAGCGAGAGCGAGCGGAGTGGACGAGTGCGTCGTGTACTCTCGCGTCTCGCCGGTCCTTTCCCCGGAGACTCGGGAGGGAGGGGGGTGGACGGGAAATAGTACCGGGGCGGGATCGTGGGGTGGGACCCACCGAGCTTTGTCGAGATGTCAGCGAGAGATCGGAGGAGGAGGGGGGTATCTGATCAGATCCCGGGCATCGCCATCGGCCTCCACTGTGCGCCGGCACACGCGGGCCACATGGGGGATTATTCAAATCCCCGCTAGCTCCGTAACCATTCAACGGACAAGCAAGCGAACAAAACTTCCGTGCAGGTCGTAGCGAGCGTGCGAGCACACGTGCCGCTCGATCGGTGGAGGAATGCGTCGTGGTCCCGGACTCCCGGGTAGTGAAATGACGGTGGAGCTTGGGCTCCATGAGCTGACGGGGAATTGGGGAAATAGGGCGGCGTCGACGCCATGCGCAGGGGCCAAGCGAAACACACGACTTGCACAGTTGTCGGATGGCGACCTGTGCCATCCACTTGCGCACTTCGCATGCGGCATGCGTGAGGCTCTCCGGACTAATCACCATTTACTCTACCAGAATAGTTATTTACTCTAAACAACTTTCTTACTCTAAACAACTTTCTCCCGCATTCGTCATACTTTATACCACATACTCCATACCAACTATATTATATTTTATTCAACCATCCCAACTACCATCCCTCTCTCTCCCCACCTTTTCTTTTTCGTTTTTTTTTTCTCCTTCCCTTTTTCCCTCCCCTTTTTTCTCCGTCGCCCCATCCTTCTCGTGCCTTCCTCTCTCTCCCCGCCCGCCGCTCTGCCCCCCTACCCGCGCCGTCGCTCCGCCATCCCTTGCTCCCTCCTCTCCCGGCGCCAGGCACGGCCGGCGGCGCTCCTCCCTCCCCACGCCGGCCAGATCCGTGGCGGCGCTCCTTCCTCCCTCTCCTTCGGGCCTCGCCGGCGTCGGGGAGAGCCGCGGCGAGCGGAGCAGGGGCGCGGATCGAGGCGAGCTCCGGCCGCCATCTCCCGCGACGCCGCCCCAAGTCTCCCTGCTCGAGCTGTGCCCCTGCCTGCCTATGCAGCGGCACTGAGGATCCGGCGCGGTGGCGGCGTTCGAGCTCTCTCTCGGCCGGCCCTCTTCCTCCCTCTTCCTCCGCTCCGCCACTGGCAGCTTTGGTCCGCTGGCGGCGCAGATCGAATGGGGAGGCGACGCGATGAAGCCCGACCGGGCGTCCGGGTCACGACGGCGGCCGGGCGGTTGGGCAGCGGCGGCCGGCTGCGACACGGGAGAGCTGTTCTGTTTCCTTCTCACGGCGCGCACAGAGGTTGGGACGGCCGGGGCCCGCGCCGACGTGGCGCTTGCCGTTCTACTTTTCCCGCCCGCCAGGTTTACCGCGTCGAGGCCAAAACAGGATGGTCCCGTTCGCCATCGCGTAGCCCGCTGCAGCCCCAAAACCTGTAAACTCACGCTGCATGCACGTCAGGTCATCTTTACCATCCGTGATGAAGTACTCAGTGCGGACAGCCTGAAGCGCATTCAAATACAGTACTGCACACTCGCACGGAGGCTCATAGCTCATTCAATTCGGCAGTCTTGGCGGCTGGCGCGACGCCACGCGCCACAAGTGTCAAGTGCTCAAGCGGAGCGGCGGCGGCGGCACGGGCTCATCCGCACCCCGGTGCCCGTGAATTGCCGTAGGGTGTGAGGAACGGCGCCGCGGGGTGAACAGGCCGCGTCATGCTGACAGTCATACTCTTACTCCCCCGGCCCCAAATGCAAGATCTGAGGCTCTATGAGGCGTGAGCACATTGCGGGGTGATCTTGCCAGCTCATGCATGCAGTTGTTTTTTTTTTTTTTTTTTGCAACTTGCAAGTCTCAGTGTGCGCTCTTGAAATTGCGTGCCACGTCTACCTTTTTTTAATTACACAGTACAACCCAAACGTTTACAACACGCACGCATACTCACCCCTATGAACCGTGTACGCAAACCATACCCCTATGAGGGCATTCGAAAGACAGAGCACCCGGCAGATCTAGAGATTCCTGAAGTCACCATTGGCGCCTCGTTATCGACAGGAACGTCGCTTACCACTTAACGCATAACGCCAATAAATTATGAAAAATTCCAAGAAAAGATGTGAACGCCAGGATTTTGAAGTGTTTGAGTGCACTAGCAGAAAGGCACGTGCCGAAGGCACGTGTTATAAAAAATTAGCATAAGGGCAATTGCCACAGACACATGTTTTAAAAAATTATTAAATTAATGATGCAGTCAACATGAACTCTTTAGATTAATCTAGAGCGTTCGATCATCATAAAATCCGACGGTGTAGAAGCAATGTAGTCAACTTGGACTCTTTAGATTAATCTAGAGCGTTCGATCGTCATCATAAAATCCGACGGTGTTGGAGGGGTAAGAGTAACCCTAGTACGAAAATTTCGTCGTCCTTTATAGTATAGATTTACAAATAGAAAGTTTACCTCACAAACAAGCCGAAAGGGCCCGGTTACAAATGCCTAATTGTTCTAGACATATTTTGAGGTGTTTGACTGCATTTACAAATAGACAGTTTACCTCACAAACAAGCCGAACGGGCCCTGGTTACAGATGCCGGAGTGAACTTCTTTATCACCCCCTTTCCATTCTATAGCTGGGCTGGGATCGTGACGGGAGATCAGCAAAGATGCCACTGTAGTTGTAGGGCTGTTCGTACGCGTATAGTGGTGTGAGTGTGGTGTGCGTGTGTAGAGTGGGTGTGCATGTACGTGTATGAACAGATGCTACAGCTGTACCCAGATGAGAGGCGTCAAAAAAAAAAAAAAGAAGCAAAGATGCCACGTGACTCGCTTCAGATCCCCTCGTGGCACTGGCAGCCCATAATCTATTGTGCATGTTCGTTGGCTTCCCTGGACGGCAGGTCCGCAGCCCTCTAGAATAGTTAACCTAATGTTCTCTGCTCGGATCTTGATCGATATATGGGCTGCAGGCCAGCAGTGTTGCTTGCTCCCGCGGATGCAGGCCTTCGCTGAGTTCAGAGAATGCATTCACCTGCATCATTTTCAGATGGTTGAACAGAGAGTCCCCAACCAGACCCCAGCTTCGGATGGTGCATGGCATCTTGCCAGCTAGCGCGTGCAGTTGCTCGTTGTTCGGTTGCAAGTGGCTCAGGCCTCAGGCACAACCGCACAACGTATGATGACGCATCGATGCATGTATCAGGGTCTTAATTCCTCTTCTGCAATCAAGCGTAAGTTCTGAAGCAGGTGCAGAACGGGCTGCACTGCTTGTCATGCACTCATCGTCTCAGACGTTCAGTGGTCTCGCTCCTGACTGAATTTGCATGCACCGTCTAGCTCGGATTCTTAAGCAATCTGAAGTGGTTTTGCTTGGGTAAACACCAGCTTTGTCTAGTTTCAGTGTGTTTTTTCGAGCAAGAAGTTTCAGTGTTTGACTACATTTAGAAATGGACAGTTTAGCTCTCGCAAACAAGCGGAAGGGCCCCGGTTACAAATGCCTAATCGGAGTGAACATCATCATCCCTTTTTCTATTCTATAGTTGGGCTGGGATCGTAACGGGAGATCACCAAAGATTCCACGTGACTCGCTTATTCAGATCCCCTCGTGGCACTGGCAGCCCATAATCTATTGCGCACGTTCGTTGGCTTCACTGGACGGCAGGTCTGCGGGCTGCAGCCCTCTAGAATAGTTAATCTGATGTTCTCTGCTCGGATCTTGACCGATCCATGGATTCCATGGGCTGCAAGCCTGCAGCATTTGCTTGCTCCCGCTGATGCAGCCCTTCGCTGCTTCAGAGTTCAGAGAATGCATGCACCAGCATCATTTTCCCCATTACGATTTGCAGATAATAATTGAACAGGAGTCCCCAACCAGACCCCAGCTGACGAGGCAGCCGCCTGACTGCGCTGCCAAAGTGCCGATGCCAAGACATATGTCGTGATTATGAGGTTGATTACTCCTCATTCACTTGATTAGCATGCATGAACCAGATTACGGGGGCATGAATGAACTTAATCAAGACGGGGTGGGTGACAAAGGAAACTGTCCCCTTGCCGTTTCAGCAGTCCACCAGATTTGTTGAGTCCACAGGCCGGCCAGGGGGGAAGGAACAAGGCCTGGGCTCCTGGCCCAGTGTCGGCCTATCGTACAAAAGGGCTGGCCCGATCTTTGCTGGATCTCACAAACTCCAGTTCTGGTGCAACGCACGAGGCCCACACGCCCCCGATCGCACGAAACATGCGGTGGCCCGGGCCCATCCAGGAAACGAACCGACATACAGGTACAGGAGCAGCAGCAAGGAGCACGGTGGCTAGTGTGCTCCACCTGCACGAGCACGAACCAGTTCGCGCATGTGTGGCTGGCACGAATATTATTATCCATTTATCCTCTCCTTCGCCGTACGCGTGTGCGTGCGAGGACGGCCGATCGGAACTCCGGCAGCTGCGACGACCCACTAGCAGCGTGTAATACATGCATCACATCAATGGATGATGGATCGCTGCTGGTTCAGGCGTGGGATATTATCTGCATTTTGGATGCCAGCGCGCGCACATCGTCTTGTGTAAGCATCATGCAAGCCATTGACCCATCACCCATGTCTTTTGGAGCCCCCACTACTAGCTCTAGCTGGATCGATCGCTCGTGTGAGTGGTGTTTGTCTCCACGGAGGATCGAGCTCCATCTGGGAAAAAAAACAAGCACACGATCCATGCATTTCCATTCCTGCACTGCGGCATGTCCCGTGATGCAATATCATGCGTGAAGTTAGGCATGTTTAATTTCGATGAATTGATGAAAAATGGTAAACACTTTTTACATTAGGTTGTGTGCACATATAGCTGACACGATTCTAGATGAAAACTTTTTGAACAACCACTTGTTAATTCACTGCATGTCCACATTGTGCAATGGCGGTCCGGTAGCAGCTCCTCGTCCAGAAATGCTGCCCGTCTCCTTGCTGGAAAGGGCATGGGTACAGTAGGTCATTAATCGTGGATATAAGAGCAAGGTTTATGAAGTCGCCCACGAGCGGGCGTATCCTGCGCCACATCATTCGGACTGACGCGCTGTGGGGGCGTGGGACCATGCTAATTTAATGCACACGTCATGTTTGAAAGGGACAACAGCCAATCCAAGTCGCAGAACAACATCGGCAGCCTCATGCGCCGGCTCGCTCACTGCGCTTTCTCTCTCCCTTTCTCTTCCCGCCAGCTCGGATTTTTCCTACGTGTGCATACGAAACGCCAGCTTACATGGCACCATAATACTTGCTCTAATAAGACCAGCATGTCACAGGCCCCATACGCCCTACGCTCCTCTCCCCTAGCCCCGGGCCGGTCGTGCTCCTACGATCCTAGGGATCCCATGATCCTATCGAGCCGCTACTGCCAGGCCAGCGGCAATAGACCCCGTGGCCCCTCCGGATCGAGAAGAAACTCCGCGAGGCACTGGGGTCCCCGCGCCGGCGGATCTAGAGCGCGGAGCAGCCAGCAACAATGCCCTGCTTGCATTGCTTTGCCAGCGCATGCAGCCTGCCATTCAACAGAGAACGTCCCAGCAGCATACTATCTCTCGATCAGACCGAGATCTCTGGCTCGACGGCTGCTGCTACTGCGCTGCACCTGCAGGCACGCACACCAGTACCAGCATGCAGGATCGCGCCGCATGCCCCGCGCGCCACGATGCTGCGTAAGCAGTTTAGTGACGCGGAGCGCGCGGCACGTAAGTAGTACTAGTACGTTTGTGAATTGAAAGCTGCGTCGCGTGCGACTGTGCGAGACGGCCCTTTGACCATGCACGGCCGGGCGGTCAGGCGAGCGCAGCGCCAGGGATTGGGCTGGCACCAGAGCCCGCCACATGCGCGTGCCCGGTCGCCGGAGTTCCCGATTGGCTTTGCCAGGCGCCCAGGCCCGGGCCGGGGCGCAGGCGCGCCCATCGCCCAGGCAGTGCGTCGCTGTCCGGGTCCAAGCTCCTCCGGGCGCGCGGTCCCTCCCGCGAGCTCTGTGTGCCGCATGCAGGCCGCGCGCTGCCTCCCGGGCCCCGTCCCCGTCCACGCTCCAGAGTCGAGACTCGAGAGGGATCAAGGATCATGATTCATACACTGTGATGCGGTACGTACGTCTCTGGCGCGCGCGCCTTTGATACGTACTCTACGCGAACGACACAGTGTTCCATCATGCTGTGATTCCATCTCGTCGATCTCTAGCTTGCTACTAATAGGTTGTCTACACGGAACATTGCAGGAGCACTGTCTGCTCCGCATATTCGTTCGCGCACATTTGCGCGCAGTTAGTGCGAGGCAACGGAATCTCAAGTGCTGCGTCAAGAGATTCGCAAAGAAAAAAAAAGTGCCGCGTCAAGGGAAGCAATAAAAGAGAAAGGGAGGAAGAGATCGACGGCCGGCCAGCCGATCTGAGCACATTAAATTCCAACAGAGATAGTATTACCATCGGGCGCATTCAAACGGCCAAAAAGCGCGCAAGGAGAAGTCCACTGACCGAATGAAAGCGATCGGTCGAAAGGGAGAGGGATGATCGACAGGGAAATGCTGGCACAGTGGATGATGGAAACGTTTGCAAGGTCGAGCAAGAGGCAAACAGGAGGTCCACGTACATATCCTTCCATTTACATGCACCACAATACACACACATATATTACTGGTCCAAAAAAACAAAAAAACCAAGAAAAGGATATACGAAAGGCACAAGCAGCAAGCTAATGTGAAAGCTAGGGATCAGAAAGGATGTCCTCCCTTAGCTGCATGCTATTTCGGTTAACGCTAACTATCGGCGGCTGCTCATCGCCCGTCCTGGCCATCCAGTAGATGCCGAAATAGGCAAGTAGCCCCACCTCACCAAACAGGTCGTTAGCACCTTAGCGGAAACCCTGCACACCCACCACAAAAATCTACTTCTACTAGCTTTAGTAGTACTGGCCGGTCCCCAGCTGTACACATCTGCACCATTAGTATATAGGAGTAGTACAGTAAGTAATCTTCTTCTTCTACCTCGGCACCATTTCAAGCTTGCAAAGTAACTTCTTCCTCCTCTTCTCCATCCAACTCCATGGCATATGCTACTACCACCGGTAGTAACCTGCTGAAGTTGCTAGTAGCTAGCTGCGCCTGGCTGGCTGCCTTGTAAAGCTGGTGCCTGACCGGCCCGCCCCGCTCCTACTTCTTCTCAAACTGGGCCAGCCTGTTGTCGCCGAGCCTCGTCTTGTACGCGGCCTTCTTGTACTCCCCCCACGTGAACTCCTTGTACAGGCTCTCCTCGCCCTCCCCAGCAGCTCCGGCAGCGGCGCGATCCGCTGCGCCAGCGGCGGCCCGCCGAAGTAGATGAAGGAAACCCTAGACTTGAGGCTGTTGGTCACCACCCGGTGCTTCACGCTCCTGAACCTCCCGTTCGTCAGCACCTGCGCACACAAACAGCATGCAATCTGTCAGACAGATCAATCCAGCGAGGTGTGTTCCCGCCAAGTCAAATCCATGCCAACATTATTGTATCTATTGGCTATTGCTACCGAGGTGAATTAGTGAGGAGCAAACGTTCTCTTATTTTAATGGTGATGTGAGCTGAAAGCTCTGAAGTCTGAATTGACTGGCCGGCATTCCGTGTGCGGCCGTTTCAGTTTGACTTGTTCAGAAAGGCACCACTAAATTTTATTAGTAGTATCAGCAGAATCTAGTTTGCTGCAGACGCCGGACTGTAGAAAGGAAAGCGAGTGCGAAAAATAAAATTCGGAAGGGCCACAAAAAAAAAGAAAAAAAATCGGCGTCACGTGGCAAAAGCGCAAGCGCGCGCACCGCACCTGCAGCGAGTCGCCGACGTTGACGAAGAAGGCGTCGCGGTCGGAGGGCACGGACACCCACCGCGCGGCGGCGGCGCCGCCGGGGAGCGCGATCTGGAGCCCCGACGTGCCGTTGGAGCGGAGCACGGAGATGAGCTGCGGGTCGGTGTGCTCGCCGAAGCCCGTGGCGCTGCATCCCAGCAGCCCTTGCAGCGCCGGGCAGGGCGGGTAGTGGTTGACGCGGAACACCTGGTCGCTCCCCTGCTCCGTCACCATCGCGCTCAGCGTGTCCGCCGCAGCAATGCCCAGGCCCTCCGCCATCGCCTCCAGCACACGCAGCGCCACCTTCCGCACCGCCGCGACGTACTCGTTCAGCGCCGCCCTGGGTGTTAATAAACAAGAACGACACGCCATGGTTAAATGGCTGCACCGGCGGGCGGCGGCGAGCCTGCACGGGGGCGATACGAGTGTCCCAGAACTCACCTGAACGCGGCGTTGGAGGGTGCGGCGCAGGAGTCGGAGAGCGAGGCGGAGTCGTCGACGGCGAGGAGGAGGTACTCGAGCCAGCCCATGTCGCCATTGAGGCCGATGCGCTTGCTGCCGTACCCGAACGGAGGGTAGGCCGGCCCGGCGCGGTCCTTGTCGGCCTGCGCCTGGGAGAAGAACCTGACGGCCTCGGACTCGGCCCTGTCCATGGTGTCCGCGGAGACGCCGTGGCCGACGACCTTGAAGAAGCCGAAGCTCTCGCAGGCGTCGACGATCGCGCGCGCGGCGCCGGGGCGTGACAGGTCGATGACCGGCACGGCGGCGAAGCTGTCCCTGGGCCCCGGGGACCGCAGCAGCGGGATCTGGTCGACGACAGGCGGGTTGGCGACCACCACCATGGCTGTCTGGTCTGGTCTAGTGTGTGTACGGCGCGCGCTCGCGGGGGTCGGAGGCTCGGAGCAGAGCTCGCTCGGAACAGGGCAGGCAACGCAGAGAACAGGGGAGATCGAGTATTAGAGACTCGAGGTGTGGTGCGCGCGCGCGTGTGTAGTGAATGCGGCCTGCTGCAGCAAGTGCATGTGGGGGAGAAGTGGGAGGGCTCGTGGGGGCGTTTATATAGACCAGCCGGGGAGGCCGGAGGGGACGCGCCAAAGGGACGCAAGGCAAAGGTGCCGCACCTGTCCCGCTGCCCGCGCCGAGATGGCCCGGCGGCGGGGCCCAGCTGACAGGGGGGAGGAAAAGGATGCATCGGGGGTGGTGGATCGCGTCAGGTGCATGGTGGCGATGGAGCCAGGGCGTTCGGGGGGGCCGGGCCGCGTACGTGTCCGGACGCGATCCACCGGCGGTGGACGCAGCTCGGCCGGCCGGTGCATGCATGCATGGCTCAACGAGAGACGCATACGAGGGGATCGCACGCCGGCCAATGGCCGTATCCCACGGAGCGCGGCCCCCGGCTCCGTCCCAAGCTCCTGTTGCTAACCAGTAACCACTGCCCGGACCGGATCAGATCAGGGTGCGTGTAACGTCGCAGGTGATGTTCGGTTAGTGACGCCGCACGCACGAGCTGAGATAGATGAGATGAACCTGCCCTCGATCTGGTATCCTTTCTGGGTAGGTCGGTGACGCGGCTCGTCAATAACTGGCGTGCCTGGGTCCGAACGGTACCGGCCGTGATGCTGTCAAGCTTTTCGATCCTCACAACCCGTTCCCGTGTCTCGCTGAATTATTCGCGCTGTCGCCGTGAGATCGGAGATCGATTGGCGTCGGAGCCAATAGCCCGCCCCGGGAATTAGGCGGCTGTGTCGTCGGAAAAGGGAGGTTATGTGTGGTGGTCAGGTCCCCACAGTCCACAGTCCACACTGTACGTGCCTCATTAGTCCACGGCACGCTCCAGCTCCATACCGTCCATGTTCTCCAGGACAGGCATGCATAGTTTGATGCTCTTGTTAGCCTAGTGATAAGATGGCCACGCCAATTATGGTGGGTAAATCCATGGGCAAAGTGATAAGATCAGAGAAGGTAAAGGAGAGAAGCGCTGGTACTAAAAATTAATCCTCGTTTACGGATAGACTCGGTCGACCATTGTCCAGCCCACAGCGCATCTCTCGTAGTTTCAGCTGCGATGCGTTTTGATCTCGCCTAGGCTAGGACACAGCATTGGGAGCCGTGAAGCAATGCTGCCTGCCTGGCTGAGGCGGCGGCCGTAGTAGTGGAACCAATAATCGGCGGCTCGATGGTCGTCCAATCGTGCCCGCGGCCATGCAGAGAGCGAGGCAGGCGCTCGTGACGAGCTCGCTCCGCCTGCGTGTCTCGCATGTTCCGCTGATCCGGCCGGATCGGCACATAGAAACCGCAGACGAGCAGCGGCGCCTGCAGGCGGCTGACAAGACATCGTGCCCGGCAGCGACGTCGTAGTACCAGCAGTATAGTACAGGTAGTTGTTAATCTCGGGTCGCGCAATGGTGGCTCGCCAGATGGGGCACCCAGCGGGCGCACTTCGATCGCATAAACAAGTCCATCCTAGTCAAAGCTCTCTCACGGTTTCAGACACCTTTCCATAAACAATCTCCGTACCGGCGTACTCCCTCCGGTTCAGTAAAGGAAGTCGTTTTGGACAAGATTTGAGTCAAACATTGGGAATATAAATCGTGAATAACTTTTAAGTCGTTGAGTTTGGAAATGTGAAAACTACATGAATAGATTTGTCTTGCAAAATACTTTCATAAAAGTATACATATGTTAGTTTTTAATAAATATCTTTATAAAAATAAGAAGTCAAAGTTGTACTTTGGAGACCGTGTCGCTGTCCTAAACGACTTCTTTTACTAAACCGGAGGGAGTACTGTTCAGGCATAAACAAGTTCGCATTTGCTACCGCAGCTCAGCTGTGTTGTTGTTCCCAATTATTGAATTTTTTTTAGAATTCCCAATTATTGTATTGCGCACCTGCCTGAAATGCATGCCTGGCGCGCACAGATGCACGGGGGCGCGACAGACATTCCGATCCCGAAGCGAAGCTGCCTTCTTCCTCTGAGATTCAAATGATACATGCTACAGAGGCTGACCGACCGGTCACATTGACCGTGTTGTGTTCGGGATGTTAACTTTGCCGTCGGCCGGACCGAACGATCGATTTCGACCTGCGCCCCACCTAACATGTGTGGCCTCACCATTCTGATACATTTTTTTAGCCTTCGTTCTCCCCTTCTCCTGAGTCATGATCCTCCTTCTCCTCCTCCCGATTCACCATCAAGCCGTCACCTGCTAGCTCCCTCGCCGCTGCACAAACTTTTTATAAACTTTTACATAAGCTTTCTAAAAACAAACTCGTAGAAACTTTATACAAACTTTTACATGAGCTTAAAACAAACTTTTACATAAGTTTTTTTTTACAAACTTCTACAAACCTTTCCTAAAAAATTGTAGAAACTTTTTTTAACAAAGTTTGTTGAAACTTTTTTAACAAAGTTTGTGAAAACGTTTTAACAAACTTTGTAAGCACTTTCTAAAAAAACTTTATAAAAACTGTATTTTTTGCTTGCGGAAAGGGAACCAGAATCACGAGAAAAAAAGAGCCGATCAGAATCGAACTCACACAGAAAGCGGGCGGGCGTCGGCAAAACGACGCATCGTCGATGGCCTCGTATCAAAAGTGAATGAGTGGGAGGCCCTCCTCGTCACCGCTTCCAAAAACAGTATGTCTGAGATCGACCGCTGACGGCTGCCGAGCGGGCGACCGGAAATCAGCAAGCCCCTGTTGTGTTGCCGAAGAAACACGAGATCTGACCATTTGAGGATAGAGCTGGGCAGGGTACATCTCCATGCAATATGCCAATATACTACTGCTGCTACTGTACTTGCACTCTCAAAAAATATGCTGCATCTGACGTGGAGATGTTGGAACCCTATCGACGGCATGTGCTTCGTCTAGCTGGTTCATCGATCTAATTTAGGACTCCGTTCTCTCGTGAACTAATCTGTGTATCACAGAGTGGAAACACAATCCGTGACTCTCGGTCTGATTACACGATTATGAGAAAAAGCTCACGGGCGACCCAAAACTCGAAGAAGAAAGAACGGTGCGGAGCTGGCCGCGAGTTGCAGCAACGTGCGCGAAGCATCGCCGCTCCGGGATCCAGGAAAAGGTAGCATTATCTAGTTGCTTGCAGAGGAAATCGGGGTGTGTATGCCGGAGCTCTCTGCTAGTCTGCTGCTTGTTTATTCCGCTCGAGACTGTAAAGTGATCGATCGAGCTGCACCTGCACACAAAAGAAGGAATCCAGCACGCACGCACTGTGTGTCTGTCTACTGGGCGTACACGCTACTACTAGTACGTGCTCTCGTGAGGACACGGAGGGAATGTTTGGTTCGCTGGTCAAATCCGCGCGCGGCCGACCGGCCAGGCCAGCCGGCCGGCACCTTTCTCGGTCCAAGTGACACGAAAATTAAACAACTAAAAACTGCCCGTGCACGCCCCCTGGATTCGCTGAAGGCGGCGCACTACGACGCATGCACTAGCTTAGCAGTGCAGTGCTGCATGCACTCACCGCCCACGCTGTCGTGCCATGCATGATCCACGAGACACGCCAGAGAGAGATCGGTCGATTTGCGTGGCGCCATTGCTTTTGCGACCACTCCACTACGAGAAAGCCATCCTGGCCTGGCGTTCCGTTGCCTCCAGTACTCCCTCCGTTCGTAAATATAGATCATTCCAATTTTCTTAAAGAGTCAAACTATTTTATCTTTAACTAAACTTATAGAGATCACCTCAAAGATTTTTTATACCGAATAGTTATACTATGAAAATATATCTAATAAAGATTCTAATGGTACTTATTCGATATCATAAATGTAGTACTTTATAGTATAAATTTGGTCAAAGTTAAGAAGTTTGACTCTTTAAGAAAGTTGGAATGACTTATATTTAGGAATAGGAACGGAGGGAGTACATCAATAGCTATAGTGGTAGCGTACATCACCCGAGTGATGACTGATCAGAGGCAGCAGCGGCTATAGACAGTAGCGATGCCACACACACCGAGGCACCAACTGCTCACGACACGGCTGGCCTCCAAAACCAATCCCGGAAAGCGCTAGGGTCTATGTCGTGCATGGCCAAATAGCCAACGTGGGAATATCTCAAAAGTCGACGCGCGCGCACTGCATGCACCACGATGCACCGTATCGCCAGCCCAGCAGCTAGCAACTTGGCACTGCGGCGTCCCTGATGGGAATGGACGGCCAGCAAGTAAAGCTCGGTCTGTGCATGAACCATGCACGCACGGCGCCCCTACGCCGGCGCGTCCAAATCAGCTAGAGTAGAGCCGCAGCAGCAGCAGCGCGATATGGGGCTTGACAGAGCCTGCCAAAAACCGAAAAAATGAATGGAGGATGGATTTGACGTGCTAATTTGTTGACGGGACGTCAAATCCTGCAAATGGCCAGTCACCATACATTATTGATCCCAGTGGGCACCAGCCTCCATCTGGTGGAAATGACACTGCGGCTCTTCGATGGAAATCAAGGACACGTAAGCTTTAGTTTTGCGTGTTCTCGAGAATGAAGTGGCGCAGTTCTGATTATATATCCTGGTTAGTTTTTGACGCCGAACTGAGCTGGTCGAGCTAGCTTAGCCTCCATTACTGAGCTAGCTAGGTTCCTATAGGTCACACGTGACATCAGACGGAGAAAAGATTGCATAAAAATAGTTGTCACGTTGGAAACCTTTGCCCCAGTTGTCTTAGTTTGCAATATCTCCGCTGTGCTTTCTGCGTAGTCGGTGTGTGTTACTATAGTGGACTTCACTTCACTGATGCTAGTTCGTCCCATTTTAATTTTCTTCCCGCTAATCTTCACCTGGCCAATACGCAACTATGTGGTCTTGCAAATGCAATGGGCCGGAAATTACATAGATTTGCCTTTATCAAAAACAAATGCTGGTGGGGGCGACTAAAGAAATTATTTTTGCATTATTTTCTCTGTTGAAAAAGTAGCTTGCAAAAAAAAAGGGAGAGATCGAAGAAGATATGTTTGCCCCTTGGTGCTCGGGGCACAAGCGCGCTTGGTTTGTTTCTTGATTTTTTTTTCCAGATCACTACAGTAGATGGCCTGGTGAGTACTAGCTGATACTGACTACTGAGTACTTCAACTGGCCACGCGCGCACAGCGTAAGCTACTGTTGGTTTTCTGATGGTGGTTGCGATCATGCCGCCGGCACTGGAGCCTGCTGGGCACTGTCGTGACCACCCCTCTCGCACAGGACATTACACGCGCCGGCCGCAAAGAGGGAAGCGCGCGCGGCGCCTTGCCTTGCCGGGGCGCTTTGCCTGACAGGACGACGCCTGTCCCCTCGTGGAGCGGCGCCGCTGTTTCGGCTCTCGCTGTGCTCGGCACGCGGTGCTCGCCGCGCGCACATCGCCGGGCCGGGCACGCACGATCCTGCGCGTGCGCGCCGGGCTGCTGCGCTGGACATTAACAGCGGCCGTCAATCTGATCGTGCCCCGGGAGATTGTGACATTAGCGTAGTGGCGCTGGAGATGCTGAGAAGTGTAAAAGATCGAAGAGGGATCACATAATTGGGATCTCCGCGCATGCACTGGATGGAGATGACATGCGAGATGGAGCTAGCCAAGGACGAGACGGCTCTAACTGACATCGATCAGGTTGTCATCATTGTTTACCTAGCACATCTGGTCACATCTCTGATCTCTCTAAGACCCCTCATTATCATGCGCTGAGCGATTATTCTGAGTTAGGTAGCTGGATGAGACCCTGGAGTATCATATCTAGCTAGGTTAGCTGAAGCAGGAACTCTTTGCTTGACGTACTGTGTCGTAACTGTTCCGGAGATTATCCATCTATCGCCTCAATAATCCACTACAGGCTACAGGTTCGCAGACAGCTAGCGATGTGTATGCATCTTCACCACAGAGCACCACCCTTAGTTTATTGAGCTTGTGGGATAGATATGACATGATCATGCAACGCAACGACCAATAATCGAGCAAAGCACAGGACGCGGAATTTTTTCCCCAGGAACAAATTAAAACAGCGCCCCAAATATTCTCTAGGCTAGAATAATTTCAGAGCTCCGATCGTTCTCTGGCGTCCACTTGACTTGCAACAGTGTGGGGGCTTTGCTGTCCGAAAGCAGAACCGCCGAATCCAAACACCGGGACTACCGGTACCGGACTAGATCACGAACGATCCGTCTGCAGAACAGCCGTGTCGAGCACTGAACAGAGACAGCTGTGTGGAGTGCCGGAACATCTATGATCTATCCACCACTGAACAGAGGCGCGACATGACATTAGGAGGGACGATTGTTCCATGGGAATTTGGGCACTGCAACCTAGTACCGGCCGGTTCGTACGGTTGGCGTGCTGTACGGTGCCAAGCCTAGCTAGCTACGTACTAGGTAGGGGTGACGCACTGGGTGACTCAGTTTTCAGTGGTAGTAGATAGATACACACGGAACAGGGTTCCTGTTCGGATATGGAGTATCTTGCCCGAGCAGGCGAGCACTGCTGTGTGTCCTTAGACGTAAAAGCGATATGATTCTTATTCCGATCGCTGGGCTTGTCATTTCGTGACTGATATTGCGTGGTAGTGGCAGTGTACTTGTGTGGTGTCCGAAGAGAAGCAGCCGATTCCTCGGCAAATCCCTCTGGAAAAGCTGGAGATCACGCGTGATCTACCCACCTGATCATCGACGCGTCGCTTTTGAGAGCATCGCCGAGTGGGTAACTCTCGGGTCGATCGGATCCGCACGCATTCCATGCTGCTTGGAGAGACGACGCGGTAACAGTGCTTCTGATCGCAGTCCGATACGTGTAAAGTGACAGCCGAGGCCGGATTCAGTCAAGTCCTATAGGTAGTAAATCATTGGTAGCCCAACCGCAACGACATCCTTCTACTACGCTCTGCTTTCAGCTGCGTGACACACACTGTCCTGTCGTCCGGACCAAGCTCTTTAATTTGCTCGCAGCTCAGTGGCCAGACCCGAGATTCAGCCTAGATTCGCCCATTGGTGGTTCTTCAGACGTACGGGTAAGCGCAACTGTCACCAGTCAAGACAGTATTATTGTTGCACACCCATGTCTCGTCAGAAGTGGGTCGTCAACTTGCTTGAGTAACAGCCAGCCAATACGAGCACGAGCAGCCGCTCTTCCTTTCCCTCCCGGCCCGGCGGCCCCCCGGTCGATCGGATGGCCACCGAATCATCTGCACGCCACGCGCATATCCGATCCACCACGTTTTTGGTGATTGGTGTCTGTCAAAAGATAAGCTCGATGGAACCAACTTCATTCGCCTGTCCCGTCATATCATCGCCTCATCGATCGGCCTGCATCTGCATGCGATCGATGCGCCCCTACTAGCATCAATCATGCGGCGTGGCATTGCAATGTGCTCGGCGTGCCCCTCCCCAACCACGCGTTATCAGGACACTGTGTGACAGTGTGAGGGTTCAGTGACGGTAAGTTTCTCTGGCCAATGCTGCAATGGACACTTGTTGCAATCTCGTTGGAGTCGCTTGTGGTAACATGTCCAATTCCTTGCGATCGAGGGCTTACGTAGAATGGTTGCCGGTGTTTATGCCACAAAATTTGCCAAACTTGTCGTTGGACCAGCAAAATTTGTCGCTGCGCTTTGAGCAACACCGACTTTAAGACTATACTCCACTTGGTCAAGTCGTTGGCCCAGGGCCGCACAGGATGATCGTAGCAAGAAACAAAATAAGAAGGAGAAAAAACTGATGACAACTACAGCCACAAAACCAAGAAACGCTCCACCCCGTTCAGGTTCATCTGGACACATGGGGATGTCTCGTCAACAACTGGCAGCGTGGCCAAAGTGGCGATAATGGCGGCAGGAGATTGATGAAGACGACGATCCCCTCTCCCGGCCGTCGTCTCATCCTCTCCTGGGAGCGCATTACGCTATTGGTGCCATCACCCTGGGATTAAAGCACGTGCGGCATTGTTAGCCCTTTATTTTTTTCGCCTGGATCTGATCGAATTCATTTCATGGTCAGGTTGACGGGGTAGAGGGGGGCGCCAGGGCCACAGCCCACAGCCTTCACTATGGGACGGCGCAGAAAAAGGCTGCAGCGGGCGAGCGGATCACGAAATCATTGCCTGGAGGCTGGAGGGCGCGGTGGATATGCTGTGAGGTGGGGGCGGACGGCGCAAGGAGCCACGGCGAGAACGCGCGACGAGTCCCGTGGACCGCGCGGGCGTGGCGCGTGGGGAACGATGGTCCCCGGCCCCCGAGCCGAGAGGATCGGGCAGTCGGCAGGCACCCAAAAATGTTTTCGCCGGTCACCGGAATCACGCGCGGAATCGTGGCGGGGCGGGGAGACCAGGAGAGGGAGCGGGATGAAAAAAGATCGATCGTCTCCACCACCGTTGGTCCCACTCGCTTCTCACCTCCGGCGTCTCGCCGGAAGCTGGAGGGAGTGGAGATCCATCTCTCCCAATAGATTTCAGTAGATCGAGTCTAGCTTAGGGCTAGGGTTCTTCATGCCGCGTCTCGTGGTATGGGAGATTTGTTTCCTCCTCTCCGGCAACGGCGAAGAGATAGGATGGCTTGGGTCTCTCCATGACGGCACCGACGAAGGAGGCGACGACATGTACGACGTCGATAACTTTCTTAGGGCGACGACATGGAGAATTAGGTTTCCGGGTGGCGACATCGAGGCGGGGATGGTGCCGTCGTCATGGAATAATTTTCTCCGGCCACTTCTCCGTTTTGTCGTGGTTAGATCTAACCACGATGAAAGGCTTGTGAGACTAGGTTTGTCCTCCGAGCTGATGTCAATCAGTCTCGGATCGGATAGATTGGGATCAATCTCTTTTCTTCATTGGTGGCAGAAAGAGGAAGAGCAGAGACGCAAGAACAAAGAAAAAGATTGTGCTCGTTCCAGACTACAGGAACGTTGGTCGTCGTTCTTTGGGCGATTGTTCTCAGCCTGCTTGCTGAGTGTATGCCTGTGCGACCTTCTATTTGATTGTTTACACATGTTTATGATCGAGATTTGGAGCTGCTTAGTACGTGAGTACATTAAAAGTGCTATGTATAACTTAATGATGTACTCATCTTTGATATAATACAATTCTATCCTTAATCTAAAAAAATCTCACGCGATCTAGTTGGGCTGCCCTTTTACCATCGTCCTCGCTGAGTTGCTGCTCTTGTTCCTTCCTGCAGGCCGAACGAGTTTACGGCCCCACTCGATTTAGAGTCTTACGTGGGCTACAGCCTAGAAGACACAGTTTGGGGCCTAGGGAAGCCCAGTAATCTGGGGAGTTGGGCTATCATTGGGGTGGGCATTTGGGCTACAAAGAAATTAGAGCTGCTTCGGAGCATATTCTCGGTGATGCTTGAATCCTGCCGGTGCTCTCTCCCTGACGTTTTCTGTTGTTCATCAAGAATTTGCTGCTCGGTGCAGTGATTCTTGATAAAGAATGATGCAGTGATCCTAGAAAGGACTAACAAGAGTGACAATTCGAGCTGCAGTCAGCGTCAGCAACAAGTTTCACGCCCGCGAATACTCTCTCTCTATTCACCATTTTTAGCCGCTGCACCAAGTTTGTGGCATTACCAAATCCTGTCGCTTACTAAATTGTCCTGATCGGTTCGTTCGAAAAAAATGAATTGTCCTGATCAAACCAGAAATGAGGATCGAAAGATCAACACAAAGAACACAGATTGTAAAAGAATAACTAATAAATAATATTATTAAAAGAACACAACCCTCTCTTATACAGGCAAAAGAGAGAGATCAGCAGCACCGGCAATCGGCTAGAACAAACAGAACGAACAACAAACATTCCCTTCCCCATCTCCCAGCGATCCAAATCACAGGATTCCTCCCCTCTTCCATCTCTCGCCCCCTCGCAGATCACAAGAAGGGCGAGCCGCGCGCGCCGCGCGCCCCTCAGTTCGCGAGGAAGGCGACGAGGGAGACCAGGGCGGCGAGGGCCCACGCCCCGGGCGCGGCGCCAGCGATCCCCGAGGCGGCGCCCTCGGCCGGGGCCGGCGCGGGGGCGAGGTTTCCCAGGAGCGCGGCGTCCTCCTCCAGGTTCCTGCTTGCCGCCGCGGACGCGACCAGCGCCAGGAGCACCGCGGCGAGGAGGACGGCGACGGTCTTGGTCGAGGCGGCCATGGAGACGACTGACGAGGAGGAGGCGAAGGAACAAGCAAGCTCGGGCGCTGGGCAAGCAAGGAACCGAAGCTCGGCTGTCGGGCTTCCCGGGCTCTCTCGCTTGCTGCGCTCGAGTTTGATTCGCTTGTGGATGTGTGGGGAAGCGAGAGGAGGAGCGGCGGATTTATAGCAGGGGGCGAGGGGGATTGTAGGCTTGTAGCCGTTGGGGGCGGAGAGGGGAAGGGCAAGAGTGGCACGGCAGCTTCGGAAACGTTCGAATTCGGCGGGGCGGGGCGGTGGGGACCACGCACGCCCAGACAAACGCCGCCACGCCTGGTCGTCGATCGTTGTTTCGTTTGTGTGGAGCCGTGAGCGGGAGGAGTAGCCGTTAAAAAGTTGAAGGCCAGCGGTCAGCAGGTACTAGCCGTTGCCCTGGAACGAACGGTCGGGCGCGCGTGCCGCCGGAGGGAAGGAATCCGATGTAGTACGGGCGGTACTGACCAGGTGCGAGGCGTGAACTGTGGAGGGTGTGGAGGCGATGCTTCGCCTGGACCATCACGAGTGGCGCGTGCTTCTTCTCTTGTGTTGGAGTAGTTCTGTTTTTTCTGTTTCAGTTCGAGTGTGTCGTCCTGGACCAGGGTCCGCTTTGGTTTTGAAACGTGCTCCCTCCTGCACCCGACACAATCATGGCGGTGGGGTGTGTAGCGCTGCGGTAGTGTTTGACAAGCAAAGGTTTGCCGCGATGAATTACTCTAGTGGTGAGTGCTATGTTTTCCCTATGGAAAAAAATGGTGTAGGAGTAGTTCCAAGCTGATCTCGTTTTTTTTGGATAAGAAAAAAGAAGAAGAATATCTTGTACTGCAGAGGGGAGCACGAAAGGAAAAATATCTTGGACCTAGCCCAGAAAAAAGAGCTAGCAGAACAGAAAGAAGAGAGAGGCCGGCCCTTGATTAATTGGACATGTTTTGCGCCTAGGCCTTGTAAAAATATGACCCATGAGCTTTGCTTTACAGTCGAAGACCCATCGAGCCCATTCAGTATTCTTGGGCCGAAAACTCCAAACAGACCATACTTTCGGCCCTTCTTGCCGTGGTTTTCTTCTTCTACTCGCGCTATTTTTTTTTGAACGAATACTCGCGCTATTTTAAAGCAGCGGAAGGATCGGCTTGCTTTAAAATAGCGCCATACTCGTGCTTGTTGTTGGTTTATGGTTTTATACCCTAATATATACATTAGCGGTAAGTTTAGCCGAGCAACAAATTCGACATGCTGCTTGCTTTGACCGGTGGTGAGACCATCTCAGGGATCCAGCCTCCGTTCAAATGCAGGGACAGGATCGGCTTGATGCATTGCAATGTACAATCGTTGCTCCATCCGGAGTTTCTGCACATTTCAAGCGCGAAGCCGTTAGACTTTTTTGACCTCATAATTTATTAAACAATTATATAATCGGCCTCGAGGGTTTTACTTGCTGGAAGTTGCTTCTGATGGTCTGGCCGTCCCCTCTATTTTCTTCCATGATGCCCATCAGCTTGGACCTGCTGATCCTGAGAATCTGAGACAGTTTTGCAGTCCGGAAAGTGAAAGGCTGTGGCTTGTTGGACATGACTCCAGTCTCTCCTAGTAGCTCTCCCTCAGCTGCTTTTCCATAGACCTGGAATATGAACAGAGCAGTAAGCACTTCAGAGTTCAGAGGTCATTTGAAGCGAGGAAGTGAGGATGCTACACTACCTGCTCTGTTCCATCAAGGAATGCCAGCATGTCCTGCGAATGAAATGAGCACACAATTTGGTCATCATGCAGGTCAAAGTCCAAGGAGATTTACACACTGACCATAAGCAATAGGTTACACGTACCACTGCTCCGGATACAAGAAGATACAGGTCTGACGGTTTCTCATTCTGCAGCATGATGTCCTCCTTTGGGGCGAAGTACTCAGCCTGCATCTCCGTCACCAGTTGCTGGATGAAACCCGAGGAAACTCCCTTGAACAGGTAGCACCCTTGCACAACCGGGAAGAAGAGGTACAGGGAGACGCTGGACCGCATCGCCCTGGGGAGGATATCCAGCATCTCCTGCTGCTTGATCCCCTCCGTCCTGAACCTCAGGCATATGTGGTTCAGCATCTGCTCCTCGATCTGCTGCGGCAGCTGGTTCCTCGCCGCGAACTCTGAAGCCGCCTGCACCATATCCCTCTGCATTCCATGCAGCAGATACATGTCATTTCTTTTTTTTTAAAAAAAAGAGAGGAAATGCCTTCAGCCTCTACGACCGCACACAGACACAGCAGATAGTGGGCATGCATACAAAGTCCCTGGTGCGGCTGGTGCTGTGGACGACGAGGTTGGTCATGTTGCCGATGAGGTAGGCGGTGAGCCAGAGGTTGAAGAGCATGTAGGCGACGCCGAAGAGCATCTCCCTGGTGTTCTCGGCGTGCAGGTCGCCGTACCCGGTGGTGGTCATGGTCGTGATGGACCAGTACAGGGAGGTCACGTACCGGACCCACAGCCCGGCCTCCCGGAAGTCCGGCATCACGGCGCCGATCCACGTCCGCCGCGGGTCAGGGTACCGGTCCGCGATCAGGTAGTTGATGCACCCGGCGCAGTGGATCGCGAACAGGGTCACCGAGATGAGCTTTGTGCAGCGTACCACTGCGTAGTTGAACCGGATGTCCTTCTCAAGCCTGTAACGACACATGGCACTGTTACTGGCTGGTTGGTTGCATTTGACCAGTGCCATGACGTGTTCAGTGTTCTACTAGTGCTTACAGCTTACCTTGCAAATAAGGAGCTGACCCTGCGCAGGCGCCAGAGCCTGAGGACGTTGAGGAACTTGAGTCCGAGTCTGTGCTCGTGGCTGTTGAACAGGAGGCTGATGGAGTGGAACGGGAATGTCGAGCACAAATCGAAGGCAAACCAAGACGACAGGTACCTGTGCAGACAGCCCAAGACGAAGATGAACGAGTTCAGAAATCAGAAGTAGTCCGTACGTGCCATTGTTCAGGAACTAACTGAGGAAAAGTTAAAAGTGCTACCACCTGACTGCTATTTTCTTGGGGTCGTCGACGAGGAGACAGGACTTGGCGTCGACGTACGGGACGAAGAACGTGAGCACGATGTCGACAGCGAAGAACCCGTTGACGACATCGTCCACGATGAAAGGGGCCCTGGGCAGGTACCTCAGGAACGCGAATTCCAGCGGGCATATCCACGCCGAGTACACCACCAGCAGGATCAGAAATGTCTCCCAGACCCTGTAAATTGACGCAGAACAAAAATCAACAACCAGTTTCCGGATCGTGAACAGACCATTTAACAGTAATCTGAATAGCACGCCCGCGCGCACGACGCATTAGAGAATGCAAGAACTCGTACTTGTAACGCGGATCATATGGTGGCACAAGGTATTTCCTGGGCTTGGGAGGCTGCTGCGTCGTCGCACCAAGCGACGGCAGGAGATCTCCGATGAGGTTGCGGCCACTGAACCTGTTGCTACTGTCGCCGTCGAAGCACGGGAGGCGTGGACGTGGTGCCCACGAGCTCGTGCAAGAAGAAGAACGTGCCATTTTCGCTGCAGGGCCAGTGGCGATGGTGAATTCTGCAGAGGGACGCAGCGGCATCATGCCGTATTTATACTGGAAGAGAGGGAGGGAGGCCCCCGTGTGTCTCTGAAGTCTGAACAACCTGTGGCTCTGAACTCTAACAACGATACAGTATACTGCTTTCGGTCTTGTCTCGTAGCAGAGACACGGTGATGGTGAATTGGAATTGTCGGGTCCTTCCTGATTCGCAGAGGGGAGTTGTCGATCCGCGATTGCGTCCAGGGGTCATTTGGTGTCGCGGCCCATGCATCGCCGTAGGCAGAAGCAGCCGGCCGGCTGTTAGCTTACCACGTTTTCACGGCGAGAAAAGGCATAATCTTTCAGTTTCGATTGCATGCCTCCTGCTGTGAAGTTGATGTGCAATCATACTCTGATTACAAGTGGAAATCCCGAGCTTATCTGTATTTTGTAAAGGCTGGTGATTCCAATGCCCATGCCTTATTGATAAGCGGCGCGCGCGAATGTATTCTCCAGAAAAAAATCGGTGTCAATACTTTCTTTTGGAGCCTTTTTATGGTATTCTTTCGGTGTCAACTCTTTCAGAAAAGACATGAACTACAACTAAAATAGCATAGCACAGTCAAAATGCGCATAAGTAATTAGGTAATAAACGCTCCTGTGATACTCGCACAAGAAATTCATTAGTAATTTTTTTTTGAGAACCATACTGTGCAGACGCACACGCTCACAAACACGCACGCAGAAATTCATTAGTAAATGCTCCTGTGTTATGCGCAAAAGTAATTCAGTAATAAAAAGTCCTGCGATATGCGTAAAAGTAATTCAGTAATAAAAGCTCCAGTGATATGCGCTAAGTAATTCAGTAATGTACGTTCCTGTCATATCTCTACTTGAAAGATTTGAGATTTTTTTTGTTTACTTCTTCTATTGTAATTAGTTCATGCCTCCTCTCGTCCGGAAAAGACATGACCTGCAACTGAAATAGCTCGCTCAAAATGCGAATAAGAAATTGAGTAATAACCCTCGAGTGATATGGCACCAAACTTATACGTAATAGGATCATATGTTTCTGATTATCTACGGCGCAATGATGCGGTGGACAACTGGACACTAAAACGGATGTCAAAATCGATTGAGAGTGAGTTTATGCTTGTTTGATGCCCTAAAAGATATTATCAGTGTCATGTTAGAAAAGTTTTGGATAACTACAGCCTCAATTGATCTTATCAGTCATATATAATGGCGTTAGTGAGCCGAGAATATGATTGTGTTTGGACTTAAGAAAATAATTAGTAGTAGGTTGTTTAAAGGTAATAATGGATCAACTTGTGATCTAAAAGTTCACACAACTCAAACAAAAACTTGTGATCTAAAAGAAAAAGGACAATAAACTAAAGAAAGCCAAAGCCCTATATATGCTACACGTTGGTTAACCAATGCTTTACTCATGGAAACCCCGAGAAAAGAATTGTTTATGGGATCGCTACGAGCTCTCGAAAAGTGATCTTTAGGTTCGTCTCCAGCCATTGGGCATAGCACAGATGCACGGGGCCTTTGCGTGTTTTTTTTCTGAGGTGAATAACTAAAGTGCTCGGCACTTTCACTTTTGGATTAGTTAAGTGGTGATAGGGCAGAAAAATCTCGCGATTCCATTTGACGCTAGATCTCTCACTTTTCTCGAGCACACAGCAACCTTGCAGTTAATTTCCAGTTGCTCCGACCGTCATTTGGCCGGAGAAGATCCGTCATGTCGATGGTTGTGACAGTGAAACCTGTTCACAAACTCACAGCTCATTTCAATATGAAAACAGGAGAGGATATTTGATCTGACGCTAAGTTCTGAATTTTGTTTCCCGGTTTCTGAAACTTCAGCGTCAGAGTAGCTTCTTTCAGTTGAGTAGGAAAACAGGGGTGGATATTTGATCTGACGCGTCGAGTGCAGGATCAGCTATGGCGGCCGCAATTTTCCCGGCATCCCGCAACAGGTGTTGCTTCTCAGCCGTCCAGAAGGGCGGTTCTGGGCAATCAGTGCAGACGATTCCAAGGAGCAGACGGCATCTATAAGCAAAAGCCGGTGTTGGTTTTCCTCGATCGCATGACTTCCAGAGCCCCTCTGTTCCTCAGCAGAAGCTGCATCCGTTCAAGTCCGTCCTGGATTCAGGCCCGTTTTAGAGGGGGGTCAGCCTGTGCGATGGCCAGGGGCCCATCAGGCTGAGGGCCCATGAATCTACCAAGTATGTATAATACAGTATACCTTGCACGATTTACCATGTATGTATATTTTAGATACAATTGATCTTGAAAGTGTTCTTGAAAATTTTGCATTAAGAAATGCCCAAAAACACCTTTTTAAAAAGCACTAAAGCACTATACATTTATTTGAGGTAACCATCATAGTTATTTTGCCCATTTTTATCTTCTTTGATGTACTGTAATTGTTTTATTAAAATATATACTCCGTATGCTACAAGTTATCTCTTATTAATACTATTATATACTGTAATTGTTTTATTAAAATATTAGATTGTCAGGCCCTTGGTGTCTTGCTAGCCCAAGGGCCCATAAAATTTGTGGGACGGGGCTGCCTGGATTCCAATTGATCTCCGCCGCATCGACGATCCATACCATCCCCAGGTCTGACCGGGACTCTCCTGTGGCAAAATCGTTAACACTTTTTAGGACTATCGGTAACCTCAATTACGTAGTGCTCCTTCCGTTTCAAAATATAAGTCATTCTAACTTTGTTGGAGAGTCAAACTATTTTATCTTTGATTAAAATTATAGAGATGACTTCAAAGATTTATGAATAGTTATACTATGAAAATATGTTTAATAAAAAATCTAATGGTACTTATTTGATATTATAAATGTTAGTACTTTATTGTATATATTTAGTCAAAGTTGAAATTTGACTCTCCAAAAAAATTGGAATAACTTGTATTTAGAAACGGAGGGAGTACTACGGAGCATACAAATTATCTCAGAACACACGTGTCACCGCAGCATATATCATCAGTGGTTCAGTGCACGGTAACGAGCAACAGTCTCATGCTCCGTGTTGATCTGTCAGGTGGAAGAACAAACAACGTAACCACCAGCCTAGCTAGGGTTCACAGAAGCTACTACTATTAGGAATCAGGATCGTGGTCCGGTCCCATCAGCGTCGCATAAATGGGTGTACTTGCAGAGCTCGTGTGTGTCCGGGATCGTGCACACGACACGAGTCCAGCATCGCGCACCGGACGTGCTATGTGCGCTAGCGCTGAAAGTTGGATCGTGTGATCATCGTGCAGCCCAGCTCGAACGACCCCGGCCCGGCCTGTGCATGTGTTCCTAGGCAGCTGCTGCTCAGATCGTGCGCCTTTACGGTGCACCATCACAACAGGGGCCTCCGGCTTGTTGGCCTCGCCCGTGGGCGATCGATCAAATCAGCCAGAGAGCCTGTCGTCTCCGGCCGGAACTTCCACCAACTAGAGGCACACCTTGCGTGCACGGCTGCTGCGCCAGGAGGGTCAAAATGCCAATCTATTTTCACCCAGCGGCACAGATTTTACAGACGGTCACTAATGAGTAATGACAAGCTGGCCTAGACCGGCTGGTGCAGTTCAGGAGCAGCAGCGGCCAGCGAGGGTCAAGGTTAACTGCTAGTAATAACCAAGCATGCAATGATTAAGAGACTTGTCATCGATCAGTAGCGCTGTGTCAGCCTGACAGCAAATACCGTATGAGACAGTAGTGGCTGCACAAGCATATCTCGAAATATCTCTGTCCACTCGGGCACTCCGATGTATCCTATCCCACTCACCGGCCGGCCGGTCCTAGGTTGGTGGCCGTTTGATCACTCGCTTGTTGCAGGCCTCGCGGCAGCGCATGTGAGACCGCCTGAGGCTCGGTGCGGCGACCTGCGAAGTCGAGGAAATGACAGCACCGAGCTCGTTCGCCGCGGCTTTCAGCGCTGGGCGCGCCGGCCGGGATCATCAGGAGGGAAGAACACGAACGCCCCCTCCTAGTTGGTCGTCGTTGCGTGCACGCGCGGCACCAACATCGTCATCTCCCTCTCAGACCTTAGCTTGGCGCCTCGAGCACCTGACCGATGATCGCGAGTCTCTCATGGTCAGCACCTAAGCTAGCTGGTAGTCGGGTTCGCGTCGCGTAGCACCATATGAGCTACTGTAATTAGCTAGTAGTCGCGTTGCTACGATCGACACATGTGGCTAACTAGTTTTTTTCCCCTTAGCATCTAATCTAAGGATTTATTGTCATTAGTTACTTTGGAGTTTTTCTATTTCTTCTATAGGTCATGTGCATCCCGCTATGCAGAGGCCGAGAGTTTATTTCGAAACTTTGTGTCACCTTGATGTAGTGCCCTTAAAATTTAACAAACTTCCTTCGAAAAAAATATAAGCTAGTGTAGCCCTTATGCTAGTCCTAATGGGTTGTATCATACATATTAATTAGCTGTCACATAGATCTAATATTATAGGTCCACTCTCATAGACACAAAATCTAATGTTATACTACAAAATCTGGCTCAACACAAAATCTAATGTTATAGGTCCACTCTCATAGACACAACCTAGCTACAAATAATTGTCTTGGATTTTATAGTATGATACTATGCATTGTTGAGTATGTTCCATTCTAATAGCATCATACTTTCTATCCTAGGTGACATTATTAAATATTGAAGTATTATACTATGGATTAAGATTAGACTTAGTGAGCTTCGAGAGTAGCGTCAGATCCACGGCGACGCGCCATGCAATCAGGCTAGAAACAATAGGTCATTTCAAATTTTCAACACGTCAAAAAAAAAAAAACAAACTCCTGTTTGCAGGCTCTCGGATAAACTCGATTACACCCTGATCGCACCGAAGGTTGCTTGCGCTTCCTCTACCCACGTACAGTCTCTTTCTTGCAAGTTTTGAGCATTTTGAGCTGACCTCCAGAAAGCTTCTTTGTTGCACGCGCCAGACAAGGGGATGGAGGAGACTTTTGCTCCCACCAGAGCGATTTGCCTTTGATGCATGTGCTTCGTCTATCAGATGATCGCAAGTTCAATTATGACTGGTCTTTTTCTTTGAACTTTTTTTGACGAAAATGAATGCTGGGGAAGTGATAGTGTTTGCATCTGACCACCGGTATGATACGTGCTGACAGGATGTCAGCAACTTACATAGGAGTAGTTGACAGAAAGAAAAAAACAAGTGGGTGGAATTTTTATCACAAGTTCGCAACAACTTTTTTTTTGAAATCCTTGTTTAATTTATTTTCACTTCACTTTAATATTTTCATATATTAGCCTGTTCATCATAAAGTGCAGTATGTTTTTTTTCCTTTTTTTCGTTTTTGAAATGCAGTATTAATTTTCTTAAGACGAAGGAATATTAAAGTTCGCATTAGAAAGGTTTGAGTACTGGGGTAAATCTCTATGGCCCAAATAAACTGCATGGCCGAGCTATTCTTTCGATTCAACAAAGTTACAAAGGTCTGCTTTGCTGCTGCACAATCCGTCTTATGGGCCAACCGGGCCGCAGCAGTCGAGCACTGGGCCGAGCCATAAAAAAAATGCTGACCAAGAACTTTATTTCACCGGTAAAACTTGAACATCAGTTCCAGGAAACAAGTGTGCTGCATCCTGCAGCAAGATGCTCTGAAATTTTGATAAATGTCCAGGATGATATTTACAGCAAATTTAAATGGCTCAGTCTGAATTTTTCAGCTGCCTAATTGGAAATAAGCTCGCAGTTGCCTGATTTGTCCGCTTCGATGCCATGGCATGAACTCTTCAAAATTTCTAATATACTGAAGAGATGAACTTGGAACATTTCTGACATTACAAGCTCTTGGCACACAGACCACACAAGCCCATATAATGGCATGCTACGTCCTGAATCACAAATGAAGTAACCCAAGCAACCACATATAGGTTCTGGTAGCTTCAGCCTAAGCTCACATTACTCAAACGCGTAGAAACTTCAAGCTTACTACCAAAACTAGCAGCCTCCTCTAGTTACAGAAGAGGGTTACATATCCTTAGACCATACCCAAGACCAAGACCACACCCGCAGGGACATTCAGATTTCAGAGCAGCATCATGCCGACCATACCAGCAATGCCAAGAACCAGCCCAACACTTGCCTTCAACCCGGCCGCTGCATTCAAGCCCCAGACGCGGACATCGTCGATCACCGGCCCACACAGCGAGCTGTGGTCGTCGCTCCTCGTGTTGTAGTACACGCTGTAGAATGCCACGCGTGTCCTCTCGGCACGCGCAGTGAACGTCACATTTGCGGCCTGGCTGGTAGCGTTGCCCATCGGCGAGTAGTGGAAATTCTGTGCCTGGTCGCCTGCGAACGCCATGATGGCCATTGGTGGCTGGCACGAGTCACCCGCTGTCCCCAGTGTGAATGTTAGGCTGTACTCCTTCTGAGGGGTCGTCTCCACCATCTGGGAGATGATGCCCTCCTTGCCAGACAGAAGCTCGATGGCACGCTTCCCCTGTGGAACCTTGTATTCATCAGAGTCAATGAAGCGGACCGCCCGGTTCGACTCAATCATCCAGCCAGGTATGGCAGATGTTTGCTCGTCGAGGTTGGTCGGGAGCAGCACTCCAAAGCTTGTGTTCGGGAACATCCACGGGCCTTCCTCAAAGTCCCCATTGAGCACCACATTATCTATTGACAACAACAGCAGCAGCAACACCAACACATGTAAGATTAACTTTTAAGCATCCAAAATTTACTGAAATCAATTGTACTTAGCAAAAAAGTATGAAAACTGAAACTGAAATCACATTGTCACGAGCAAGACTAGAATCCCATACCCTTTGGCTTGTCTGGATTGAAGAGCTTCTTGATGGCCACATTGTCAAGGATAGGCCCACAAGTTGGATCATCCTCCATGCCAGGGTTCATGAACTGAATATGTGCCTGCTCATCTGTTGCCTGAAAAGCAAGGGCATACGCATCCCAGCCTTCTATGTTGTACAATGTCTGCAAATCCACTGTCTGTGATACACCACCTAGCACGGACACATTCAGTGCCTCCAGCTGTGCACATGTCCTGGCAGCGCTGAATGTGATAGCATACTCCGAGCCCTTCTCAACATCCACCACCTGCCCAACGCTAGCATCATTCCCTAGCCGTACAGCATGATCCCCTGTCATGAAAATTTACATGTTTAACCATGACTACGCATGATTATTTTCAGAAAAGTTATTCAGGGACAGGAACTCTGTGTGAATACCTTGTGGAACAATAAGGATCATGCCACCCTGGTGCTGGCCAGATGAAATAAGCTCAACCGTGCCATTGATCGTCCAACCAGGGATTGATGATGCACCCTCAGCAACAGACGCAGATTTGACAAAACCACCAGTAGGTGCTGTCTCAAAGTCACCATTGGTGAGAAGGCCTGTTGTGCAAGACATCACCAAATAATTATAGTAAGTATCAGTTTTAGTAACAATTTCACTACAAGCACAGTGCTGCATTGCTGCTGCAACTCAAGAATGGTGGTGGAGGAGTCTAGCTCTAGCAATTGTTGCATAGGACGGATCATAAGTAGGTCCAACGAAGTCTAGTACACTATATGCTGGAGTCTCTTTATGGCATAAGTGATAGTTACCAGGCAATTTTAGAACGTAATGATTTTTTCTTCTTTGCGAAACAACGCAATGAATCTAATGACACAGTATACACCTATCCAAGTATCACAGTGATGAAACACAGTACGGATCTTATCTACGATAGTTTTACCAGGACAATTATATGCTTATTAACTAATAAGGTGAAACGAAAAGTGAACAATCACAGTAGTGTTTGACAGTTGAGAAATGAGAAGTGCAGAGTTGATTCAACCGTAATTAAACAATGGTGAGAAAAATAGAGTCTTATGCAACTGTAGAAAGTCAGTTAAAAACCTGATGTAGAATCAATTTTAATGGCTGAATTCAACAGTGCCTAGCGAAAACATGTCCAAGTTTTTCTATTGCATATCCAATGCAGTTCATCGGGGCACTAGCACTAGACCACTTTACTATGCTTCATTGTCCTCACAAGGACAGCCATGTGAGTATGCCTGATCTATCTTATGTGGTGAGGCCGTGAAAGTGAAACATCTACCAACCATCCGCCCATGGGTACCCCATGCAGTGGTCCATGCTCCCAGACCTAAATTGCCGAGTACCGTAGATCATGGCGTGAATATGGGGAGGTGACGAAGGTACGGACATAAATAGATAGGCATGGACCTCCACGGCACGGCCATCCTTTAAACAACCCATTTGACCCTCACGAGAGTGTTCATTGAGGTGCTGCGCTGTTCTGTCAGGATCCCCGTTTACTACACCATTTCTGGTTTCCTTTTGACTTTGTTCTGACTCCTTTCGTCCTTGCAGTGGTGTCACCAAGACAATTGAAACTGGAGTAGGAAGTGTTTCAGTTTAATTAAAAACATTATGGGCTCGCTTCTCTAAGGTGGCTTTCTCAAGTGTGTGTTTTTGCATTATTTTGCATCCAACAGAACATCGTTCTCAACTTACAGGGCATCTCATTTGGAGGTTACTACTGTACTCATTTCAGACATAAGGCATCACATCAAAATATTCCACGACCATGTTCCTTTGCAAAAGAACACATGCTGCACTGCAGTGCATTTTTACTTCTCTAAAGGTGTCTTTCCTCAAGTGTGCGTTTTTGCATTATTTTGCATCCAACAAAACGTCTTTTTCAACTTACAGGGCTGCTCATTTGGGGGTTACTAGTCATTTTCAGACATAAGGTGCATCACATCAAAAATATTCCTTGCCACAGTAACATGTTTCTTTGGAAAAGAACACATGATGCACTAAACAACGGGGTAACACAATGAAAGCGCCATATGCATTGTAACGGAAAATGCAAAGGTATGCCTGCAAAAACTGAAGCCACTTCCACAAGGAGGAGCTCAGCTCATTGCAGTATAAAGGTGGAAAGAACGGCGTGGTCAAACACAGGGACAGGCCCGTTGTCGGCAGTTAGACAGAGGTGACACAAGCAGCAGGACGTGGCCAAATCGTTAGCTAAGGGCTTCACGTTTTTCGTCTGAACTCTAATGTAAGCCATGACTACACAGTATTTTGAAGCTAGAGCATCCTGTTGATCCTGCCGACCTATGAGCAAATCTTTACTTTGATGTGCCGAGTCATGCTGAAAGATGCGAGAAAGGAAAGGAAGAGGAACGGCTTCACTTTACTTTGCAAGTTTGCACATCTCCTCAACCTTTCTTGAGGGTGCAAGCATGCGTACGCCCCAAATGCACAAAGGTGCATGCTTGTTACTACATAGACATCGCACCAAACACCACTAGCGCTACTTTTGGTTTGCCCTCCTGAAACTTTCCAGTTAGTGCCTTGTGTGCTTCCAAGTTCTAAACTCTGCCTGCATTGCCAAGATTAACAGGAGGCATGGCAAGGGAAAGGAGCACAAATCCCATTTTATCAGGAAGCGAGATCTGATGCAGAAGCAGAGGAAAGACACATCCCTCAAATTCTAACCAAAGATTGCGCACAGGGGTGTGCATCGAGCCGCCCACAAATGGGCGGGTGCGGCAGCGAAGCTAGCAACTGGAGCAAAACAATCGACGGAGGAAAAGGGCGAGAGGATGAGGGGCAAGCGAGAGAAGCAGCAGCGTACCATCCTCCACCGGAGCAGCAGAGGCCGGCCGGGCGAGCGCCGCCAGGAGAAGCAGCGCCGAGCAGAGCGCCAGCAATGCGCTCCTCCCCCTCCTCGGCGAATCTCGCTCCATCTCCGAGACAAGAGGGCACAACTCAGCTCCCTCCCAGCTCAGATGAGAGCTCCTCTCCCCCTAGTAGCAGCCGAGCTTGGCAGGAGGCGCGAGTGGGAACCGGGAAACGGGAGAGGAGTGTGAGACTGGGCAGGGGGACGGGAAGCCGGGAAGGAGACAAGAGGGCACTGTGGTGGCCACTGCCGAGCGCGCCGAGCTGGGCCGCGTCCTCGTCTGGGTTGGAGGCAGCTCTGCCCCGCCCACGCCCTGCTTTTTATGGGGTCACACTCCTTGGTGATTCCATTTTCCTTTGGCACTTTGCTGGCCACTCTTCCCAGTATTCTATTTTTCACAGGGCCCCCTTGTCTGCATGAGAATTGTGGCAACAGTGGTCAATACTGCTAGAGTGCGCCTGCCTTTCGCTTTTTGCAGCCGTTTTGATAGAACTTTGTCGAGCACGGAAAAGGGCACGCACCGTGCTCTCTCATCGAGTCCGTGGCCAAAGTGAGATCTTTTGCGCCGGTAATTACCGGGAAGTCTTTTGTTTTCAGGCGACGAACTATCATTTCATGATCTGATTTGTAGGTTGGTCATCATCGAGCTCTTGCATTCCAAAAGGACCTGCAAACCCAGTTTACACATAGTGAGCTCTTGCATATAGCCATTTACGGAATTACAGTGAAGCGAAGTGGGTTCTCACAATCATGCTTCTCAGTCTCGGTGCATGATTGTGCGCCGCAACGAGCTTAGGAAACTCAGCGGCAGACCGATAAGGCGCCCCGCCCGTATATGGCGCTATGCTTTCGCTTTAGGCAGGTGGCCGGAGACAAAGCGGCTGAAAACCATCAGCATCTCCAAAAGCGATGCATGTTAAGTGCAAAACGAGTGATGATGCCGGCGATTCCGCCTTGTGTGTAATCTATAGCGCGCTATCCGTATTTCATTATGGTGCCCACAGCCCACGCTTCTGAAACTGAACAGCCAATAGTGGTGACCAGGTCTTGCTCCACGTAAGTACTCCCTCCGGTTCGGTAAAGGAAGTCGTTTTGGACAAGATTTGAGTCAAACATTGGGAATATAAATCGTGAATAACTTTTAAGTTGTTGAGTTTAGAAATGTGAAAACTACATGAATAGATTTGTCTTGCAAAATACTTTCATAAAAGTATACATATGTTAGTTTTTAATAAATATCTTTATAAAAATAAGAAGTCAAAGTTGTACTTTGGAGACCGTGTCGCTGTCCTAAACGACTTCTTTTACTGAACCGGAGGGAGTACAAGGGAATATCACACTGTGCCATCCAGCATATACTACTCCCAATCTAGTACGGCCGCTTTATCTATCTATTATCTTATTAAAACAGAAGTAAAAGGAGCCACCAGATTCGCCGAGAGGGCCTAGAAATTCCCACGTTAGTCTAAAAAAGAGAAGAATATACACCGTTGGATTTTATGAAGATCTAACGGTCCATATTATTTACTTTAGTTGAAAAAAGGAGATGACATACACCGTTGGATATTAAAAAGATCTGATGGTCCATAATATTTTAGATAATCCATATATGAATTAAAACGTCACTTTGATTATATTGTTTTTATTTGCCGTAAGGGACTCGGATTCAGGTCAAAAAATGAAAAAGGAAAGGACAAAAGCCTAGAAAATCCAATCCAAATAATAATAAAAAAGAATAGCAAAACAGACATGTTACATGTCCGTTTCTATTCAGGACATCATGTCCGTTTCAGGTCCAAAAACTTAAAAAAGATCACGTCGTCATAGGGAAAAAAAGTGAGTGTAACTTCATTATTTCTTTTAGCAAAAGAAAACTATACAAGACCACAACACATTCACGATTTCTACCTCACAGATCAATAAAGCTATAATTAATGTGCCATTATAATTTGGGGCCATGACAGAATAAAAAGAGGAAAAATTATTTTTCCAACACCAAGCCCAGTTCACACGATTCCAATAACAGCTGGACTAACACGACTACCCTACTACACCATAAACGACTTAATTTAATTCGCGAGAAATTTGGTTGTAAAAATTTCAATACCAAATAATTTAGGTTGGTAGATCTGTTTGCCATGAGAGATTTAGTTATAGTGAAAACATCAATTATCAGATAGAGAGAGTATGGAATTGTGAGTGTTATTTCCTATTGCTATCATCCATTGCCACTGGCAAGTAGTATAGCAAGCAATTAGAGACAAACCAAATATATGAAATTATGTACCCATCTCCATGGCCATGTGCCCTCCAAAAAACCAAACCATGGGACTGGCCAACAATGCGAGAAAGAGAGGGTATTGATTGGATGTAGTAGCACTTGGATCCAGTAACAGAGAATTCATTCCAGTTGGTTGGAAAAGAACACCAACATAAGAGAGTTTAGGTTGGAAGAGATGATAAAGCAATGCATGGAGCACAGGAGAGAGAGAGAGAGAGTACAAAATCATGAGTGTTGTTGTCTATTGTCTATCACTGGCAAGTAGTAGAGCAAGCAATTGAAGCCAAACTAGATATAAAAATATGTACCCATTCATGTGGTCATGTGTCCCCCCGCCCCCTAACAAACACACCAGGGGACTAGCCAACATTGTGAGAAAGCGAGGGTGTTGATTGGACAGAGTAGCTCTTGGATCCTGAGATCCATTAATAGAGCAGTCATTCCATTCGTTAGAAAAGAACATCAACACAAGAATTTAAGTTGACAGAGATGATAAAATAGATGCATTGCCCGTGTGCCACGAAAAATTTAGTTATAGTAAAAATATCAGTTCTCGAAGAAATTAGGGAGAGAGGGAGAGAGAGGGAAGTGGAGGGGGGAGAGTATACAATTGAGTTTTGTTACAAGTTGTTGTTGCCACTAGCAAGTAATAGATCAAATAATTGGAGCCAAACCAGTCAAGTAGTAGAGCCAACAATTGGAGCTAAACCAGGGGAGCGAGAAAGCGAGTGTGTTGATTGAATAGAGTAGCTCTTAGATCCAGTAATAGAGCAATCATTCCATTTAGTTGGAAAATAACATCAACACATGAGAAATTAAGGTGGCAGAGATGATAAAGCAGACACTTTGCCCATGTCTTGAAGAAATTAGGGACGGAGCGGGAGAGAGGGAAGTGAAGGGGGTGGGGAGGGTGTATACAATTGAGTTTTGCTGCCAGTTGTTGTAGCCAATGGCAAGTAATAGATCAAGTAATTAGAGCAAAACCAGTCAGGAAGTAGAGCCAACAATTGGAGCTAAACCAGGGATGAAAATGTTTGCCCATCCCCCTGGTCATGTGTCATACATAGCCCACATTCGTCAAGAGGACCAAAAAATTCCTACGTTAATCCAAAAAATAGAAGAATATATAGACCGTCATATTTTATGAATCCCTCCCTCTATCTCTAGGGTGGCCCATGCCTCGCTTGATATCTATATTTCCAATAATTCTAAAAATTTATAGTGCATATCTATCTTTACATACCAAGTTACATCACATGACATCTAAAATTTCATTTTTTTTAAGTCTTTCACGGACTCTAATCTGATTTTGATAAGACATTGCATATTATTTATATGGGATGCAAACACAGTCATGTTATGTTTCTTAGTTAGATGAAAGATACACTATGACTGGACTCGAGCCATCATGATGAAATTGACCATACTCTCACCCTCATGATGAAATCAATCTGCTTCTCGGCGCCATTGATGTAATCATTAAAAGACTAAAAATAGATGCAATGGTAATGAGCTACCAAAATGGATTGAAATATTTCACCTCAAGCTCTGACCATGTCACATTTTGAAGAAGAGATTAGCATGGAGCTAGAGAGGACAAAGCAAAGCCGTAACCCAGCCATTGTTCTTTATGTCACCACGACACCCTATGTTTGGCATGGATCTTCGATCCCACCCAACATCATGATTGTCAGGTGTTAATCAAGTGAGGCATGTGCCACCCTACAGATAGAGGGAGGGATAGTGAGCTATGAGAATGGATTGAAATGTTATACCTCACCCTTTGACCATGTCAAATTTTCAAGTAGGTATTAACATGCAGTTAGGAAGGGCGGTGAAGCATAGCCGTAACCCGCATCGCCACGACGCCCTTGGTTCGGCATGGATCTTTGATCCCGCCTAAACCCTATCAAGTGTGACTCAAGTGAGGCACGAGCGGCGGAAGAGACTTATTCTCACATATGTGACCATGGCAAGAGCTAGCCATGTCGAGAGCTATCCTGGTAGGTAGAAGTTCAACCATGCTTTCTTTCAGTAGTTAGAAACACAAGGAGCAATTGCTAGAGAGAGGAAGTGAAGCAAGTACATAAATTGACGTTAAATGCATATTTCTTTTGGTGACGAGGATACATTGGAGTAAATTGAAGGTAGAAGGAGATATGGACGTAACACAAGTTACTAAATTGAATAAAGTAAGGAAAGTAGATAAGATTGAAATAATTTGGCATCATATCGTAGAGAAAACGTTCTTACAAAGTTATACTAATTCATTTCCAAAAATATTGTTGAATATTGATTTAAAATGAAGTGGATGGCAAAAGAAGTAAGCAAGCAAGGATGTGTTACTTTCTACAAGTGTGGTAAGTGTGCATCCCAATATATTTGGTGCGTTATTTTTGACTGAATTCATTACCGAATTTAATTAAAACATATATTATACTTTTGGTATGAAATAATACCACTAAAAGTCAGCAGAATGAGGTTCTATATACGCCACATAGAGTGAAATCATGACAAACATTAACGGTAAAGAATATCGATGAAGTTGTGAGGTCGTCATATGTTATATGAAGTTTGTAGACAATTTCAAATTTATAAAAATTATAGCTGATCTAGCCCGCGCAATTCGCGCGGGTCACCTTGCTAGTTATCTTAATAAAGCAGAAACAAAAGAAGCCACCACGTTCGTCGAGAGGGCCTAGAAAATTCCACGTTAATCTAAAAAAGAGAAGGATATAAGCCGTTAGATTTTATGAAGATCTAACGGTTTATATTATCTCTAAGAGTCCGCCTCAAATACAATTAATAATAACATAACTTCAGCAATGAAAAATAAAAAATAATCCCGTCCAAAGTGTGTATGTATACACGTTGCTTTTTACTAGCCTCCCGGTTTCTAAACGGACAAAAGGAAGTGGCTAATATTTCCTATCGGGCTTAGACTCCACATCATTCGTAAAACGTTCCCACATATTGTTAGATATTAATTCGGTGTCTATTTATTGGTTAAGAGATATTGTCATACGTGACCTCGACACCTTGCTTTATTACACATTAGCAATACATTCGATATATAGACAGAGCACACAACATCCATGTGTACGGCATATGCAGAGGTATACACATTCAGAACGAGCAAGACCAACATCATAGGTGCGTGAGCATATAGCACCATATAAGGAACACAAGTTACTTATTTGATACTGCAAATCCACTTATCCACGTTCAGTGTTTAAATGCCTCTAGAGGACATACAGATCACCACATTAATAAAAATAATATTAGATTTTACGATTATATGATGGCCTAGATGAACCTATGGGTCCATATCATATAAATTAACAAAATTTAAATACATATTTTAAAATAATAAAGCTTTTTGAAACACAAATGCACCACATAACTAAAAATAAGAAAGTTTTTTTTTTAAACATAGATGCAAACTCTCATATACACGCATGCAGACTCTCCAGTATGAATATCTACGCAATCCGACCTCTATGAGTAGATAGGAGAATGAGCAGACAAATCTCAATATTGACAAAGTCAATACAGGTGCCTCACTGTCATCGAGTATGTTACCTTCCATGGAAAGAATAAAGCTGATTAAATCTTGAAACAAATTGAGAAAAATATGAACTCGAACTCAGGTGGGCAATTCCTTTAGCTAAAAAAAGGGAAAGTTTACACTCATGTTTAAAATACTATTGTTGCATGTTTAATTGATCTTGATCGGATTGTTCTTTTTTTATCAACGTAGGCCGATTTGTCAATTCAAATGTCATTACAAATTGATTCGATTAAGCTTTGGGTTATGTACATAAAAATGATTATTAGGATTGTGACACTACTTCACTCTAACATCGTGCTATTTTTAGCATAGCGTATTTTCGATCAAAATGACATACCTTATTTCCCCTCGGGTGACGCTACGATACGCCTTTCGGCCCACGGTGAGATAAGGAACCAGTCGTCCTTCTCCACATAGAGGATGAGGCCCCGGTTATTCTTGGTTACATAAGCAACCATCTCCAAAAATATAAACAAACTATTTTAAATATTATAATATTTTTATATGAAGTTGGATAAGGATAAGCTTTATATCAAAATAGTTTCACGTTTGCTAGAGACATGATATTTTTATAAAATACTAGACTTGAGTAAATTTGACCCAACACGCCTCAACCCGTGGGCCTAGCCTGAGCTTGCTAGGATTTAGCCAAATCAAAACTATGATGGGATTATGTGGGGTGAGCAAACTAGGCCCCAAACCAGCCCGAGCCCACTTAGGCAATTTATTTTATTTATTTTTTCAGCTAAAAAAGAATTAGAAGTTCGAGCTCGCCTAGGCCCGCATGAACTGACTCGACAACCGCCCATGGGATGGTGGGTTTTCCTCGGCCCGCCTTGCAAAGTGTCTTTACAAAATATCATGTTTTATAAAAATACCATATGTTATTCGAAGAAATACAAACTATTGGATTTTATGAAAATCTAACGGTCTAGCCTAATCTAAAAAGTCAGTATCGAATACAACTAATAAAAATTACAATTTTGAATTTAAATAAATAAATTGTCTACTAGACATATGGTATAGGATGGAAATATAAATCCAAGTGCTTCAATCCTACATGATAAGGTAGGGTAGGGGTTAGAAATTAAAACATGTATTTGGAAATAGATTTTTTAAAATCCTATAATGTGTGCTTTGAATGTGACATTGTGACTGCAAAGTCATTGTTTAAGTGACAGGTTGGAAAGATAGAGAAACAAATGATGGAACCTTGAGATCAAATCGCCATGAAGTAAGGCCTTTATTCAGCCGGTATCGGTGATAGTGAGTCAACCGATTGGACACCTGAGGCGCAGTACACTTGGAAAAAATCTGCAGTTACAACCAAACCATCAGGGAAATTCTTGAGGGCAGCAACTCTAGCAACATGGTGATGATTCGAAGGCTGGAGAGGAATGTGTAGGGCAATAAAAGCGAGATGGCCAGTGTAGGGAAGGGTTTGTGGAAATCAGGGTGTTGCAGAGATGAGAAAGTAAAGGCAGGTAATGCACAACCACATCCACATGCATGGATGCCAAAATGAGAAAGATAAACAGATATAGCTAGATGACTATAGTTGGTAGCAAGAATAGAAATTTCATAGAGCCCCAAGAGGAATTACAAGCAAAGCGAAATTTGTCAAAGACAAGGGATGGTCACCACCATGAGCCAACAAAATTTTAGGAATGTCTTCTAACATTTTGGATCAAAGCAACACATTATCAGGGGATCGACGGCTAAAGTAGCGCCCGATGTTCATGTGCAACATATGAGGAAGATTGTATGATCACCAGTGGCAACATAAAGTGGAGCATCCATTCACACATTAACAAATGTGCTAGATGTGGAGCGATGGTGTACTTTATCCGCCATTTGATGAGTTGTTGCAAGAGGTACTAGAGTGATGGCATTTGGAGGAATGAGGTGCTCTAAAAGAATTCTACATGGAGCTGCAATGATGATGAAGAGACCAAGAACATGAGAAAATGTCAAAATGTTCAAGCAGCAATAAAAAAAACTTAACACATATAGGAATATTCGGTAAAAAATACATATAGGAATAACTAGATCAAAAGAAAAGGTCATTATTGGTCAGATTAAGAGAGCGTGATAACATCGATCATGGAGAAAAATGAATGTCTAATTATTACTTCTACCGAACCACTCTTCTAATATTCTACAAAAAAATTGAGACAGAACAAACACCTAGAAACAAAAATGTGCATCGCCATAAAAAACGTAAAAAATATAGTACTATATAAATATTTATATCTCTTTAGTAAATATAAAAAATTGTGTATAAAATATTCTCTTTTCTTTAGAAATCATGTTTTCAAAAGATTCGCCACTAAATATGATAATGAAAAGAAAACAAAGATGATACCTTTTGGTATCTTACAATTTACACAAACTTACTTCAAAATAAAACAAATAAATATTAGCATTAAATGTTAGCTACCCGCGCTATTAGCGCGGGCCACCTTGCTAGTTAGTATCATAATTAAGCTCAGTGGTTAGTGCGCTGATGACGGGCTAGTCAATCATCAGACGGGCTAAGTTAAGAGGCCATGTCCTAACCTTTGGGACTCGTGGAGGCCGTGTCGCCGAGCACTCGTTTCGCTTCGCGCGCACACCAGTGATGTGAAAACTCCAATGTTCACGAGGACTGGCGCGGTCTCACACTCCCTCACGGCTTCGCTTCACTCACACACCGACACGATTTCTTGCCGTTCACATGGTAAAAAAGACTCGGCGGCACTTGTGCCACTGCGCTTTGCTCCTAGCCAAGCCAAGCCATGAAAGCGCGTAGCCGTACTCGCTCGTCAGGTCAGACTCCGGCACTCCGCAGTCAGCCCCGTCCCACAAATTTTATGGGCCCTTGGGCCAGTACTAAAGGCCGACAATCTAATATTTTAACAAAACAATTACAGTATATAATAGTATTAATAAGATATAACTTGTACCGTATATATTTAATTCTTCTTGGAAAGTGACAGTACATCAAAGAAGATAAAAAGGGGCAAAATAACTATGATGGTTACCTCAAATAAAAGTATAGTGCTTTAGTGCTTTTTAAAAAGGCGTCTTTGGGCATTTCTTGATGCAAAATCTTCAAGAACACTTTCAAGATCAATTGTATCTAAAATATCCTTCTCAATGCTGCACATAGCCAAGCCATTTAATCTTTCTTGTAGCATAGTTGACCTCAAACAATTTCTTAATAGCTTCAATTTTGAGAAGCTTCTTTCAGCTGATGCTACTGTCACTGGAATAGTTAATAGAATCCGATATGCAATAGAAGCATTTGGATAGCAATCTGCAACTTTAACAAAGCGAAGAATCTCAGATGCTGACATCAACTGATCTGGCAAAGTTACTTGCAACATCTAACTGTCTAAGAATGAGATGTTGCATGATCAACGATTGTCGATTGGATGGAAGATTAACTAATGTTAGCAAACAGAAACAATGAACACAATAATACACACCTCGTCGGCAGGGCTGCTCGTCGGTACTCGTACTCGTACGCGGACGTTCACTGGCCGGCTTGCGCTGCGGCCAGGAGGCAGGAGCCAGCGCTCAGCAGTCAGCTCGCGTGGCCGCGTCCTGCCCGCGTCCCGCGTCCGCGTGCCCTAGGAACGCACTGTCGCCCGCGCCCGATCCAGCGATCCTATCGTCAGAATACGATGCGTCAGACTCAGAAGGCCGGCCGGCGGCCGATCCTATCGTCACTTCGTCAGCCCACACGCAAGGTATCTATACAGGCCCGTCTAAGACTACATAGATTCATGGGCCCCCAGCCTGATGGGCCCTTGGCCATCGCACTGGCTGCCCCCCTAAGACGGGCCTGTCCGCAGTGGAGCGAGAGGCAGCTTGCTCTACGGCACGGCCTCGCGGATTCGCTCCGTGTCGTATCGGGCAACAGAATATCAGGACGCGGAGTACGCGTGCCAGGCGCCCCACATGCGTGGCATTGACTTCTACCAGTCTACCGCCAGTAAAGAGCTGCTGTCACCGCTAATAGTTTACAGTAATTACGTTTGCTAATTCGTTGACCGCAAGAGAAAAACTATCCTACCAGGGCCCGTTTAGATGTTTCGCGAAAAACTATCCATATAATGGCAAAGCTGCAGAAGCTCCTGTTCTCTTGTTCTTCCTTACCGCGGATGGTGCTCTGCTCCTGCTCACTGCTCGGCGTGCGTGGAGCCGTGTCCGTCCCATGGACAAGCAGGTACGCCAGGTGAGTTGGCATCTCCAAATCTCCAATGCTCCATCCTCCAACAAAATGATGCCTATCCGATTCCGTCCAACCGCAGGATCCAAGCGAGGGTCACATGATCCCCTCTGAAACGGAGACGCGGATCGCCGCAGCGTCATCGTTTCCTCGGGCGCGATCGAGTTGGCGACTGACTGACCGGTGGGTGCCCGCGCGGTTAAGGATCACGGCTGGTTGGGCGAAATCTTTCGTTGCGTCTCCGGACACGGCAGGGTACGGTACACACGTTACCGGCCATGATCGCCATTTTTATGGCAGTGGCACCCGAGAAATCGGTGCTTGTTTACCACCTCCATTGATTCTCCGTCCTGTTTTTTGGTTGGCGTTGGCGTCCGTACCTGCTGCTGCAGCCCAATAATCTCGAGCTGTCGTTGTGAACCTACAAATGCTGAAATGCATTGATCAGACAGAAATTAAAGTAGTACTTTATTTCTTTTTAAGGAATCTGCGGTAGCACTATGTGGAACGAAAATAAAGAAATCGTGCATGGGGAGCAGTATATGTGATGAAAAATAAAATGGTCCATGAGACACCAAACTTTCTCTTATTTTAGTTGGGAAGGACAGGAGCTTGCCCCGCTTTTCCGACACAAAGGTTTCTTCAGTTGCAAGACTGACTTCCTGGTCCAGTGCGCCTTAGTGCATACTAGCACAGTAACCTTTTTTTTATCCTACCTAATTGTTCAAGAAACTGAATAAAAAATCCGCCTTAATGCAACAGAGATTTTCCGCTGGATTTTGTTACCGATGACATCTCGCTGCAGCAAAAAGCTTAATGACGTGACCGTAGGGGCAGCAGCCATGTGAGCGGTAGACAGCGAAGTCAAAGCAGCCCCGGAGAAGTGAAGGAGAAAGTTGGTAAAGATGATCGCCGTTAGCCGGTGGTCGGGGCCAAATGATTGTCCACGTCTTTCGTCCGGCAAGCTCTCGATCAGGGAACGGAGCTGGGGTCCATGACTGCTAAGGAGTGTGGACCATGGCCATTGCACTGCTGAGTGCTGACTGCTCATAATAGAGTGCGTCTCTCCCTCCACTCAACACTGCTGCCGGGTTGGCTGTCTGTCAAAGCTTTCGGCTTCGCAGCCAAAAAAAAAAAGAGCTTCAATATCGGGCCAGGTTTACCATATTTTAGGGCCCATAGCGTTGAAATAGCCCAAATTGTCATGAAGCTCTGCTAGAGAGAGAGAGAGAGCCCGACATAACAAACAAGCGCAAGTCCACAGCCCAGTGGGCCGTTCAGCTGCCGAGAGAAACCCTCGCGCCTCTCTGTATATGTAGCCCAGATCGCCAACCAAACCGCCTGAGCCCGCGGCCGCACGTCTCCGCCCGAAGAGCCGCCAGCCGACGACCCCGATCGGTGGCGGCGCCCGGGTGCGACGGCGCCTCGGCTCCCCCCTGAGCTCCCCTTCCGGAATGGACGGCCAGGCTCCACCTCTCCTCGAGGCCGTCGCGACCGAGCCCCTTGCAGTCGCCGACGAGCTCCCTCCGCCGCCGCCGCCTGCCGAGGTGGAGGACACCCTACCCACCGGTATGGACGGCCTGGCGCCGCCTCTCGACGGCGTCGCGCCGGATCCCGTTACCTTGTCCGACGAGCCCCAGCCGCCGACGGGCGAGGTGGAGGGCGCCCTACCAGCGCCCTCTTCGGAGGTCCCCGAGGTTGGCAACGGTGGCGTCGTGCTCACGGACGAGCTCCGTGACCAGATCGTCAAGCAGGTACACCTTTGCAATTTCTCTTCTCTTGTGCGATGTTATGTTGATTCCTACGTCCTGTGTGCTCTTAACAGTTAACACCTTTGTATAGAGTTGTGGAAAGTATACGTTTGCAAATATAAATGAATTGTTTGATAAATGTGCTCAATGAAAACTAAACTTCTTAAAACTTGCAGGTGGAATACTATTTCAGTGACGAGAATCTTCCTAATGATGAGTTCATGCTGAATTATATGAAGAAGAACAAGAAAGGCTTTTGTAAGTAGTTTGTCCATTCCTTAGTTTATACATAACATAAACACTGATGATGTGATATTGTATTGCTCAGATATCCTAGTTACCTAGCTGTGCAAGTTGTGACTGAGACTGTAGCTAATGGAATGTCAGGATTTTTTTTAATTGTTTAGGATGTGTTTTATTTATTCCACATTGCATTATTTTCTACTAAGATGCTTGGATTAAAAATCTGCTTTTTCGTTAGGGACGGTGCATCTCTGGTTTCTCTGTCACCACTGGTTTTAATTCGCCCTAGTAATAGTACATTTGGAATGGAGATGAAAATGATGAAATGTGACAGGTACTTATGATGAGGCCTTTGCATTGGTACTCCTGGTGCAGCTTTTTTTAAGTTGTGCCGAGAAGCTTGTTTAGGCCTCTATGAATACCAATTTTGTTGGTGTCTGATTCACTCCATTCTGTTGAGAAAACTATGGATTGTGCAATCTGTGGAGTGCTTGATTATTTCTAGTCTTTTGACATTTTTCATGCAGTTTTTAGACTTACATATCTTTGATTTTGGGACCATGAAGATATTTCAATCTGATCCTGTAATTGACGAATGTTGCCTGGTGCTCTGCCATGGTAGCCGAGTTGATTCCATCAGGAAATGATATGTCCCTTACTCATCTGAGTTGTCCCTTATCCGTATTTGATGAAACAGAATGTTGATTACATTTGAGGTGGTTGCCTGCGTGTTTCAACATATAATAGATACTTTATACTCTCCAGAACTGCTGTTTGATGGACTGCTATTAATTGATCACCTACAGGGTGCAAAATTTATTATGACTGTATTCAGGGACACTAGTTCCCATTCACAGAGATCTGCATAGAGTATTAACTTTTTGTGCTGGCATAACTTTTGTGTGGTCACTTGAATGTTGAGGGCCTAACTGAACTGTCATTTTAATATGAATCTGTATGCAGTTTTTCACCAAACAGAACAACACAAAGACGTGGTTGCTGAACTGTCAATTTAATACGATGTCTTTTTCCCCTTGGTGGCATGCTTCTTTGTTGTTAGCCTTGGTTACGGTTTTTCTTAATACTTGTTTCCCCCTCTTTTGGCTAACGTTGTGGTTTATTCTTTTGTATTTCTGCATTTGATGCTGGTGCATGCAAAGTCTGTTTTGTATTAAAATCCATTAGATGTTGGTGCTCTTCCATTGCACACTTGTGGCTGTTTGCCATTGTCAGAAGCATGAGCAATATAATCTGAGTCAATCACTGTTTATCAAGTTTAGTGCTACCTGAATCATGGCGTCTATATGCAATATGTATTACAAATGTAAGCCCTCTTCTAATGCTAAATTTTATTTTAATAATAGTTCCTATTGAGACTATCGCATCATTTAGAAAGATGAAGAAACTCGTTCAAGACCTCTCAGTCATTGCAGCTGCACTCAGGACATCATCGAAGCTGGTGATATTTTGATTTTCATTCTGTTCGAACAATTTGAAATTTCTAGTCTTTGTCAGTAATGCATGTACAATTGCTATATCATGGTTTCATATATTTGAGACAATTGTTCGCTTATGCTCTTTTAGGTTGTAAGTCCAGATGGGAAAAGGGTCAGGAGGTTACATCCGTTGCCACAGAATGAATTAAAAGATTCAAAGGTGAATAGCCAATTCCTTTCTTGTTGTAATGTTTATATTAGTTATCGGAGTTGTAACTGTATTGTATTTGCAGAAAAGCACAGTTTTGGTGGAAAATTTACCTCCAGATTTCTCCATGGAGAGTATACAGGAAAAATTTGGTAGAGTTGGCAAGTATGTTATCTGGGCATTTGTAGTAGTATGTGATTCTGTTACTTGTTTTCGATTGATTTTGTAATATTCTGACACTGTAATTTACCTGTTTACATCTCAGAGTTGTGAAGATAACAATTAATGATCCAGAATTAGCAAAAGAATCTTCAACTGCTAAGAAGCATGGTTTCATTTTAAGTAGTAAGGTATGATCTCAACATCATGTAGTATTTTCATTATTTAAACTATTGCTAATGCTTCAATTGGCAAGTATATTAATTATGCTTTTAGTTGTTGATTTTAAATGTGGTCATTTGCTAATCCATATTTTCCAGTTACCACTTGTTGCGAACAGCTATTCAATGCAAAATATAATTGCTAATGCAATACTATTCTCAAGGTTTCAGTAATTTTTTTAACTGTTGGATCATATTGGCGTGTCCTTTCTACAAAGCAAGTTAATAAATAATAACAGAGCATATTTGCACAGGTTCATGCCCTTGTTGAGTATGAAGCACTGGAGGCTGCTGAGAAGGCTGTGAGTTGCCAATCTTCTATCTAATAATAGATTTGGTAACGTCGTTAGATGTAAGTCTAGAATAATCAACTTTAATGGGTTTATGTGTTCTGGTAATGCTAGGTTGCTACCTTAAGTGATGAGAGCAACTGGAGAACTGGGATGAAAGTCAGGCTTCTGTCAAAGGTATCAGGAAAGAATAGCAAATCTTCAAAAGAAAATCATGACACACTTTCCAAAAAGAATAATCAAAATCAGCATTCAAAAGAAGACCAGCAAACAAGCTTGGAAGAGAACAGTGTTGCTGATTCAATGGAGAGTACTAAGGACAAGGAAAATTTGAACTCTGCTTTAACCACTGAGGTCTGAAACTTTCCATACACTTGAGTCCATTTTTCTTTTGGATCTATTCAGTTATCTGGTTGATTAGCCTGTGTAGTGCATCACTTACAGTTGCACTTTCTTGCTTATAATTTACGCTTTGGTTTACTGAATGACACTTATGCTGGGAGCTTGGGACTGATAAGTAAATTTACATTTATTTCCTAGTAAAATTTTGCCTTTTGAGATATTATGACTATCCACAGTTCTGCCTTTAAGTCCATTTTTCTGTTAGCTCTTTCCGGTTATCTGGTTAGGAATAGTGTAGATTAGCTTCTGTAGTGTATCACCTACAGTTTGCACTTCCTTTCTGATAAGTTAGGCCTTTGCTTTTGAACGATACTTATGCTGGGAGCTGGGACTGAATAAGTCCATTTAGGTTTTATTTCCTAGTAAAATTTCTCTTGTTGAGATATAATGACTCTGCATTGCATTTAAATGTTGCCATCATTATCATGGATATAGTTTTGCTTATAGCCTGTTGGTTGTACATTTAGACTGAGCACCAACACCAAAAACCGAATCCTAAAGGAGCGCGAAAGGGCAGGTACAAAGGACAAGCTCAGATTCAGCAAAATACAAACAAGCAAGGTATTCATACACTTGCATGTTGTACGGATTTGTGTATGCTATTTTCTTTATACTGATATGTGAACGGCCTCTTTTACTCGTTATGAAACGTGTTCTCATACCTTGTGCCATTGAGCAACAATACTAGTTGATTATCATATTCATTCATGGGGATGGTAATTTGCAACTTCTTTCTGTCAACCAGCGAAATTTTATGTACCATGATGATTTCTTCCGCCTTTATCTAGAGTAATATGTCCTTGGATTATCTGGGCTCAATTGTTTTTTTAGCGTGGTTAAAAAAACACTATGTTACATCTGCACAGAACCCTGATCTTGTGCCATGTGATTCCTTGTCTCCAAAACAAACATGTCAAATGCAACCAGATAACTGCTTGAGATTTCCATAGTCATACCCATTCTTCCTATATTCGCATTGTATATATGTTATGCAACCCTGCTAGTGTTTGGGTCAAGATGGTTTATTTATTTTTTATTGTATATATATCAGGAAGTTCTGGTTCTGAGTTATTAAACAAGCCTATTCCTGGACCAAGAATGCCAGATGGAACAAGGGGCTTTACAATGGGGCGTGGTAGACCTCTTCCACTACAGAAGTCTGAGAAGGCTGAAGAGTAGAGCCACCCAGAGAGGCCTGGTAAAAACCTAACTGGAGAACATTGTCCTGGTAAAATCTAACCGAAGACATCTATCCAAATACGTTTTGTACAAAAGAAGGGGGAAAAAACCTCGCATGAGAATATCCGAGTTGTTTTTTGCAAGAGATGGAGCAGAGAAGAGAATGACTTGTACAGAACTGCAATTTTGTGCGATGTCCATCTTAAGTCACTTGTTTGGTGATTTGTTCTGGGAATTTCAGTTTTACGAATGCTGAACCCGTGCTTGCATTTCTGAAGCACCCGTTTCTGCTTGTCTAGTTTTTTTTGCCAAGAATTTATCTGTGAATGACATGAAAGTTAATCCTTGCTTGTTTTCTCCTGAATTTTGGTGCCATGTAGTATCATCTTTGGAAGGGTCTACCACGTTGGAGCCTGTTCTTGGTCTATGGTTCCCATAATTATGTTTTCTGGGACGGAGGGAGTACACGGATCAGTCACAACTGCACATAACGGCAAAGTCGCCATAATTTGCTCTCGTCTGTCATGCCTTGATAGAATGTTGGATCTTGATAGAGCACACCCTCAGGCCTGAGATTCGCCATTGAGGCGGCGCCCAGTCGCCCACCAGCCAGTCTATGGCGCCCGTCATGCTGCCAGGTGTGGCGTGCAGGTAGGTAAGGTAACCTGCGTGCATGACCGGCGCTGAACCTGCACTGCTGGTGTTGGGCGTTGGCGACAACCATGGTGTCTGGTGTGCTCGAGTCAGCAGTTTGCTGCCCGCTCACCCTTTCTTCCCCGTCCCCGGCCGCACTCGCCTCGTCCACACACCGACCCGTTGAGAGCGAAAGCCGACGAAGAACCCGGGGCCACCAAAGGCAGGCAGAGCATGTGCCACACCGGAAAACACGGAAGATTTCTCCCCGCCGAGACCTAACAGGATCGCCGGCCGATATGATTCCCGGTAACTATCGCAGGCCGGAGCCGAGCTGGGCATTGACGTACACCGGTGTGGATGGATATGGATCATCATGACATGATCCAAGCCGAGACCACAGACCAGACCGTGCCCCTGCTGCGTCGCCCGTACAGTGTCTGGCTCCCTTCACCCTGCAATGCTGCAGCCTGCTTGGCGTCACCGCGTCAGAGCCTTTGCTCGCCTGAAATCTTTTCCTCCATCGCATTAAAGGAAGATTTTTTATGCATAGAGTATTAACTATAGATTAAAAAAAGTGAAAAGTTACATGAATAGACTGTAAATCACGAGGCAATTCTAACGAACCTACTTAATCCATGATTTGCAACATTAATGCTGCAGTAATCATATACTAATTATGGATTAATTATCCTCTAATTATCATCTTTAGATTCGTCTCGAGATTTTCAAGCTATTTATGTAACTTTTCACCTTTCTCGTCTATATTTACTACGTCTAAACCGGTAAAATCAAAACTCGAAACTTTTCATCGAAAACATTTCGAGAACTAAACGGATCATTTGACCGCTGGCGTGGCGCCTGCTTGGCTGGGACCTAGCTTAGCCTCGCCTAGGAGTACCAGCACAGTAAGCACTAGCACTGATGCCAGCGCCCAGCGGAAAGAATACCACTGTTCTCAGATCTACCATGCTGGTGCTGGGTTCAGCTTTATTCACCGTCCCTGCATCCTGAGTCCTGTTCCAGTTTCACCCTGGTCATACATCATACACCATGAAGGCCGAAGCAGTGGTTGGCTGGTTGCATTGCAGCCATCGGCGGCTCGGCGCTGACGCTCGAGCAATAATCACGAAATAGGGGCAGGGCAGTGCCGTTGTGCAATGGATAACGACCGAACTTTCTCACGGCCGTCCCGAGCGCCTGAACCTGAACCCAGCTCACTAGCCACATTCATGGCGAAACAGGGCCGAGCCTTGGGGCTGCTAGGCGCGCCTACAGCCCCCCCTGTCTGCACCTGGACGACGCAGAATAATCTCGTGCAGACCACGAAGATGAAAGCCATTTCCTGCTCCTAATAAAACTCCAGCTACAGAAACTTACGTCTCAACCATAATTTCGCGCTTTGCTCCTTGATCCACGCTTGCTCCCAGCATAAGCAATCCCTGATCGGACATCAATGCTCCTTGTCAGTGCCGCCCGGTCCACATGCCGCGTAGGTGCCAGACCGGCCGGTCACCCCGGCCTTCATGGCTGACTCAGCTCGCCCACACCCACAGCTCCTGAGCTGGCACGCCCCCCACTTCATCAGTCAGGCTATAAAAACGCGAGCTCCCCAAGCTGCAAACCCTGCCATGATTATCCATCTCCTCCTCGCACCTGTAAAGAGAAGTTGCCTACGATTTTGATCCATACACGTACATGGACAGCAACGGCGTCGAGCGGCGGCAGCAAGGAGACGGCGTCATGGAGGTGCCGGCGGAGATGGTAATCGACGGCGGCGACCTGCTGCTCGTCGAGCTCCTGGACGCGACCCTCGCCGCCGAGGACGTTGCCGGCGGCGGCCACGGCTTCGCGGCCGGCGACTGCTGGATCGACGACGACGACAGCGAGGAGCTGATCCACGCGCACGGGGGCTGCGAGGACTGCGGCCTCGACGGCGTCCTGGACAACTTCGAGGAGTACGGCGGGAGCCCGCGGCCGGGGTCCCCGACGGCGCCGTACGCCGTGTTCGGCGACGAGGACACCCTGGAGCTGGAGTGGGCGGAGGCCGGCATGGGCGGCGTCCCGTTCGCCGGCGGGTGCATGGGGGACTGGTACATGGACGGCTTCGTCATGGCCATGGAGTGGGAGGAGGGGGAGGACGGCGGCGAGGGGAGCGCCTTCTCGTTCGAGCCTGTCTATGGTGGCGAGGCTGGCACGGAGGAGGTGTACGGCAGCCCGTTGTGGGAGTGATCGAACCGGTGAACTCGTGTGCACGTGTCAGTGGTTCTATGTAGTAGGCTTGTGCCGCACTGCCGCCTGTAACTAATTGCCACCGCCCGTTGATCGTAGGCTAGTTTCTGTTGTTTCTGTCTCCGTGTTGCGAATTCGGCCGAGTCTGAATTTGCTCAAGAGAGAACTGTGGACTTGTGTGCCGTTCGGTTGTGCCATGTTTCAGGGCTCAGAAAAGCCTGGTTGCCTGCAGTCAGTGTATCTTTGTTTAGATGGTTTGTTTGCTCTGTGATGTTTGTGCCGTCTGTAGTTGAACGAAGCTTCTGTTTGTGGTGCTCGATCCTGAAAAGAAAAAGAGAGCTCATCAGGAGCCCAAACAGCGGTCTTGGAACATCAAAAGCTACTTCTGTTTGTAGATAATTCTATTTTGTTGTTACATGCTTGGAACATAAAAAATTCAAAACTTTGCTGCTTTCCATTCCATTATAATAAAAAAATTCTATTTTGTTGTTCAGGGATGTTCACAAATCACATGTTCAGGGCTTCAGGCAGAGCGCGGCTGAAAACCACCACAACTAAAGCTGGAAGTGGTTGAGAAGAAAACCAGTTTTTTCAGTTTGGACCTTTGCCGGTTGGCCTTTGGTTAGGTGGAAATAGGTGGGGTCTCTAATATAGTTCGGTTTAGTTTAGTTTTATAAAAAATCGAATTAGGTTGATTTATTTGGGCATCGATGGTTCTCGCTTGTTGTTTCAATTGCTCTCAGTCTGTCCGCACGCAGCGACATCGTGTGTGAGTCCACCGCGCCGCCGTGAGGCTCGCTGTTGCGGCCGGGGGCTTGCCGTCGTCGCGCCGCCCATCGCCGGTGACTCGCCGTCGTCGTGCCGCTCGTTGCCGGTGGCTCGCCGTTGCTGCGCCGCTCGTTGCCGGTGGCTCGCCGTCGTCGCACCGCTTGCTGCCGGTGGGTGGTGGCTCGCCGTCGTCATTCCGCTCGTCACCGGTGGCTCGCCGTCACTGCGCCGCCCGCCGCCGGTGGCTTGCCGTCACTGCACCGCTCGCCGCTGGTGTCTCTCCGTCGCCGCGCCGCCCGCCGCCGAGACTAGTTGTGGTTCCTTTTGGTTATTTAGTCATGCAGATCGGTTTGAATTGGTGGTGGTGTGATGAACGAGTGAGTTTGGGTGGGTCTGGCGGTGAGGTGACGACACATGGGTTTGATCCGAGTGTGGTGCAGGTGCTCAACCATTTCCAGCCAGAACGACTGAACGTCCACTCATGTCCGGCCCTCGTCGCCACGGATACTGCCGTTCCCGCAGGCCGCCACCGTCCGCCGGCATGCTAGTCGAGGGCCTCGACGCGCCGGCGCGTACTCTCCCCCACGGCGCATCCGTTAACACTGCCGCCGCCGCACTTTCCTCCTGCCGGTAACAGTTCCAGATTCCGCCTTTGATTTGCTCCCCTTACGGCGGCCACCGCCCTTCGCGACGCCGTCCGCCGGGGTTGCTGACCGGAGCTGGGTGTGACCGTGTGAACGAGCTCGTCCCGCCGCGATGAGTGACAGGGTAATCCTCTGATCCATGCGCCTCCCGTGGCTTCTCCGGCTAGGCCTTGCCGCGTCTCGCAGCAGACGGTGGCGCGCCGCCTGTAATTGTGGTGCGGCCGGACGCACGCAGCCCAGTCCACGGTGCACGGTGCCGAGCCGGAACGTTCCGCCCGGCGTCGGTGGCCGGCGTCGCCGGTGTCCCGCTCCGACAGCGCGTTCTCAGTCCCCTGCCGGCAGCCGATGATGCAACACGATGTCAACGAACTTGGCGACGCATAAGTCAGGAGTTCGTTTCTGATCTCGGCTAGTGTCTCCTGTATCCGCTCCAACCTCTCCATTTCTCATCTCGGTCGCCGTGATGCGATGCTTTCAACTTTTGGTTTCCTGATGATTTTTTCAACTTTTGATTTGCTCGCTTTCAGCGCCAGTTCTTCATAGGCACATTTAAATATCTTTGGAAATAAACTGGCAATAATCTGTAGTTCGAATAGAACACAAAGACGAATCCTGATCCAGTTCTGTTCTGCAAGCTTTTCATGAATGTAATTCGGCAAGTGCTAGGAGTCGTACTAAAAAACACACAGCGTACAGCAAAGAAACCTTCGAGGGTCATGTTGAACGAGGTATTTTACGGTACATAATACTACCTCGTACTACCGTTTAGAAAGGACTCGTATGTAATAAAAAAGGACCTACTTCGAAAGATCCGATGGCTGAAATTAATTCTATACTACCGTTTTTTACGGTAGTATGTGTAGTATTCATAGGTAGTATAGGCAGTATATGGGTATGATTGGAAAAAAAAAGCGGGCCGGCGGCCGTGGGGAACGAAGGGCGCGGGCGTAGTGAAATGAACGCACGACGGACAGCTCGCACGCCGCTGGCCAAATGATATATTTGGGTGCAAATTACCTTTTTACTCATAGCGAAAAAAACCGATTATACTGCCGTACTACCGGAACGTAGTATTGCCGTCCCGGAGCACGGCGAAGCCGCTGTCGCCGATGTACGCCCACCGGAGAGTTGTGCGGTCGAGCGATAGGATGACGGTCGTGGACGCCCCCGGCGTGCCGTTCAGAAACGCCGTCTCGTACGCCCGCTCGAGCGCGTCCTCCAGCCGGAGGCGGCGGAGGAGCCTGCTGGCCTTGGCCGCCTGCTCCACCTTCATCAGAGCGCTCGCCATGAGCTCACGCGCGAAGGCGCCGGCGTCCACGCAGTGGCCCCGGCGCCCGGCCGCCCGCCGACGAAGCCGGCTTCGGCGTGCCCGAAGTGCGCGTCCTCGCCGTGGCGCGGCAGGACGCACGCCGCCCAGTCCATCCGCAGAGCGCACGGCCGCACGTCGGGTAGTTCCGCGCGGCCTGGGCCGTGCAACACGAAGTCCACGAACTTGGCTATGCATACTTCAGGGGTTCGTTCTTTGATCTCGGCTGGTGTCTCCTGCATCTGCTCCAACGTCTCCAGCTCTCCATTACTCTTGTCATCTTGATCGCCGTGATGTGATGCTTTGAACTTTTGATTCGCTAGAACTTTTGATTCGCTCCTTTTCAGCGTTGTTGATCATAGACACATTTAAATATCTTTGGAAATAAACTGGCATTAATACGAAATTCGAATAGAATACAAAGACGAATCCGGATCCAATTCTGTTCTACAAGATTTTCATGGATGTAATTTGGCTGGCAAGTGCTAGTTCGTATCGTAGGAGTATATATAGTACTAAAAAATAGTACTAAAAAACAGAGCACAAAGCAAAGCAACCTAGTAAACACATCAGTTGTTCTACATCAGAAATCAGATAGACGAGAAAATGAACGCGACAACAACGGTGATGTCGTCAACTTTCCCACTGTAGAATCGCTCCACGCCATCCTCATCCTAACTCCAGCTCTCGGTACTGCACGTGGACGACTCAGGGGTTCGTTTGCTCATCTCGGCTAGTGTCTCCTGTATCTGCTCCAACGTCTCCATTGCTCGTGTCATTTTGGTCGCCGTGATGTGATGCTTTCAGCGTGAGTTCTTCATAGACACATCCAAATATATTTGGAAATAAACTGTCATTAATCTGTATTTCGAATCGAACACAAAGACAAATCCTGATCGAGTTCTGTTCTACAATCTTTTCATGAATGTAACTCGGAAGGGGCTAGTTCGTATCGTAGTAGTACTAAAAACAGACAGCATAAATAAAACAGAGAAACCTAGTAAGCCCCGCGCCCTCTACATCAGAAATCAGATCGACGAGATGATTAACGCGACGACTTCGGGTCCAGGTCTCATGGCGGGCCAGCCGCGACCGGGCTTCATTTTCTGGGCCGAGCTGATCTAGTCGCGAGTCGGCCCGCGCAACGCTCCCGACCGCCTCCTCCGGCCGGCTCGGATCCAGCCACTCGTTTGCGATCTGACGGTTTCCACGACCCCAGGGGTGGACGGTAAATGAAATACCGTCCACCCCCGGTCGGTGAACGTCCACCCTGGCTCCCCCGTCGCCGCGGCCCGCGGACACTGCCGTTCACACAGGCCGCCACCGTCCGCCGGCATGCCGGTCGAGGGCCACGCCGCGCCGGCGCGTCCTCGCCCACCTCGGAGCCGCTTCCCTTAAGGCGCCCTTCGCGGCGCCGTCTGCCAGCTTGCTGACCGGAGCTAGGTGTGAACGCGGTCGTCCCGAGTCCCGACGCCGACGGCCGCCGCGGTGAGTGACGGTGTACTCCTCCGATCCATGCGCCTCCTGTGGCTCCTCCGGCTGGGCCTTGCCGCGTCTCGCAGCAGTCAGGCACACACAGACGGTGGCGTGCCCTGTAAATGTCGACGGCCTCACTGCAGTTGCGGTTGCCCAGAGCCATTACTCCAGGAATTAGCGTGGGATTGGTAAAATAAGTTGTTTGAGAAAACATTCACGAATCACGATCGGTAAACAGCGATGTTGGTTCACTCTTAGTTGTTCTACTCGAAAATTTGTCTCGTGAACTGCCAGGTTTGCGTTCCTTGGATGCCCACCCAGCGACTGGCTCTGGCTGACTGCAATCAAATGTCGGCATCATTATTTGAGGGGCAAGGGCAACTCGCTGAGGACTGCAGCACCAGTTGCTTATGTTCATGCTCTGGGGTTTGCTTGCTTCTAACCATGGACGGGTCATATGCCCTTCAAGAAGGCAGTTGCTGATGGAATGAATGTATGCGGTATGCCCTTCCCTCGGAGCTGTTGCAGGGTTTGAATGAAGACGGTGGTCTACCATGATGCATTCTGGGTCCTCTGAAATTCGAATCTGCAGTTCCTCTAAGCTTCAGCTCCTTGCAAGCAATGTACTGAAATGATCTCGCATCGTAATGCAAACAAGAATGTAGTTGTTTGTTTAGATGATAGTACTCCTTATAGCTGGTTAGTTGATGTGCTTGAATCATGAAAGAAGAGGGCATGGGGAGAATTTTCAAAAGTGTGCTAAAATATCTTCGGTTCGTCCAAATGACAATTCTTTATTCTGACAATTTGACTTGCAGAGGTGTCGGCAAAGGTTCAAATGCAGAACTTCGTCAGGCCATCATCATCAATAACCCGCCACATCATCATTTTCTAGGTGCATATACTTCGTTCTGAAGGAATTAGGCATAGGGTGACGGGGGAAACTTGCACATATTTTTGTGTAATGTTCTGATCCAGTCAGATGGTGTAACTCATCTGAGATCCAAGAACTTTGTCCTGGTTTTAATGTTTGCAAGTTGTTACGAAAATTGATATTGGGTCTGTTACTACCTTGAAAAGGCATGACGTAGCCTGCTTGGCGTCACCGCGTCAGAGCCTTTGTCCGTGTTTAGTTTCCATCTAAAATCTTTCATCCATCACATCAAAGGAGAATTTTGATGCATAGAGTATTAATATAGATAAAAAAAGTGAAAAGTTACATGAATAGACTGTCAATCACGAGGCGAATCTAATGAACCTACTTAATCCATGATTTGCAACATTAATGCTACAGTAATCATCTACTAATTATGGATTACTTATCCTCTAATTACTATCGTTAGATTCGTCTCGAGATTTTCAAGCTATTTATGTAACTTTTCACCTTCTCGTCTATATTTACTACGTCTAAATCGGTAAAATCAAAACTCGAAATCTTTTCATCGAAAACATTTCGAGAACTAAACGGATCATTTGACCGCTGACGATCATTTGACCGCTGGCGTGGCGCCTGCTTGGCTGGGACCTAGCTTAGCCTCGCCTAGGAGTACCAGCACAGTAAGCACTAGCACTGATGCCAGCGCCCAGCGGAAAGAATACCACTGTTCTCAGATCTACCATGCTGGTGCTGGGTTCAGCTTTATTCACCGTCCCTGCATCCTGAGTCCTGTTCCAGTTTCACCCTGGTCATACATCATACACCATGAAGGCCGAAGCAGTGGTTGGCTGGTTGCATTGCAGCCATCGGCGGCTCGGCGCTGATGCTCGAGCAATAATCACGAAATAGGGGCAGGGCAGTGCCGTTGTGCAATGGATAACGACCGAACTTTCTCACGGCCGTCCCGAGCGCCTGAACCTGAACCCAGCTCACTAGCCACATTCATGGCGAAACAGGGCCGAGCTTTGGGGCTGCTAGGCGCGCCTACAGCCCCCCCCCCCCCCCCCCCCCCCCCCCTGTCTGCACCTGGACGACGCAGAATAATCTCGTGCAGACCACGAAGATGAAAGCCATTTCCTGCTCCTAATCAAACTCCAGCTACAGAAACTTACGTCTCAACCATAATTTCGCGCTTTGCTCCTTGATCCACGCTTGCTCCCAGCATAAGCAATCCCTGATCGGACATCAATGCTCCTTGTCAGTGCCGCCCGGTCCACATGCCGCGTAGGTGACAGACCGGCCGGTCACCCCGGCCTTCATGGCTGACTCAGCTCGCCCACACCCACAGCTCCTGAGCTGGCACGCCCCCCACTTCATCAGTCAGGCTATAAAAACGCGAGCTCCCCAAGCTGCAAACCCTGCCATGATTATCCATCTCCTCCTCGCACCTGTAAAGAGAAGTTGCCTACGATTTTGATCCATACACGTACATGGACAGCAACGGCGTCGAGCGGCGGCAGCAAGGAGACGGCGTCATGGAGGTGCCGGCGGAGATGGTAATCGACGGCGGCGACCTGCTGCTCGTCGAGCTCCTGGACGCGACCCTCGCCGCCGAGGACGTTGCCGGCGGCGGCCACGGCTTCGCGGCCGGCGACTGCTGGATCGACGACGACGACAGCGAGGAGCTGATCCATGCGCACGGGGGCTGCGAGGACTGCGGCCTCGACGGCGTCCTGGACAACTTCGAGGAGTACGGCGGGAGCCCGCGGCCGGGGTCCCCGACGGCGCCGTACGCCGTGTTCGGCGACGAGGACACCCTGGAGCTGGAGTGGGAGGAGGCCGGCATGGGCGGCGTCCCGTTCGCCGGCGGGTGCATGGGGGACTGGTACATGGACGGCTTCGTCATGGCCATGGAGTGGGAGGAGGGGGAGGACGGCGGCGAGGGGAGCGCCTTCTCGTTCGAGCCTGTCTATGGTGGCGAGGCTGGCACGGTGGAGGTGTACGGCAGCCCGTTGTGGGAGTGATCGAACCGGTGAACTCGTGTGCACGTGTCAGTGGTTCTATGTAGTAGGCTTGTGCCGCACTGCCGCCTGTAACTAATTGCCACCGCCCGTTGATCGTAGGCTAGTTTCTGTTGTTTCTGTCTCCGTGTTGCGAATTCGGCCCAGTCTGAATTTGCTCAAGAGAGAACTGTGGACTTGTGTGCCGTTCGTTTGTGCCATGTTTCAGGGCTCAGAAAAGCCTGGTTGCCTGCAGTCAGTGTATCAGAACTTTGTTTAGATGGTTTGTTTGCTCTGTGATGTTTGTGCCGTCTGTAGTTGAACGAAGCTTCTGTTTGTGGTGCTCGATCCTGAAAAGAAAAAGAGAGCTCATCAGGAGCCCAAACAGCGGTCTTGGAACATCAAAAGCTACTTCTGTTTGTAGATAATTCTATTTTGTTGTTACATGCTTGGAACATAAAAAATTCAAAACTTTGCTGCTTTCCATTCCATTATAATTAAAAAAATTCTATTTTTGTTGTTCAGGGATGTTCACAAATCACATGTTCAGGGCTTCAGGCAGAGCGCAGCTGAAAACCACCACAACTAAAGCTGGAAGTGGTTGAGAAGAAAACCAGTTTTTTCAGTTTGGACCTTTGTCGGTTGGCCTTTGGTTAGGTGGAAATAGGTGGGTCCCTAATATAGTTCGGTTTAGTTTAGTTTTATAAAAAATCGAATTAGGTTGATTTAGTTTGGGCATCGATGGTTCTCGCTTGTTGTTTCAATGGTCTCAGTCTGCCGCACGCAGCGACATCGTTTGTGAGTCCACCGCGCCGCCGTGAGGCTCGCTGTTGCGGCCGGGGGCTTGCCGTCGTCGCGCCGCCCATTGCTGGTGACTCGCCGTCGTCGTGCCGCTCGCCGCCGGTGGCTCGCCGTCGCTGCGCCGCTCGTTGCCGGTGGCTCGCCGTCGTCGCACCGCTTGCTGCCGGTGGGTGGTGGCTCGCCGTCGTCATTCCGCTCGTCACCGGTGGCTCGCCGTCACTGCGCCGCCCGCCGCCGGTGGCTTGCCGTCACTGCATCGCTCGCCGCTGGTGTCTCTCCGTCGCCGCGTCGCCCGCCGCCGAGACTAGTTGTGGTTCCTTTTGGTTATTTAGTCATGCAGATCGGTTTGAATTGGTGGTGGTGTGATGAACGAGTGAGTTTGGGTGGGTCTGGCGGTGAGGTGACGACGCATGGGTTTGATCCGAGTGTGGTGCAGGTGCTCAACCATTTCCAGCCAGAACGACTGAACGTCCACTCATGTCCGGCCCTCGTCGCCGCGGATACTGCCGTTCCCGCAGGCAGCCACCGTCCGCCGGCATGCCAGTCGAGGGCCTCGATGCGCCGGCGCGTACTCTCCCCCACGGCGCATCCGTTAACACTGCCGCCGCGCACTTTCCTCCGCCGGTAACAGTTCCAGATTCCGCCTTTGATTTGCTCCCCTTACGGCGGCCACCGCCCTTCGCGACGCCGTCCGCCGGGTTGCTGACCGGAGCTGGGTGTGACCGTGTGAACGAGCTCGTCCCGCCGCGATGAGTGACAGGGTAATCCTCTGATCCATGCGCCTCCCGTGGCTTCTCCGGCTAGGCCTTGCCACGTCTCGCAGCAGACGGTGGCGCGCCGCCTGTAATTGTGGTGCGGCCGGACGCACGCAGCCCAGTCCACGGTGCACGGTGCCGAGCCGGAACGTTCCGCCCGGCGTCGGTGGCCGGCGTCGCCGGTGTCCCGCTCCGACAGCGCGTTCTCAGTCCCCTGCCGGCAGCCGATGATGCAACACGATGTCAACGAACTTGGCTACGCATAAGTCAGGAGTTCGTTTTCTGATCTCGGCTAGTGTCTCCTGTATCCGCTCCAACCTCTCCATTTCTCATCTCAGTCGCCGTGATGCGATGCTTTCAACTTTTGGTTTCCTGATGATTTTTTCAACTTTTGATCTGCTCGCTTTCAGCGCCAGTTCTTCATAGGCACATTTAAATATCTTTGGAAATAAACTGGCAATAATCTGTAGTTCGAATAGAACACAAAGACGAATCCTGATCCAGTTCTGTTCTGCAAGCTTTTCATGAATGTAATTCGGCAAGTGCTAGGAGTCGTACTAAAAAACACACAGCATACAGCAAAGAAACCTTCGAGGGTCATGTTGAATGAGGTATTTTACGGTACATAATACTACCTCGTACTACTATTTAGAAATGACTCGTATGTAATAAAAAAATACCTACTTCGAAAGATCCGATGGCTGAAATTAATTCTATACTACCGTTTTTTACGGTAGTATGTGTAGTATTCATAGATAGTATAGCCAGTATATGGGTATGATTGGAAAAAAAAAGCGGGCCGGCGGCCGTGGGGAACGAAGGGCGCGGGCGTGGTGAAATGAACGCACGACGGACAGCTCGCACGCCGCTGGCCAAATGATATATTTGGGTGCAAATTACCTTTTTACTCACAGCGAAAAAAACCGATTATACTACCGTACTACCGGAACGTAGTATTGCCGTCCCGGAGCACGGCGAAGCCGCTGTCGCCGATGTACGCCCACGGGAGAGTTGTGCGGTCGAGCGATAGGATGACGGTCGTGGACGCCCCCGGCGTGCCGTTCATGAACGCCGTCTCGTACGCCCGCTCGAGCGCGTCCTCCAGCCGGAGGCGGCGGAGGAGCCTGCTGGCCTTGGCCGCCTGCTCCAACGTCTCCAGCTCTCCATTACTCTTGTCATCTTGGTCGCCGTGATGTGATGCTTTGAACTTTTGATTCGCTAGAACTTTTGATTCGCTCCTTTTCAGCGTTGTTGATTATAGACACATTTAAATATCTTTGGAAATAAACTGGCATTAATCCGAAATTCGAATAGAATACAAAGACGAATCCGGATCCAATTCTGTTCTACAAGATTTTCATGGATGTAATTTGGCTGGCAAGTGCTAGTTCGTATCGTAGGAGTATATATAGTACTAAAAAATAGGTACTAAAAAACAGAGCACAAAGCAAAGCAACCTAGTAAACACATCAGTTGTTCTACATCAGAAATCAGATAGACGAGAAAATGAACGCGACAACAACGGTGATGTCGTCAACTTTCCCACTGTAGAATCGCTCCACGCCATCCTCATCCTTCCTCCAGCTCTCGGTACTGCACGTGGACGACTCAGGGGTTCGTTTGCTCATCTCGGCTAGTGTCTCCTGTATCTGCTCCAACGTCTCCATTGCTCGTGTCATTTTGGTCGCCGTGATGTAATGCTTTCAGCGTGAGTTCTTCATAGACACATCCAAATATATTTGGAAATAAACTGTCATTAATCTGTATTTCGAATCGAACACAAAGACAAATCCTGATCGAGTTCTGTTCTACAATCTTTTCATGAATGTAACTCGGAAGGGGCTAGTTCGTATCGTAGGAGTAGTACTAAAAACAGACAGCATAAATAAAACAGAGAAACCTAGTAAGCCCCGCGCCCTCTACATCAGAAATCAGATCGACGAGATGATTAACGCGACGACGTCGGGTCCAAGTCTCATGGCGGGCCAGCCGCGACCGGGCTTCATTTTCTGGGCCGAGCCGATCTAGTCGCGAGTCGGCCCGCGCAACGCTCCCGACCGCCTCCGCCGGCCGGCTCGGATCCAGCCACTCGTTTGCGATCTGACGGTTTCCACGACCCTAGGGGTGGACGGTAAATGAAATACCGTCCACCCCCGGTCGGTGAACGTCCACCCTGGCTCCCCCGTCGCCGCGGCCCGCGGACACTGCCGTTCACACAGGCCACCACCGTCCGCCGGCATGCTGGTCGAGGGCCACGCCGCGCCGGCGCGTCCTCGCCCACCTCGGAGCCGCTTCCCTTAAGGCGCCCTTCGCGGCGCCGTCTGCCAGCTTGCTGACCGGAGCTAGGTGTGAACGCGGTCGTCCCGAGTCCCGACGCCGACGGCCGCCGCGGTGAGTGACGGTGTACTCCTCCGATCCATGCGCCTCCTGTGGCTCCTCCGGCTGGGCCTTGCCGCGTCTCGCAGCAGTCAGGCACACACAGACGGTGGCGTGCCCTGTAAATGTCGACGGCCTCACTGCAGTTGCGGTTGCCCAGAGCCATTACTCCAGGAATTAGCGTGGGATTGGTAAAATAAGTTGTTTGAGAAAACATTCACGAATCACGATCGGTAAACAGCGATGTTGGTTCACTCTTAGTTGTTCTACTCGAAAATTTGTCTCGTGAACTGCCAGGTTTGCGTTCCTTGGATGCCCACCCAGCGACTGGCTCTGGCTGACTGCAATCAAATGTCGGCATCATTATTTGAGGGGCAAGGGCAACTCGCTTAGGACTGCAGCACCAGTTGCTTATGTTCATGCTCTGGGGTTTGCTTGCTTCTAACCATGGACGGGTCATATGCCCTTCAAGAAGGAAGTTGCTGATGGAATGAATGTGTGCGGTATGCCCTTCCCTCGGAGCTGTTGCTGGGTTTGAATGAAGACGGTGGTCTACCATGATGCATTCTGGGTCCTCTGAAATTCGAATCTGCAGTTCCTCTAAGCTTCAGCTCCTTGCAAGCAATGTACTGAAATGATCTCGCATCGTAATGCAAACAAGAATGTAGTTGTTTGTTTAGATGATAGTACTCCTTATAGCTGGTTAGTTGATGTGCTTGAATCATGAAAGAAGAGGGCATGGGGAGAATTTTCAAAAGTGTGCTAAAATATCTTCGGTTCGTCCAAATGACAATTCTTTATTCTGACAATTTGACTTGCAGAGGTGTCGGCAAAGGTTCAAATGCAGAACTTCGTCAGGCCATCATCATCAATAACCCGCCACATCATCATTTTCTAGGTGCATATACTTCGTTCTGAAGGAATTAGGCATAGGGTGACGGGGGAAACTTGCAGATATTTTTGTGTAATGTTCTGATCCAGTCAGATGGTGTAACTCATCTGAGATCCAAGAACTTTGTCCTGGTTTTAATGTTTGCAAGTTGTTACGAAAATTGATATTGGGTCTGTTACTACCTTGAAATGGCATGACGTAGTCCTATTCTGGAGTTGTCTTGGGCTTGTTAGAGTGTGAAATTGTAGAGAGACAATTGACACAAGGTAATAGTGAATATAGGTGTGTTCTCATTGATCTCTTGGTCCCCTTTTATAGGGTGTTTACAATGTCAGTTACTAGAAATGAAAGGTCACATAAACATGGCCTTAAACTTAGGCTTGTAACTGATGCATTTGCATCCTCCATGAGGTTGCATGTCTTCCATAGTGGATGACTTAATGAGAGCAACTAAATTGCTTTGTAACACTCCCCCTTTGCTCGAGTTCCATCTTGATCAATGTATTCCTTTGAAAAACCCTGTGGGAAAAAATAGAGGAATATGTGTGTGTGCATACACCACTAAAACTCCTTTAAAACCCAGTGGGAAAAATAAGGAGAAAATGATATGGTATATATCTATGATCATTGCTCAATCACAAACCCAATAGATTTTAGAGAGCAATGCATATCTTTTAATCCTCTCAAAAACCCTTTCAGGGGAGAAGATAATATGTCTTGAATATCTCCTTTGAAAAACCCCGATGGGGAAAAATAGAAGATATGACATATATATTTTTATATTGATATTGCCTCATTAAAAACTTTTATATGAGAAACCTTGAGAGTAAAACTCATAAAAAGAAAAGAGTGCAACATGATGCTTAGATAGGTTATAATTCACAAGGAGACTCCCCCTGAATATTGCAAATCTCAAACTAATCGCATACCGATTCTACAAACACTTTAACATGTAAAAGTTGGTAGAGACTCGGTGATTAAAATTGCGAAAGAGTAGGATGTTTTGTTTGCAAGATATTTATTTCTCAAATGTATTGATATACATGAGAATAAAATATTTTGTGGACAATATGGTGATATTGTGCTCACATAACCCATTTGCATCCAAGCAATACAAGTACCACTATCTTGATAGATAATGACTAGTGATTTATTGGAATCACAATTGATTACTCAACAAAGTCATACATGAACATGTTAGACTTCATAATAGTTTGTGGGAATAATCAATAGAGTATATGACGGCTTCTATGAGAACTCTACCACAGATGTATCAGTCTTTGATAAGGCATATGTAATGGGGATTAATTAGCCAGTATCTTCACATCCCACTATGATCATCTCAACTTTTCTAATGATAAGTCAAGATTCTTTAGTACCATATAGATATCTGTGGATATCCTTCTCCTACCATATGGCATTGTTGGAGTTGCGCCTTTGAGCTAGCAAGTATCTGTAAATGCAATATCAGGCCTATTGCAATTTGCAAGATACATATATGCGCTTTGATGGTACTATGGTTCAATCCCAGGGTCAAAAATGGATATTGGTCCATTATTTAGAGATTAAACGACCAAATGTGTTAATGGACATGATCGTCCAATATTCTAGGATATTGATAGACCGATGTATATACTTAAGTTGTAGACTTAATCATGATTTGGTTTTATTCAAACCATCATCTCATAATCCGTCTAAAAATGATTGCATGATCTATTGTGTGTGGTTGGAGATGTTACAAAACCCAACTAGGATTTCAACACAAACACACATATTTGACCATCATGGTTGGGAGTAAGCCTTCTAAGGAAGTGACTCACCTAGTCAGTTGTACCACAAACAACCTGACCGTACAAGTCATGAGGTGACTTGAGTTGTACACAACATGTGTTGCGATCTTGATTCAGAATATAAAGTCCATACAGACTTGTACATCCAAATCTTTCAAATTCATATGATCTGCCGATGATCAAGTATAGGAACATATGTTTCACACATACCGAGGGTATGCTAGTTAGGTCTCTGTATGAAACCATATGCTACAAGCTCTTGCTATCTCACCACCTTGCTTCTATAAAGAAAGCATTATGAGAGTAAGGTATTACTCAATTATCATTTAGCGAGAGCGATTCTCCTCAATTGCCACTTTTGATTTGACCCAAAGTGAGCGTTGATACGCTCTTGCCTAGGACTTTTGGTCTGGATCCAGTAAGTATACGACAATCTGAGATGGAGAAATGTCGACATTTGTAGACTTTTCATGATTGATTAATTGAACCAATATTGCTTGTGAAAATATTAACCCTTCAACTCCATGTCAATTCCCATAATGACAGAGTTAGGGCGTTCCAATGACCTAGCGCCTGAGTGTGTGTACACATATGCTGGTCTTTTGAATGATTAACATCCATAGGCTTTGGATAGTGAGTATCCATAAGGTGTCTTTCAACTTGATGTTGATTAACATTTACTTCTTTATTTCCATTTAAGCTTGCAAGAAGCTATATCTCTTGTGATCATACTTCTCCCCCTCTTGTTGGGAGTTGAGTGGTTTTGCAAAGGTACCTCCACTCTTTCTGGCACAATGAGTATGGAAAGTAAACACCTTTAGCGAGTAAATGCATTTGGCAGATTATTGGCAATAGATTGCAAATACAAGATTCTGAGCTTGATAGTCCAGATTCTTTAAGTACATGGAGACACATGAGGGGGGTGTCGATATATGACAGCACTCCTGATTCCGGGCATTGTATTTGTGGTTTAAATCTCCCCCTAATGCCTGGATCATCCTCATAATTGAAACAACATACGGGATATCAAAAGATCCCCTGTGGGTAATCCGAGGTATGCTATGAATGACGGATAATGATACCTCAAAGATCTCCATGCCCACGAATGTATGTTGAGGTGGTGATATTGGTATGTGCTTAACATAACCAATATAAGGTGGAAAACATTTGACTGATGTCAAAATATATCCAAGTACTTACTGCAACGGAGGGAGCCGTATTTGCAGTTTGATGAATTTGAAATTAATGCGATGTGTACATCCGCATTCCACCAACTGATGTTGGTAATATGCAATTTCTATTTTGATCACATAGAATAATTTAATTCTCTTTAATAGAGATTCAAATGGACCATTATGGATGTAAGGTACTTAATATTATAGTTCCCAGAAGTCAAACAATTCCATGTGAATGGATATGATCCTGCATCGAGAACCATTTGCTCTAAATTGAAAAATTTGAGCAGCGCGTTTGATAAAATTTGTATCACCCGTAGGGACACACATGGGACTATATTAAGCATTTATATGCTTTGTTAAGTACCTAGCTGATCCACATAATGGTTGAATAGAGTCACATGCATATTCTTGAATGTGTTCAAGAAATTGCGAGATTCTTAAAAACTTTTAAGGTAAGGGGGCCTTAAAATTAAGTCCCTTATTGTGCATATGACGCACACCAAATCTGATGATTTGGGGAATTATATTGTGATCGATAGAATTGATAATAATTTTCTCATCATCCTAAAGTAGAATGACTAGACACTCGTGCCAAATCTTGATTCTATCAAGAGTGAAAATTATTTTGCACGCAACATATAGTGAGGGGTTGTTGTATGTGTAATACATCCTCACATGATGAGAAAGAAATTGTCACAAGTTTAGTTTTCATATCCATATGCATCAAGTGCTGATTCACATCATTACTAAGTAATGGATTTCGATATGGGAACCATACCAAAAATGTCATGAAAACTCAACAAGGTATATATATTATTCGGATACATAAGTGTATCAATGAAATTAATATTGAAATACCCTTAGGGAGAGTGTAATCTCCTATACTTGTGTTAGTGGTTGATTGTGATCAACCAAACAAATATCTTTTCCATCTGATTTTGCATCATTGTAAATGATGAAAATGTAGCAACATCATGTCTTTAATGCAAGAATCTACTTTTGCAAAATTAAATGCTCAAGATATGGAGCCTTATTGAGGTCTCCAAACATGTTTTTGGAAGCGTATTCCACAAGCATGCTATCTTTGTCCAGAAGGTCCTCCTCTTTGATTTGGTAGAGTTTTGGTGTTGCTTGATCCCACTCCTTTAGGGATAGGGTCCTAAGCAACAATCTCCGACTCATGAGGGAGGTGAAGTGTGCTTCAAACTTCTAGATGTTCTGTGTACGACTCATATACTTCATATATATTTAAACCAGACACCGGGATCTTGCATTTCTTAGCACTATGATTGTGGCAACCACACCTGTAGCAGGCAGTTTTGTTGCTACCATCATATTTTGACTTAGAGATGAATATTCCCGTTTGGAAGTTCCCACGTGGCCTGTGGGCTCTCTTGCGCTTGCCTTTGCATGAGGAATTTCCAGCCAGTTTGTTCCCGTTCGGTCCATTTTTCTTCGCATTCACACATACTTCAAACAGAAATGCAGTGCCCGGAGGGCGCTGCTAGGGTTCCATAAAGTGAGTTCATGGTTATTTTCTTGCCTGTTTCAGTGTCTGAATTAACGAAGAATAGGCTATAAAATTCTTCTCCCGGTATAGAGAGTAATGATCCTTTCAGATGGGAGCATCGTAGACAGAGTCTTCAATCTTTCTCCGCATCATTGGGTTCCTTCTCACAAAACCGATGCTTTTGAGCATATCGTATGAACAACATGGTTGAACTCGTCCACAATTTTGAAAAATTGTAGGTGTAAGTAGTTCTACTCATGTGTTGCCTGAGGGCAATAACGTTTGTGTTGTTCATAGCAATTTTCAAGAGACATCCACAAAATTCGTGGGCCTTTTTCCAACATGTACTCCATTTTCAAATCCTGATGGATGTGATTCCTTATTACATATAAGGTAGGAGAACTTGGATATGTTGGGTGGAGCTGTGGCTCCATCAACTGGTTCATCTATACATATGTATAGTCCATGTGTCTCGACAAAATCACATTGATTTCCATCGCACATGTAGGGAAATTGGTACCGTCAAGAGCGAGTATATCAAACTCTTTTGCGGCCATCTCACCGACATTATGATTGCCAACAATTTTGAGAAATTATGGCATGTTTATGCAATATATGTGAATTCAAAATAAAATGAACTCGAACAAGAAATAAACGTTCTCAATAAATTGGCTATTTTTCTGGCTGTCGCATAATTTAAATAACTCGATATTCAAAAGTTTCAAAATTTGATAATCATATTCGGGCATTCACTATTGATAGTGTAGATCCCTCGGTGGTGTGGAATACCACTTTAATATATGATCAATTTTGATAAGTGAATAGAGAAATTTGATGAGCGTGTGCCATAATGAAATTCTGAGTTTGAGGAATATTCGCTATGCTGAGGCATGCGTAAATTCATATGATCCCAAACTTCAAAGAATTTTTTTTTTCAATTTAGAGAATATTTTTGCATTGAATTTAAATGAAAGTAAGGCGATGGAATTTAATTTGCAAAGATACTTGTAAATTGAAGAACTATGGAAATGCATAAAGTGCTGAAAAGCATATATTTACAAATACAGAAAGTAATGAGGGTCTGAAAGTAAATATTTACAGACTCTAACTAACTGCGTAATGTAAATAAACAAAAATCCAGGTACTGAATTGTAAATTTCTGAGGAAATTTAAATTATGAGAAAAAAATAAAGATAAATGAGCGGTGGGCCCAGACAATCTCAGTTTTGGCCCACCGCCTCATTCGGCCCAGGCAGGCGGGTTTAAGGTGGGCGCGGCTGTTGGGCCGGTGGATCCGGCCCAGCCTGGCCCATGGCCGCTGCGGCCTTGAGGCCGGCTTGGGTGGTTAGGGTTCCGCCGCCGCCGCCTTGCTCACCGCAGGCGCCGGCTCCAGCGCCGATCTGCTGCTGCCGCCACCAAATCCGCCGTCGACGACCCCGGATCCGCCCTTCCCGCTCCCCTTGGACCTTTCTCCCCCGCGCGCTCAAGCTTCCCCCACTTGAGGGTGGGGGACGGCGGGCCTCGCCGCCGGCGGACGACCCGGCTGGGACATGCCCGGTCGGGTCCGGATGAAGCGAGGGCGGCGGAGCCCGGGCGAGCGTTCGCCGCCGCAGCTGCGGTCGGGCGTCCGGGGAGAGGAGCAGCCGGAGGTGGAGGAGGAGGAGCGATCTGTGGCTTGAAGGCCGGCGGCGCCATCACGACCGTGCTGCCGGAGCTGATGCCCCCTCGGTGCTTGTGAGCGAGTGGGTCGGTGAGCGCTTCCCCAGGTCGGTGAGCACTACGTCGCCAAGAGATGAAGGGGCCGAATCCACCGTACGTCCATCTTCGACGTTGCCGCCAGTCGGCGCCTCCGTGAGGGAGATTGAAAGAGGCGATGTCGGTGCCGTGGGCGCCGCCGCTGCTCGTCATGGCGCCTCCATGTGGGAGGTCGTCGTGCTGGCATCGCCGTGGGTGCCGCTGGTGTCTGGCTGATCCCCCGCTTATGCGGAATGACCGAGCCACCACTACAGATGCACTATCACCGATATTGGAGGATACGGACCGAGGCCGGAGCAGGCGCGCCTCTGTTCTATGGAGATTGGGCACCTTCGCATCCTGATGGGTGCTGATGTGCACCACTATCTCTGCTGATGCAGAAGACCAAGGAAACCCCTGCTGATGCAGAGGACAGATTGTCCATGCTGATGCAGAGGACTTTCTTGATTCACCTTGGATTTGAGAATCATCTGTTTGCCAGTCAAAGTGCCGGCAGATGAGGAGGTAAGAAATGCTGGAGTTTAAGAAAAACTCATCGGTGCTTACAGTACTTGTGTAATTCCATCGATTACCTTCCTTGCGATTGATGTTCTTGTGGCCAAACTCAGTGAGAGTAGAGCAAACAGTGCTGATAACGTGTTAGAGTGTGAAATTGTAGAGAGACAATTGACACAAGGTAATAGTGAATATAGGTGTGTTCTCATTGATCTCTTGGTCCCCTTTTATAGGGTGTTTACAATGTCAGTTACTAGAAATGAAAGGTCACATAAACATGGCCTTAAACTTAGGCTTGTAACTGATGCATTTGCATCCTCCATGAGGTTGCATGTCTTCCATAGTGGATGACTTAATGAGAGCAACTAAATTGCTTTGTAACAGGGCTCTTGGCGGGTGATTGGGTACATAGTCTGCAAATGTGAACTATGTATGTGATCAACATCTAACGATGACGAGGAAGTAAATATGCCTTCTGATTGATTTTCGTTTTTAGCTCTGTTGCATCATGTATGTTTAGTTCTAAAAGGTAGCAGAGAGAGCAGCTGGTTCAATTCCATTTTTTGATCACGATTAATCTATCAGCAGCATGCTAATTTTAAATTGGATTTGCATGCCACGAACTATCAATAACCATCCTATCGACAAACCATATGAATGAATCAGAAATAATAAAAGGCTATGGAGATCGGCCCAACACATATCTTTATCTTTGATTTGGCTTTGATGTCCCAGTCACTCCCAGCACATAACATAGACAGACTCTTAATTAGACGATCTCGCATACGGAACTCGCACGGCGACAGCAGAGAGCTCAAGCAATGGCCGGCGTCAAATGATTTGATTTCATTCGCCTGCCGTGACTGTATGAGAAATATCTGACTTCATTTTGTGGGCCTCCGCGTTAAACTGGGCCGAGCTGATCTAGTCGCAAATCGGCCCGCGCAGCACTCCCACTTGCCTCTGTTGGCTCGGATCCAGCCGCCCGTTCGCGATCTGACGGTTGACATGATCCCAGGGGTGGACGGTAATCCCCCGGTCGGTGAACGACTGAACCAGAATCATCGGCAGTGCGGGACCGGCGCTTGCGGAATCGAGACGACGGTGCTGTAAAGGGAAGCGCAGCGGGAGGCGACAAGCGGCGTAATGCTCCACCGGATCCGGTGCTAGGAGGCGGCGACCTTGGGGGAGGCCGGAGGCCGGAGGCGGCGCATCATTCCATCTAGCGCAGCCTCTCGTCACTGGCGTCCTCCGCCGCCGAAGCCGGAGAATACAGAATCTGAAGGCGTTCAAGATCCGGAAAAGAGGGCGGACGAAGCCCCGCAGCGCCACCATCGCCGTCGTTCGCCGCTGCCGCCGGCGGCAGATGGGAGGGTGTCGTTTTGCAAATTAGCCCCTTATTTGGATTGCGATTAATAATCGCGATCCAAATATTTACAAAACCACCCCTATTTCGGATAGCGATTAATAATCGCGATCCGATTATTTTCATAAAACCCCCTATTTTGGATCGTGATTAATAATCGCGATCCAAATATTTTCATAAAACACCCTATTACGGATAGTATTTCAGATATTGGTCCCTGGTTTGCGCATGTTGTCTTCCTCGAGACCTCGCTCGCTCTCCCGTGGCCATGGCTTCTCGTCCGCCGTCGCTGCTGCACGCGACATGCATTTTCTGGAGATCCGCGACTTTCCATACTCGTTATCCATCGAAATCGCCCCTTTCCCGCACCTTGAAGGTCGAGCTGCCAGATGTTGAGGGACTCCGCCGCCGTCAGTCAGAGAACACACCATGGCCGTTTGATTGGAATTGCGTCGGATCTGTCCCCGATTCGAGCAGAAAAATATGTTCCAGAATATTCTCTCTCTTTGTTCGAAGCACGAAGCAGATTCACTATTGCTGTAAGATTAAATCACATTCACCTTGTACACTGCAGTTCAGTTATAGGTTTGTTAACAGAGTTACAGGGTCGCCTGAAGGCCCAGTCCAATTTCAGTTATTCAACAAACGAAATGATTACCAATAACCAAACAAGCAAGAAGACCATAGCAAGACTCATGATAGCTATCAATATTACAAGAGATGTAATGCTTCAAAAATGATTTACATGAAAGTACTGTTTTCCTGACAACTTTACCACAATTTGCACAGTAAGCCAAATCCAAATTAAATTACAAAAGAATTAATGCACATGTCAACGACGACAACAAAAAAAGAATCAGAAGAAGCAGAAAAAAGAAGAAAACATCCACAGAATCTGATAAAAAAAATCATGATGCAATGTTCCCTCCAGGTTAACGATAAGGCGGACTGCACAGCGCGGGCATCGGAGACAGGCATGGACGAGCTTAGATCATGAGCTCCTTTTCAGCGCGCTCCGGCGGCGGCGGCCCGTGTTCCGCAGCGCCAGCGCCGGCTGACATCTTGAGGTTCTGCTGCTCGTAGACCTGGCGCAGCCTCTCGATCTCCTTCCTCAACGCCTCTTGATGAGCTGAAAGAAAAGAAGAAAAAAATGTTTCTTCAGTCATGACTCATGAGTGATATGTTCGTTGAAGCATGATGAGATAACCCCCGTAACCTCCTCACTCTCAGTGGCACGCATTATTAACCCCAGTAACGCCCTCACTCTCAGTGGCACGAATTAGTTCTCTATGAATTATGAACAATCAGTGCTAGTTAATTAAATTTAATAATCTCCTAGTACACCCTAGTCAAGTAAAGTATGGCACTCACCGTCCTTGAAGATCTTGTCCTGCGCAAGAGCTGCGATCCGCTGCTTGAGGTGGCTGTTGCCGACCCTCAGTATCGTCCGCTGCTGATCCAGAAATGCCACCCGAGGAGAAAGAACGGACACCTCGTTCTGCAAGTCAATTCAAAACGACCGATTTACAAACCAGAACTAGCAGAGGAAGCAATCAACGTTACTCCAATAGAAACTTGAGTCACGCGCATAAAAAAAACTAAAAAAGAAGAAGAGAAACTTCAGACACGCGTTGCGCAGCTGGTGAAGAAAACGATTCTTTCCTTTTCATGGATGCTGAATTCTCTGACAGTTTTCAGGTCCACTACTACATGTGCAGCTTAAGCTGTAATCAAGGTGAATCAAGTTGTTTGGAACAAGCTGCTGAGCATACGGCGATGGCAAGCTAACAGAGAACCGGACAAGAACCCAGGAAACCTTCGATCTGTACCTAGCTTGCGCCATGTGCAGCAATGAATAAACAAAGAACAGTTCGACCCCATTGCCATTATATATCCATCTGACCTCCAAGCATTACCACGACGCCTGAATTGTTAAGCACGACTAGCTAGTAAATATTCCAACGAACTAATGTACTACGTTTGCCATTATATCCATCTGACCTCCAAGCATTACCACGACGCCTGAATTGTTAAGCACTCAGTAACCAACCAAGCCAGATCCTGTGCGCGCAAGGAGGCAATGCTCGTGTTCAGCTCGATCGATCGGCCGATCCAGCAGACCAGCACTCACGCGCACACAGGCCGGACCACCAGAGCCATGCAGAGGCATGTGCACTTGGATCATGGCGCTACGTGGGGTTGGTACCCGGGGGGAGATCGATCGAGAGGGTAAAGACATCGGCGTGCATGATGCAGCACGGGAGGGAAGAGGGGGAGCCCGGCCTGTTGGTCGTTCCATCCATGATCCGTCCCGGGTGCACGCCAAGGCCGGCCGGCGCGGCCGGCCACCACGCGCACATGGGGGCTCATCACTTGCGACGCTGTTGCTATTGCTGGCCAGCCTGTAGTGCTGCATGCCGATCTATCTATCGTGCTATCCATCTACTACCTTATTGCTGCCTGCTGCTGGCGTTACGCATCCATGTGCTGAAATGACATGGTAATCGCATGCCCAACTCCCGAGTTAATGTGCGTCCGTGAAATTGTGATGCCGTGACGTGTTGTGACTTGAGACAGTAGGCGTGTGTGCATCAAACGAGTGGCCATGTGCAATGGGAAGCAGTTCCTCTGCAGTTGGGCCTCTACCATTGAGTCACTGACATGTAGAGCCCACAGAGTTTGGGTCCACATGTCAGCGACACAACAGCAGAGGGTCTCGTTCCTGTGCAATGACCGTAGCACGTTTTTTTGTTTCCATCACGAAATTAATAAGCTGTACCTCCATGCAAAAAGAAGTTTCGGACCACTGTGTTCCTGAGCATGCATCATGTTCTATGTCGACCGAGTACGCGTTTGACGACGGAGCTGCGGCGGCGTGTGTTTGCACATGTAATTTTTCTTGCGCAATTTTACTATTGCGGCCATGTGCGGTACATTATTCCACGACGCTTTGCACTACTGCGCCAAGTTCCCACCCGAAATCTTTTCACCCATCACATCAAAGGAGAATCTTAGATGCATGAAGTATTAAACGTATACGAAAAGGATGAAAAGTTATATGGATAGGCTGTAAATCGCGAGACGAATCTAATGAGCCTACTTAATCCATGATTTGCAACAGTGATGCTACAGTAACCGTCCGCTAATTATGGATTAATTACCCTCTAATTACCATTGTTAGATTCGTCTCGAAATTTCCAACCTATTCATATAATTTTCCACCTTTTCGTCTACGTTTACTACTCCTAAATTGGTAAAATCTAAACCCGAAATCTTTTCACCGAAATCTTTTCGGGAACTAAACACGGGCGCAGTAGTTTTGTACCCTGCTCTTTGCACCAAGTCAGGACAGAATGTTGGGGAGATCTATAGGGATCTGTGAAGCGAGTGTCAATTTTACCTTAGCCTTTACTTCCCACCCGAAATCATTTCAACCATCACATCAAAAGAGAATCTTTTATGCATGGAGTATTAAATATAGAAGAAAAAGGTGAAAAGTTACATGGATAGACTGTAAATCGCGGGACGAATCTAATGAGCCTACTTAATCCATGATCTGCAACAGTAATGCTACAATAACCATCCGCTAATTATGGATTAATTACCCTCTAATTACCATCGTTAGATTCGTCTCGAGATTTCCAACCTATACATATAACTTCCCACCTTTTTCGTCTACATTTACTACTCTTAAATCGGTAAAATCAAAACCCGAAATCTTTTCACGAAATCCTTTCATGAACTAAACACGGCCTTAGCCCTTGTTTAGTTCCAAAATGAAATCTTTTCACCCATCACATCAAAGGAGAATCTTAGATGCATGGAGTATTAAACGTATACGAAAAATGTGAAAAGTTATATGGATAGGCTGTAAATCGCGAGACGAATCTAATGAGCCTACTTAATCCATGATTTGCAACCGTGATGCTACATTAACCATCCGCTAATTATGGATTAATTATCATCGTTAGATACTTAGATTCGTCTCGAGATTTACAACCTATTCATATAACTTTTCACCATTTTCGTCTACATTTACTACTCCTAAATTGGTAAAATCTAAACCCGAAATCTTTTCACCGAAATATTTTTGGGAACTAAACACGGGCTAACAAGCCTGGCGTCCCGTACGTTGCTTTAACAAATTCACCACTAGCAGCTTTTGACTTATGGGATTAGCTTGACATTGTCTACGCTGGAGCTAGAATTCTCGAGCATTGCGTGTGTAAGACTTGTTTTGTTTATGATGACGTTGCATGAATCGCAGAAGTATGTTCCCATGGACAGAATTCTGTGTACCTGCAGGGTCGTGACGCTGCGCTCGAGCTCGGAGATGTACTGCAGCTTCCTCACCCGCGACCTCTGCGCCGACTGCCGATTGGCCAGGATCCTAGCATCAGCATTGCCAGGCAAAGCGTTGTTTCAGTCCACAGGTCGAGCTACACAGGTTGCTTGCACAAGACGCATATCCGTGCAGGTGCATGGGCTCGATCGATCGGGCTCACCTCTTCACCCTCTTGGGGTCCCGGATCAGCTCCGTGGAGGCGGCGCCCTGCCCCGCCGCCGTCGCCTGCGCGTCCCCGTCCCCGTTCCGGTCGTCATTGCCGGTGGCGCCGGCGCGCTTGTCGCCGTCGCTGTCGCTGCTGCCGCCGCCGTTGTCGGAGCCCGGCGCGGACGAGGACCCGCCGCCGCCGCCGGCCTCGTCGGGGAACATGGACATGAGCTGGTCGTCGTCGAGGCGGTCGAACTCGCCCGCCGCGCCGTCCGCGGGGGCCACCTCGACGAACGCCACCGAGTCGCTGAGCGACCTGCGGTGCGCGCCACGCCGCGACGCCGCGAACTCGGCGAAGTCGTCTGCCCACGCCGCGGCGCCGTGGTGCCCGCCCTCCGGCCAGTGGTGCACCGCGGCCGGGATCCTCGGCGGCAGCTGCGCCATGCTTAATTACGTGCCTGCGTGCGGCCCGGCTCCGATCCGACGCCGCGGTGTGGTTAGCTCTACCTAGCAATGTGCACGCCGGCCAGCAGCGAGCGAGCGAATTCCGAGCTCTGGTGTTGCGATGGGCGCCGGCGCTGCCTGGAGTTTTGTTTTATAGTGGTGCAGTGCAGCAGTGGGTTAGCAAGGGTAGAGCCCACAGCATCACCACCGTCCTGACCTCCCGGGTAGCTTGTGCCAGGCCGGGGCGAGGGGATGGAGACGGGCGGTGGGAATTGGGATGGTGGAGGGTCACATGGGACGAGACTTTTGGAACATGAGGACAGCCTGCGCCAGCTAGCTCCGGCCGGTGCTCCTCTTCCTCTCCTCTAGTGACCGAGAGCGTGCGAGGGGAGGGGGGATCCAACTACGCGCAGGGAAGGAAGGGAAGGGCCTTGGTGGGGGTCGGCGCTTTCAAGTGGCAGCGAAAGCTGAAAAGGGGCAGGCGCCGAGGCAGTTATGTAGGCGGGCAGGGAATCCCCCGTCCACGTGCCGCTGTCCGCCCCGCCGCCGCACCCGCCGGATCCGGAACGAGATCCTCTGCAGTTGGGTTCTCAGCTGTAGAGGGACGTTCGGCTGCTCTGGAACGTCCATTCGATATTCAACGGCGTACACATAAAGCAAAGGAGTCCATTACCATACAACCCAGAGCCCATTAACAGCCCAATAAGGAGTACATCGATCCACTTGCTTGCACACAGAGTCAAAACGAGAACACGTTCCGCAGAAGAAAAAAAAAGGAGCGCCGTCCGCCGCCGGTGCTGCAGCTCTCTCGTCGATGTCTAGTACCGTCAGGTGCTGCGCCGCTCTCTTCGCCGTCCGTCGAAGCCGAATGCTTGTTCCCATCACATGGACCCTCGCGGAGTGATTCTGAGATCGATCCCCGCCGCCAACGCCGTCGTCGGGGGTCAGGCCACGCTTCGGATTGGGAAGAGGGTTTCTGCGCCAAGGGTGCTGCCGAGCGATGCTGCTGTGCCCGAACCACCACAGAAGAAGGGCGGCTAGCCAGCCACCGCACAGGAAGGAAGCCACATGTAGAGGCAGCAAGCTGAGAACCCAAACTTTAAAATTGAGATAGAGGCACACATGTAAACTGAGATTGTAACTCAATATTGAATATGATTACTGATTGTGTTTGGCAATTTGAGCTTGGTTATTGTGTCAATTAGAGATACTGGATTACTTGTACTTGTGTCAATCCATTGCTACGAATTCAGATGGCAAATTGAGAATGCATTGGTGAACAATTACAGGTCTGAAATCTATTTTTTAGGTGGGCTTGTATTACTTACGAATTGAAAGCATGATGCTCTTTGTTAGCCTCTTCTTCCATATCAATGCTACGAACTAGAATTGCAATCAACTGCTTCTTTCATCAGAAAAGGGATCGACTTCAAACAATCTGAAGACCATGGAAGTTTTATCAATAGCTTTTCATGTTGACCATAGCAGGAGAGGCTGATTAAGACTTACATATAAGATTAAAGAGCAAAGTAGCTCTTCCCTCCAGCAATCAGCTCCTTCCGCCGCTTCTCTCCTCGTGCCTCCTCGCGCCCTTAGCCGTCGTCCTCGCGCGCTTTTCTGTCAGTCTCACGCCCTTTTTTCCTCGTCCGACTGGGCTGCGTCGAGTTCCTGCGTCGACTGGGCTGCATCGAGTTCGTGGGCCGACTGGGCTGTATCGAGTTCCTGGCCGACGTGAGCAACCAACGTCCCTCTACCGCTGAAGACCCAAACTGCAGACGATCTCGTTCCCCGGATCCACATCCACCCACCCGCCCGCCGTGCCGATGCCGAGGGAGCTCGCGCGCTGTAAATGGATCAGCGTCAGCTGCCCGTCGCTGTCGCCTGGAAATGGCCGCGTCACGCTCGCTCCCAGCCGCCCGCCAGCGACCGCGGTGCACGGCGGCACGGGGCGCAGCGCAGCAGCGGGATCGCGACGCCTGCACGGCGTCACGTACTTGAGACGACCGGGCGATTAATGCGAGTCTAACTCGGGGACGATTGGGGCGATTAGCTAGCAAGGGAGAGCGATTTGATCGCGCGTCGTCGCTGTTGATCATCACATGCCGGGACCTGGGCTTCGTTTTCGTTCACGGCGTCACGAGGAGACAGGCCGGGTCCGCGCGCCATGAGGACCACGCCATGCCCGAGTGATTGATCCGCTTGATTTGTTTGGTGCCGGTCACTGGCGAGGAGCACAATAGGCCGGGTCGTTCTTTCCTCGTGCCGAGGAGGATCGGAGCACGGTAGCGCGTGCATGGCGCCGGCCGGTAGAAGAAGGCGCCGAGACGGCGAGGCGCTGCACGGTCGGGAGAGCTTGGCAGCGCCGCCGCGCGAGGGACGGCGGCGCGGGCTGGACCGCGTCAGAGATCGACGGAATAAACAACGGAAAGTCTCGTGGCGGCAGCTTTGCGCCCGAGAAAGAAAAAACCACTGCGCGCGCGTATCGTTTCGTCAGACAGCAGCATGTTCGCAAATCCCCTCGGGATCAGAGATTTAACCGCGTCCGTATAATACTCTAATTCCCCGCTGCTCGGGAATCTTCGGCGCATCGAGCTGCGCCAGGATAATCGATCTCACGCATCAGAAGGTCTTCGTGTACGGATTCCGTGTTGCATGAGTTATTACAGTTGTAGCACTCCATATAAAGGAATTTCAGCTCCGGCGGCACATGGAGATTTTGTGGTGATGAAAATGCGAAGAGTATTATCGATGAAGGCCGAGGATGCTGCCCTAAAGAGAAAGGTGCTTGCATTTGCATCCAACTCTTCTTTTTTTGGACCAAATGGCAGCAGTATTTCGGCCTGATAGCAAAACATGGATGGAAGCCCACGAAGGCCGCCTTTATCCTGTCTTCGTACCTTTCCCTTCTCTTTTTTCTCCTGCCCATTGTACCCCCTGCACATTCTTTTCACATGGCCTGTTTAGATGTTTTGCGAAATTTTTTTCGAGTATGTCGGGTACATTTAAAGTATTAAATATAGACTGATTATAAAACTAATTACAGATTCTGTCACTAAATTGTAAGACGAACCTAATGAGTCTAATTAATCCGTCATTAGCACATGTTTACTGTAGCAATTTATTGTCTAATCACGACCTAACTAGGCTCATTAGAATCGTCTCGCGAAGTACACTTCATCCATATAATGGGTTATTTTTTTCGACTACATTTAATATGTCATGCATGTGAGGGAACATACTCGAAATTTTTTTTGCGAACCATCTAAACAGGCCCCATACCACATGCAGCATTGATAGCACATTCCCGTGGAGAATCGCTATATTTTTCTTTGCTAAAAGGGTGTTTCCATGGGTTTGCCTTGGTATCGTGTTCATACTGTCGTATTGAATGATCCGGTCGATTGCTTTCGGTGCATATAATGCACACAACTCTAGTTTCTGGTTAGGCTGGCTCGATGGCTTTATACGAATTAGCAGTTTTTGATCCCTCGGATCCTGTTCTGGATCCAATATGGAGACAAGGTATGTTCGCCATCCCCTTCATGACTCGTTTAGAAATAACCAAGGTACTGTAATTTTATGAAAACTTATTTATGGCCGGGGTTCGTGAAGCAATAGAGGGCCAAGGAATTCGGCATTTAGAAAGTAGAAACCATCTCATGTCGAGAGGGCGTCCACAATGGATCGAAGAAGGGAAATTCAATTGTAGCGAGAGAGAGGAGAGGGAGGTGGGCCTTGCTGGTGAATGGTGATCAAACGAGAAATTGAGGATCAAATTCGTTACTGGAAACATTTATGGATAGATCCATTACTGAAAATTGATAAGAAGCAAGCTCATAGTGGTGATAAAGTAGTGATTGACATTGGAATTAGATTGTTCTTTGACAAGCGAAGGTGAGGTAAATTTGGCTAAATTTTCTCAACGGACATGAAAGGTGTTGTTCATTTGTTGCCGGCATAGTGGAAAGCGCCTAATGCTGTCAGGCCCTTTCGTTGCTGCCAATTAGCTTGGAGAGACTGCCGGATGCGTACCTGATGAGAACATGATAGATGATGAGAAGCGTCGACTCGTCCTTGAAAATAATGAGGTTAGGTGCTAGAAGGGTGACTTTTGGCACCTATATGTCCGATTCCCATGGGTTGGGAATAATGTTGCGAATAGCGGGGCTATAGCATTTTGGTGACCTGCGGCTATAACTGTGTTGTACTGAATAGTGGGCTATATCACGGCTATAACATTTTAGTTGACCCGCGGCTACAACTGTGTTGTGCTGGATAGCGGGCTATAGCGGCTGAACAGAGGCCTCTGTGAAATGTTATAGCCCGCTATTCGCAACATTGGTTGGGAAATATACAATAGGTCTCGTATGATTAGGTTAGATTAACACTATATTTGGTTTATACATACCTTTGATTTAAAATGTTTGTTGTATTATGGTGGCTTTGAAAGGAAAACACAAAAATAGCAAATAGATCTAATTGTACGTAAGTCATATCATGCAGAAGTACATCTCACCGTCATGAAGCGTAGAAAAACGTGTCCCGATGTAAGCATGAGCATGAAGGATTCCCTGCTCTTCGCACAACTTGATACGACAGACATGGTAACAGATATGGGCAATGTCCAATTTGAGCTGCTCTAAAGAAAGCCACAAGATTTCCATAAACAGCGCTTGTTATGCATAGTCAACAGGTGAAATCTCAATCTGATTTGTTTCTAACTCAATCGTTCGAGATTTATTCTTCTCTCAATCACTTTTTTTGGCCGTCTAAATCCAAATCAACGGCTCAGATTAGCCTTTTCTCTCTCCACACCTCTTATCTTCTTCCTCGAGCAACCAAGTCACCTCCTTCCTCGTTATGTCTCTCCCCTCACACCTATCTCTCTCTGAGCTCCGAGCTCCCCTGTCCCGCCTCTCTTTCGGCTCCGGCGGGCTTTGTCGCCGCTGTCGTCCACAAGCCGCTCGCACTTACCGACACTAGTGTCCGTTGCCACTGCCGTCGAACCTCCCCTGACGCTAACCTATTCAACCTCGACTCCCCCGATGCCCGGCTATGGCATCGTGTGCTCCGTCGCCGTCTCTTCCGCCTTCATCACAGGCTACGCAAAGCCGCCCAGGACCAGGAACGAAGGTAAGCCCCAACCCTGAAAATAAAGGACCCTAAATCCAAAACTCAAGAACTCTAACCTTGATGATCCATCTCAATTCAAGTTCCTATTCAAAATTTATGTGATTGAGACATAGTTAAGAATTAAATTATTGAGGAATGTGTAAATCTCAATCTATTTTGAACAATGCGGATGGCCCACTAGAAGAGGAGTCTTGTGCACCCCATATGGACGGATTTGTTTAGACAAGAGGAAGTCGACAAACTTTCATATGGGAAGATAGCGGATCCAACCAATACCGATCCAGCAAATGACGACTTGTGTTGCTAACATGGATGCTTCGACCGGCTGGGAGTCTGATACGTTTAATAAAAAAATCTTTTAATGAATATAAAAAAATGATTTTGATGAATATAACATTATATCAACATAGAGTAAAGTTACCGGATACGGGTTTAATGGACAATATCTTTTTCACTAATGCCACGAGAATATTTGATCGACCGCCACAGCTGGTCACGCCACAGAATATGACAGCCACACAATTAAATGATACCGCTTGGTTAATCCATACTAGATTCAAACAATAATATATGTTTTACTAACGCCACAGAGATGTTCGGTTCGCTGTCATAGCTGGCCATGCTAAAAAACTAGTTGTCACACAATTTAATGCCACAGCTTGGTTAAGCCTTAGGTTCGAGGAACCATATCTTTTTTTACTAACGTCACATGGATGTTTGGGTGGCCGCCACAAGCTGGTCACGCCACAAAGGCCCTGTTCGTTTTCGCGGTGTGGGCGCAGACGCGCAGTGCGGCAGCGGACCGTGGGTAATCCCGCCGAACGATCCGCGGTCGCCTGCTGCCCACGGCAAAAACTGGGGACTTTTTTAACTGCGCGCCGCAGACCGCCTGCCGCGGCTGTCGAGCCGCGATCACGTATCTTGGCCGCGATTGTCCCACACACGGTCTCAAACACGGCCAAAATCTGACTGCCACACAAATTAATGCTACCGCTTGGTTAGATCTTAGGTCCGATGGATGATATCTTTTTTACTAACGTCATGAGGATGTTTGGTTGGCGACCATGCCATACATGTGGCCGCCACACAATTTGGTGCAGCCACTTTGTTAAGTCTCAGATATGATGGTTGATGTCTTTTTTACTAGAATTACATGGATGTTTGGTTAGCCGTTATAACTGACAATGCCACGAAATCCGAGTGCTACACGATTTGATGATACCGCTTTGTTAGCTCTGAGATCTTATCTTTTTTTTACTTGAATTATGCGGATGTTTGGTTGCCTGCTATAATTGACCTCACCACAAAATCTGGCTGCCACATAATTTAATAGTACCACTTGATTAATTTTTGAATTTTAACTATAGTAACTTATGTATTTTGATGCATAAAGTGGCGTAGATTTTTTACTACCAAAAGTGGCCAAATAATTGGCAAGGCAACGCAAAAAATGGCCAAAAAAATTGTCTGTCATTTGATTTACTACCAAAATGTCATTCACATCTCGCATTTATTTAATCAAAACATTGACAACTTTTTTCTTAACATTTGGTTTGTCCAGACTTTGGCATGCCCAAAATCTTGGCATTCAGCCGATAACCGGCGACTCGCGGCTAGCAAAGGCGCCCGAGTGAAATGAAAGAGCATCAATACCTTGGCAGTCACAGGTTCCATCGCTCCTGGGAAATGAACGAGCGAAGGTGCAGTAATGCCTCGCACTACAACTACTGCTCACCTACTAGGCTACTAGTAGTAGGGTGCAGTCTACAGATGGCGTGTCTAGAAAACCATGGTCCAGTCAACTTCTTCTTTCCCGTCGGTCTCTTCGCCTCTCGCCGGTCTTGAGCATGTCAGAGGGAACCCTTTTTTATTAACAGAAGCACGGGCCAGTCAGACCAGCAATTTATCACTGACAGCTGGGCACCACCAACGCTGCCGCCCACCTGTCAGACCACTGAAAAGCCTCAAAATCAGTTTCCTCGGTACTCAACTCACAAAACGTACCCGCCTGTAGGATACTGTAACAATGACATAAGGGCCCAGAAAGAACTTGGAGCCCACTTGCAGTGAGAGAGGGAAGGCCAGCAGCCGGGAAGCGGAGCGCCGCCCCCTTCTCTTCCCACTATCCACCCTCTCTTGTTCAAATCAATCAACTTCGCTGAGCCAGCGGTTCACAGTCCTCACCTCCCCTTTCCGGAAAAAACCCTCTCGCCGGCAGCGAAACCCACCGCTTCCCCACCCAAACCTAGCACAACCCAGCAGCCCCCATGCGGCTCCGCAGGCGCGCCGCCGGCGGCGACGGGGACCCCAGCGACGCGGCGCTGCTCGCCGCCGTGGGGCTCGGGCGCTTCTCGCGGCTCGCCCTCCCCGACCACCAGCCCGAGGAACTCGGGCTCGCCGCCGCCTACGACGCCGCGTCGGGCCGCATTATCGTCTCCGTCGCCGCCGCCAGCGCCTCCGTCTCCGCTTCGCCCGCCGACCTCGCGTACGCCCTCAAGCTGCCGCCGGCCCCGATTGGCCTCGCCGAGGGCGTGGACGCGGCCGTGTTCGCGTCCCCCGAGGCAATCGCCGCCGTGAGAGGATTCGTCCGCGATCGCGTGATTCTGGGCGGCGGGGGAGACGGGGAGCAGGTGCCGGGGGAGGTCGCCGCGGCGCTGCGGTCGGTGGAGGAAGGCAAGGCGTATGAGGTGGACTGGGCCGGTTTGGTGTGGGCGGTGGTGAAGGGGGAAGTTGTCGCTGGGGCGCCGCGGCGGTACGCGCCGTACCTCCTCCTTCTGATGGAGCGCCAAATCCCGGAGCTTTTCTCAGAGTTTGATGGGAGCTTGCCTCCTCCGAAGAGATGGAAAGGCCTGGAGCAGCAAAGCCAGTGGGATGATGTTGGGTTCCTTGCGTTGGACGAGGATGAAGAAGATGCCTCCTTGGTTTATGGGGAGAACCAGAATATTGGGGACTTTGAGGATATGCCAATCTTCGGTAAGTGTGAGAACGTAGGTTTTGTTGGAGGAGAGGAGATCCATGCACAGAGCGAGGGGGATGATGATCTTGGAATGCAGAATTTCTCGCATTCGGATGTCAAGCTTTTGGGCCGTAAGATGGAGTGTGATGACATGGTAGCAGGCTGTATCCGGAGTTCTGCTAAGGAAGATGGCTACTTAAGCTCACAGCAGATGATCCCTATTACCCAGTCCCAACCTGAATCAAAACCGTGCCACAACATTGAAATTGAGGATGAAGATGACAATGTAAATGTGGATGTTGGTCTCAGTGTCCCTATGATCAGGAATGCACCCTTGGGCACCACATCATATCTGCAGCTGCAACAGGTGGGAGGCATTTGCAATTACCGCACTCCTTCGCCTTTCGAAGTCTGTTTGCAACAAATCAATGGTTACATGCCTGCCATGGAGGGTGGATATTTGGATCTGCAAAAAACTTGCAGGGACACTCAAGATGAAGTGGAGCACATCAAGAAAATGGTAATGGAAAAAGATCACTTATTTGCAGCTACTAAGAGTGATATACTGGAGGAGCTTAGAGTGAGGAACACCAAAATGCGCTCTCTCAAAGCAGACATGGATCTGATGTGTTGCGACAAACAAAAACATATCGAGTTACTTGCGAAGTCTTTGGCTGAATTTCAGGACTATAGTAAAAGGATAATGCATGGGGAAGGTGTTGACTCGTACTCTGAGGTTCTTGGTATCTCTGGTGGGCAGAATCATGCTTGGGTGCAACAAGCGCATTATAATCTTTGCCAGAAGATTAGTAGGATTGATCAAACAATGTATTCAGCATTCTTCAAAACTTCTGGCGAAGATTACTGCAATGGAGGCAGGCATGGTGAAGCTCAATCAAGAAGTACAAAGAATAAATTATTCCAGATCAATTCCAGACCTAAACAATGGCAAGCCCAATCTATGAATTATCAGTATGTCCATTTTAGGTGAATGCTAACTTTCAGAACTCAACCCATGCATTCTATCTGCAGGCATTGAAGACAATGGCGAGGCTGAAACATCAATGAGCAAGTTGGAGGAGAAATCTTGTGCAAGTGAAGGATGTCGTGTCAGCGATACTGCACAGGTGAGTTAAGGTCTTTCTGCACATGGCTGTTCAGGGGTGAAATTAGGGGTTTACTCTTGGAGCTGACAGGTTCATATTGATAATCGGCCATTTGATGTTTTTTTTTTTTGGAAATAATCGGCCATTTGATGTGAAGTGCTAGATTTTTGGAGATAGTAACTGTCTGCTTACCCATGAGCTATTCCTTGACAATGTGTGCCTCAGTACTTCTTTGCTTTTTGCGTAATCAGTTAATCCTGTTTATGCCCATTAGGGCCTTTTGTGAAAACTGGGTGATTGCCCGTGCTTTGCTACTTGCTGACATAGTTCAAAGAAAACAACTGTTTAAATAAAAAAATAGTAGATGTTTTTCTACAAAAGAACATTTAGAATACATTGGTCATGGGGGCATTTTTCCAATATACACATCGACATATCACTATATCAGGCCTTTTGCAAAAATCGCTGAATAGCGAATACACAGTTCCATAATGTTACAATAGAAAGATCAACGATTTATCAGAACTTTGCTCACACCCACATAATCTCCCTACCATAATGTTACAAGAGAGCTCATATAAAGTCTCGTACATTCCTGCAAGGATGAAAACAAATCAGACTACCGATTGTTCTGGCCACAATATCAGATAAAAAATCATTTGCCGGATCCAAATGATGTAAATAGAATTCGAACTAAAATCCAACTATTGGTTGGCACGCACACAGTAGGTAAAGCAACAAAACGCTAGCAGAAATCACTATCATGTGTAAGAAATCTAACCTGGCCCATCTGATAGGTTTAGGAGTAGGACCAAGGCATATACATGTGTCCCAATCTGAAAGCTAACCTTGATCTGACTTTCTTGGAAAACATCTGCATCGTTACCCTACCACCATGCAGCAAAATCAGCATTACAAAGGCATAATCCTTCCTTCAAGGCTAGGAAAAAATTAGATTACCTTTGTTCTGGCACAATATCAGATAAAAATCAAACATCTTGCCGGATCCAAAACTGTTCTAGATTCACTCATTCACAACTGTTGTGGCTGTAGCTCTTGAAAAGAGTGACAATTAATGTCATATGAACTGCCATAGTAGTTCTTCTGAACACCGTGCTCGGGAGCACCAGAATGCATCTGAGCTGAAATAAACCTTTGTACGTATCCAAGGTCAGCTGAAGATAGTATGAGCTAGGCTCAAAACTTCCATAAGCTCTCAGTCCTGAATGATTGTGGTTGGTACTGCTACAGTTTTAATACGGCTTGAAAAAACTTTTGCTTATAGAATTGAGAATTCAGAAACTTGCTACCACAGTAACTATGCAGCACCGATACGGATACGTGTATCAGTATCGGCCTAATACGGATACGCGAATACGTCATTTTTTTGAAAAATAAAGGTAATATGAACGTATCGGAGTATCGGCGGATACGGATATGCATATCGGATACGTGATACGGGGGCTATGTTGAAGTATCGGGGTAACATAGCACAGTAATATTGTTACTCATATATATATCAAATGACATTACTGCTAGTTTTAAAGTAAACTAACACAGATGAAGCTACAATGCCATATTTCAGAACTTGGAAAGGGTCTATAAACTATAAAGCAAACACCATGAGTCATGGTCCATGACTAAATTTGTGTTCTTACACCTATATAGTAAAACAATAAAGACCCCCGTATAAGACAGCTATAATAGATATGCTAGGACGCACCTAAGCATGGCAAGATACAACTCACTGTATAATCAAGAAAAGAAACCTAAGCATGACAACTGACAAGATAGCAGTACAACTCGTTTCAAAATCAGATATGAAGCATTCATCACAAACCAAGATGCCACTGTAATGCACGCTCCAGGCAACGTCTGGCCATGCAAAATAGATGGATGCCGTGCCTGAGCGTGAGGGCCTGAGTCCAGCCTGCTGCCTCGACGACGGTGTCGCACTCCTCAACCGGCCCTTGGCCTCGACCCATCCATGGGCAGCAGCAGCACACGCGCTCTTCCTGCCCACCGCCACTACCTAGATCCAGCTGCTCCAACCCGCCTGCCGCATGTTCCCATGCAGGGAGGGCGCCGGACCCGCCGCCGCTCTCAGCGACCGCCACTTGCTCCCGTTGGGAGCATGCCGGTTCTGAGACCGCTCGCTCCCGAGCCCGCCGCCGTCTCCCTCACCTCCAGTGTCTCCTCGCCACTCCTTGGGACCTAGCCTCGTCGGGATCCATTGCTTGTCGGCCGCGCCGAGCTCGGGGCGCCTAGGAGCGCATGGATCGGAGGGGAGCCATCAAGATAGGGAAGAGAGAGATGGAGAGACCCTCAGACCGAAGGTGCGTACAGGGCTGTGGGCCGGAGGGAGTGAATGGGCCCACCTGTCGGCGCTGGAGCGGGTTGCGCATGCGGGGCGAGCGCCCCTTGGTTCTGCCAGCAGAACCAGGTGTCGACGTCCCCCTTGCCAAATTAATAGTGGTAGAGATTGGAGTAATTTGGCTAAGTTGAGGCAATGACAACGGATACATTGAACAACTAAATCTGAAAATGTCACTTGGGAAAATCGGAGCAATTTGGCAGTTCTTGATTTGTTTTGCTGATGCAACATTTATTTTTCATTACTTGGATATTAACTATAAAAATACTTGTTCAGTTTAGTTAGTAAAAAAGCTCCATTTTTATGCAAGCATTGTATGTTTTTTTTGGGCTACCTTACTACATGAAGCTTCATCATGATTTTTCAATTTTTGGCGCGTTGTGGTCCAGGCACATGGTATTGTGGTTGTCCAGGCAGGAAAGGAGCCTGTTCAATTGGTGGCAAACCCTGATCAAAGGAATGACAGCGGGGAGAGCATGGATCTCAATGGAGTTCAGCGCTGAAGCATGCCATGGCGGTGCAGCCTCACAGGGCACAAGCTAGGCGAAAGAATATCTGCTTGCTTTTTGGTTGAAATGGTTAGCCGTGTGCAACTTAGTATCATGCGAAAGTGCTGATCAGATTGCACCAGTGTTTTGTCATGTGAACCTAAGATAGTGGTATAATTGTACAAGGTTATCCCTAACTTATTAGCGTGTAAGAATGGTTTAACCAGTGGTATGGGTGGTGATATGGTTTGGACGTCAACTAGAAGTTTCTGCATCGTGTTATCTACTCGTTAATTCTGTTAAGTACTGACAAACAATGTCTCCAAGCATTGCCATCATTATAGGTGCCATCCTACTTGACTTTCTGAATGAAAGCAGAAATATTTCTATTCAAAGTGCAGTTCAGGCATTCTTTGTGATGGGGATTTGGGATCGGAGCATGAAGTCGGTTCTGGATCATGTTTTTCTCTAGTTCGGGCTTTTCTCTTGTTCTGGATCAACTTACTACTATGTGTTGCATCGGTTTGCCCTGAAATAATGGAAGCTGGAAACGAGCGAGCAGTATGGAGTGATCATAACTAGAAATATTCCTTGACGTGTTGATGGTTGGTGATCATAACTAGAAATAATGGAAGCTGGAAACGAGCGAGCAGTATGGAGCAGTCTGGAACACATGGCGTGGAATTTTCTTTGGTGCAAATTTTTGCGGTTTGTGTGTTGAGATTTCGGGGGCACTTACTGGAGCTGGACTGAGCTCCTTGACCTTGAGGGATGGAGCTAGCTCCTGAGCAGTCGTGTGATTTCACATTTCTTTTCTTTCTTTCTTTCTTTCTTTCTTTCTTTTTTTTTTTTTGAAAAGCTAGCTTTGTCCATTGTTCTTTGCAAATGTTAGATGAGGATTTGGGGGCCGAGTTTTAGGTATTCTGGTGCTAGGTGTGGACTGCGTGGCCTATTATTGTTCTTTGTTTTCTCTTTTGATCTGTTCTTGCAATACCTCAGAACTTGGCTCCTGTTATTTTACCGGTGGTCACTGTCTACACTTACAGTTTAGCAGCTGTTTATATGATGACAATGACAGCGCCCTAGTCATGCCAGAAAGAAGCCATTGCAACCATCAGATATGTTCAGCCTAAGTTTATCTGACGAACATGTTTCCTCTTCACTCAGGTGTTACACGTCGTCAGCGTGAGTAGGACAAACATCTAATAAAAAACGTCTGTTAGCGTCTTGAAGCAGTCGCCATGCAGATTTTCACACACCATGGATGGAGGTTTAGTAATAGGATTGGCTTTACTTAAACCCTATTTCGACTTTGGTGTGTGTACTTTGTCCTTTTTGTTATTCCTTTCGTTGAGCAGACTGGAGGTGTTGCAACTCTTATAATAATATGTTGTAGCCTTCTTTGAAAATCAAAGACGAATTTTAATTCATTATAAAAAAAAGTGGTGTTACACGTCGTCATCAGCGATGTTCAGACTACTTTTAACTGATCAGATGCTGAAGCCTGGAGAGTCCTCCTGCTGGGTCAGCAGGCTGAAGTCAAGTGTTGGGCGACATTCACATTTCCACCGTCCAGCTGCAGAAGCGTTTGGGTTCTGAAATTCTGAATGGCCGCCTTCCATTGTTCCATGATTCCATCTTCCACGAAGCTGGCTTGTATGTATGGATCAGTGTCGTGACCCGAAGAGAGTAGCTTGGGAAGCCAAATGTTTGCTGATTAATGTTGAGTTGCGGAGGTTCAGAACATTCAGAACGAGTTGAAGATTATTTGGGCCTCTTGTGTGATGACGATGGTTATGTGGCGTGTCATGGGCTTGAGCCCAGTGTAACTCCTGAACTCTCCTCGCTCTCTCTGAATGGGCGTTAATCACGGCAGCTGGCATCATTGCCTTCCGTTGACGCCGAACATGCCCCGGGACTACCGGAGCAGGGGGCACGCACGCACGACGCCAAAGAAATCAAAACGAACGACACCAACCGTCCACATCACGATTCATCCCTGCGGCCAGCGAGCGCCTGCACGTGTGGCGTGGCGCTCTGCCGCTGTGGAAACACAAGGGAAGGGCCAGCCGACGGCGGTCGCGCGGCCGGGCTTGGCGGCGAGAGCGGCCGCCCGGCGCCGGGTCGTCGTGCTCGAGACCATGTGCTAGGCGGTTTCGTGACGCGACCCGGGGTGCGTTCCGATACGACTCCGACCGGCAAATGGATCCCGGTCGGCTGTCCCACGGATCCGCCTCGCCGCTGCGCTTTGGCGCAGGTCGTCGGCTCGGCCTCGGCGCGAGTCCGATCGAGCAAGAGGCCGCGCGGGGTGGGTGGGTGGGCGATCGCGCTGAAAGTCTCGGCCAGATACGTGCGGCTTTGTGATGCGACTAATCGTCGTCCCGTCAGCTTCTCTGGGCCAGCTCCTCTTTTTGCTGCCGGTCAGCCTCACGCCCTCTTTTGCTGCTACTCCCCCCAGTCCCAGCTCGGACGAGCTCTTGTCGTCTTACCAAGTTGAGAATCAGGACCATGAAACAAGTTGGGGCGCGATCTCAAAGCGTATCGACTAGTTAGATCTCTCCATGGATCATGGATAAAATATCTATATCTGTGTGTTCGAAAATCGAAAATAGCTACTCCAAGTGGATAAAGCCTGCATTTTGCTGTGCTGTTTCTGCATAAAAAATATCTCGACTCTTGAGCATCGATCTGGCTTTTCTTTGCACTTTTATGTTGCTACTACTGATTTGCATTGCATTACCATTTGTAGCAGGATTTTCTCCACACGGAACTGCATTTACATGATCTGGAACCTGCTTTTTCATGTGGAAGATGGACCAATAGGCGCTGTTGATGTGGCACCTGAGTACCTGACCCACCCGGTGAGACTTCGAGAGTCCGAACACTCCAGCTCTGGTTTCAGTCTTTCAGATAACTCTAGTTGTTCAGAGTAAGGTGATATACTTCCTTTCTATGCTGCTTTCAGGTGCTGCTCTTTTTTCCCCCCGGTTCACGGTGCTTATTTGATTCTCCGTCTCTCTTAAGGGCACTCTTTATTGATTCTCTGTCTCTCGTAAGGAGAGCCTTTACCTATATCTCCATCCGTAAAAGGATGAGTCGTGATCACAGGCCAAAAAAAAAAAAAAGGTGTGGCCCTAAATACAGGCATGGTTTCAACAGATACTGTGAGGGTTATCCGCAATCTGATTTCCAGTACTTCACGCTACCTGCGTCCTACTAGTACTAGTCCTCCTGATGTGATGTCATTGTCCTCCACTCTTATCTGGAGTAACCCAGTTAACCTAAGGTTAATTATACTAGTAACAACTAGTAGAGTAGTGGCACTATTAATCATGCGAGAAGCATGAAGCTGGTGAGCCTAATCTTAGCTTTATCCTTGTAATCTTCGAGAGGGCGAATCGATTCCTGCTAATCCAGAGCACTTAGTGCCCTCAACCGACGGTCCAAATTGAAGCATCAGAGCACAAACAAACTTTTAAATGTTCGGCGAGGTTCCTTGCTACCCTGATGCCTACTAAACCAAAGGACACCGCTCGCCGTAGAATAATCACAGCGCGAAACTCGGCATGTTTATCTTGCTCGCTCTGCCCAACAACCCCCCCCCCCCCCCCCCCCCCCCCAAAACGCGGATCGGAGATGATGCCTCGTTTCTCTACAGATCATATCAAATTAGGCACTCGAGGCTGCACTATCTAATCCCCATTCCCATATGGAACTCGAGCCGAATTGCTCCCGCGAATGGATGCTCCGTCGGCCGGCCGGCCGGCCGGTCCCGTCCAACTACCCACTCGCCGGCGGGCCGGGGCTAGAGGCTAGTCTATAGTCTAGCTCTAGCCGGCCGGCCGGCCGGAATCCCGTTCCCGTCGATCATCTCTTTTTTTTTCCCCCGGCGATCCAACCGAATTTTCTTGGCCCGGTACGGCGACGTCACCGTCGACTTTCCAAGTCACCGGCCGCAACTTTCGTGTAGGCGGGGGAAGCTTTTGCGTCGGACGGGCACTCGGGGCCTGCCTGCTTTTCGGCCAGCAGCAGATGCAAAGACGACTTGGGCTAAAGAAAGGCAAGTGCGGAGAGAACCAGCGGGTCGGGAGTTCTTTGGGCGACGGCGACGCGCGCGACGTTTTCCCTCGCCGCGCTGAGGCTGACCTGACCACCCCGTCCACCCCCGGCTGGGTGCTTGCTGCACAGCTGCCGTGCTGGCTGGCTGGCTGGCTCGTGTAGTGGTGGTGTTGACTCGTGTGGACGCTTCCTCGTCTGAGCATGCTCCACTTGTAATGTGATCACTGATCGCTCCGTGCGAATGCTACTAATACTCCTCTATGGGAACGGGGGCGAACGGGAAAGCAGTGCGTGTTCCTGGTCGTGGAAAGGTGGAGTTGGCACATGGGTCAACCCGAGCTGCATTCGTAGCTTCCGTGAGTGGCGCTTCCAGGCTATTGTAAGCTTATCCGGAAAACGGCATCATGTTCATCCACCGTTGTTTTCTTTAATCGCTGTACAAATGACAGGACTGCTTTCGGTTGTCTTTTTCTAGGCAAAGGCTTTGTAGGCTGAGTAAGAGCCATGTATGTGACCATCATCGTCACGTGCATTTTATAGCGCCTTTTTTTTGAAAAAAATAACAACAAAACATAGATTAATTGTAGAGATGTCACGATTGCAAGTTAGGACAATGTACTTTGGCTCATCTTATAAGAGCATGCAGTCTTACACAACGTGTTGCAACTTGCAAACGTGACCTTTAGACTGTCTCGGATACACTGGACCGATTGTTTACTCAACAAACGTGAAGCGTGCTACTCCGTAATTTGCAGTTGAGCTCCTCATTTTTTTAATGTAAGGCTGCACTATCATTTTTTTTGTTGCGAGGGTGTCAAATGAATCTTTAAGTTGTTACACCTCTGGTTATTAGGATCAAGAGAAAAAAAAAGTTACTTGGCTAAATTTACCTTTCAAGCAACAAACATTATGGGACCCATAGAAAGTAGGTAGTACAGAGGGAAAAATCAACCCTGAAAATGAAAAATAGAATAAAGACGTGCAAAAAAGCGACGTTCCTTACCTAAAACCTCGAGAGGGCCATAATGGACTGAAGTTTGAGGGACAACATCAAGCAACAAAAAGACAAATGTTCCAATTGGTGGAATGAGACTGTGAGAGTGGGGAAGAGCAAAGTGGAGAAGGAATAATGTGTTTTACATATGTTCTAGACACATCTTAATGCCACTATATTCTATAGGATCTATGTATAGGCATCAATCCATGTTTCCACATATGAAAGTCATCTTTAAGACACACATGCCTAGTAGGAACCACTTTGCTTGTAAAGGCTTTAGCTTAGCTTTATCCACTCGCCTTGTTTACGGATCCCAAGAGTAAATTGCAAGCTTCATCCAGTTCCTGCTCAGAGTTAGAGAGTGGATAAACAGGAAAGTTTATGATTTTGTTCACACTTGAAAAACTGTAGAGATTTGGAACCACTGCACATCACTTCTTTCCAAACGAGTCCTTACATTAAAAAAATGAGGAGCTCGCACACTTCGCTTAGTACTCCACTTCCACTCACGCAAGTGCGGAATGTACAAATGATGAGGAAAATCACCAAAAAAATAAAAGGCAATTTTTGTTTGAGAAAATAAATAAGCAGATTAATTATTCACGGCCTGCATCTGCCGTTCCAAGTCGTCGAGCTCCCCGGCGGCGTCGGCGTGGACGGCGGCGCTCTGCTGCGGCCTTCTCGGCGCCGCCGGCCTCTCCCTGCTCAGCATCTTCATCAGCGACGCGCACGCGCTGATCGTCCCGCGCTCTGGCGTCGAGCTGCAGCTGCCGGCTGCCGCCTCCTCCGCCTCCTTCGCCGCCGCGTCCTGCAGCTTCTCCAGCACCAGCCGCGCCGCCGCGCCCTCCTCCTGGGCCGGCGGCTCCACCTCGGCGCGGCAGACCGGGCACGAGGAGCTCGACGCGAGCCACGTGTCGACGCAGGGGACGTGGAACACGTGCCCGCAGGCCGGAAGCGCCCGCACCACCTCCCCTTCCTGCACGGCGCCGAGGCAGATGGCGCACTCGGCGCCCGGCTCGCCCTCCGCCGCCGCCTGGCCCCCGTACACGGCGGTCGGCAGCGCCGCGATGGCCGCCGCGTCCAGCCCGCACTTCGCCGGCGCCGCCGAGGTGATCGGCAGCACGGCCGCGGCCGCCTCCGCGCGCCGCCGGTTCCGGCGGCGGACGTGGCAGACGTAGAGGTGGAGGAAGAGGGCGAGGCCGAGCACGGAGACGAACGCGCCCACGGCCGTGGTGATGAGGCGCACGTTGTGGCCGCCCGCGCCCGCCGACGGCGGGGTCCGGGCGCCGCTGCCGAACCACGCGGACCCCGGGTCGCTCGCCTTCACCGTCGTCGTAGACATGGCCGCCGTCATCGTCGTCGTCGCCATGGCTCCTTCTCGCTAGTGTGTCCTCTGGGCGTGGCGGGTGCGCGCCAAGTTCGTGTTGTGCTGCTCGGTTGGTTGGTGAGTGGGAATGAGATCGCTGGGGAGGTGGTGTTTGGTGAATGGTGAGCGTGGTTAGCAGCAGCCCGCGGCCTGGTTTTATAAGGTTTAAGGGTCCGCGCCCTGCGCTCGCGCGCGCCGCTAATGATTTGCTTAGTGGCTTGCTTAGGCGCATAGGCTTCGGACGTGGCGGGGCTGGGGGGCCCGGGCTGGGCCCTGGACGGTGCGGTAGTGGCGGGTGGGGGCAGGCAAGCAGCTGCGTGCGGGCCCAGTTCGGATGTCTGTCACGTCGTGTACTCTGTGTGTGGGGCAAAGTCATGGCATGGGTGCGGGAAAGTGGGCGTGCGTATTTGAAATTTCGACGTGGCCATTGGCGTCGTCTCGCGCCCTTTTCTTTTTTCCCCCTAACTAGACGTGACGCCTTATACTTCAGGGAAAAAAAAAGAAAAAGAAAAGAAAAACAACTAGACGTGACGCCGTGAGGGGATCGCGCGGGATTCGAATCGCGGCGGGACACGTGAACCCGGGACCCACGAATAAACTTGCTTAGCCTCGGAGGTAAAGGGTAAAGTAAAGGGGGTCGAGGAGAGGAGACGGGCAGCAGCACAGCACTGCCGTCGAGCGTCGAGACGTACGTCGCGTCGCCGGTGTACGTCGAGCCGTCGAGGCAGACAGTGCCGGGTTTGACGCTGATACGGACATACTAGTAGTATACGGAGGTGGTTTTCCAGCGATCCTGGGTGCGGAGGTGGCGGCAGCTCTGCGGTCAGCCTGGGTCGGCCGGCCGCGTCGTGGACACCGGACAGAGACAGGGATGGCGGCCGGATGGGGGGAGAGTCGCTGCGAATGCTTGGTGATGCCAGATGCTTGGTGTATGGTGACAAGCCGTGACACCCGGCAGCCCGGCTGGTCGGCTACTGATCGAAGGCTCACCGCCGTCGTGCGTGCCACTGTGGCAGTGGTTGCTCGCCATCGGAGACACCGACCGGAGTAGCTACAGCGCAAATCGAGGTGTTAACTAAGGGGGCGGCCGGTTGTCAGTTGCCACCTGTTCTGGACTCCTAGTCCAGCTTTCTCGAACGGCAAGGACAGGGCCGCGGCGCCTCCCTGATCCGTTTTGCGTCGTTGCGTGTGTCAAGAATAGCTCCAAGTCCTCGTCTTCGTGGTAGCAGCAGGCAGCACACAGATGATAGCCACTTCAAGTCCTACGAATGCACCGTTTTCCACCATCATCTGTCGAGGGTTTGCTGTGTGCTCTTTGTAGTCTTGTTTCCAGGACTCCAGGAGGATTAGGTATGTACTGTAGTAGGTAGCTCCGTACGTCCGTATCAAGGCGTACGTACGTAACTAATCTACTGGTAGTATAGTACTATAGTACTAGTACCCAGGCATATATGATGCCTCTCATTCTCACTGATGCCAACTCCATCCATCCATCCAGAGATTCCAGGGACCGTCAGAATTCAGAAAGAGGCTGAACGGCTGCTTCAGCGTTCAGAGTCACTTTGGACCACTCAATCCCAGTCACCAAGTTCAGGCTGCTGGCCCAGGTTCAGAATCACGCCTCAATTCGGCCTGCACTTTCTTTTCCCTCCAAATCGAGACACTGGGCTAGATTTGGGGTCGCCGCAAGAGAAGTCGTCCTGGGCCAGACAGGACTTGAGTGCCGCCAGCTAAACTGGGCTGGCCATGTACGTAAGGAAGGCACCGTACGTGGGCCTGCCGTTCGCGGAAAGAAAACCTGACCCACGACGGTGCCGAGGCCCGCCGCTTCGCTTTTGACCGAAGATTTGCCAATGCCAAGCAGCATCTCCCATGATCGGACGGCGGGCACATTTCGGTGCATCACTTGTCAGTCAGTGGTCACCGATACCTTTGGCGCGAGCATCCGTCGGCATCAACGTGCGTGGCGGCGCAAGCTGCTGTAGTGGACTCGCCAAAGCGGAGGAATATGCCGCCGCACTCCCACGCTCCCTGATAAGCAGACCGCCGAATCACCAAAAGAGAGCTGCCGCGATCTCTACATCCGTGCTCCAGTCTGGCTGCCGCCGATGTGATGCCGTGCCCGGCCGACGCATGCGTCGTCGACCGAGACTCTGGGTGTCATTCCTTGGAGGCCCGAAACCTGAAACGAAACCTCGGCGAGCGAGAGGTTCGTCGATAGCCGTAGCCCTCGCCGGCCCTGTCGAAAGCGCCACCGGGTCGGCCGGCACTGTGCTCGTGAGAGAGAAAAAAAAAGCTGGGGAGACGTCGACGTGCTGGGCAGCGCGCGGCATGGGCGCGCGTACGGCGGTGGCGGTGGCGCCTGTGCGCGCTACGTGGACGGGTAGGACGACGGGCTTTAAAGCGATTCGGCGGACGAGAGATGCCGTTGCAATCGAAGCTAAGGGAAGGGAGAGGCGGGAGGCCCCCTTTCCGGGAGATGCCGGGCTGCGCGCTCGTTGCAGCCTTGCTAGCAGTAGCAGCCACCTTTTGGTGAGCCATTCTCTGGTGAAGGCATCGCTTCCGATGGCCGGTCGAAGAAAGAGGAATTGTGCTCCACGTAGATCAGGCTGGAGTGGACATTGCCAATTTGCCATCACGATTACATGCCCGACTACGTTATTAGCTTGATTGGCTCCATAATTTTCAACATGCCGTTGATAGCTCCCTCTAGGATCGGTAGGAGTAGATCGAGTGGGGTTTCTGTTCTATGAGTCATACCTTGATTTCTTGGGCATCACTGGAACGTCGATGGAGGCTACCACGGGCAGCGGCGGTCGACGTGGAGGCGCAGGAGTTCCGGCGGCGCTGGCTGGTGGAGCAGTGGTGCTTCCCGTCACTTCTGGCACTCCCCGACCGGATGGGTTCACGAGGTGAGGAAGTGGGCACGACCTTTTCTTGGCGTGCGTGTCCCCATGGCCCCCACCCCACATATATAGTGCAGCGTGGTGGGGGTCCACTGCCAGGAAGGCTGGCGTGCCCCCGATCAGGGCCAACCAAGGGGTTCTGACTTGGTCGTTAGACCAGGTCGTGAGATCAACCTAACAGCCGTCCCACCAGTTTAGTTTTTAATTTCCTGTCTAATAAAAGGCCGGATGCACTTCTCTACTCCCACATTCGCTTTTCATCGCAAATTGCTTGCTGCTCCACTGTCACCGCCAGTCAATCTCAGCGGAGCACACACGGCGCTATTCAAACGCTCACACCCCTCAACAAGCAGCCTAGGTAAGGAACCCCCATAACACAAGCATGCTTTTATTTCTCATGCCCACGTAGTGTTTTACATGTACTACTTTCGCCCCAATGCAAATTATAATTTGTTTTAACTTTTCTTGATACATAAATTTTGCTATGTACCTTACATAGAAAAATTATGTGTAATTTAGAAAAAGCTAAAATGAATTGTAGTTTGGAATGGAGGAAGTATACAAGTACAAACATCAAACCATTTGAGTTTGAGTATATAGCTAGCTTACTTCCCTGTTTCGAATTTAGGTCTTTTTTTTTGCTTTTATATAGAACATAGTTTTTATATGATCTAGGCATAACCTATATCTAGGTGCATAGTAAAATCTATGTATGCGTGTATTAAAAAAAGTCAAAACACATACAATTTGGGATGGAGGTAGTAACACTTTGAAGCAACTCGATGGAAGCTCATATGTGCATGCATGAATGCGCATCATACGATGATTTAGATGACTAGGTATACGAGGACAAAGGTAGTAAAAGTGTGGCCTTTCGCATAAGTCAGTGCATATAACCATTGTTGCTTGTTATCATATCATCAAAGTGTATGATACCGGAGTGGTGATAAAAATATAATATGATCGACTACATGAAACATCAGACACATAGATTGGCTGCACTACTTGAGAGTAGTACACAAATTATTTCCCAAAAAACTTTACACAGTCAAGGTGAACAACACTTCACTAATCTCTTCCTCCATTATACACTCGATCAGCTGATATGCTTCATGTTTTACAGCATTTTCACAGTGTCCGAGCACAAAACGAAAAACAATTTAATTTCTAGAATGAATTTACTGACATCACTGCAGCATGGTAAAATACTACAGATTATATTTATTCGTGTACTAGCTAGTGAACTCTTTCTAAGGGATGATTGCATGTGCATGCAGTGTGTTGGTGGTGCCACCATATTTCCATTACCATCTGTAGAGTGAGGTAATGTCACAAACTAACTGGAGTAGAAGAAGACTACTTAATTTTCGCTAATTAACCCGTTTATAGAACAAATTAAATGTACCGTATATAGTTTGTACTAGACGGAAGAAAGTTTGGACATAACTAAAAATTAATGTCCACTTTTTGTCCAAGTTTATGTAAGTACGCTTTGAATGTTTTTAAACGATAAGTACTTCTGTACTGCCATTCAAACCGGCAGGCCTATTGTGTTGTGTACTGCTGCAGTGTGGTTGCAGTAATAAACATCGATGCCTTTTATTTTATTTCTTACTATTACTACAAGCTGGAACGACAAAGTACAACGGTCTGCGAGCACTATATGCAAAAGAGAGTGGCCATAGCTGGCAACTGGGGATCTGCTATGTGGCAGTAGAAAGTGACCTATCCTCAGCATCTTCAAATGGGAAAGAGAGCCTACAATCATTGTGTGCCATACTTTTATCTACCATGTTCGCTGTCTGAGCAAGCTGAGCTCCAATGCAGAAGTGAGAGGGGGAGCGCTTCATCCTTTTCTCTAATGGCAGCTTTGCCATTCCACTACGTCCTGCAAGCTGCAAATCTGCTGTCTCCAGCAGCAAAACAGCGTGTGGGAAAGAAAGAAAAAAAACCTTCAGAAGAACATGGATTTGTGAACCGTTGTGTGCTTTCCGAAAAGAGCATATATGACGACCCAGTTTCTCTATCTCATCAAGCAAGTGGAAGTGTCCCCTTTTTCGTTTCAATCCAATGTTGAAGTTTTTTTTTTTTTTTTTGGCCCCCGGAGGCTGTTTGTGTGTTCGTTAGCTGTGATAGATTTGTTGAGGTCAGTGCAATGACAGGTCGACGCATGGGAATGAGCAAGGTGTATATGCTTCCATGAACTGGCGAACAAAAATTCAGAGGAATATGGAGGCTGACATGCAAATCCGCAAGTCCCTAGGCTAAAAACAACCAGAAACGAACACCGGCGGGCTCAGCTCTGCGCCGAGCCACTGCCAAATTAGCAGGGCGTTGATATGCTATTGTCCCGGCCCCTTTCATGCAATTGTCAGGGGTACGGCATGCCATACATGCAATTTTCAGAAGATTCACAGTCTCTGGTGAGCGGAAAGATACCCCCAAACAGTGAAAGCAAAGGGAAGAGGAAAGTGGGGAGCTGAGAGGAGGCCAAAGATACCACACTCACTTCCAATAATAGAGGCATGCAAGCATCGAGCGCCCTTCTTCCTGCGTGCTGCCCCCCGTTCGGCCGCTCCCCTATCATTATCGGCATGGAGACATCATCAGAGGCAAACAGCACAGCAACGCGCTTGCACTCCTACACAGCTGCTACAGGGGACTAAGCTGGTTTTAAATTCAGCTGCCGGTCTCTTTATTTATTCACATTGCCCGATCCGATCCCTTTTGCTGCTTTCTTCCTTCCTGCCCCTGCGGTGCGCGCCTACAGAGGCTGCAACATATCATTGGAGCCTGAAATTTGCCTGCTTTATGGAATCAGGATCTAGGGGGGCGACAACCTTCAAATTGGCTAAAGGCCGCTCGGAATCTTCCTCAGAATAATGGGGGCGAGAAACATTAAAAGGGTCCAAAGGGGGAAACAAGTCGAGATCACACCGTCTCGTCTCATAGTCACCACATCTTGTCCATGCTGAGAATCATGAAAGCAGGGAGAAAAGGGAAAACAAGCAGCAGCAACTAATGCAACAGTAACGGCTGTCTAGTTCCAAGGGAACGACCTGATTAAACCTTACTACTAGTTATACATGCACGAATAATATAGCATAGCAGCAGCAGCAGCTAATAATGGTGAATTCCTTCGCCTAATAAACAAACTCCTACATGAAATGACACATACAACTGATCGACCAGATCAATATCGGAGAGTGCGTGTTATTAGAAAGCTCACACACCTCATAATAAGCACCCATGAGTCCATGAGCATGCTCATATCATCATCATCATCATCACTCTCTCATCGCCTCGCTTCCTTGCTCCTCCTCGTCCTGGAGCCGCTGCGCCGCCGCCGGCGCGAGGAACCCCATGAACCCGCCGGCGCCGGCGCCAACCAGGTGGCTGAACCCGACCTGCCCAGCCATTGCCGAAGGCTGGTGCATCGCGGCGAGAGGGTCTAGCCAAGTGCGGGCCGATGACGCCCACCCGCCGCTGGACTGAAGGGGTTCCCCTTGGGAGAAGAGCTGGCCCTGGTGGTGCTCTAGCCCTTGCTGATGCCGCGCCTGCTGCACGCCGAACATGTAGCCGCCGCCGTCGCCATTATTGCCGGCGCCGCCGCGGCCGTCTCCCGCGCCGCCGCTCTCCGAGGCGTGCCACGGCGGCATTCTCTGGCCTCCGTGCTCCGGCCAGCCCGGGACGCCGCCGCCTGCGCCAGAGATCATACCTTGATGGTTCTGGTGGTGGTGGGATACGTGCTGGCTGAAGATCTGGTGGTGATGGTGCTGGTTGGACTGGAGAGTGAGGCAAAGCTCCTGCGGCTGGCTGCTTGTCGTGCGTGACAGGAGGTCCGGCGGGGACCCCCTGTACTCGTCGTGGCCGGCGGCGGTGCTGGCCGTCGACGACGAGGGGAACAAGGACTTGACGTTGCCGGAGACACCATCGGCGCCGCCGCCGCCGACTGAATGTTGAACGAACGAGACGGCGCCGGCGGCCATACTACCGCTGATGGCGCCGCCGAACCCGTAGGACGTCGAGGTCACCTGCTCGGCAGCCGGCTCGGCGGCGGCGGCATCCTCCGCGGCGGCGGGCGGCGCCGCCTCTGCCCGGTCCGGGAGGTCGTCGATGGCGGACTTGGCGTTGCGGATGAGCCAGTCGACGGCCTTGCTGGGGCGGTCGTAGCCTAGCCGGTCCTGCACGTCGTAGAACCGGATGGCCGTGTGCGCGGCGAGGCGGACGCGGCGGTCGCGGAGCCCGCGCGCAGTGCACACCTTGCTGTGCCGGTCCTTGCGCCCGGCGGCGGACCGCACGATGCGGCCGCTGCCGAATGCGGTGGCCAGGGCGTCCACGGGAGTCGACTCGCCGCTGCTGACGCCATCGCCGCCTGCTGCCCTCGACTGGTGCTGCTGCTGCTGCCTCCGGTGGTGCTGGAGGTAGCTGAACCCTTGCTGGTGGTAGATCTGTAGCTGCTCCTGCGCCTGCGCCCTCTCCTTCTCCTGGAGCAGGTAGTGCAGGGTGCTGGTGGTGGCGGTAGGGTTGTTGCTGCTCCAAGGGTCCAAGCCCTTGGACAACTGGTTCTTGTCCTCCTCCAGCTTGAGCTACCTCACTTGCACTCCCCACAGCAGGAAACAAAGAAGAAGCTGGTAGTAGGAATCGAAAGGGAAAGGAAAAATCCCTAACTAATTAATCACCTAAAGAGGCCGACTACTGCTGCATGCGATTGCCATGTACATCTTCTTGCCCCCGCGCGCGCCAAAGCTCACTCGGCTGCCCATGTCGAGGAAAAGGATTTAATGGTCATGGGAACGAACCCCACAAGAAGCACAACTCCACCCGCAGGGAGGCAGAACCACACCACCAGCAGAGCTTAATAGCTCATGCGCGCGCTGGTGGCCTGGGTGCAGCCGGCCGGCCTCTCTTTTGTGAAAGTGACAAGCAAAAGAGAGGGCAGTGCAGATCTTATCTCGGCAATCTCTTTGCGTGCAACTAGTGAAGCTTACACTGGACGGGGAGGAGCTGAGGGGAGGAAAAGAAGATCTAGGAGGAGGAAAAGATTAGGACCTCTCTACCAAAAGGTGGGAAATTTATTAGTATACTACTGGTACTCCTCCTTACCTATACCTTGACAAGGACATGAGCTACTACCATATTGAGCTTAGGAAGATCGTGTATCTATTCCCCAATTTCTCATCTTTTCATTCAATTTTTTGTGAGGCTGTGGCTAAAGTGTGTAGAGAGAGATCCAGCGAGAGTTGAAAGAGGCTGCGCTAGCCTGCTCTATAGATTGATAGGATGATGCAGGGAGAGGGAGGGAAGAGAGGGGGGTGGCGAGGACAGGCTCTCAGAGACAGGAGGAGTCAGGTTGTAGGGCAGAAACCACCTTTGGTGAGATCACGTCTCCGTCTGCTTCAGTTCCTGATTTTAATTGATTATTAGGAGAAGCCACAATAAATTCTTCCCCCTCACCCTTCCCCTGCACAAGACTGTGCTGCTCCAATTGGACAGCCCCACACGCTGCACGAGATAAACACAAGCAAGCTGATTGCGTGCTACGTGTATCGGTTGTGCCTACATGACATGATGTTCTGGTTGCAAAGTCGTGCACAAGTTCCTGTGATGGAGGATTCCAGTACGATCATATATACAGGTTTTCCCCTTTTAATTCAATCAATTAAACTTGTAACTATTTTCGGTTGCTCGTTTAATTTATTACATGTGACTAGCTATGCCTATAAGATCTGATTTAACATTGTTCTAGAAAAGCTCTGATTCCACATTGAAAGGATAAATGACAAATAAAAAATGTATATATGTATGCATGCATGTATCCACACGTATATGTGATCTTTCTAATGCTTGCATATGTACTCCCTCCGGTTTGGTAAAAGAAGTCGTTTAGGACAGCGACACGGTCTCCAAAGTACAACTTTGACTTCTTATTTTTATAAAGATATTTATTAAAAACTAACATATGTATACTTTTATGAAAGTATTTTGCAAGACAAATCTATTCATGTACTTTTCACATTTCCAAACTCAATGACTTAAAAGTTATTCACGATTTATATTCCAATGTTTGACTCAAATCTTTTCCAAAACGACTTCTTTTACCAAACCGGAGGGAGTAATTTTTACGTGTGATTGCCACGGGTAAGGTGACCATGGTAGACCCAAGACTCCCATAACTATAACAAATTGCTTAAAAAATATTTTCTCTATTTAATATGATCAAGTAATACAAAGCAAGTTGTGTTTTTACTTTTTTTTAATATGATCAAGGCCGGAAGCTCACGATTTGCTCTGTCTAATACGTTGGTTAAAATTTCTAATAATAATCAATGTAGATTGCAAACAATATGCTTATAATAGTACTCCATCCGTTCCTAATATAAGTCATTCCAACTTTTTTGGAGAGTCAAACTTTCTCAACTTTGACCAAATTTATACAATAAAGTACTAACATTTATGATATCAAATAAGTACCATTAGATTCTTCATTAGATATATTTTCATAGTATAGCTATTCGGTATCATAAATATTTGAATTCATCTCTATAATTTTGGTCAAGATAAAATAGTTTGACTTTCCAAGAAAGTTGGAATGACTTATATTTTGGAACGGAGGGAGTATCTTACAACACATGATTGCAGAAACAGTACTAGATGATTTTGCATGGTATAGCTGCATTTATCGGTCAAACACTGGTCCTGACCATGGTGAGGAAGTGTAATTACTATTTTCATGTAAATAATGGAATTTTAGATCAATCGTAATGAAAGTTTCATTCTCATTAAAATGAGCTAAGCTCTGTATGTGCAAAATCTGATGACGAGATAGGGAGGGAGGGGGAGGCAATTTATCTAGATGAAAATGGATGAACACTTCATTAATAAAAATCACTCTAAACGATATATATGGCATTATTTAGAAACAAAACAATGAAATGGAACTTCAATTCCTGACACGATTGTCTTGTGACATACTTCTAATATACTACCTTTTCGTCCCACAAAATTGGCACTCTATACTCTATAGTAAATTTTTAGACGGGCCGGGTCGATCTGAAATGACCTTGGATCGATCTGCTTATTAGCTGTGATTGCCATTTCCAAAGGTTATCCCACCTGAGTAATTGGCCGAGACTAACTGTCATATGACCTAGACAACTAGAGCACATATATGAGGAACATCCTATTTAACAGTCAAGAAATTTAAATGACACTCTTGAATATGTAGGACATTTTTTGAACGCCATCAGAGTGTCACTCTTTGTAGGACGAGGGAGTATTATGGAGGAGCAGTTAGAGTTTACTTGGGAGTCTTCTCTACACATGACAAATACGAGTACGCTTCATGATGGGAGACAGGAAGTCATGTACGTTTTCTAACCAAAGCCTAGCTTCATCCAGTACGGGTAACTGTTCAATGTATTTCTGCGCAACACGTACGGATTTTTAAAACACACACGCGTCGTCATAGTTTAGTGAGAGAACTATATGTACAAGTATACAACTATAGCCCATTTGTATATGTCCGTCTTCGATTCATCATTTTTGTTATATGATGAGGTAGGGAATGGGGATTGATCATTCATCAACACAAGGGACGACGCTGACCTGTCCATTATTTTATTTTAGTATTTACCACCATGACTCAATAGTACCGCTCCGAGCCCTATTCGGCTACTCGTAGCTCGCTGAAGGTCCCTATCGGAGTAGACGACGTACGGCAACCTCTCTTTTCTCCGCCGTCGTACCGCCTAGCTACCGCGGCCGGTACAAAGAGAGTACCCGACCGCGCCATCACGCAGGCACAGTCGCCCTTCCTCCCCGCCATTAACTACAGCAAGCAGACTACTCCCCCCGGTAGCTAGCTGCATGCAGCCGAGCTGCGAGCTAGGGGCCGCCGGGGCTCGCTGCCGCTGCGCGTGCTACACTAGCCACGCACTTAGCCAGCCAGATCCATCATCCATCATCGGCTCCTGCCCTGCGCGGCTGCGCTGCGACCTGTGTGCACTCAATGCCAATGCATGCATGCATACGCGCGCGCGCGCGGCCAATTATTCGAGACCAGACAATTGGTTTTATTGGGCAGTCCTCTCGTGCCGGCCGGGTCGCGTCGTGTCGCGTCGTCGTCGCCGTCGCCGTCGTCCCCTGCCGCGCGCGCACCTGCGTGATGGCGCCCCCTCGCTGGCTCGCTGCGATCCTTCTCAGTCCGGTCCGGTGGTTTACTATGTCTGTGTGCGGCGGCCGGCCGGCGGCGCCATTTCTAAACTTGGTTAACCTCCCCTTACCCGAAATAAAAAGGTCCCAGGAAAGGCTCTGTGTGAGCCTTCCTCGCTCACATTCAATTGTGTATCATGCCCATCGCCCTTCCCCGGCTGGCGGCCGTCCGGCCAAAAGACGTAGCTGCTGCCTGCTGCTACTCTCTGCTAGTGCTAGAACTAGAAGCCTAGAACCCTTCGCATGCATGCCCCGGCCGGCCGGCCGGCCGCCCTCCCGCTCCTTGCTTCGCATCAATGCAGGTATAGGCTCGGGTCCACGCGGCCACTTCGTTTCGCTCTCGTTCTTTCCTGCCTGCGCGCGGCAGCAGCATGCATGTCCCGACTCCGACGACAGTACGTACTGTGTGGACATGTCACGTGTATATGCATTGTAGTACTCTACTGAAACGACACTGATTCAGAACAAAGTGCACTCGTGTTTAGTGTGATCTTGATTAGTTCGTTAAGTACGGCTTAATCATGGCTGCTTCTTCAGTTATTGATTTTGAAAAGTTTGTTGAGTAGATCATAACAGTCCGGACAGGTGTCCCTTCGGATCAAATAAGTGCACACCATCCATACCAAACAAAATAAATACTATCTGGGCCAGTGTTGTTTTCTCGTTTTCCCGGCGAGGCGGCCGGTCGTTCGGGAGCGCCTAATTTGCGCTCGCCCGCGAGGGGGGCTGCGTGCGCTCGCAAGTCGCGACAAAACGGGGCCCCCCTGCGGGCCCACCGTCCTATACTATATGAAAAAAAATGTACAAATATTTTCAGAAATTTTTGTAGCAAAGTTTTATAAACAAACTTTTGCTTGTCTGCGACAAAATTCTTCAGTGAAAACTTTTTTGCAACAAAATTTTGTCAACAAATTTTTGCTTGCTTGCGACAAAATTCTTCGGCACTAAATTTTTTGCAACAAAATTGTCAACAAACTTTTGCTTGCGACAAAATTCTCCAGCGACAATTTTTTTGCAAAAACCTTTTGCTTGCGACAAAATTCTCCCGCGACAAATTTTTTGCAACAAACTTTTGCTTGCGACAAAATTCTCCACACTCAAATTTTTGCGCAACAAAATTGTCAACAAACTTTGCTTGCAACAAAATTCTCCAGCGACAAATTTTTACAACAAACTTTGCTTGCGACAAATTCCGCTAGAGTTAAAATTTTTACAACAAAGTGTCAACACGTGGTGGCCCTGTCCGGCCCTGCCACGTGGGTCCCCGGACTGCGCGGTGCAGCCACCCAACCCCCCCGCGCGCAACAGCGCGCAAGCGAGCGCCCCGAGCGCTCCGTGCGCTCGGGGGCAGATCTGGCCATCGCGCCCGGGTCGTTCTGTGAAACCGTAGTCTGCACTGCATGCAACCGCAACACAATTAAGCAGAATATTTAACGAGCACGAGCATATTATCGAGGCTATATATAGTACGTGCTACCTGTACTGTAAGGCGTGACGGGTATTTGTTATATGTATAGTCACCTTTTTACCAGATATTAACAACGACCGTCAAGATGAATTCTAGAACTGTTTGTTTAGAGCTTTGTTAACTTGGAACAATTTTCTCGTGCATGGTGCTTCAATATCTTTCGTTGAGTGGAACATTCGCAAATTTGACTGATAGAACCATTTCTTTTTTTTCTTGAGCACAATAAAAACATTTTTTTCTTGAACCACACACATTCACAGAATGCACTGGTGAAGCATGTTTTTCCTTTTCTGGAGCGGATCAAATTTTTAGCGGAACATTTCACAATCGACGGATGATGTTGAGAAAATCTGCATGCTATTACCGTTGAAGGGGTGAAAAAAAAAAACTATGCATGCATGAATGCTAGTAGTTGCTAGCTGCTTGATTGCAATGAGCAGTGGTGAGGCTTTCAGCTTTCTTGCACACTTGCTTGATCTTTTGGGCATCGATCGCCTGGATCTTTATGTCGTCCCTACGCAAGTAGCAGCAGTTGATCGCCAACTCTCCATAGCTGTTAATGCCGATCACATGAATCTCGGGCACAAGCAAATCTGCAAAAGCGTCCCTGCCATCAATATATAGACAGAAAAGCTGTACGCCTGCAGAATGAATGTTAAATCAAACAGGAGTTAATATCACGCCGGTTGGTATGAGGTGTTGCCTTCGGCGGCGTTCGCCTTCGTTCGTGTAACAGTAACACGGTAACGGTAGCATCTCAGCAGCGTGCTCGTAGACTTTGAAAAGAGGAAAAAAAAGCTACGTTACTCCCTCCTCCATGGGAACGAATTTTCTAGAATTTAACGAAATTTGGTGCTTCCAGTGATAAGCGAGGTTCCCGTCGATTGAGGATGTGTTAGCCAGTCTTCGAAGACGTTTATAGGGAGTAGGGTTCGCGTGCGTGCGTCGTGGATGTCTCCGTTGTAGGAGTAAGCACCCTTTTTTTTATCATAGCCAGATCGAAGAGCAAAATCTGCTTCGGTCGGCGACAAATATTTGTCGTGGTCACTTTGAGACACCGTACCTGTCGCGATCGATCTCGGCCGGGACCGTGCGGTTGTTTTCAACGACGAGGAACAGTAATAACCAAGCTCTATAATAAGGCGATCGATCGAGACGGGGAAGATGGCTCACTGCGCCAATAAGCTAGGCACACGTCGTGTTCGCGGTTATATAGCTTCGGTTTGCTGGCCTCCGCCGCGTCCTTTTCAGCCTTTCGCGGCTCCTGGCTCCTCCAACCAAGTGTCCCGCCGTACGATCGCCTCTCGGTGGCCCAACCCAAGTATACCCAAGGCCGCGCTAGCTAGCACTCAAGCAAATCAAACCAAAGCCCGCGCGCCGGGCTCGATCGGCCTCGGCCCGTAGCGCGCGCCATGATCTAGCCGTCCGTCACCACGCGCCACGCACCACCAACACCAACCCGTGCGCCACTGTGCCAGTACCACGGGGGGGAGCACTTCCCCACCGAACAGATCTGCCCCCCCACGTCACGCGTCACGCGCCCCGCGTACGGCGCCGTCCCGCCCGGCTGAAGGCTGCTGGTCGTCACGCATGCGTCCGCCCACAGCGGAGCCCTCCTCGTCCTCGGCAGGGCGCGCGCGCGGCCGAGGAAGACGCCACGCGCATGCGTCCAAAGGGCCCCCTTCGCTCTCTCGATCGGCAGGCGGCGCGGCTCATGACTCATGAGGCACGAGCTATAGGGCCGCGACAATTCGGCAGGAGGAGGTGGCGACGGGCGAGAGTGCGAGACGGCGACGCGCATAGGGGGTCCCCCTCGTGGCCGTGTCCACGTCGCGCCACGCCGCAGCGTTGGCGCCGCGCGACCGGGGCGGGACGCCGGGACGTGTGAAGCCAAAACGGACCAGCCCACCAGCCGCGGCCCCTGGCCCCTGCCAGGGAGAGAGAGCTAGCGCACGGCACGGTCACGCGGTCACGCGCGAGGGCGATCGTCGGCACCGGACACCGAGGTCGATCGAGCGCGACGCGTCAGGGCCGCGCTGGAGCGCGCGTGCCTGCCTGCGCCCGGCACTCTCGCCAGATATGACAAGCCCACGCGGCCGGGTTTGCCATGCATTCTTGCATGGAGTCGAGTCGTCATGGACGGGCCCCGCGCCGGTTTCGTTGAATTTAAACTTTATATATGGCGACGCGCGTGTGAGGGAGGCGATGCCGATGCGCCGCCGGGCCGGCGCGGCCGCCCCGTACGTCCTCCGTTCGTTGGCAGGGGCAGGCGCCGCAGCCGGCGCGATCGGACAATGATGGGCGCGAATAGTAGTCGGGCACAGGCGGGTCGGCGCAGGCAGAGTTGTTGGGGGTGGTGGATCTCAAGGCGCGCGGGTACGCAATTACGCATGTCCGGGAGTTCTCCCTCCCATGCAGGTGCGGCTCAGCTCAGCGCAGCCACGCACAGCGGACACCAGCAGGACGCTGCGCAACACAAGGGAACAGGAGCGGCGGCTGACCTGTATCGCTATCTCGATTAGCTGCCGCGGCCGCCATCCGTGCCTGTCGTGCGCATCGTGCTGCCTCTGCCGACTGATCCGAGTGCTGCTAGCTGCTGCAAACTGCCAAGATCCCGCAGAGAGGAAAAGCTCGTCTGCAAAAGTGATCAAGGCGGCGTAGTAGTAATTTACACGCGCACCGGGAGGAGATGGCAGTGACGGCGACGCTACGCCGATCTCGGTTTTCTCGTAAAAAGGACCGTCGCTCTCGATCTTTTCCTTTCAGTTCATGCTGCGCCTGACCCTAGCCGATAGGCAGGATTTGGCGAGATTGCTGCACCCGCCTGTGCATGCATTTCAGAGGGACCTGTGGATCGAGATGCCCATGCGTCCAATATATATGTACAGGTCCAGATGGATGTGGGTCAGTGATGAACCTACGCAAAATGCAAATGCACCCCTTTACTTCTCTCCAAGGTTTAATTAGGTTTAAAAGCACATAACGACTTCTTGGCACGAGGTTTCAGTTTTTTTTACATGAGATCTTCATTTTTAATGAAAATATGGTAACACATAGACACTAACTTAATATTAAAAAAACATGCACGCGTGCTTACCCTCTACAAAGATACGCGCTATCTCTATGAGTACTGTCTAAGGCCACGTCGTCTGCCGTTGAAAAAAATAGTACAGTTAAATTCTTAGAACGAGTCTAGAAAAAACAATGAATCCTTGATAAGTCTTGTAAAGATTAGCCAATAGTAGGATGAGAGGTCGATTTGTTTGGTGATAATTGGTTGGGTTGGAATATAAAATTGTCCTCATGCCTTATAAGATGAACCGAACCACTAACACATGCCTAGTAAGATGATACCAGTTTCTGCCATGTAATAAGTGCAAGAAAACAAAAAATGAATTTCGTCCCCTAACAAGCTATTTGTTGTCTCTCATCCTGGCTTCGCAAAGAACCATCTATATTGATAATTATAAATTCTCACACTAATCAAACGAAGTTGACTATCAAAAAGACACTAGTTTACAGGGTAAAAAGTGGTGAGAATAATTTACGCATCTGATCCGACCTAAATATGAATTTTACGGATACGGAGAAGCATTTTATATATCTATGCGGGTATAGGTAATTAGAATCCGATTGTGTGCGGATCTGGAGTAGAATATTGTTGAAACTGAATTCTGATGGATATGGATTATCTAATTATTAAACATGGAATATTCGAGACTTATAATAAGACATCTGTCTAGTTTATCAAGTTCAACAACTCACCATGGTACAAATCAAGGGTGAAGTGTCATTGTGTCACTTTAGATATGATTCATAAGCTGTGTCATGATTCGTAAACTATAAATGTGAGTGTTTTTTCATGCTATGTTGCTAGAATATGTCTTTGGTTTAGAAATTATCATTATAAAAGCTCTAAAAATCTGCACGTAAGCATGTATTATGAGACTATATTAATTTACGTCCGCTCTAATGTTCCAACTTATGCCAAAACGCAGAATGTTACTACCTCCTTTCCAAATTATAGTTCGTTTTGGCATTTCTAGGTTCATAGATTTTGTTATGCATTTAGATACAACGCATGTCTAGATGCATAGCAAAATCTATTAATCTAGAAATACAAAAACGGCCTATATTTTAGAACGGAGGTACGAACTGAACTGAACATTATTTAAATGTTCAGCGATCTGAATCTCTTTAGCCACACAGAGTTAAGTTATCAAATTAATAATATGCAGTGATCTGCTCCCAATTTGACAGTATTCATTAATCTAAATTCACACTTCAGTGATCCAGTCTCAAATTGACAAAGACATTTGACCATCATCACATTCGATATTTAGTCACAATCTCGCTTTACAGGTCTCAACTTACATCACTTTATTTGCAATCTCATTTTAACATTCGGTTATAAGAAGCCGTTGCTACCACAATATTCAGCCACCGAAGATATATGCTGCGGACGGTGTGTGCGATGCAGCTCTTTCGGCGGCGCCGTCTCGACGGCGTGGCTGCCTCCCTTCCGACCGTCTCTGCTCCGATGATCCATCCTTAGCGGCTTGGTCGCGGGGCGTGTTGTATTCTATCCGAGCGAGTTGGCTTCTGTTGGGCCGTACGCCCGTACTGGGCTGCAGTCGTGGGCCTCTTACATAGTGGATCTCGTTCCCCCTCTGCAAATCCCCTCCCCATTTCCCGAACCGAGCTGCTCCTTCTTCGCCGTGCTCAACGGCTCGCTCTTCTCTCCTCTCCTCCGACGATTCGTGCTCGTCCAATTCTGGCGGGAGGTGCTAGACGGCCGGCGACGAGGTGGGTCCTCCTCCTCTTCCTCCTGCTCTTCATTCTTCTCTCGGATTGAGGCATGGTGGTGGCTGGGTTAGGGTTTCCGGTTCGCGGTCGTAGGGGAGGGCTCCATGGTCGGCGGACTTAGAGGAGTGTCTGGCGGCGGCAGTTGGCACGGCGGTGGTAGGATCGAGGATGTCGAGGTGACGCGGCGCGGACGCCGCGGGCGGCGGACGACAACCGGCGGGTGGAGCGGCTTCCTCAGTTAGCGAATGGCGGGGTGGAGGGCGGCCTGTGGGTGGCGCTGATGGCGGCGCCATTGCCTGCGGTGGCAGGGGCAGTCCGGTTCATTGAACCTGGACTGTGGCTAGTGTCAAACCCTTTTACATGTTTCCTCGTGCTGCATTTTTGGAGAAAATTACTGCCAGTACTTTATTCAGTTGAGCAAAGTGGCTTTTCCTGCACACGAGTGCTTGTATAATGTGGTGTCTCCCTAGTTCCAATTTTGAGGGGAGTGAACCTCTCTTACAGGAAATAGCCTTTTTCCTTGCTTATAATCTATATTTGTTTTACTTGCAGAACATGTTGCTTCTTAAGGACATTCAGTGCACTTTAGCTCGTCATTTAGTTCTCTTGTGGCATTCTATTTTTTTTCACTTCATAGCTGATTAATGGCACCTTAGGTATACTTAGCTCTGTAGAGTGTATCATAGAAATGTACCATGATTCTGTACAGATTTGCATTGCCAGACTTGTGCAATGTGTGGGGGGTAGTAGGTACCCATGATTCTGTACCATGATTCATGTTTAAGCCCCCATCTTCTATTTAAAATTAAAGGTGCACTGTTTCTCCCATTTTGTGCTGCTGACATATTTAATGTTTAGAGATAGTTAGTGGGTGGTGTTAACTGAATAGAAGTAACATCTTAGAGTGGTAGGCAAGGAATCCAAACTTTTCATAACTAGTAGATAAACCATTTTTTGCTTGTTTTTCCTTCTGTTTGGAAACTTTACATGCTTTGTTCATCATTGAGATGATTTTTCATCTTCTGAATTAGTTTGATACTTGGTACTAATGTTTATCCATTGATTCTATTTTTGCTAATTTATTGGGCAATCTTCACCTTGTCTCTATGTCTGTTCGGTGGTTTCTAATGCATTTCTCTTTTCATTAAATGCAGCCTGAGTTTGTTGACACTATGGAGGAATCACGAAAAAGAGACGTTTCTACTGCAAATGCTAAAAGCATAAATTCACCCCTTGGTATGTCGTCCTATGTGTTGTTAGTACTCGATCATCTCAGGTCCTTGTTCCTTATTTATGCTCTGCATGGGAGTAAAATTTACTGTACCAGTTAAAATGAAGATATCTGATTGGGAACTACTTAGGGCTCATGTTCATCATACTTGCCTCGTCCTATCTTCGGAAAGTAATTGATGATACTTGAACTGTATCTGCAATTTGTTGCTATGGGTTGATGGCAGTTTTTTAATTTAACAATTTGACCTGACATATGCTTTTATATGTTGGCAGATGACTTTGGGAACGATTTTCTTTCATCTTGGAAGCTACCAAAATCAGGAACAGACACAATTGACTTCAGTGTTGACTCAGTTTCAAAGAGTAGCAAGAAATTCAACTTTGGCAACCTGTGAGTTAATCTTTTGAACGGCTTGATCCATCAACATTTAATGTATCCAACTGCCGGTTCTTCATGATGGCTCTAACAAATTATTTCTTTAACCAGAGATGATTTCGGACTTGATGGAGCCTTTGACAAATTACCATCATTTAAAATGGGCATGTCTGATCTGGATTTCTCTAGTCCTCTTAAGAAAAAATTGAAGCACAACACTTCAAATGCTGATGATCTTTCCGAAGGAAAAAAGGGAACTGAAAAGGACAATTTCTCCTTCTCCTTTGATTTCAATGAGTAAGTTCAACTGACCGGCCTGAGAAGACTGAAATGTGTTTATGATAAATTGATATAGAACTTCATGCTATTAGTTTTTTCTGTTTCTGGTTTTGTTTGCTTACAGGCTGGGAAAGTTTAGTCTTGATGCTAAGCTAGGAATTGAGGAAAAGAGTACAAGCAAAGTTACTGGTAAAGTTGACCCTGTCTCCTCAGATGGTAACAAGGATACACAAAGAGGTCTTTCGGCCAAGGGCACTGCTATTCCTGAAGATAATAATAGTAAGGACAAAACACGAACACAGGATGTTTGTGCTTTAAGACCTTCTTATCTGACAAATCATGAGAGTGTAAAGAATGCCAGTCGACCGGCTTCAAATACTAATGCTGCTGATTCATCTGACAAGATCCAAGAACATACCAGTGTCAATCCTGCAACAATAGAACAAACTAAAGTAGACTCTCTGCCCAATGACAATAATGGAGAGCATCCTAAAGAGATAGACCCAAAAGCAGCTGTTAACATACCTTCCCAGAATTTCTCATGCAGCGCTCTATCAGGTGAAGATCTAACACAAGTGCTACCAGATCCTATGAATGGTAAAGATGCTCCTATAATGGATTTTGGTAAAGTTCAAGTATCAAGGGAGAGTAATGACAATGAGCAGGCAGTTGGTTCACGATCCAGGGACACCAGCACTACTAATTCCAATGTCTCAAGAAGACCGGTGGGTCAATTTGATTCCCGGAATGAGGTAGTGGAGCAAAGTGTCTCTCTTAACGAAGGAAGTCAAGGTAATCAAAGTTTTAGTGACGTTCCTAAGAAGTTTTTAAAGAAGACGTCATGTGGGAGTGGGACAAAGAATACTGAGGATGGGACTTCAGGTCATAAGAGTCACTCTTCTTCAACATGGAGGTCTGTCTTTGCCATAAGTTCTTCATTGACAAAATAAAACCCTCCTAATTCATCTACTGTACTTTATCTTAAATCAGATACCAATGGAACAGACTAAATGCATAGTCTGCCATTCTGCTTCTGTTGCCATGCTTCTATTCATATTTCGTTCTGAAATAGTGGCAGCGAATCTAATATAGAGAACTTTGGCACAACAGTTTTATTTACATGTTTGTTACTTTCCTGAAATAACTTCTTACATTATATGCAGAGGAATAAAAAATGTTGAACCTGCACTGGCAAGTGTGAGAGGAAGCTTTTCTCTTTTATCCAAGTCTGCAAATATGACATCAAGCAGGGTTGAACTAACTTCAGAAACAGCCTTAAATCAATTATCTGGTGCAAGTAAAGTGATAAAAAAGATGACTACACATCCTACAGATTTGAAAAGGTGGTAGACAGATGGGCAGATTATCATATATTCGTGAATGATGAATCTTACTAGCCGATGGAATAATGAATGTGGTTTTGAATACACAGGGAACACAAGCAAGCTAATGCAGGACCTGACAAACCTAAAGCTGTTTTGTCAAAAACATACAGCAAGCCAGCATTACATGGGCTATTGACCACTTCCAATAATGCCAAAGGTGACAGAAATGCCAAATCAGGGTAAGAAACTATCATCCTTCATCCTGCACGTTATGAATGTACCATATAAAAGCTTCTTATATTCCCTTTGGTGTCTTTTCTTTACATGTTGTCAATGTACCATGGGTGACATAATTCTTTCAGTATCTTAATAACAACTGCTACTAGATGGCCTGATGTTAACCTGAATGAAGCTCGTATAAATTGCTATGCTATATCTGGCTTGCTATTTAGAACTATTTTTCATTAGCAACGGTGCAAATTTGACCTTCCTGTGTCATCTTCCATACTCTCCGTTGAGTATTTTGTCCCTTCTGGTGGTAATTACCTAATATTGAACTGTATGAAGATTTCTGCAAAGTTTCAATGTTATTGAACTTGATTTTTCTAATTAATTTCTATTGGAACTGATGGGGACCTTCATAATTTACTGGAAATGCACTATAGTTTTGCATTCTTGGAAAGTGCCTGACTGTTCTTTAAACTGTTGCAGAGTTGCAATTGGTTTACTAAGTAGAATGGATCACATCGACTTTACTTGTTCTGTAGTTTCCATTATTTTATTTTTCAACCTTCCATATCATAGGGTGGTTAAAGAGTATCCTTATACAATATCTGTTGCTACTCAGCACTGCTTCTGGCTGATTTTGCACACAAATTTATAAAATTGTGTATCAGTTTGTGCATGTAGAATTAATAGGTTGATTGCTGGAGACAGAGTCTAATATTTGATCATTTTATGGAGAATTACTCCATGCGCAACAACTGTTACTGTACCAATGATTGATGTACCCTTTTTACTGTGCTCCCTGATAAAGCTACATCATTTGACTGTTCACACAATCTGCCTTTAAGTGTTGCTAATTGTGGCCGATTATAACATATTTTCAACCATATCTATACAATTCTGTGAATGCATTTACTTCTGCAGATAAAGCCACCTTTTAGTGTAACTATGGCATTCTTGAATTCTTCTTGTCAGATTCAATCCCATGCTAATATATATGCACATTGTTTTCAGCCTTGAGCCCCCTAGCTCAGGGAACTCATCTATGCTGAATGCTCGAATGAACACAGCACATGGCACTGGTCATAAAATTGTTGCAAATCATGTGCTTCTAAAAAGTAGCAATGCTTCTGATTCATCGCAAGTTGCTCCCTCCAAAGATAATAAAATATCAACAATTTCTCAACTGACAGGAGCAAGGTAGTATAATATCCTTATCCAACAGTCATCCTTCTGAATTACATGAGTGGCAGCTAAAATAATCTATCTGAATGCAGAATTGCAAAATTAGGAACCAGAAGTCCAAAGTCTGACAGGGTTCTAGAGAAGGAATCAGTTCAACCGAGTGGGACCAAGGGTTCCCCTGTAACAACATCCAAAATCCTTACTGATCCTGAAGGAAAAGCTGCATTGCCTAGCCCAGCCATAATGCAAAAGGTTCCTGACGCATGTTCTCTTTCTGTCGAGTATTATATGTCCTAGAAAGGGGTTTCCATTTCTACTCTAAAACTTGTTTTCTACTTGGATTATTCTCATTGTCTTCAGCTGAGGATTGTTTTTCATTTTACCTAGAAGCTTAGTTATAATCAGAAGCAAAGGTACCTCACTGAGTAAAACTGCTTTCAGAAATATATGCAATTGCGTTCTGGTCAGCCGTTGTGCGATGCCTTTATCAACCTTAATTGCAATGCCCCCATGTCTCTCTTCATGGGTTGAGTTTTATAGAATCAGAAAATTTTTTAGCTATATTTGTTAAACCAATATTATATTGTACCTGCTGATTTCATATTAAAGTTTGCGGGAGGTTATTCATGTTAGGAAAGAATGACCAGACAAGACTTGCATTGCTCAGATTAGGGTTACATATACACAGAGTGGGCCAAACTGGGCCTAAAGCCTACATGGGCCAAGAATATACATCTACACATATATATAACTCTAACACCCCCCCTCAAACTAAGGGTGGCTGAAAAGAATCAGACACATTTAGTTTGGATACATGAAAATGATGTTGATCCCTAGTCTGAGCCTTGGTGAAAAAATCTGCAAGCTGAAGTTCAGAAGGTGTGTACTGAAGATCAATAGTAGACAGCTGACAATGTGATCTGATGAAGGAGGCATCAACACCAATATGTTTAGTAAGCTCGTGCTTGACTGGATTGTTGGCAATCTGAATAGCACTAGTGTTGTCACAGCGGAGAATGGTGGGAGCAGCACACTGTACTCCAAAATCAGCCAACAACCAACGGAGCCAAATAATTTCTGCAGTTGTGGTGGGAAGAGCCCTGAGTTCAGCTTCAGCACTGGAGCGAGAGACTGCATTTTGTCGCTCGGACTTCCATGCAATGGGCGAGCCACCAAAGAAAATACAATAGCCAGTGACAGAGTGTCGATCAACAGGATCACTAGCCCAAGTAGCATCAGAGTACGCATGTAGCATTGGCGGACTGGAGCGAGCATAAAACAAGCGACGAGAAGATGTGCCTCGCAAGTACCGCAGAACCCGAAGCAAGTGAGCATAGTGAACTGTGGTAGGGGAACTCACAAACTGAGTGAGAATATGAACTGCATAAGCTATGTCTGGTCGGGTGGCAGTAAGATACACAAGACTACCAACCAGATGACGGTACCTTGTCGGGTCAGCAAGAGGGGAACCATCTGAGGACTTTAACTGAAGATGAAGTTCCATAGGAGTAGTAGCAGTCCGAGCATCAGTAAGACCAGAGCGAGCAAGAAGATCTTGAATGTACTTTGCCTGAGAGAGATAATAACCAGCAACAGTTGATTCAACCTCAATACCCAGAAAATAGCTGAGAGGGCCCAAGTCAGACATCATGAACTGGTCAGAGAGGCGTGCTTTGACAAAGGAAATGTACTCTGGATCATCTCCAGTGATCAGCATATCATCAACATAAAGCAGAATTAAAGTGCGTCCACGGGGAGAGGTGTGAACAAAGAGACCAGGATCATGGTCACTGGGAGTAAAACCAGCAGCAACAACTACTGAACTGAAACGTTCAAACCATGCTCGAGGTGCCTGCTTGAGACCATAAAGAGCACGCCGAAGATGACAAACATATCCAGGAGGAAGCTGAACCCCTGGTGGTGGCTGCATATAAACATCTTCGTGTAGATCACCATGAAGAAAAGCATTCTTAACATCCAATTGAGAGATTTTCCATGAACGACTAGCAGCCACAGCAATAAGAGTACGAACTGTGGTCATGTGAGCAACAGGAGCAAATGTCTCTTCATAATCACGACCAAAGGATTGCTGAAAACCCCTAGCAACGAGACGGGCTTTGTACCTCTCAATAGAGCCATCCGCTTTGGTCTTAAGTTTGTACACCCATTTACAAGTGACGGGAGTAACATGAGGAGGTAATGGAGCAACTTCCCAAGTACCAGTGCGGTGCAAGGCTTCTTATTCAGCAGACATAGCATCACGCCAAGCAGGAAGAAGAAGAGCTTCTTGATAAGAAGATGGCTCACAAACCACACCAACGGTGGGAAAACCATACCGATCAGGGATTGGAATAGCAGAGCGATCCCTGAGATTATATTGTGAGCTAGAAGAAGAGTCATCCAAGGGAGGAGTGGCGGTATGAGAGGTTGCACGAGGACGACGACTATAATGAAAAGGAAAAGGAGTAATAGATGGTGGTGGTGGAGATGGTGTTGTTGATTCATGTGCATTTGATGGTATGGAAACAGAAGGTGGAGTCGTTTCATGTGGAGTGACAAAGTCATAAGATGGTAGAAAAAGAAAGAAAGGAGGTGCAGTACATGACGACGGAGGAGGAGTGGACGAGTGAAAATATGGTTTATTTTCAACGAAGGTGACATCACGAGAGAAGCGAATGCGGCGAGCGGAGGGATCATAGCAACGGTAGCCCTTATGTTCAAGACTGTAACCAAGAAAAACACATTGAACAGACTGAGCTGTCAATTTTGTGGACCGAGTAGAAGGAAGAAGAACATAACAAGTGCAACCAAAAACACGAAGATGAGAATATTTAGGAGGTGATCCATGCAAGACTTCTCCAGGACTTTTCCCCTGAAGGCGAGTGGAAGGCTGAAGATTGATAAGATAGATAGCAGTAGAAACAGCTTCAGCCCAAAAATGAGTTGGCACAAAAGAAGAAAGGAGAAGAGTACGTGCAGTTTCAAGAATATGACGATGTTTACGCTCAGCAACACCATTTTGAGCATGAGCACGAGGACAAGAGAGCTGAGGCAAAGTTCCTTCATAAGACAGGAATTGACGAAACCAGTGGATAGATACTCCCCCCAGAGTCAGATCGAAAAATACGAATAGAAGAGGTAAACTGAGTATGAACCATTTGAGCGAAAGATTTGTAAATAGACAACAACTCAGAACGATGCTTCATGAAATAAATCCAAGTATAGCGAGAATAATCATCAACAAAGATGACATAATATTTGTGACCACCTTTGGAGGCAAAAGGAGCAGGGCCCCATACATCAGAATGTACAAGAGCAAAAGGTTCAGTAGTTGTGGAGTCACTAGATGGGTATGGAAGCTGAATCTGTTTCCCAAGTTTACAACCATGACATGCAAAAGATGGATCAACAGATACATGACCCAGAACACCCTGCTTGACTAAGGTGGACAGACGCGAGCCACACAAGTGACCTAAACGATGATGCCATTGAGGAAAAGTTGCTGCAGCGGAAGCCAAGGCTGATGGCGGAGAAGGTGTTGGTGGTGATGCAGAGGATGGCAGAAGAAGCCGATCAAGGAGGTAGAGACCGGAGGAGCTTTTATGGCGACGGCCAGTACCAAGAAGGGCTCGGGTGCGCCGATCCTGAACAAAACAAGAAGTGTCATCAAAGACAACGACACAATTCAGATCAGCAAGTTGACAAACAGAGATTAGGTTCATAGAAAGTTTTGGCGCAAGAGAAATATTTGGAACAGAAAACTGAGAGTTATTAAGATTGCCTTGATGAGTAACAGGGCAAGGGTTACCATCAGCAGTGTGAACAGGGCGAGATTGCAAAGAGGGCGACAAGAATCCAAAACAGAAGAATGTGGAGTCATATGAAAAGATGCACCCGAATCCAACACCCAAAAATGTGTACCTGACTGTGACTGTGAGAGGGAAGCAGGCATGGTACTCGGATGTGGCTGTTGAAATTGTGGAGCGCTGGCAGCTGAATGTGGTTGTGCTAAATGTTGAGGAAACAGCCGATACTGAGGTGCTGATTGCTGAAGAAACTGAGGCACGACAGCTGATGCTGGGAACTGAATGGAAGGCCCTGGGGTACTTGGAGTTACTGCTTGTGTTTCACAACGAGATGCAGCACGCTTTTCTCTCATTTCAGCGAGAAGATGAGGATATTTCTTGAAACACTTGGAATCAGGATGATTAGTCCTCCCACAATGGCTGCAAGGAGTCTTGTTAGGAGCCTTTTTGGAGGAGGAGACTGCTGCAACGTCAACTTCAACGGACAGAGGAGGGACAGCCAGAACAGAGTGTGGCTGAGACACCATGGAGTGTGCAGCAAGAGACTTCAGCCGGGTTTCCTCTGCCATGAGAGCAGACAATGTCTCAGAGAGAGTGGGCAGAGTAGGTCGCCCCAAAAGCTGAACACGAAGAGGTTCAAAATCAGATCGCAAGCCCATTACAAAATTAAACATGGTGTCCTGCTGACCATGTTTCTCCCTGGCAGCCCAAGCTGGGCTACAAGTGGCGCAAGTGGTGCACACAGAAGGTGGTTTCGGTATCATGGAGTCAATTTGGCTTGAGGTTTTGTTGAAGGCAATGTAATGCTCCTCTATGGACATGTCCTGCTGCTGAAGATGATGAAGATTCTGACGCAGGGAGTAGCGAAGGGCTGAACTGCTTTGCTGATAGCGACCTTGCAAATAATCCCACATCTCTTTAGCAGTCTTGTGATCCTCAAGAGAAGAGCGAATACTCAGATCAGTACTCATGCAGATGATGGCCATCACACGGTCATCTACAAGATGCCACGCTTGAACCTCCTTTTGATTATCACTAGTGGATGCCGGAGGAGCATCAGTGAGATGGGAGGCAGAACCACCATACTTCAACAGCATCTTGAGAGAGAAAGCCCATTCCCGATAGTTGGAGCCATCAAGTTGGACATCCAAAACGGGAGAACCAAAAGAGACGGGCGCCATGGTACTGGAAGGAGATGCAGTTGACCCCATGGCAGCAATTCAGAGGAAATTGGAACAAATTTGAGCAGGAGCACTTAGGAGATGAGCACTGCCTCCATCAGCAACAGCCAGAAGTAGAGGCGCAACAGCAGGCGAAGAGAAGGCAGACACGCAGCAGCAGGCGGAGAGAAGAGGCGGCGGCACAGAGAAGACGCGCGCGGGCGCGATTCAGAACCTGCAGGGGAGGGAGCGGCGCCTGTACAGGCGGCGCAAAGGCCAGCGGCAGCTCGAAGAGGAGGGGCGCTGCCTCGACCGGCGGCGGTCTCGACCGGCGGCGCGAAGAAGAGGAAGGCGTCACCTCGACCGGCGGCGTGAAGAACGGCCTCAAATCGACTCAAAACGGGTCGGGGAGGGAGGGATTCAGGTGGATCTGGTCAGAGGTTGGTCGCCGGCGTGGTGGAAGGTGCCTCAGGCGGCGGCACAGGGGCTGTGGCGACGAGAACCATGGCTCTGTTACCATGTTAGGAAAGAATGACCAGACAAGACTTGCATTGCTCAGATTAGGGTTACATATACACAGAGTGGGCCAAACTGGGCCTAAAGCCTACATGGGCCAAGAATATACATCTACACATATATATAACTCTAACAATTCAATATGTATGTCATAATCTAAAAATATATCTGGAATTACTTAAGTTCCTAGAATGACATAATAAAGGATTATATGTCCATTTATTTGTACACTTTTATAGCTCTAGCCAACAACAGAGAATTGTATAAGGACTTATCTTCTCAAATACCAGGTTTTTAGTTTGTCCTGTAAATGCTTTTTATGGCGTTTCAATTAAAAACATATGGTAATGTATTTATTATTCAAGAGACTAATTATCCTATTGTGGTGCTAAGTAAAAATTTATGCACCTTTTTTGAATTTGTCAGTGAATTGCTACCTCTAGAGTGCTAGTTTTTCATTGTCTATCTTAAGCTTAAACTGAAAGTTAAATAGCATATCAACTAATTCACTGTTATAAGCAGACTGCAGAACCAATTTGTGGTTATAGGTTGCAATGTTTATTCAGTATAAAATACTGAAGGCATTCAGAAAAAAAGTAGTAGTGTGATGTGTGCCTTTTTATGAAAAAAGAGAAGAAAGGAGCAATAGTTATCTGCGTTAATTTACTAGTAATTTTATTCATGCTGTTAACTTCACTTGCAGGGATCAGTTCTAGATCCAAAAGCTCCTACAGTTCTCAAACGCATCATGAGGTCTCCAGCTGTGAGGTTATTAGTTAGATCACATTTGAGAAACTTAATACCTTTCATGACTATGTAAGTCTTTCTATTGGAAGTAACAACTTCACAATTTGCAAATGATCATGCAGAAAGTCACCTCAAACTGTTCCAGAGTTGGGAAATGAAATGGTAAGTGTCATGAAAGTTCTGAAGATTCGCAAGTACATGTCATCTGATTGGAAATGTAGGTTGGTACATAGTCATAAAATTTGAAACAATCATAACTAACATGAATGGAACCTTGAATGAAAAAGAAAATCAATAGATTTGTCAAGAAATAGCATAAGGACATATATTTCATTTCGTTTAATAATATATTACTACAGATACCATTTGTCATTTCTCACTTCTAGATTGTGAAAAGACAAAAGTTGACTCGCTTTTGGAACTGGAATCAGTATTATGCTAATCACCATCTCCTTATCGATTCACTTGTTAGATTCTGGGAAGTGGAACTCCAAAAGCTCATGTGGATAATGCGATCTCTTCACGTATGCCATCTGAGATGGGAGACATTTCAGATCTAGAGTTGCCTATGCTGTTGGAAAATGATGGTAACTTAGAAAAAGCTGAGGCTTGTAGAAAGGATCTTGAAGATGTGAGTACATCTGTCAAATGCTTTACCATAAAAGAATTGTCTGTTTTGTTATCTTTGTCTGGAATGCTATAACTAGAGTGCAAATTGCTTTACTGGATGGAACTACCTGTAGTGGTCACCATCTAAAGAAAACCCTACAATGTGAGGATGTTTTTCATCTTAGCATGGTTGTCTTGGAGTTAAGCTTATCCACCTTTAATTGATATAGCCTGGAACTTTATATTTTGAAATTTTCATCTGTTCCTATTTCATTTTTTTTTGTTATCCTAATATTGCTTCCTTTCTTTAACGTGAACTGTTTTTTGAGTATGATGATGATATTCCTGAGCTAGTATGCTGATGCATCTAGATTAACAGTTAGTTTCACTTCACCCAATATCTTTGTTTGCAGATATGCATATTATTGAAAAGGAAACATGCAGAAGCTAAAGAGCTAGCAGTTCGGGCTATTGTTAACAACAATACGTTGCTGATGTTAAACCACCCAATGTTTGAGGAGAAGATATCCTAATTGAATGTTTTTTTACACCGTTGATTTTTACATTTATGGATATTAAACTTGTTATCCCCTTCACCACATGAACATTTGTTCGATTCAGAAATTTGCGAACGACCTGAAATCCAAGAAGTACTTGTTTGAGGAGGTTGGCACCATTAACTCTGTAAGTTAAGAAACCCTCTTTCAATTGATGTTATTAACTTAAGCTGTATTTCTTTGCAAATGAAGAAAGAGGAAGTTGGGATTCCTATAGTGGTACCTATCATTTTCTGTGGCCCAAATTACTTTTCAATCATAAACCCCTAAACCCATGTTTGCAGCCACATCAGCAAACTACCTCGCATCCATCACCAGCCAGTCTGTAGTCCATACATGGCACCCTCTTTCTCCTTTCTCACCTCTTTCTCCTGGCATTTTTGTGCCTTTTACCTCTCCTAAGCCCTTCCTGCCCTCAACCTGCCATAGGCTCTCCAGTTGCCACTGACAACCATTGGTGACTACGTTCTGCACGTTTGGGAGTAATGAATTCTGCTCTCAGTGGTATGTTTAGTTCGTACAAGAAACTAGAACTTCATTCTTCTATTGCGGCCTTTTTAAATAAGTGTTTTCAATCATAAGGATAACACTGTCACCCTTTGATTTCATATTTGAAGCAGCCTAGAATTAGATAACCTCAGAGGTCACGGTAGATTAGAACTTAGAAGCCATGTATATAGAAGATCTGAAACTAAAGGTGTTCTGTTTCAAGATTTGCCAGAAATATATACAGAACACAAACGATGTTAGTCTTTCTTGTTTTACTGTTAGAGGTACGTAAAGAGGATGTCCTATTCCACATTAAGAAATGGTTCAGGAATAATATGCAAGTGTGTGTGGGTATAAAATTTAAACATTTCATTTTATACTGAAAACGGCCACCTAACTTGTATCATCCTTTTCTTTCTAAAGTATTTTGAAAAGGCTAATTTCCTAAATAATTCATCACAAATATGAAATAACTGTTGGTATCTTCCAGAAAGCACTTATTCCTTAAAATAAATCGGATCCATTTTCTTAGCTTTATGGAAAGCATTTATTGTTGTGATTGTTGTTAATCTGCTAATTGATTATATCAATCCCCCGTTGTTTTTGATCGAGTGTAATGAAGGCTAAATATTTGATGTTTTTGCACCCTATAAATATTCTTGAGGCTACCCGCACCAAAAAAAAAAAAAAGAACTTGAGGCTTGTTTCATTCGTATTCTTTTAGTTTTGCATAGCAGGATTTGGTCCAGAAGAACTTAGGTTATTTGATGAAATGTGGATTCGAATCAAAATAGAGATGGTACACCTGATGTATGCAGATTTACCCATGTTGCACATCATTTTGATGCGTGCCTCGCATGCAGTCTTATCACTTTATCAGATTACATTGTTTTCTAGTTTAGGTTGGAAAGAACTAAAACTGATTGACTGGACAACCTTTCAATTTTTATTTCCTGTATTTATGAACTTCTCATCAATCCATTATTAATATTGCCTTTGCTGGAACCTCTTATGTGCCACTTCTACTATAAAGCTATCATTGCTGATTAGTAGTGGCCTAGATTCGTAAAGGAGACCAAAGTGTGTTATCTGTCTGTATATATACAACACTGCAGGTTGCACTAATTTGCACACTCAGTGCTTTTGGTTGAAGCTCCAAAGACGACACTAGCTTTCTTTATCCTGATTTTACATTAGTTGTTTTGGTAACATGGTACTTCTGTTCTTGGCAGCATTGATGCAGGACAAGTGTGGGGGGAAAATGCCTCGCCCTGGTGGAGTATGGGTTATGTAAGTGCAACGAAACAGCTCAGGATCCAGTGTAAATGCAATCTTGAACATAAACCTTCCTCGTGCATTTTGTTAGACAGTTGGCTTCCATGCACATTTCCATACACGTAGCAATTGTTGAGTATCTAATACCTTCTTATAACCTGATAAATTCTGGTTGTGAGATATGGCCTTGTAGACTCAATAACCAGATGAGCACCATGTCAATATCTGGTTCCATCTATGCTAATTGGGTTTGGCGTGAGAACATTCACATTAGATTGATGCTAGGGAGAAGTTCCAAGAAGAATGTGCGTAGAGCAATTGTGGTGGATGACTACGCTGCCCTTCCCACCCTAAGCCTGATGTATAGTAGGGTTAAGCGCCAGTAAATTTTGTTGCCTCTACCTTTTCATATGTTAGTTTTTTTAAAAGCTGGTAAATTTTTTGTGGTTGCCCTTTTAGTTAGCTACTATGTTGGTTATCTAGCTGCAGCACACTCGGTAGTCGGTAGCACTGACATATTCAGATGGCTAAGCACGTAAGGCATAGTGGGTTGGTGTTTCTTTCTCATTGTTTACTTTTCAAGCATGCATGCTAGATCGGTGTTTTCAGTTAAGCTGGTTTTTTTAAAAAAATTACGAAACAGTGGGGAAGAGTTAAGTTGTAGCTTGAGTTCCGCTATGATTAGGCATGCATCTACTAGGTTCTTCCTGTTGTTCTCTATGTCAAAGTTTTTGCTCTTTAAATTCTTCTAATCCAATTATTGGGCTTGTGCTGCTCATTTATGAACTTTGTTTGCTTTGTTTAAATGGGCGATATAACGAAAAAGAGATTGTGCTTTACATCCTAATGATCCGGTGACTCAGTCAGTAGTGTAGGACCAGGAGTAGATGAAGTTGATGCTGCGGAGTAACCCATTAAGTGTAGAACTGTTTCTGATTACGAAGAAAATGGACTTATCTCTATTTACAGCTGGACACCTGACAAACACTACTGCTACCAAATAGAATAAACAGGATAAGACCAATGTAATGGTCCGCTAAAGCTAATGTCAATGTGGGTTTGACACTCGTGGTGGAAAGCCATGTCGAGCTGTAATGCCGCATGACCCCTGTTGTGCCGGTCCCCCTCGACTAAGTGCTCTCTGCGAAATGCCCATGGTATCTCATCCTCAATCTGAGCCCTCCTGTATTTGGCTCATACCATATGTAAGGTGAGAGTGGCCTATTGCACAACTGAAGTGTTTTGTTTGTGTAGTGAAATCTACAAAGTAGATCACTTGAACCTTTCCGTCGCTGAATTTTTACGCGTAGTAGTGCAGGGTCTCTTCTGTCATTTCTCGTCTTTCTGGAAAAGTTGAATTACTTTACATTGTTACAACAGGCATCATCTGTTCCATTTCATTTCCCTTCTCATTGGTTGTGTCAATGTATTATGGCTGCCGACTCCTATCCTACCTGTCTCGTCAAATACTGCGCTCTCTATGTGTCCGCTCGATGAGATCACTCATCGAAAGTGCATAACGACGAATTCACCTGTATGTATCCACTCGAGTTAAAGTTGTACACGGAATTTTCGTTGGGCTCCATGGCTCCGTCAGTTACCCATTGGCAGCTGGTGTCATCCGACCGCGTGGCTCGCACAAGAAGCAATGCCGGTTGCTCCGTGTCCCTTTGATCGCATTAGGAACACACTTCGACCGCCCCTGATAGATGGCTGGCCCCCTGGTGCGAGTACGGATCGACGAGAGTGGTTGAAGGAAGCATCTGAGTATGAGGGGTCTGAATGGAAGCATGCAAAGTTCAAATACTTTTCAAACACACTGGTTTGTTTAAGTGATCGTCAGCCGGCTAAAAAGCCCTCTCAAACTGCCGCTTAACCGTTGAGGTCCACAGACTCGAACAATTTTTTTTTTTTTGCCTCCGCATTGCATTGGGTTCGAAAGAAAATGCAGGAACTGGTCCTACGTGGACGCCATAGCATCTGGCTGGCCTATATAAGGACGGTGCGCCTCGCAGCTCCAATACCCATCGCCTTCGGCTTATACGATCTTCACATCGCTAGCTCCATCGGTCTTGAACTCTTTGCAAGTGCTACTGCACGACTGATAGGGCTAACTGTCTCTGCAGCTCTCACAGCCACTCAAGAACCCATGGCACATGTCCGTACGGGTCACCTCCTCTGCATCGCCTTGCTGCTCTCCGCCGTCGTGTGCTCGGAGCCCGCGCGGGTCTTGAGAGAACGTCCGGAAATGATGCCGGCCGGTGGTCGTGGGGGCGTCGCCGGAGTCAGTTTTTCCGTCCAGTTTTCGAGCAACTTCAGGACCGCCGTGGTTGGCTCGGCGGCGCACGAGTCCAAGCGCCTGAGCCCCGGAGGACCCGATCCTCAGCACCATTAGGTGACGATGGTCATCGTGGTGAGCTGCTGCCACCGGAAGATTGGCAAAAAAGAGCTTATGGTCCATTTGGTTATCGTTATCGTCCCTGCATGCTTTACAGTTTTTTTAATGTTCTTCTTTGTTGGGGGTCAAATCCCCACTATCATCATGTTTTGTGCCAAGACCACAATAATGTTGGACCATAGTTGTTCGGAATGAATAATCCTTTTTTTTTCAACCATCGTCAAAATTATCTTTCAAATGGTTCGAAAAGGAACCGAGAAGAAAATGCCCAATGTATTCACTGAATTTTCAAATAATCCTTATGTTCCAAATTGACTCTGCATCTCGAGGCTTCATATAAGCTATATGGCACTAAGATTTAACAAGTATGTACATCGCATAACCTTGAAAGGTGTGTTTGGTTTGCTGATCTAGAGAGCCTGACTAGCACGAGCTAACCAGCCAGGTTAAGCTGGAGTGCTGGACCAGGCCAAATGCATGCAACACCCTCTTATTTGGAAACTGAATATTCTTGTATTGGATGAGCAAAACACTTGTTTGGTTGGTTGGATCTGTACAAGAAGAGCCTGATTCTTTTTGCTTGGCACGTGTGAACCAGGCCGCCAAGAAGCGCATTCTATTTCTATTTCCTGGCAGCCAGGCTCGGGAAGGCCTTTTGGACATCTCGGGCCAAGCTTAGATTGGGGTTCGGGCAAAACACCTCGGCGCTGCATCCCACGAGCTAGGCAGAGCAAATATGCAGCGAATCAAATGTTCCCTAAGAGCAACTCCAAGAGAGTTGGCATTTTTCCTTCTCCATTTGACTCAACATTCGACTCCCTACGAAGATTTCTCTCCATACTGAGTTGATCACTCCAACAGACTCTCCATTTTTCACTCTCCAAATCTCAATGGCTACTTTCAACTCTCCCCTCCCTCACACTGCCATGTGGGTCCTACACGTCACCCCTTCCTTTCCACTTCTTCCCCGTCCGGCCATCCGCTCCTTCCCCTTTTTTCTCCACCCGGCCTTCCCGTCCGCATCATCTTCCTCCCTTCGGCTTCCGCCCACACCACTCCGGCGGCACGCGCAAGGGAGCGGGTGGCGGGGTGCTCGAGGGATCTGACAGCGGCGCGCGTGAGGGAGCCGGCGGTGTGAGGCGAGTGGCGGCACGCGCAATGAAGCGGGCGGCGGGGCGCGCGAGGGGGCCAGCCTCGCCCGCGTCGGCCCCTCTCTCCCGGCGGCACGAGGAGGTCCAACCAACCCCTCCTGCACGCACTCGGCGCCCGGCGCCGCCTCTCCTCCCCGGTCAGCCCCTCCCTCTCCTCCTGCGCTCGCGCCCGCCGTCAATGGGGCCACACTTGGCAACCAATTTGGCAAGCCCCGATGCCTTGCCAGGTTTGGCAAGCCCCTGGAACAATTTGGAGAGCGGGATAGGATGGAAAGTCGAGTAGATAGTCTCTTGGAGCTCCCTCACTTGCCAAACTTGGCTTGGCAAGCCGGATGGGAGCTCTCTTAGAGTTGCTCAAACTAGGTGAAACTATTCTCTTCTCTTTTCGCGCCCTTTACGGTACAACTAAAATTGCCCTGTCTCATATGATTCAAGCAACAGTCCATCCTGAATATTCATGCATATCCTGTAAACCACAACCAAACACCAATAGGGACAAGGAGACCAATGAAAGAATCATCATGACCGTACTTTTAGTCATATGATCATGATATATTAATCATCAGATATTGGTACCCTTTAAAACACGGGAAATTAGAATAGAGACCTGGTTGGTCCCGATCCATATCCCCTCTCATCCTATTGGTTCCTTAACTGTATTATGGCTGCCGACTCCGATCCTACTCGTCTCATCCATGATCCAAAGTGAGTACATATACACATATCAAAACGAAAATATTCCAAGATCAAAGAGGATACCGACGAATTCACCCGTGCATCCACTCGAGTAAAAGCTAAAGGCGGAGTTGCTCAGGCAGACGGTTTGTAGAATTTTATATGTGTATGTATGTACGTAATCTGCGTACCTAAAAGTGCCAAGGCAAGGCACCTCCTTCGTCAGTTGCCTGTGCCTACTGGCAGGTGGTGCCACTCGACCGCGTGGCTCGCACATGAAGCTATGGCGGTTGCTCTGTTTCTCACTTTCTCTTCATCACATTAGGAACACACTTCGGCTGCCCCTGATACGACTGCCTGAAGCGAATGGTTGAAGAGAAGCATATGCGTAGAAGGGATTTGAATGGAAGCATGCACTCCACAGGCTCAAAGTTTAGTGACTTTCGGACGCCCACTTTGTTTGTTTAAGTGATCGTCAGCCGTCTAAAAGGCCCTTCTCAACTGCCGGTTAACCGTTCAGGTCCACAGGATTGAGGATTTTTTTTTCTTCTTTTCGCTGCATTGGGCTCTCGAAAGAAAATGCAGGAGCTTATGTGGATTCCATAGCATCGGGCGGCCTATATAAGACGTGTTCCTCGTAGCTCTAGACCATCACCAGCTTCAGCCTTCAACTTGTATGATATTTCCATCACTAGCTCCTCCTGGCACTGACCTCTTAGCAAGCGCTAGCGTCAGCAGGAGTGCTGCATTTCCTCTGCAAGTCATTTCCAAGTCCAACAGCAACCGTGAAGCGAGCGATGGCACGTATCGGCACGGCACACCTATTCGTCATCGCCTTGCTGCTCGCCGCCGCCGCCTGCTCGGACTCTGCCCGGGTCTTGAGAGAGCACGGGGCACCGGCAGCTCAGCTACCAGCCGGCGGCGGCGGCGGCCATGGGGAGGTCGCCGAGATGACGGTGCCCGGGCAGGGGCAGAGCCGAGGCGTTGGCGCGGCGGCTGCGGCTGCGGCTCGCGAGTCCAAGCGCCTGAGCCCCGGAGGGCCGGACCCCCAGCATCATTAGGCGATGGCGATGCTCACCGCCGTGGTGAGATCGTGTGCGAGCATGCAAGCTGGTACTACAGGAAGATTCATAGGGTATTCTTATGGTCCATTCGCTTAGTGTTTGTTACGTTGCTGTTGTTGTTGTTCCTGCATGTTTTTACTGCCTTTTGTACTCTTCTTCTCCCTTGGCCTTGGGGCAGAAGGCCCCACTACATACTGTTTTGTACCGAGACTCCGAGAGACCACAATAATGTTGGGCCATAGTCCTTTTGGAACCAATCGTTTTTGCAGTCATGGTCAGACTAATATATGTACTGTTCAAATAGCTCTGGACTAGAAATGGAACAGAGGAGAAAAGGCACAATGCAAGCTACGAGAGCGAGACTGCACTTTCTGTAATGCACGTTCTCTTTCGGAGTATATATATATCAAGTCATACTTTCTTTCAAGCGCACGATCGAAGTCACCTACTCTAGCAACTTTGCCTTTTGTGATGTACCGCTGGCAGTGGCACTCCATGCATGCGTCGCCTCAACAATGATTAGCCTAGACAAAAGTTCACTATACGCTTGACCATATAGTAATTAAATGTGATTACAAATGACCTTTTTAAATGGAACATAAAAAAAATGAAGGTCGGTTTGGGGATTAACTCTTTAATAATGTCCAGCTTGAGGATCTTCCACTTAGACCCATATCTACATATATATACACACCCCATGATCAAATAAGTAAGCTAGGGCAGCACTTAGTAAGATCAATATGTTTGGTTTAGTCACTAGACTTTAGCTGTGGTTCTTCTGCTCTTGAGACAGCCCAATATATGGTTTGGTTTTCTCCACAAGGCACTACCACTAGAAACCATTTGATTGCCTAATCGAAAGGCTAAGAAGAAAATAATCGATATTAGCACCTGCTGAAAAGATACACATTGTCCCACGTAGGCTATCGTAAGTGACAGTTTTGCGCTAGTAGTATAGATTTTCCATGTGTGACACAGGCATTAGTAGCAAGCAGCCTCATCAACACCTGACCTCATTAATTAATTAGCCCACCACCATTTTCCTTCCTAACATATAATATAACAAGGTATCAGCACTGACAGTGATCAAAAGCATTCCTGAATATGATATTCTCTATTCTCAAAACAAAAATATGATATTCTCTTTTGGAAAGCAGCAAATGTTTATTATGTTCTTAATCAATATACGTATCCCCCGGCCGCCGCCTCTATCGCTCGAACAAGAGAAACTTTCACTATCAGCCGCCGCATCACGACGCGCGACGACGTGCGTCGTCACGATCTGTATGCGCGATAGGTTCTCAACAAAAAGGAAAAGAGATCAAAAGCTCTCCCAATAGAAAACCTGCAAAAAAGAACAACTTTAATTTTCAATACGCCTCCCAGATCGAAGAACATATTGATCATCAGTTCGTTGGCACTGCGACTTCTTCGCCTCATCTTCAGCTCTTCACTCAGCTGCTTTATTTCTCTCGAGTCTTAAACCAAATCAAGCGTCAGTTGGTGCCGTCACGACCAAACCCTTTTTCCCGTTTTCCGCGAGGCCGGCTTTTTGTCCTGCCCTATCACCGGATGGATTATTCGTCGGTTAGTTCGGTCGGTACGGATATGGCTATACGGGAGTATATCAAATGTGAGGCGCGACTCTTCAAACTTTCGTAATGCCAGTTGACTCCAACTGTGTTATTATTTCTTCATTTGTCATCTAGGAAAAAAGTGGAAATAAAGCATGCAGTCCTCGTCAGACTGTACTGTGTTCGTATGGATTGGCATTACCGTCTTTTATTTGCTCTCCTTCTCTTTTTTGCTTCAGCTGATTATTATTTGGAAAGGGACAGGCATAATTCATTAATTCTACTCTGATATGATTCCTGCTGGTTCTCTGGTTGGACCGCATGGAAGAGTAAGCGCGCACTTCAGATTCTAATGTGGAATTATTGCAATGGAATTGAATGCGGTACTGATGCGTGTGCACTCTTGCTCCAAGCCGTTTGATCAACATGAGAAGAATAGTTGTTCTAAGCAAAGCTTGTAAACATATTGGCACCATGTGATATCTTTACTATAGCATGCATGCATCTCCTACTTTTCAGGTAGCTAGCTAGGCTCCTCGATCTGTTCCATCCTTCAAACAATTGTTAGCTACATATACAAGTAAGGTCGGTGCAGTATGTACCAGTACTTTGAGAAATCAGGCAAAAGCTAGATGAGCAGAGACGAGATAAGCATGGCGAGCTAGCACCGCCACACCAGCAATCTGTGTAGGACGGAAAGAGGATAACGCTACACAAACAGTATCCAATTAATTACAACGCTAACAATCGACTACGTGATCCAAATTAAACATTAGCACATCGCTCATCGATAGTGTGTTGGCGGCGACCTGTACCCTCCAGAGTCGGCAAAAAGAACACTAATTACTTCCCCATGCATGTATCAGCCAAAGATTGGCCAGTCTGCCGCGCCCGAGTGCATCTTGCATGGCTGGCAACAACTTCTGTTAGCTATCTGCATGCATGCGTGCGTGCGTGCATGACAGCGCGATCGGTCGATTAGGTGTGAGATGACAGAAACCGGAGGGTTTTGATTTTTTGAATCGTTGGTCGCACCGACCTTTTATCCGTTCCTCGTGTGAATGGCATACAATAGCAAGTACACAAACACAATGGCAGCAAGCTCAGACCGGGACCTCCGATCCAATCGTGTGAATAAAATGTATGCGTACTTCTTCCCATACATCCATATAATATGCGTTATCTGATATTTAGGACGGCATTTTCATAATGCAAAAGCCAGGTGAGATACGATCAGGATCCTGATGATTACTTTTTACCTGTACTTATTATATTAAAGTTGTATATAATTGTGTACCCCTCAAGAAAAAAGATAAGATACACCATGAGATGGAGATCTTTTATTTTGATGTTATTTTGTATAGGGCAAGGGCGTAGGATATAAGAAAAGACCGGGAAAAGCCAATTTGGTGACAAAATTGGGAAGAAACGTGGTACTATTCTAATATGGTGACGATCAGTATACTTGTTATATTTTGTCATTCAAACTTTTTTCCCCACAAATGTGAACTCCTAATGAAAACACTTCAGTAAGCACGGCCATAATATTGCAAAAAAGCTATGTAGAAGATCAATGTAACGCAGCTAGGCCAAGGCCCATGACCCGCGAACGCTCGATCGGGTCATGCCGCCAATGGACGGACCACAATTTTTTATGATAGGGCCCAGGAACGGCCGGCCCGTCTGATGTTGCTTCCACCGTTCCACGCCTCGCCACAGGGCCCAGGGCGGCAGAACGTCGCGCGTGCGCCGCGGATTCAACCCAACCTGCTCCGCGCGCATTCCGCCACCTCCCTCATGCCGCGCCCGCCGGCGCCGCCGCCTGCTCGACGGGATGCGACCGCCGCGCCCGAGCCCGCCGCTCTCGGCATCCCTCTTCAACTCCCTCATCGCCTCCCGCGCCCGCGCCGGCCGCTCCGCCGACGCCCTCTCGCTCCTCGCGCGCATGCTCGCGGCTGGGTTCGCCCCGACCGCGTTCACCTTCGCGCCGATCATCTCGTCGCCTTCCGCCACTGCCTGCTGCGCCGCGCAGCTGCACCCGCACATGCTCAAGAGCGGGCTGCTTCACTGCGAGCCTTACTCGGGGACCTCGCTGGTGGGGTTCTTCGGGCGGAGTGGGCGGTTCGACGAGGCGCTCAAGGTGTTCGGTGAAATGACGGTGAGGAGCGTCGTCACCTGGAACTCTCTCATCTCTTCGTTCGTGCAGTTTGGACGCTCCCGCGATGCCCTGTTCTGGTTCAGGGAGCTCGTGAGAAGCGGCGATGGCTTATCAGACGGCTCTCTTGTTGCAGTTTTGCCTGCGATTGGGTCGCCGGTCCAAGTTCATGGTCTCGTGAAGAAAATTCGAATGGATTCCTTCCCAGCAGTAGCAAATGCATTGTTGAGTTCATACAGTGCTTGTGGTGCTATACAAGTGACAGAGAAGATGTTCAAGGAGTTGGTGTTTAGAGACGTGGTTTCTTGGAATACAATGATAACCGGCTTTGCGAGGAGCAATGCCCCAGAAAGAGCATTTGAGCTTTTCTTAAGTATGAAACATCAGGGTGATTTGCCAAATGAGACGACATTTGCCAGTGTTCTTTATGCCTGCACCAGTATGAATGACCTTGAGCATGGGAAGTTTATTCACGCAAAAGTCATCAAGCAAAATCTCAATACAAGTGTGTTTGTCAACACCTCATTGGTCAATTTCTATGCAACCTGCATTGGTTGGAGAGATGCACGTAAATTAGTTGAAGAGGATCCTCAGAATAGCCCCACGTGTTGGAATGCTCTGATTTCTGGTCACTCTGATAGTGATGGTCCAACTTCTTTGGTTATTCTGAGAGACATGTTACGATCAGGGATTAAACCGAATGAGGTTAGTTTTTCTGCATCTCTCAAGGATCCGTCGCTTTTGGATCTCCAGCAGATTCACTCATTGGTGATAAGATTCGGTCATGCTGGTAATGACTATGTTTCAAGTGGAATCATATCATCTTATGCTTCACATGGCATTGTTTCCAATGCCTTGACTTATGGAGTTGCACTGGATCCTGATTCTTGCAGTGTCTCCATGAATGTTTTAGCTGGTGCGTATAATAAGGCTCGCATGTACCAAGAAACTAAGGAGCTACTGTTACATCAGCAGGATCGAGATACTGTTTCATGGAGCATACTTATTACTGCTTGTGCTCGCAATGGTGATTGCATTGAAGCTTTTGGATTTTTTGAACAGATGAGAATTTTGGGGCACCGTGTCGATAACCATGTGTTTGTGAGCTTGCTGAGCATTTGTACAAAAAACAACAGCCTTGATCTTGGTAAGTTGATTCATGGGCTTATCATCAAGACCAGCCCTGACACTTATGTTGATAATATGTTGCTAGATATGTACGCTAAATGTGGTAGAATTGAAGACTGTCTCAGAGTCTTTGAGGAAATGGAGCATAGGAACATTATCTCATGGACAGCTGTGATTTCTGGCCTTGGACTTAATGGATTTTCTCATAAGGCCTTGGCATGGTTTAAAGCCATGGAAGAAGACGGCTGCAAACCGGACAAAGTAGCAATTCTAGCTGTCCTGTCAGCTTGTAGACATGGTAGACTTGTGCAGGAAGGGATGAAGATATTAAAAAATATGAAAGCTGATTATTCAATTGAAGCTGAGATGGAGCATTACATTTGTGTAGTGGACATGCTGTGCAAGTGTGGTTATTTGAAGGAAGCTGAGGTTGTGATTAGAGGCATGCCTTTCCAACCAAGTACTGCCATATGGCGCACATTTCTCCAAGGATGCAAGACATATGGTGTAACAGAGGCACAAGTGTTTAGCTAGCAATGGATCAAATAGAATTCTTCTTGATAAACTGTGGAGGTGTGCTTTTTGTCATGTTAACCCACTAATCTTTTGCTGGTAGTTCAATATTTAGAATGTTCTGGATCAGGTTCATTTTTTTGTTAGCTTTGCACATAATGTAGACACCACAAGATTAGAAGATAATCACACCTGTTTTGATCCATCCATTTAGATGTTGACTTATGCATCCTCATTGATGAAGGTTTTCTGGCAGAGTGGCAGATGCGGTAGCATTGCAGTTTGCATCTTTGCTTTCCCACAAATTGGTTTGTCTTTGTTAATGCCACCTTAAGTTGGTTAATTACAAGACTTACCCAGTGTTGAAATCTCGGGGTTTGGGGAAGGGAATTTTTAGGCAGCCTTACCCTTGCTTTCTTCTTCAAGGAGGTTGGCTTGAGCCTATGATCTCTGGGACACTAGTGGGGAGACTCTACCACTTGCACCAAGCCTGCCCTCCTCTAGGTCACATTTATTATCAATCTCACATCACACAGCTTATCATCCCACATTCCACCATTCGTTATGTAGCAGCAAGATTGGGGCTTCTATGTTACCGTCGTGATTATGCTTGGGCAAGGATAAGGAAGAGGCATGAAGGATGTCTGCTATTTTCGTAACCTCTGGCAACAAAACCCTCAAGATCCAGACATTTACGACTTCAAATGACAAAGCACCCTTGGGCACTTGAACCTGATACTTGCCCTTTTGTGAAAGCCTTACCCTTGCTTGCCCAGGAAGCTAAATGGAAATGGTTGTCAAGGTACTTATCACAAGGTATGGTGCCGTTACTATATTCAAATAATCCATGCAATGTAAAGTACTGAAGAATCATGTCATGGCTTAAAATTGTAATGAGGGTGAAGAATCTACCATTATACTCGATTCAGTTTATTTACTGAAAAAGGTCACTTCCATCCATATGTGTGCGAAAAGGAGGGTAAAAGGGAATGATAACTGTTTTGGGATTGCCAAGGTGCACTCAGCTGTGTACGGTCCATGTAGAGGTTAAAGTGACTGGAATGGGTTCAGTAAGTTACCATTTATTACTATTACTATTGTTTGCTTGAATCTAGCTGATGCTGACCTGCACTCAATGCTTTAGAATGATTGGAACTTTGAGGATCTGTTATACCATGTGTCTTTCCTACTCAATGTGTATCTGAAACGTGGATTCCTTTTTGAAAACAAGTAATTCTTATTTGTGACCCCTTGGTTTGCTTTGGAATGATTATCCCATATAATTCTTCAAGCTGTCTTTTCGCAGTATGAGGAGGTCAGTCGGTTGTTGCAAGTTAGGACGTGGCAAATCGGTTCAATGATGACAATTGATAAAGCACAAGTCTAGGACATAGATACCTACTAATACTCTGAGGTACCTTGGGCTTTTGACGAAGCATGCACATTAGCAAGGCAATAAGGCTTGTATAGCATCCAAGCAATGGCTTTTATTGGCTATTGCTCTCCTTCCAGCTGGGCACTGTCTGCATAATGACAAAGGTGTTCGTTAAGTAATTGTTGGTGATGGGGCATTCTTGTCTTGATACCTGAAAGGTGATTTGGTCAAAGAATTCAAAGCATTTTCTTACTCTAGATTTGCACATTATCTATTGGGTGGTGCAGATACCTGCAATTACTTATCAGAATTGTCCTATGAAAAAGTAATAGTTCAAGAGCACTCCAGTTTACCAAATGTAAGTCATGTAACTATTAGTTATGTCGATCGATCTTGATCTGCCTTTATATCATATAGTTACAAGATACTTACTGTATTTTTGAATTGCCAGCAGCAAGTTGTCATTTCCCTGGTGTGGCAACGTGGTGTATAATGAAGCCTGTAGTTGTAGTCTCTACATGCTTGAAGGACCCATTTGCATTCAGCGAGGACTTCTGGGAAAATGCACATCTCCACAAGTGCAGGCAGGATCAGATCAGCAGGGCTGAGCTCCCTGCCAAGTTCGTAACCACGTGTGATGTCCTGTATCCGGGTCTTGCTTGTACTCAATGCTCGGTGTTTGGTTTTGTTACTTTTGGCCTCCATACCGGAGTGAGTGCCAAAAATACCATCCAAAGTTGCTACATTGTCGAGATAGGACCCACATGACATAGATGCATCCACTGCTATTTTGACAATGCCGCTACTTTGGATCATACAATTTTGCAACTGAGTTCCAGTGCAATGCTATTGTAACTGGCTGTAAGATAGTGATTGGGATATTCCTCTGAGCACTCGTTCTCAAACTGCTGGTGTCAACGTCAATCCTCGTAAAACCTTTCGGCACTTCACCTTCACATCTTAGTGCTCCATTCGTCCACATGAACGGAATGGAACCTTCCTCGCTAGTCTCCGGCGCAGCACGCCCAGTCAGCGCGGGGTCCAATGCAAGCAGCAGCATCGGAGCCGGAGCGAGTGACCGACACCCAACGTGCACGGCGGCGATCATCGGAGCAAGACATTGGCCTTTGCGCTTCAAATAATCAAACGCACAAAAAGACGAAAAAGGCGCTGGCCGTTGCAGCGGATATAATCGCACACACCAGCGCGGGAAGAAAAGCGGTCCACAAAAGATTTTCTAGCCCACCAGGGTGTGATCTGCCGTCGCTAGTAGCTAGCTTCTGCTCTCTACCGGTGATGGTGGCCACTCGGATGGGGGCGGCATCTGACACGGCACGGGACGTTGGTGTGATTTGTCCTTGGCGCACAATGGCAGGCGGCAGCGGTGGTTGATCGCCACCGGGGAAAAAAAAAATCAAATAAATCGCCCACCAATTATCCACAAAACGCCCGGGCCCCCCAACAAAATGTTTGTTTTGTAACGGTTTTCACTGTGCTGTCCCGCCTCATTGGCCCCTATAAGTAGAGAGCGGCACCTGGCCCATCACAGCAGGGCACGATCCATCATACTCATACCACGCACACTCACTCACTCTCGAGTGATCTTGCATTGGCACACTTCCTGCAGCCCTGTGTTGTGACTGCACGGTGCGTCATATTGGCTGCCCATTGCAATTTGCAAACCGCTACGGCTTTCCATCGATCGTCCATGGCTTCTCGCGTCGGCATTGTGCTGTTCCTGTCCGTCCTTATCGTCGGCGCGGCGCTCGCGGCGGCGCCGGCCGCCGGAGCTCGCGTCGTGCCGGCCATCTATGCTCCCCCGGCGGGCAACGACGTGGCGCCCGGGGCCGCGGCCACGGCCGGCGGCGGTGGCAGACGAAGCGGCATTCGTCGGGGGAGATGGAATGTGCAGAGCCTGGACGACGCTCGCAAGCGGGAGGTGCCGGGCGGCCCGGACCCTCAGCACCACAACTAGAGAGGAAGATCCATGGCTGGAGGCCGGCCAAAGGATGCTGCCGTGCAAGCCATTATATTTTCTCTGCACCTCGCCATGGCTTCCAATAACGGCGGCGCCAAAAGATTCATAAGAATATCACTGAACGCATACGTTCCCGCGCGTCGATCTCTTCTATCTCGTTCTCTTTTTTTTTCCCTACAGATGTTGTTGAGTCCGGCCGGAAAGGTAAGTACAATCTGCATTGGTTTCAGCGGCCGGCCGTGTTTGTAGATGTCATATATCTCTCGTGGCATCCTATGCACGCAAGAAACCGAGGGTAGGGGTGTACACTACTGCACTCTTCTAGCTATATACGAGTTGTAATAATAAGCAAGCGCAAGCTTTGAATAGAAAAGGCTGCAAATGCTGTAATGTGTAATCATGGGTTGGGCTTGCATTATTGGGCATTGCACGAAACAGTGCTGTTGCAAGCATTCATGCATGCATGTAATACTTGTTGGGATTTATAAAATTTTTGCTATGGGTGAAGAATCACATCCTTTGGATCGTTTTCTTTCCATTGTTGTATTACACATAATGAGGTTATTAGCGAACAGAAACAGATTGGCTATTGGGATCAAATGATCTGCACTACGCAGAAACATATGTACTGACGCACCACCACAAGATACCTATATATCCACCAAAAGATGGATCACAGAAAGCCACGCCCCCTTTTCGAACAAACTTTAGCAGTTTTTAAAGTTAAAATGATTGATTGATGACCACCGTTTCCATGGAGTATGACCAAGCCGAGCGCAAAAAACTAGTGTTAGGATTAACAAATGCGGGATCACCACGTCATCTGACCCCGAAAAGGTCTTTGTGGTGGCCAAAGGTCTCTTATCAAGATCGGATCAAGCAAAAGGCCGGTAAAAGCATCTCGGTCTAGTACTATATGGTGGGTGCGAGCTAGCAGGGCGATTCCGGTGATCCATGCATGCAAAAAAACCGTTACACCTCGCCTTACGTACCCACGGACACACGGGGAACGCGCGCATCTCGACCGCCCCTCAAAATTTGGCTGCGGCCTGCAGTAGTGTTGCGGCCTCTGCCGCGCGCCGGCTCGTCAGCGTTGCGTTGTCCCTTTCCGAGGTTTAATAGAATTGATAGAGTTAATGAGTTATAACTTCTTTTTTGGAAGCTCATCTCGAAAGAACTCCGGGATTAAGCGTGCTTGGCTCGGAGCATTTTCACGATGAGTGACCGACCGGAAAGTCCTTCCCGGGTGCGCATGAGTGAGTACAAAGTGCGCAGAAAAAACATGTGTTGGTCTGTGAGGATAGTCTTGAGGTCATAGAGAGCTGCCAGGTGTAAGCGGGCCCGGCCTCGGGGAGGCGGGACGTTACACCCTTGCCATCTATAGTACGCGGGAAAAAGATGGGTCTCGTCGCCCCTCGGGCGGCCGCCAGTCGAGCGTGCCCCTTGCCCGTCGCCCCCCGCCGCAGCGCCGGGATTGCACTAGTTTGTTGTACTACCGTCGCGCGCTGCAGTAGGTGTTGTGTGGTGGCGGGCCCGTGCGACGCTGGAGACATTACTAACGGCCTAACTATGAATAGTAACTAACGGCCTAGCTATGAATAGTAACGCCTCCAACCACACACGGGCCATGGAGGCAGCTGGCAGGCACAAGGGGCCGTGTTTAGTTTCGAAATCCAAAATGAATGTTTAGACACATGTATAACGTATTAAATGTAGTTTAAAAACAAATCGTATTATATAGATGGCCCCGTAAATCGCGAGACAAATCTAATGAGTCTAATTTAGGCCGTGATTAGACACTAAATTGTTACAGTAACGCTACAATAAACATGTGTCTAAACATTCATTTTAGATTTCGGATTCCAATTAGATTCATTAGCTTCATCTTCCGAATTCCGGACGTAATCTGCAATTAGTTTTTTTAATTACTCTATGTTTAATATTTTAAATGTGAACCAACCATCTAAACACGGCCTAAGGCGAGCGCTAGCTGGATATTATTCGTGAATCTTTGGTGATAGAGTCAACTCTAGTCACGTGTGTTAATTGCTTGTTTGGCACAACTCTAGCTCCAAGTTAATTTATAGTAATGGTATATACATGAGTCTTTGGTGACATATTCAAGGCATATTTGATAGTGCTCCAACTGCTTGTTTGAGACCTGATTTCCTGAGGGAAGTGATTTTGTAGTTGAAAGTGATCCATGATTCTCTATGGTAAGCTTTGTGAAAAGGGGGATTCTGTGCAAGAAGTGAATGAGAAGAACCTAGTTTTTTGTTAGCTCACGACCTCTTAGTTAATTTCAGAGAATTACTTCTTAAATCAGCATCGAACCACTTCAGAAACACTATTTGTCAAAGCTACTCCTAGATTCAATTGAGAATCAAGTTTGGGAGGTTTGCCAAACGGGTGTCCATCCCATTCATGATGTGGTTTGTTTGTTACTAGGAAAGATTGCGCGCTAACGCCGCGCCCGTTATAGATTACGTATATATAATCATTTGTCATTATACGGGTGGTTCTAGATTCTCTATATTATTTAGTTTTGGTAATCACCTGTAACATATATGAAAGAACCTCATGCTACTGAATGTAGTAGGTAATGTGCACAGAAGGTAGGCACAAAATAGTGATCATGGACAGTGATGGTTCATTCTAGCATGACCCCTCGTCAAATTCAGATGGCGGCAACGCAGATGTCCTCTGACCATAGAGAGTGTGGCTGTGTTGACACAAAGTGCGCACCTACCGGTGCATTCTTCTATTGTTGCGCTAGAGTTCCTGGGAATAGAGTACCAGAAGGACGCATTGTGACATTGGTGGCCTGTTAGCCGACGACAACAAAGAAAATAGAGAGGACAATCTGAAAGGAGGAACACGGTCTAGCGAACACATCCTCTCAAAACGGTGGCAGCGAGCTTCACAAGTGAAGTTGAAGAGCACAAGGAGGGTGGTGCCTCCTTCCATGGCAGCGACACCACCTCTGATCCGAGCAGGGGCTCGAGCGGAGGATAGAGAAGGCGAGTTGACACATGATGAAGAAATTGGGTGAGTAGCTGAGCAGCGCAATGTTTGTGTCATGTTCTCAACTTCGTGGGGAAGGCAATGACGGCTCTCTAATGCGTAAGGGCACTACAATTTCATTTGACAACAATACAAAATATTAATATGTGACGATCGAGCAATTACGTAATAGCGCAACGCTAGAAGCCTGCAACAACGGGGCAAGTGAGGACGCACTGACTCTCGGTGAGCTCGCTTTCTTTCGGTGACATGGATGTACCTATTTCTTCTGAAGACAATGCCGAAATACCAGCACGCGTGACGTTCGTATGAAAAGCGCAACTTAGAAAGTCTGGAACGACGTGGCAAGTGAGTATGCACCGACTCTAGGTGGGCACGCTTTTTAGTGCATATATATGTATTTATTTTTTAAAAACAAAATCGAAATAGTGCTCGTATGAAAAAAATTCTTTAGGTAACATAGACGTACCTATTTTTCGAAATACAAAATAAAAATAGTACTCATATAAAAAAAGAAAAAATAAAATGAAAAAAAGATGCTAAGTACCCGAATCTCTCAGTGATATAGAGGTAATTATAGCTCTAGCTCCACATTAAATTTGTCTTTGTAAGACTAAAACAAAAATGATTTAAATATATGTAGTTTGGAGCGATACTTGGGTGGGCTGCAGGCCTGTAATCCTACAAAAATTTCCAGGCCGAAGATGACGAGAAGCCCAGTTCTGATCCAGCTGGCCTCTCTCGTCGTGGCCTGTCGTCGTCGTGGCCCAAACAATTATAGGCCGGAAAGAAGAGAGAAGGCTTCGGAATCAGCACCCGCTAATCTTTTCTTCTTCTTGCTTCCTCTCTATAAACGGCGAAAAGGAAATATCGGCCGCCGCCGGTTTAGAAAACTAAGCCCAGTCTTATCGCCTCAACCGAGACGGCGAGGCCTTTGCTTAATTAACACCCCAGCGGCACGGGCCAAACCGCCCAAGACGCCATCCTTCCTTCTTCACACTGATCTCTCTTCCTCCTCACTTTTGCCTTCTTCCCCTTTCTTTCTGCGAAACAACCACCCGCCCCAACCCCTCCTCCCCTTTCCCTTCTCCTCCAAGCAAGCCGCCCATCCCACCGGCCGGGCAAAACCCTAGCCCCGCGATGTCCGGCTCCGGCGCCCCCTTGGGCCGCGGCTCCGGCGGCGGAGGTGGCCCCCGCAGCTTCGACTTCGGCACCGACGACGTGCTCTGCTCCTACGACGACTTCGCCGCCACATCCGAGCCCAAGCGCCCCGATCCGGCGGACAAGGTGCCCGTCCGCTCAATTCCCTTGCTCCTCCTCTGTTTTGATCCCTTTTGCGCGTACTAGTGTCTAGTCTGTACTGTCTGCCCGCGAAGCCTTGGCCGAGGCATGGGGGTCGGTTTTTGTCCGTTGTTGCGGTGTCGTATTTTACGCTGTTTTTTTATTGGCGAGCTTGACATGGTATGTATCTGTGAATATGCCTATCGCTGCTTTTATATTGTCGGACCCTATTGACTTCACCCTTCGAGTGGTCAGGAGCATGGGGTTATAGAGAATGCAAACTGAATAACTGGTAGTGAACTTCCACTTCATGATATGTTTTAAACCGAGCTACTTTTTATGTTTTTGCAGTAGTGATTGAGATCTGTGCTGCTTTAAACAGGAGTAGTTCTGGACTTCCCTTCTATGTAGCATAGCTTCCCTTTTCCATATTGAATAATCCTATTGTCCAATATTGATTGATAGTGGCCATTATTGTTTGGTTTACCTGACGTATGTTCCGAGTGTCTTGAGGTCTAGATGATCAGTACTTGTCGAGGAAATAAATCTAAGCTTTAGAAACATGAGTGTGCCTCCTAATACTGCCAGGACGGTACTTGGCTGTGTCCGTGGACCCTAAACAGTGTGAATTTTATTCAAAGTTATCTTGTCATACTTACTTTTCATACCCTGCATAGGTGTAGTTCTCTTAATGTTATGTTGGAAATTTGAGGGGTATGTTTACAGCTGTCGTAGCAGGAATCATCCAATGTTCCTATTATTATTAATGAACTAGGAGAGACCAATCCGTAAGTCTCTATGAAACTTTGCGCTTTAGATGGTGGATTGGTCTAAATTTTATTATTCTTTGCTAAGGGGGTGCTTCCATGGGTTTGCCTTGGTATCATGTTCATACTGCCGTGTTGAATGGTCCGGATCCATTGCTTTCCCTGCATATAATGTACACACCTCTAGTTTCTGGTTGGGTTGGTTGCCTGGCTCGATGGCTTTATACACATGAGTGATTCTTTTATCCCCACTGATCCTGCGCTGGTGACAATTTCGTTTGCCTTGCATTTGTTATTCTCAGTCCTCCCTGCACTTTTGCAACAGGATTTCCATGACAGCAGATTGGGGAGACCATTTGCGAAAGCTTACGAACAAGAAAGTTATGGCAAGGAGGATGTACTTTCTGCTGTTGAGAAATGCATGAAAAAGTATGCTGACAATTTGCTACGATCTCTTGAGGGAATCACTAGTCGGCTTTCACAACTGGAGATCTATTGCTATAAGCTTGAGAGGTCCATAGGTGAACTTCGAAGTGATGTGCTTCGCGATGAGACTGATCATAGATTGAAGTCTCTTGAGAAGCATCTGCATGAAGTAAGTAAATTAGTACCTTTGAGCAGCATTATATTTTAGACTAGATGATGCTTCCACAATATTCCTACATTGTTTGTCTGCATTATTGTAAATCTAGTATTAATATAGTACTATAATAATATGTACCAGTATGGTATTAGTGACAACTTTTGAGTTGCTTGATCTGTCATTTTTTAATGTCATAGTTTCATTAGATGACACCATCTTGCTAGGATGCTTGTTAAACCAGGATTCAGTGCATTCTTATGTGTGATGATTGCTATTCAGATATGCTTATGCGTGTGAATTTTGTTACTCAGTAAATAGTTAGTTGAATATAGAGAATTATTAGCTTAGCTATGCGTTTACCGAGCGCTCTGTACGCCCGCTTCATTTACCGCCTGCAGACTGGAACGGGATGGTCCAGGTCGTTTTACCGTGCCCCGCTGCAGGAAAAAAAAACTGTAAAGCCAACCTGGGAGAGCTTTACCGATCGAGATGCAGTACCCAGTGCACACAGCCTTACACTGCATCTCTTGTTATGTTCTCTTTTTTATGTTGTATGTTTGTGAATACTTTTCAGCTCATATTGCTCTTGTTTATTTTATTGGTTACAACCTTAATGTGTAATATACACATTGTGACCACTCTTAACATGATGGTACTATGCATGCTTTAATTCAGAAGGCACTTTTCATAAATGAACTATAGTTCCCCACCAAAAAGAAAAAGAAAAGAAATAGACAATAGTTGTTATTTATTGATTTGATTGATCTGCATAGAAATGACACTGCATGGGTCAGTAATTATGATGGGAGAAGAATCCATAGGGTCTACTTTCCTGTTGCAATCCATGCTCATTGCCTGATGACACACTTCATTCTACTCTTGTTATGTTTCATGTAGGCCCTGGCTAAACCATGGGATGGTGGTCCTCTGCATATAAATTAGCATGTAGGCTGGAGTATACAACTAGTGGCAGCTGGTTCTGTCCTAACATGTATTATGTTCTATTAATAAATTTTAACAAAACCTTATCATACCAAATTCGGAGGAGGCTTTCCTTTTTTTCTTCGTTGATCATTTAGTGTTTATTGTTCAACTTCTATGTCTACATTGTGTTTATGTTTATGTGTTTGGTAGATCTTTGAGCGTGTGATTTACATTTTATCTATTTTGTAGTTCTCAACTTGTATTAAAATCTAAATGATGCAGGTGCACAGATCTGTCCAAATTCTTAGGGACAAACAGGAGTTAGCCGAAGCTCAGAATGAATTGGCCAAATTTCAACTTACACAAGATACATCTAAAAAGAAGGAAGATGTACCAACACCATCTATTCCTGAGCCAAAGAAACTTGAAGAAAAGCCTGATACATCAGGCCAGCAATTGGCCCTTGTTTTGCCTCATCAGCAATTGGCACCTAGGGCTTCTGAACCAGTCCAACAGTACAAGGATCAACCTGTGCCTGTGCAACAATCAACCCCAGCCCCTCCTGTGCCACAGCAGGACCGCTATGTTCTTAGCCAAGCCATCGTCTATTACCCACAGCGCCAGGCTCCAGGTATACCCGATGCACACGGGCAGCAGTTGCAACCAGATGTGCAGTACTTACCAGCAAGACCCCCAGCTCAAGATGTTCCAGTCCATGCTTCATCCCAACCACCTCAGGCAGGAAATCAAACACAGGCGCAGTCTTATCCTCCTTACCAGCAGCAGTGGCACCAGCAATCCTCCCAGCCAACTCCTGCACCGGTGGCTCAGCCACAGCAGACTTTTTCGCAGCCATTTCCTCCACCTGCACAGCAGCCCCAGTTATCTAATGTGCAGCAGTTTCCTCCGCAGCCAGTGCAGCAACCCCAATCTAGTTCTCAACAGTACCCTCCGCCACCAGTGCAGCCACAACAATCCAACCCACAGCTTCCTCCACAGGCAATGCAACCACAGCACCCCCCTGTGCAAGCTCAGATGAGACCTCAAACCCCACCGAATTATCCTCATTATCCACCCCAGCAGCCCTTGAACCCCACCCCTGAAACTATGCCTGGCAATGTGGCTATGCAAGGGCAATACAACACTGCTGCTCCATCAGGTGTGAGCCGATCTGAAGCGCCATATTCATATGGAGGACCTGGCATGCCGCCATCCCAGGCACCGCCGCAGCACATGCAAAGGCATCAGCTACCACCTTCAAGTCAGGGATCCTACGGGCCACCTCCAAGCAAAGGGTCCTATGCCAGTGGCCCTGCACAATACGCATCACAGGGCAATCCGCAAGGCTATGGTGCAGGTTACGGCTACCCGCCAAGCGGCCCTCCAGCAGTCCAGCCACCACAGATGCCCCCAGGTGGTGTTGGCATGAGCCATCCAGGGTCGCATATGATGCGTGGCCATCCCTATGGAGAAATGATTGAAAAGGCCATCACCATGGGATACCCTAGAGACCAGGTGCTGAACGTGACCCAGAGGATGGCTGAGGGCGGCCAGCAGATGGATTTCAACACCCTGCTGGACAGGCTGAACGAAGCTGGGTCCGGAGCACCCCCTCGAGCGTGGTGAATTTGGTCCCAGGTTCGGGCGTCATCCTCGCCCGTGTGCTATGACTTATGACCGTTTGTTCACGCAGCTAAATAAATAAGATCTGAGCTGATGCCGTGTACTGCTTATCTGTACGATGTACATATATAATCTGTGAGTTTCGTGTAATTGCTGCGGCACGTGTACTACGAACGTATCATGCCAGTTGGACTATTCCGATGCAAAATTATTGCCAGAAATCTTGTCAGTTTGTGTTGTGAAATGTCAGGTGATGATTCACTATCGATGCCCATCTACTTTAGAGATCGCATGCTACTAATTTTTTTTCGCCGCAGTTGGTTATTTGTTAGATCAAATTGCTTGTTTTTTTAAGAACACAGAAGATCTGGAGAGACAACCGAGTATGGCTCCGCTCGTATGGTTACAATTTCTTTTACACGTCAGCAAGCATGTGGAAGTACTGTGTGTGCATATATTGGACTGTAGCGTGGGGACGGGATTTGGAACTTGCATAATTTCTCTTGCCTAGTCATACAAGAAGAGCATAAAAGCATCGGACGAAAGCATGCCGCTCCTCTCCGCGGCGAAACGTAAAACATCTCATCTATAGTGACTAGTGAGCGATAACGGGGCAAGGAGGGCCAAGCGGTAGCCGCCGCAACTCAGACGAGCTCGGAGCCTAGGACTAGGAGCCGGGGAAATCTAACGCCTGCTCGAGACGGGGTACGTGGAGTTTGCCCGTGGAGTTCATTTCAATTCCGCTGCGAAATCTCACCTCCTGTCTCCTCAGATTCCCATTTCTGCCTCCAATCAGCTGTAGAAAGAACCGAGCCGCGGGTTCGCAAAGAGAGACGAAGGCCATCTCCTCGCGGGGAAGACGGGCGGAGGCGACGGCGGTCGATTAGTCCGGTGAGAATTCTCTCTCCGTTATCCTATCTGTTCAAGAATTCCACATCCTTTTTTTTTTACCGTTGCCGTAGATCGTCAGCCCAAGGATTTCGTCCAGTTCCGAGGTTCGTTTTGGACTTTTTTGGTTTTGGGTGGGGGAGAACGGAGGAGGAGGAGAGCAAGGAGAAGATCCGGGCGAGCTCAGTGGCAGTTCCGTGAATACGCCATCTGTTGCCATCACACATTCACACCCATTCGCTCACCTAGCGGCGGCGGCCAACGTGTTTATCCCAGGGATGTCGCCGGCTATTGCTGCGCTGCCCGGCGTCGCTCCCCACCGGTTCGATGACTTCTTCTCCTCACTGACTGTTGGGCCCGCCTTAGAATACCCCTCCCTTCCGTGCTTTCCAGGCCCGCTAGTGTACTGTTTGTGCCGATCGAATCCGCACGCGCTGGGGGGTGGGCCCAAAAGCGTCAGTGACGGGCGTGTCGTATATCTCACGGGGAAACGTGAAAGGCACAGAGCGGGGTAGTGGATCATGCGGAGAGGGGGAGGGAGCGAGTCAAGTGGTCTGGTCGCGGTGGGTCCACCCACCACGAGCGGGGATGCCTGGGCCCACTTGCCATTGGCGCGCGCGGCCAGTGTTGCGGGAGTATCTGCCTTTGCAGCTGCGCGTTAGATTAGTAGAAGACGCAGAGCAACGACCAACCCCCCCTCCTAAACAATTGCACTCTGGCTAACGTATGGTTCAAGTGACAGCGCTCATGAAGTTTAAACATAACATACTGCCACTGGCGTCGTATTGTAACGGTCAAGAAGTGGTAATTTTATATTTTTTAGCTAAAGAGTGTTGTTTGAAATTGATCGAGATTTGTGGAGGCAAATTGCCCTCATCTGCGTCTACTTTGTCTAGGGATACCGGCACCTGGCGGAAATATAGCGATGCTCGCGCTTTCTGATTACTAGCTTTCTAGTGCCGCACAAAAACTGACAGAGCACGAATGGCAAAGGCGAACAAAAGCACGTAAGCGGCTTGAAACAGAAGGGATTAGCGCACTAGCCTCCGTAATGCCCTGGAACAAGTGTCACGAACTCACCATGACAGTTGACAGGTCCCAAAAGCTTTGTTATCGGTGATAGGTCATAAAGGCTTGTTTAGTGTATATGGTGCCGTCTCTCTCAAGTTTCATAGGATATATATGGTACTAGTAGTGAATATTTTGGAATCCATTCAATTCGTTTTAGGACGGCTATTTTGAGTAGTATTTTGGAAGTTATGACATCGTAATCACTGTTCTGACGGCTACTGCTTCCATTCTTTAAGGGCGAATAAGGCACGTGAACAGCATGTAGGCAATTGTTTCTATTAGTAGAAAGTAGTGGTAAAAAAGTTGGGGAATCTTATGCCATATGGCTCCCAATATCAAAAGGTCTCGCTCTTTATCACCCTTAATCAAAAGTTGCCATGCCTTGGGTTCCCTTTTACTGGAGTCAAGACCACTATCCACCTACTTCTGCCGTACTACTCACATAAATTCGTTCCAAATTCGTTAAAATTCGCCAGCTGCCACACACTCTTGGTGCGTTTGTGCCGCACTTTCCTCGATTTTCCTCATCCCCTAGCCGGCCTACTATACCAAATCAAAAGGAAACACGAACAAGACCCAGCATCAGAACATCCTCGAAAGGTTTGGTTAAACCCCCACTTCCACACACCAAATTGTTCACTAGCTCACCAGTCACCCTTTTGTAAGGCATACTACTCCGTATACTAGTAGCAGACTAGCAGCAGACCACCATCTCCATCCAGAGTTCCAGATCATATCTGCTCATCGTCATCGTCGTCATCATTGTGCCACGGGGACAAAACATACAGCGCACACAAACACTAGCTCGCGTCGCGTTGCATCCCACGGCATAGAAACCCCATAAGCAAAGCAAGCGAGCCGAGCCCCACGCCAGCCCAGCCTCGCGGCCGGATCACACTTCACTCGAGTACTGCTGCTCGACTCCGCCGTCTCTCCTCACCCGGAAAAGGCTGAAGCAAACAGACGCAAACGGCTCATCCCATCACATGATTCCCAATCCGACCTCATCGCCGCCGCATCGCGTCACCGCAATCTCGTAGTCCTCCCCAATTCCCCCGTACTGACTGCTTCTCCTCCTACCAATAATGGCCTCGATTTCTCGGTTCGCGTTCGTCACCGAGGCCGCTGGGCGCTGACGCCGCTTTCCCGTGTATTTTTTTGCAGCTTCGCAGGAGGCGGCGTGAGGGATGAGCCTCCGCCGCAATCGCCGCGCCGCCGCGGCCGCCGCGGCGGCGGCGGCGGCGGGGGGTGAGGGTTACCCGGAGCCGGCGGCGTACAACATCATCCCGATCCAGGACGTGGTGATGCACGGGGAGCACCCGTCGCTGCGGTTCCCGGAGGTGCGCGCGGCCGTGGAGGCGCTGGCGCACGCGGCGGACCTCCCGCCGCCGCCGCTCGCCCGCGACTGGGACGCCTTCCGCGCCGACCTCTTCGACTGGCTCGGCGCCACCTTCGGCTTCCAGCAGCACAACGTCCGCAACCAGCGGGAGCACCTCGTGCTCCTCCTCGCAAACGCGCAGCTCCGCGCCGGCGGGACCCTCGGTGCCGAACACCCCGCCGACGTGCTGCACCACACCATCGCGCGCGGCATCCGGAAGAAGCTCCTCAAGAACTACAAGTCATGGTGCTCGTACCTCGGCAAGAGGCCGCACGTCCACGTGCCCAGCGCCGGCCGCCGCGTCCAGGGGCCGGGGGTCGGCCCTGACACGCGCCGCGACCTGCTGTACACCGCTCTGTACCTCCTCATCTGGGGGGAGGCGGCCAATTTGAGGTTCATGCCCGAGTGCCTCTGCTACATCTTCCACTACATGGCGCTCGACCTCAGTCATGTCATCGACCAGTCAGTTGATGTCGAGACGGGGCGCCCATCTGTTCCTGCGGTGCGTGGTGAGGATGCTTTCCTTGAGAAGGTTGTGACTCCGATTTACAATGTGCTCAAGGAGGAGGTGGAGTTTAGCCGGAATGGGACCAAACCACACTCGGCCTGGAGGAATTACGATGATGTGAATGAGTACTTCTGGAGCCGCAGAGTTTTCAGGCGGCTCCAGTGGCCCCTGTCTCCGACCAGGAGTTTTTTTATACCTCCAGGCAATTCTGGGCGTATTGGCAAGACTGGTTTTGTTGAGCAGAGATCATTCTGGAATGTGTACCGCAGCTTTGATCGGGTATGGGTGATGCTCATTCTGTTCTTTCAAGCAGCGATGATTGTTGCATGGGATGGTCGCACTCCTTGGGGTAGCCTTCGCTTCCGTGACATCCAGGTCCGGGCGCTGTCTGTGTTCATCACCTGGGCTGCGCTGCGCATTGTGCAGGCAATGCTTGATGCAGGCACGCAGTACAGTCTCGTGAGGAGGGAGACTACATTGCTTGCTGTCCGGATGGTGCTCAAGGTTCTTGTTGCTGTTGGGTGGACTATCACATTCATTGTGCTCTATGTTCGAATGTGGGATCAGAGGTGGCGTGATCGCAGGTGGTCTTTTGCTGCCAATACAAGGGTGTTGAACTACCTTGAGGCAGTTGCTGTGTTTGTCATCCCGCAGGTGCTTGCAATTGTGCTGTTCATTGTTCCATGGATTCGGAATATTCTGGAGAAAACCAACTGGCGAATTCTATATGCTCTCACCTGGTGGTTCCAAACCCGAACATTTGTTGGACGTGGTGTGAGGGAGGGCCTCATTGATAACATCAAATACACTACATTCTGGGTGTGCCTTCTCACTGCTAAGTTCGTCTTCAGTTACTTTCTCCAGATTCGGCCTATGGTGGGGCCAACAAAGACAATTCTCAGCCTCCATGGCATTGAGCGTAACTGGTTTGAGTTTATGCCTCACACAGAGCGGATTGCTGTAGTCTTGCTGTGGGCTCCAGTTGTCCTAATTTATCTCATGGATATTCAGATATGGTATGCAGTCTTCTCGTCACTTACAGGGGCACTTATTGGGCTGTTCTCACATCTGGGGGAGATTCGCAGTGTTGAGCAACTGCGCTTGAGGTTCCAATTCTTTGCAAGTGCGATGCAATTCAATTTGATGCCAGAGGAGCACCTAGATGCCGTGCGCGGTGGCCTCCGAAGCAAGCTGTATGATGCTATCAATCGTCTGAAACTGAGATATGGCTTTGGTCGGCCATATAGGAAGATTGAAGCTAATGAGGTGGAAGCTAAGAGGTTTGCCCTGATATGGAATGAGATTATTCAGACATTTAGAGAAGAGGACATCATTAGCGACAATGAAGTTGAGCTTCTTGAGCTGCCACCAGTTGTGTGGAAAATTCGTGTGGTACGGTGGCCATGTTTCCTGTTAAATAATGAGCTGCTTCTTGCTCTCAGTCAGGCAAAAGAGCTGGAAGCTAATGACAGGGCACACTGGACAAGGATATGTAACAACGAGTACAGACGATGTGCTGTCATTGAAGCTTATGACAGTATACGTCACCTACTGCTGGAGATCATTGAGGAGAGAACTGCTGAGCACATTATTGTCAGTCAGCTGTTCTTTGCATTTGATGCTGCAATGGAGAATGGGAATTTTTCCGAGGAATATAAGCTAGAGCTGTTACCTGAAATCCATTCATCTGTAATCACCTTAGTGGAACTTCTACTGAAGGAGAAGAAGGATCAGACTAAGATAGTTAATACCTTGCAGACTCTTTATGTATTTGCAATTCATGATTTTCCAAAGAACAAGAAGGACATGGAACAGCTGAGGCAAGAGAGGCTAGCGCCATCAAGGACAGAGGAGGGTTCCAGTCTCCTCTTTGAGGATGTCATAAAATGCCCAAGCAATGATAATGTTAGCTTCTACAAACAGGTGAGGCGCCTCCATACAATTCTCACGTCCAGGGATTCTATGAACAACGTCCCAAAGAATCCTGAGGCTCGACGGCGTATAACTTTCTTCAGCAACTCTCTATTCATGAATATGCCTCGTGCTCCAACAGTTGAGAAGATGATGGCATTCAGTGTTTTAACCCCATACTACAATGAGGATGTGATGTACAATAGGGACCAGCTTCGCCGTGAGAATGAAGATGGTGTCTCAATTTTGTTTTATCTCCAAAAGATCTATGAAGATGATTGGGGGAACTTTTTAGAACGCATGCGGAGGGAGGGAATGACTGATGACGCTGAAATTTGGTCTGGAAAATATCAGGAGCTCCGACTTTGGGCCTCGTATAGAGGCCAGACCTTAGCACGGACTGTTAGGGGAATGATGTACTACCACAGGGCTCTCAAGATGCTTGCTTTTCTTGATACTGCCTCTGAGGTAGACATCACAGAGGGGACAAAACGTCTTGCATCCTTTGGTTCAATTAGGCATGAGAATGATGTATATCCCATGAACGGTAGGTTGCAGCAACGGCCACAGAGGAGGTTAGACAGAGGAACCAGTACTGTAAGCCAATTGTTTAAAGGCCAGGAAGATGGTGCTGCGCTCATGAAGTACACCTATGTGGTCGCTTGCCAGATTTATGGAAACCAGAAAATTGCTAGAGATCAACGTGCTGAAGATATTCTGACTCTCATGAAGAAAAATGAGGCACTCCGAGTTGCTTATGTTGATGAGGTCAGCCACCAGGGCTATACTCAATACTATTCCGTCCTGGTAAAGTTTGACCAAGGCTTACAGAAGGAGGTTGAGATATACCGGATTAGGTTACCAGGTCCACTGAAGCTTGGGGAAGGAAAGCCTGAAAACCAGAATCATGCTATTATATTCACAAGAGGTGATGCAGTTCAAACAATTGACATGAATCAGGATCATTATTTTGAGGAGGCCCTTAAAATGCGTAACCTGTTACAGCAGTACGACTATTATCATGGGAGCAGAAAACCAACACTTCTGGGTGTTCGAGAACATGTTTTCACTGGGTCCGTCTCTTCACTTGCTTGGTTCATGTCTGCACAGGAGACAAGCTTTGTTACCCTTGGTCAGCGGGTCCTAGCTAACCCATTAAAGGTTCGGATGCATTATGGGCATCCTGATGTATTTGACCGCCTTTGGTTTTTGACTCGAGGTGGTATAAGTAAGGCATCAAGAGTGATCAATATCAGCGAGGACATATTCGCTGGTTTCAACTGCACCCTGCGTGGTGGCAATGTTAGTCACCATGAATATATTCAGGTTGGTAAGGGCCGTGATGTTGGCCTCAATCAGATATCAATGTTCGAAGCGAAGGTTTCCAGTGGCAATGGCGAGCAGACCCTTAGTAGGGATATCTACAGGCTTGGTCATAGACTGGATTTCTTCCGGATGCTCTCTGTGTTTTATACAACAGTAGGGTTCTACTTCAACACAATGCTGGTGGTCTTGACAGTTTACACATTTGTTTGGGGACGCCTGTATCTAGCTCTCAGCGGTCTTGAAGCTGGTATTCAGGGCAGTGCAAATTCAACCAACAATAAAGCCTTGGGTACTGTGCTTAATCAGCAGTTCATCATACAGATTGGCTTCTTCACTGCCTTGCCAATGATCATAGAAAACTCTCTTGAACAAGGTTTCCTACCTGCTATCTGGGAATTTTTCACAATGCAATTGAATTTTTCATCTCTGTTCTACACATTTTCCATGGGAACTAAGAGCCATTACTATGGCCGGACAATCCTTCATGGCGGTGCAAAATATCGTGCTACCGGTCGTGGTTTTGTTGTGCAGCACAAGAGTTTTGCTGAAAATTACAGGCTTTATGCTAGGAGCCACTTCATAAAGGCAATAGAACTTGGAATAATATTGACTGTGTATGCTGCTCACAGTGTTATTGCCAGGGATACAGTTGTTTACATAATCATGAATGTTTCCAGCTGGTTTCTCGTGGTATCATGGATTATGGCTCCATTTGCTTTTAATCCGTCTGGTTTTGATTGGTTGAAAACGGTGTATGATTTTGATGATTTCATGACCTGGATCTGGTATCCCGGCACTCTCTTTTCTAAGGCTGAACAGAGCTGGGAAGTGTGGTGGTATGAGGAGCAAGATCATCTACGGACCACTGGTCTTTGGGGAAAGATTTTGGAAATACTGTTAGATCTCAGGTACTTCTTTTTCCAGTATGGGGTTGTATACCAGCTGAAGATAGCACACGGTAGCAAAAGTATTGCTGTTTATCTGCTTTCCTGGATATGTGTGGCTGTGATTTTTGGTCTGTTTGTCCTAATGTCCTATGCTCGAGACAAATATTCCGCAAAGGAGCACCTTTACTACCGGGTTGTCCAAACTGCTGTCATCATTCTTCTGGTGCTAGTGCTGGTATTATTTCTGAAGTTCACAAGTTTTGAAATCGTTGACATCTTCACTAGTCTTTTGGCATTTATTCCTACTGGTTGGGGCTTGATTTCGATCGCTCAAGTAATTCGGCCATTCATCGAATCTACTGTAGTTTGGAACAGTGTGATTTCTGTGGCACGTTTATATGAGATACTACTTGGGGTGTTCGTTATGGCACCAGTTGCATTGCTGTCCTGGTTGCCGGGATTTCAAGAAATGCAGACAAGGGTACTTTTCAATGAAGGTTTCAGCAGGGGCCTCCAGATATCCCGCATTCTTACTGGCAAAAAACCGAATATGGCTTGAGGTACTTCACATTTCCAACAAATTTTAATGACTTGCCTGGCCTCATTACATTTTACAGAGTAATCATGATTTCATCGACTAATTTGCATGTATCACTGCAGTGCATTGTCAAGCATGACTGAAATTGTTCAAGTGGCCTGACCTCTAATATTTTTACGCCTCACTGTTTTTTATGTGCTTTGCTCATAGTTAATGGAACCTTTCGATGCATTGATTAGTGAACAAATCAGTAGTTCCTTCTTTTTTATTTGTTAATCAATATGCATCGCAATACTGCTAGCTCCAGATAGCACAATAGACAACTAAAGCCCAATAGTGCATCAGTGCCTTGATATAATAATTTTGAATGGAACATAAATCAAACGAAATCTATGATCAACGTAAGCCCAACAGCCAACTAGGAGCAGAATATGAATATCCCTCTGTAGTGTATGTAAAATAACCATGCTGAAATCAAGTCTTAAACCTGGCAATTGTAACTTTAGTTTCAGATGGGCAGTTACTGAGTGCTGACTGTTGACTGTTTTCCTGAACAGGTTTCTAACCGATTGTTGCGGACTTGCAGCGTAGCAGTGCTCCATCTCCTATGTACAGCTTCCCAATTCAATGTGGAAGGGCTTTCTGCTCACTGATATAGCTTAGATCCATATTGAACTCCTTTGGTAGCTTTAGCTATCTAGCTTAGGTGTCCAGATTTGTGCTTTTGGCAATGTAGGTCTTCAATCTTTTGTACATTGGTAGATCTAGTTGTGTGTAGCTCATTCTGTTGCAGAACCACAGGTGAGCTCAGGTGAATTATTTGTTGGCCTCGCTAGATGGCTCCATCTTTTGTGCCAGAAATTGTGGTGTGCGAATGCTCGGCTGAAGGTATAAAAGGTTGTTGGAAGGAATTTTTCCTGGTGGTGGGTCGTATTTGCAGTCCCGATGTACAATGTGCTACTGATGCTCGTTTAGTCCCAGCATCCACATTTGCACGCGATGCAGATCGGTTTTTTTTTTTCAATGAGGTCACGTCGTTGGGAGTGCCTGCAGACTTTCAGAGGTAGCTAGCGCCTGGTCTGACTAAACTCGACGTGGAACGCGACGTCTACATGGCTTCGTTTCTTTTTGGAAAGATTTACATGGCTTCGTTTCTTGCGTATGCGGCGTACTACCAGGGGAGGGGGGCACTCATTTGCAGGCGTCACGCGTCCATTGGCCATCGTCGACCTATCCAGCCTCTCACATTTCCTTTCTCGGTCTACATGGCTACACCAACGCCCATAAAGGATCACCGGGTGGTTGCTTGAAATAAATAGAAAACACATTGCTAGTATATAAGTTTATATTGCAAATATATAAAGGAAAGTAAAGTTGTACAATTTTTTTAAAATATACATATAAAAAAATTAAATAACACATTCTATACAAATTAAGTCATATAGACATATTTGTAGATGAAAACATCGTAAAAAAATTCTATAGAAATAAGCAAATTTGGAAAACAAAACACAAAAATTCAGAGAGAAACGAAAAAAAATTGAAGAAAAACAGGATCAAAGAGCATCCAAAAAATTATAGTGAAACTATTCAAATAAAATTTTAAAAAATTAAGGTAAATTTGAAAAACAAGTATTGGGGGAAAATTGAAAACATAAGAGAAAGAGGGGTGCACCATTGATGCTCACAGGTGGAGATTGATGCCTCGCCTTTGCTTCACGGGCATGCATCAATGGAGATGCACATCTCATCCGACGAGGGTGAGGCTCCACCTCAACTCCATCACTCTACATAATGACACACAAATGAGAAAGGGGAAAGAGAACGGTGAGCGCCCCTGCCGAGCTTGCTATACTTGCAAGAAGATGGAGAGCCTCAGATAGATTCGTGCAACTACGTGAGATCCACTATGTGCACACACGAAATGAAATGGGAAAGAGGATAGTTTGAAAGGGAAAGAAAGGAGAAGATAATGGTTCTTAGTGGGAAAAATTTAAGAGACGACACGTCGCGCGTGAGCTTCAGCGCGCGACCCGTGCGGACGACGGCCTGTCCATGGCCGTACCGTGGACTGGCCCAAGTTTCATATAGATGTGATGATTAGGACATTGAATTACAAACAGTCTGGCCCATATTTGATCTGATTAGCGGTTCATTGACTTTTTAAACCGGAACACATTTTTGAACTAGCGTGAAGAAACTAAAATTATCATAACTCATGCATATGGTATCAGTTTTTTATTTCGTTTGCACCACTACATCTCTTAGGACGAGATCTACAAAATAAGACCCATGATCAATATGTTTTGAAACTGTTTTGATGCACTAGCAACTTATATTGGACAAGTTGTAGCTATTATGCATTATGTGTGTAACAATTTGTGTAAATATTTACACATATATTGCTACAACAATAATATTTTCCCTGGTCTTAGGTACTTACATAACTTGCCACGTTATTTCAATATAAGTTGTTAATAGGCACTAATAATTTGTTATATTGTATCGTGTCAAAGTGCATACATAATCTTCTATATAAGTTGATACATTTGCCTTCTCTACACAAATTTGCTACCAAAAAAGCAACACATGATTCAAGTTAGCACACTAAAAGTAAGCACATTTTCTATCCATAGGTTATTACACTGCTTATATAAAAATTGCCTCTTAATTTGTGCGTTTGATATATAAATCGCTATGTACTTGTACACTATACATACAACATAAGTTGCTAGTTGTATAAAATAGCCTCAAAACCTACGCAATATGGGTCTTATTTTGTAGGTCTTATAAAAGGACCACAATGCTGCCATCAGATTTGAAAAAGGATGAATAGTGAGTGAGCAATGGTCAATTAAAGAAAATAACATGGTTTTTTTATATCAAAACCACATCATCAAGGACAACGACATCTCCATATTGACTGTATAGCTAATAGGTTACACCCCATATGCGTGTCTCTGCGAGCCATTCAACTATTATGCCAGAAAAGATAAATCATGTGGCATTGTATCAGCACAAGGGTCACGCGATTCGCGTTAGCGTGACCGGTCGCGCGATAACGCAGTCCTTCTTAGTGGGACCCTAGGGTGGGACTGATCTAAAACAAAAACTGAAAGCAAAATAAAGAACATAAGGGAAATAAAAAAACACACCGTCAATGCTCACTGGTGTATGTTGTTGCGCCTTCACCGCATATGCATCACCGAGCGCGATAGGCACGAATAAGGGAAAGGGAACAACGGGAGCCCTCACCAAAATTATTGTTGCTCGTGAAATGGAGGGGAGCCCGTGCGGCGCTCACAGTGTCGCTCCGAGGCTCTAGATCTTTGCAGCCCCCCCCCCCCCCCCCCGCGCCAATACGAAGCAGGGAAAAGGAAAAAGGGGGGAAACGGTGTGAAAAGAGAAGATAAGGGTTCTTAACGAACCAGGATGGACCGATTAAAAACAAAATTAGAAGACAAGAGGAGGAAAGTGAAAAAAAGGTCGTGCCATCACGGCTCATCGGGTTGCCATGCCTTAACTCTAGACTTTATCCCAAAACCTTCAAAACCAAACTTAACTTTGTTCGCTTGGCTTATCAGCCCAGTACTTCGGATTATTTCCCTCACAGAACACTATTAAATCAGCCCAGAATCAGCTAAAATCAATAGATTTTTCAGCACGGTCCTATCAAACGAACAGAGCGCAAACCTTCATCATGCATGGCTTGTCACAAACCGAATTAAGCCATTGAAGAGCACGAGTCTTATCAATTCAAGTTGGGAATCTATTCGTGTGCATTAGAAAATCGACCCTGGTGTGCATTAATATGAAAGGAGATTTTTATTTGCATACCTTTGTTCACTCAAGATTCGATTTATATAATATTTAATAGAACTTTTTTTTCTTGTCACGTCAACAGCTACTCCCTTCTTGTGAGTTGCACTTGGCAACTCTTAAGATGCAGCTGAACCATGCACCTTTCTCTCAATCTCGGCATCGAGCATCTTGTCAACTCCATTAAAGACATGACGTTGTAAACAAAGTCGAAGGGAAGTATGAGGCACAAGATATAGTTGTGAGAAGAGGAAAAAGAATAATTATAGTGAACTTTTTACCACGTATTTCAGTGGATACTAGAAGAGGGTGGCGCGCTTCGCCGCGCCCGTGAAAGTGCATCTAGGCACTTAATCTAAATTTTGGTAATTAATGACAATGTAAATTTGGATATGATGCTTTTCATGAGTTGTGCAGGAATAAAATCAAAAGAAAAGAAAAAGGAAAGTGAAAGGAAGGTCCCCAATTCTTATTCGTATGGTGATGGATTCTATCGGAAGATTTAAATTTATTTATGGTTTGAATTTGAGTATAGGATCACCGTACTATCAAGGGGGATGTGCTTGATGAGTTGAGTATGCTAAAGTGCTTATACATGAGATGAAAATCACCCAAGAGAGGCACAAACACCCACAAACATTCTTACACAAAAATCTCTCAGGCGTCGGATCTTAGACCGGATGATCCGGCCCCTAAGTTCCGACGCGCTCTGTCTGAAATTCAATTTCCATCGGAAGATCCGATCCTTGCGTCGGATCTTTCAACACTTAGACAGATTTTGAATTTCCTCTCAGGCGTCGGATCTTCCATCGGATGATCCGGCCCACAAGTTACGGCACGCTCTGTCTCTAATTCATTTTCATCGGATGATCCGGTCCTTGCGTCGGATATTCCTTGACCTAGCCATATTTCAGAGCGCATGTTTTTCATGGCATCTTGTGAACTTCCATCGGAAGATCCGACCCAAAGTTCCGGGTGGCTCAGTCTCTAATATTTTTCCATCGGATGATCCTAACCTTGTGTCGGAACTTACATCGGAACTTCCATCGGATCATCCGGCCCTTGTGTCGGATCTTTCCAGACTTAGCCATATTTCAGTGTTTCAGCCTCATGAAATTCAAATTTCAGATGATCCGACGCTACGTCGGATGATCCGGTACCCCTTCGCAGAACACATAACGGCTAGTTTTTGGGGGTTGGGTATTTATACCCCTCACCCCCTTCATTCAATGCTTGCTGCCTCCACGACCAAACACACTCCAAAAGCATTCATTGCACTCCTCTACTCCCACCCAAAACTTGATTCTTGCATTGATTCACCTAGGGTTTGAGTGAGAGAGAAAGATTGAGTGTGTGACCTTTGAGCACTTGTGAGGTTTCCCTTGCTCATCTCAAAAAGAACTTGAAGCAAGTTTGATTCGTCGATCCACGTTTGTTACTCTTGGAGCTTTGCTCCTAGACGGTTAGGCGTCGCCGGTAGCTCCCATTCCTTTGTGGTTTGAGCACCGAAAATTTGTATTACCCCTCTCTTTGTGAGAGCAATAGTAAGTGACTCAATCTTCCTTTGTGGTTGATTGAGGGAGGCAAGTGGTTAGTGACAACCCGGTTCTTTGTGAACCCCTCAACGGGGACGTAGCTCCTTTGTGGAGTGACAACCCTCAGGAACAAATCTCATGTCTCTTTGTTCTTGCTATTGTTCATCTCTATTGTTTGTGCCCGATCTATGCGCTTGTTGTTGTTCGACCTTAGAGATCATATCTAGATGCTTGTTTACTTCATCTAGTAGCTTTGTATTCAAAGGGAATCTTGAATATTGTTAGATTTTGAATCTCGAAGTTAGTTATCTCTCTGTGTCGGAAGATCCTACACAGTGTCGGATCTTCCGGGTTCGGAAGATCCGAGACTGCGTCGGATCATCCGACCATCTGACATTTTCGTGAAGAATTTTCAGGATTTTTAAATAGGCCTTATTCACCCCCCTAGGCCTAGTGTTGGTCCTTTCAGCCCGTTCGGCTGAGCTGCTGTGCGTCCGGATGTCCACGTGAATGCTTCAATGTAAACAAATCATTACATGAAAATGGAGAGCAACAATGCAAATTGGTATGTTCTATAATATATAGACAAAAATCATAGACTAATTTGCTAAGAAAAGGTTGCATAGGCCGTCACCAAATTTGATGAGTATACCTTTTTCCATAGCGCCTTTTCCTGCTGCTCATGCTTCAACTCATCTGGCACTATGAACATAGGGCATTTAAACACACTCGTCACTAGTTGTTTTATAATACCTCGTGAAACAATGGTAAACAGTACATAACATCGTCATAATTGAAGATTTAAGGCAATGTAGGGAATGAACTGGACCTTCATGGGTTATCAAGTTTGGCATCAAAAGGGGAAGAAAAGCATATCAAATGTAATCTCAGAAGCAATCCCCTCCCCAAATTGAGCTGGCCCCTCAACCCCAAGCCACCCTATGCCACAAAATGGAAGAGCCAATACGTCGTAAGGTAATGAAAACATCTGTCAAAACTAAATAAATAAACGAATTCAGTTAGCAGAAGAAGAAGATGAACTACCTACTGTCAAGGTTACTACTCTGTCAAATATCTTAAAACAATTAGGATCTTTAATTGATATACCAGTCGTCCAGTGACACTATCAGCATATAGTAACAAAATAACGTAGGGTGTTTAGATAGAAGCTTTAAAATTGTCTGCACAAATCTTGAAGGTACAAACCGTAGCCAATAGCAAATTGTAAATATAATGAAATGAAGCTAGTATGGGATAAGATGTATAAGTGAGTCTGCGAGAGGAAGGAGTGGACCAACCAGAGAGTAGCTGAGCAGGAATTTGTTTGAGGCACATGGGGAAGGTGCAATATGGGCCGGACGGACCGGACGATATTGCTGTTGTAGTAGAAAGCAAGCATCAAGGGGTTTCTGTGATTTTTGTTTCACGGGCAGTTTGTAGCGGTGCCTGCTTTTGCACTGCGTGAACCGGACGCGACATTAATAATGCACTGGTAAGGGCTTCTCCAATAACTGGAGATGTAGCTAACTGTTGATATTCTCTCCTACGTGGAGAGAAAAAAGGAAGGGATCAAATCATCAATCTATTTCACACAGCCTAAGAATATGTGGGGAGAGCATATGGGGCTGTCGGTGATATTATCTCCGGCAGTCTTCCACGGGGTAGCCCACGGAAGTGATTTGTAATGCAGGGAAGATCGCAAAGATCGGAAGCAAGATGGTTAGGATGGACAGACGCAAGGGTTTATACAGGTTCGGGCCGTCGACTCGACGTAATACCCTACGTCCTGTTTTGGGGTGTTGTATTGCGAGTTGAGTTGTTGTCTGATGTGGTGTAGATGTTTTGGAGGGGGTCCCTGCCCGCCTTATATATCGGGGGCAGGGTTACAAGTCGGTTTATATCCGATCCTATCTCTAAGAATCCTTTCCTTCTTTACAATAATTTCTATTCCAACTAGGACTTCTCCTTCCAGATCCTTCCTCCGTGCGCCGACTTGTCCTGCACGTCTTCAGGTCCAGAACGATGAGGTGGGCCGCCCCCTTTTGGTAGGCTGCTAAGCTTGCCCGTGAGGCACCCGGGTACTATATCCCCCACAGTAGCCCCCGAGCACTTCTTGGCCGATCGTTGGCTGTAATTGTTCCATCTTTTCTTGCATGATTCGAGTGCTCCAAGTTGTCTAAGATCTCATCCGAGTGGTTTCAAGGAAGATCCGAGTGCCTGCTCAGACGTTCCTGAAAACAATTCTTCAATTACAGTCAAAATGAGGGGAAGGAGTGCTCTTTTTCACGACGCGACAGCGAAGTGAATACACTTAGCCCCCGGGCTTTGGGCAATTTTAGTATGAAATTGGCCAAAGGTCTTCAACTTTTATCCATCTGTATCTTGATCTTCAATGGTGTGCACCTCCAGGTGCACCCATTGGGTGTAGCCCCCGAGCCTTGAGCAGAATAGAATATTCTGGTCGAGGGTCAAAAAGCAAAATATTATGAATTTCTTTTTAAACTTAATCCATCAATGGTGTGCACCTCCAGGTGCACCCATTGGGTGTAGCCCCCGAGTCTTGTTACGACTCAGCATAATCGTGTCAAGACTCTGAAAGCCATGAATTCCGACTAATTTTTTCAGCCCCCATGCCTCTGGACATGGATTTTAGATAATCTTTTCCTTCAGGGGCTTTTTTGTTTCCCCACTATAAGGATTTTGTCCTCGAGTTCTTTGAACTCGGCATGACTCCCGAGTCGTGTCCCACGACTCAGCTTGACCATATGGTAAGCCATCTTCTCACAAGACTTATACTTATCAGCATTTGACCCAGATTTCTGAGTCAATTTAGCGATAATATCGCATGCCTTACGTAAAAATCAGTTGCGAGGTCGCAATATTAATTGCAAAATCGAGTCTGGTCATCGACTAATTTTAGCCTCACGACCGAGTGGTTTCTGCCCCTGAACCCTAGCTCAGGAACCCACAAATTTATTATCGTAACAGAACCGAAAGCGTGCTATATTTCAGCCCATTAGGCCCATTATTCCTAAAAGTCCGTTGCGTCCCTAACGGTCGCCTTACGGAAGGCGAGATATCGCGAGATATCGCGATTCCCTACCGCATCTTTGAATTCAAAGCGACGGGACGTGCCTGCGTCGGTTGAGTTCCCGAGACAAGCGCCGCGCCGCGCGCGGGAGGAACGGTTCCTTCCTTTATAAGCCATCCCCGCCGCATTCTTCTTCCTTTACTTGCCATTTGCCTTCCCCGACGCTCCAGTTCCCTTTGCGCCAGAGCAAAACCCTAGATCTGCTCCCGCAACCTTCTTCCTCGCTCTCCAGCACCGCTTGCTGCCATGGCGCCCAAGAGGAAGGAAGCCTCGAAGCGGAAGGAGAAGTCGCCGGCAAGAGCCCGGTCGTCCAAGGGCAAGGCCACCGCCGAGGTCGCCGTAGATCGCGCCGCCGAGTGGAGGGAGTCCATCACCTCCACCAAGCGTCTCGAGCAGCACGTCATGGATGGCGTCCTCCCCGACCAGCAAACCGCCGAGTGGCGCGCCGCCGCCGGTGAGTCTTTCCCCACCCCAAACTCCTCTGATTTGGTGGTGTTCGAATCTTTCTTTCTCCGTGGTTTCGGCGTGCCCGCGCATTCTTTCCTCCGCGGGCTGCTGCATTACTATGGGATCTGCCTCTGCGCATTGAATCCCAACTCTATCCTTCACATCGCCATCTTCATTAACCTCTGTGAGGCCTATCTTGGGATAGAGCCTCACTTCAATCTTTTCATTCATCTTTTTCTCCTTAAGCCTTATCCCCGAACCGACTGCCCACAAGTAGTCGGGGGCGCCGGACTCCAACTCCGCGAGGGTCGAACTCGGGAGTATTTTGACATCCCTTTCCTTACCTCCAATAAGGGGTGGCAGTCCGAGTGGTTTTACGTAGGAAACCACTCGCCTGCCATCTCTCCAGAAATTGATTCTCGTCCTGTCCCCTCCCAATCCTGGACCGCTCTTCCCAAGGAGAGTGAAATGGACCAGGTTCGGGAGCTCTTGGGTCTTATTTCCCAGTTGAAGGACAATGGGCTGTCTGCCGTCGGTGTGGCAGCCAACTTTGTTCTGCGCCGGGTTCAGCCGCTCAAGCAGCGGGCTCACCCGGCGTATGAATATTACGCCGAGGGGGACAACACGCGCGAAGCCCCCGAGCGCGTCGACAAAGTCCAAGCCGCCGCTCGGCTTGGCAAATTCTTCGCACCTGGAACGTCCCTGAGGACTACTAACTGTCCTCCGGCGTTCAACTTGGGAAATCCACGCCCTGAGGTATTTAGTCAGTTTGTTGTTGTTTTTATTTCAATTCCACCCATTGGGTGTAATCTCAAAACTGAACCCAATATTTGCAGGGTCGAGTTGCCTTTGTATCCCTCCCTCCTTTGCCTGAGATGCCAAAGGGAGTGGATCAGCCTCGTCGGCGCAGGGCCGTTGGATCTGAAGAAGCAGTCGGGGAAAGTGAGAGTGATCTGCGCGACTCGGATATCACTCTGTCGTCCTCTCCTTCCCCCGATGTGCAATCTCCGAGTGGTGGGAAGGCTGCTCCTGCTCTGAAGAAGCGGAAGATCTCCACAGGGATCGTGTTCAGGGATGCGCCCAGCCGCCGGCAACTCCTTATATCTGAGTCGTCTGACTCGGAGAAGGATGAAGCTGGCATCGCCGAGTCGTCTCTCCAGCCGCTAATCACGAGCTCAGAGCAGTCTCCCCTTGCAGTAATGCCTCTGAGTGCTGCAAGTCCGAGGGACCTCCCTTCCCCTACTCGGAAAGGAAAGCGCCTGAGAATGCGCATTTCTACTCTGTAAGTATTCTTGTCTTCTCTTGATTTCTTTTATGCTTTTTGTTAGTGATCCATAAATGCTTTATGTTGTAGCACGCCGTCTGAGGTCCCCTTCTCGGGTCCTCCGCCTCAGTCAGCGGTTGAGACCGAAGCCCCAACAATCCAAACTCCAGAGGTGCCGATCCACTCAGCTGATCTTCTCAGCGATCAGCCTGTGGGTCCGCTACCCGAGTCGCAGCGGGAGCCAACCCCGCCACCGCCGAGTCCTGTACCAGCGTCGCCGACTCCTCCGCCAGTTCCTCAAGGCAGCCCCCAGCATGCTCCTGCAGTTGAACCAACTGCAGCAGTGGAGGAGCCCCGGACTGCGACGGTCGAGATAGCTTCTGCGGCGGTCGGCGTCCTGAGTGGTGGTGCTCCCCTGACTCCTCTGGAGGAGTTTCTGTCCCTTCATCGTCGCATGGGCCACATAGCCAAGGTACTTCCCGAACTTCTTATCTTGTTGATATCAAATACCATTGGTATATTGATTCATATTGTATTCTGACTTGTTTCTGCAGAACTTAGCTGCTGATGCTGAGGCTAAAGCCTTGGTTATTCAAGAATTAACTTCTGCAGTTGCTAAGGCCGACTCCCTGGTGGCCCGAGTGGCTGAGCTCGAGGCTGATGCAGTCGAGCGACAGGCTGAGTTGGAGGAAGCCCAGCGTACCACCCGCGATTTATGCGGGGAGGTAGAGCAGGCTAAGCTCAACGAAGCCCAGGCCGTGCACGAGCTCAGAGGTATGTTCTTCCTTATTTGTTTTTCTGTCAGACATGAAAATTTATTCAGATCTAACCTTCTTTAGATTATCGATATCGGACTATGTCCCAATTCGCAGAGCTCACTGCCAAGGTGGCCCGGCTGCAAGGCGAGGCTGAGGCGCTGCGCACTGAAAAGACAGCGCTGGAGGATGCTATCCGAGTGGTCGCGGAGGAGATCGAGCCGGAGGCTTCATCGTCCTCGGCTTCCATCCTTGACCGCGTTCGGGCACTCCCACGCTACTTCCGGAGACAGCTCTGCTCCATCAGCCAAGCCAGCTGTGGCCATGTCCTGGCGGTGCTGAAGTCTCTGTTCCCGGCGTCAGACCTGGAGCCACTCGGCCGCGGGTATGCTGCCGGTACCTCTGAAGACGATGTGGGCAGACTGCTCCATGAAGTCGAGCCCATCGCCAATGTCCTGTCCAAGGACGTTGTTGATGACTCGGATGAAGCGGCCCCGTCTGGTGCTGGTGACCCTGCAATGTAAATAAAGTATCTGTAGTATTTGTTCGAACCAGTATTTATTTGAACAATGTGTGAATGGTCACTTTTGTATATAAGTTTTTAATTGGTCTACAACTCCCTTTCTTTCTGCGCTAGCCTTAATTTCTGAGTGGTTGACCTGTTACGGAGTAGATTAGCCTCGTTGGTCTCAGTCTCATGCCGCAGAGTCTTTGTCATACGTTTAGAGCTTTGACTTGGCGAGTACTTTCCCTCTCGATTTAAGGTTTGTTCCCCTCATACTTTATGTGCGTGACGCGAAAGAGGAAATGCGAGTAGTAGAAATAGATGAAAGATGAAATCAACTTTATTGATAACTCATTATGAACATACCGAGTCGTAACTGGGGGTGACTACCCTCGAAAATCACTCGGATCAAATAAATCTAAAAATAAAAAAGACAAATACATAACTGATTCAGGCGTAGAAGCGTTGCAAATGCTCGATGTTCCATGGATTTGGGATGTCTACGCCGTCTTCGGTCATGAGTCGATATGAGCCTGGGCGACTGACTGACTTGATAATATATGGACCTTCCCAGGGGGACGCAAGCTTGTGCGCGCCCTTGGTGTCTTGCTTCCTTCTCAGAACCAAATCGCCTGCTTCAAAGGACCTCTGCTTAACTGATCGATCGTGATATCGTCGCAGGACCTGAGCGTAACGCGCGGCTTGGATCTGGGCAGCCAATCTCTTTTCTTCGATGCTGTCGAGGTCTTCAATGCGCGCCACATGCGCGTCGTATTCATCATAGAACTCCACTCGGAGGGAGCCGTATGTGAGGTCCGTTGGTAGGATAGCTTCCGAGCCGTAAACCAGAAAGAACGGAGTTTGCTTCGTGGCACGACTCGGCTGTGTGCGCAGCCCCCAGACTACAGCCGGCAACTCCTTGATCCATCGTCCGTCATGTTGCTTCAGCTGCTTGAATATCCGGGCCCTGAGCGCTTTTATTATTTCACCATTGGCTCTTTCGACTTGGCCATTGGCCCTTGGGTGTGCGACGGAAGCGGGGCATAGCTTGATGCTCCTCTCGCTACACCAATCTTTAAACTCTTGCGCCACGAAGTTCGTACCATTATCTGTGATGATACGATTTGGGACTCCGAAGCGGTGGGTGATGTCGGTGAAGAACTCGATGGTCTTGGCTGCCGTGTGCTTTCTGACTGGTTTTACCTCAATCCACTTGGTAAACTTGTCGATAGCTACAAGGACATGGTCAAAACCACCAGGAGCCTTCTTAAATGGACCAATCATATCCAAGCACCAACAAGCGAAGGGCCAGGATGCTGGTATGGTTTGCAGCTGTTGTGCAGGTGCATGTATTTGCCTTGCAAAATACTGACATCCTTTGCAGTGCCGCACGATGTTTTCTGAGTCTGCTACAGCAGTCGGCCAGTAGAAACCAGACCGGAAAGCTTTACCAACAATGGTTCTAGCTCCAGCGTGATTTCCACAAATTCCTTTATGTATGTCAGTCAAGAGCTCTATACCCTCAGTGCGACTCACGCACTTTTGTAGGATTTGGGAAGCTCCAGATCGACGATACAACTTGTCTCCGATGATGACGTAGTTTTTGCTGCGCCGCACGATTTGTTCGTGGAGCGAGTTTAGATCTTTGTCTTCCGCGACCTCTGCGGGTAATATGCCGCTATCTAGATAATCGATGATCTGTGTCCTCCAGTCTAGCGCTTCATCTACCACTAATGTGGCTGACTCTGGGGATTCTCTGACTTGTTGCTCCGCGACAGTGCCATCCGGGTTTATTTTGATAGATGGTTTGATAAGATCTTGTATGAAAACTCCGGGTGGGACGCCTTCACGGGTGGACCCCATCTTAGCGAGCTCGTCTGCTGCCTTGTTATGGTCGCGCACCACGTGATGGAACTCTAAGCCATAGAATTTCCCTTCCAGCTTCCTAATTTCCTCGCAGTATGCGTCCATCTTTTCGTTGGTCCTGGACCAGTCCTTGTTTACCTGGTTTATGACCAGGGCAGAGTCCCCGCGTACCATCAGTCGTTTGATACCCAAAGATACTGCGATGCGAAGACCGTGCAGGGCTGCTTCATACTCAGCTGCGTTGTTGGATACTGGAAACATGATTTGAAGGACGTATTTTAGTTCCTGTCCACTTGGGGAAATCAGGATTACGCCTGCGCCGCCTCCTTTTATCTGGAGGGAGCCATCAAAGTACATCTCCCAGTACTCAACTACCTCGTCGTCAGCCGGAGCTTGGTTTTCTGTCCAGTCTGCTACGAAGTCGGCCAAGACCTGAGACTTGATAGCAGTACGTGGAACAAAGTTTATGTGATGGGCAGCCAATTCTATTGACCATTTGACGATTCGGCCGCTGGCATCTCGGTTATGGAGAATTTCCCCTAACGGATTTTCGCTCACCACCGAGATTGGATGGGCCTCAAAGTAGTGCTTCAGCTTTCTTGCTGAGATAAGAACTCCATATAATAATTTCTGCACATGGGGATAACGTACCTTAGATATGGTCAGAACCTCGCTGATGAAGTAGACTGGTCGCTGAACTCCATATGCGTGTCCTTCTTCAGGACGCTCGACCACTAGTACCGTGCTGACCACTCGGGGAGTAGCAGAGATGTAGAGGTAGAGCTGTTCTCTTGGTTGAGGTGGGACGAGGATGGGAGGATTCTGCAGGTAATCTTTGAGTTCCTGAAAATATCGCTTCGCTTCTTCATCCCACACGAACTGGTCTTGCTTCTTGAGCAGTTTGAAAAACGGCAATCCGCGAACGCCGAGTCGTGATATGAAACGACCGAGCGCTGCCATGCATCCAGTAAGCTTCTGCACATCCTTTTGACAGGTTGGTGGTAGCATCTTGGTGATGGCCGTGATCTTCTCGCGATTTGCCTCGATCCCGCGGTTGCTGACCATGAAGCCGAGTAGTTTACCTGAGGGTACTCCGAAGACACACTTTTCCGGGTTGAGCTTCCACCGGAATACGCGTAGGCGTTCGAAGACCTTTGTTAGATTCCCTATCATGTCCTCAGGGTTCATGATCTTGACCACGATATCGTCGATGTAAGCTTCTACTATGTCTGGGATCAATTGATCCAGACATGCTTGAATTGTCCTTTGATAGGTTGCACCTGCGTTCTTCAGACCGAAGGCCATTGTGTTGTAACAAAAGGCACCGAACGGCGTGATGAACGCGGTCTTTATCTGGTCTTCCAGCTTCAGGCCTATCTAGTGATATCCTGAGTAGCAATCGAGAAAGCAGAGCAGGGCGGAACCTGCCGTGGAGTCAACGACTTGATCGATGCGGGGGGGAACGAAGGGGTCTTTAGGGCAAGCTTTGTTGAGATCTGTATAATCAACGCACATTCTCCAATCATTATTATTCTTTTTTCTTACAAGAACTGGATTAGCTAACCAGTCGGGGTGGAACACCTCCTGAATGAATCCGGCTGCTAACAGCTTTGTAATTTCTGCCCTAATTGCCTCCTTGCGGTCCTGCGCGAATCGACGAAGCCTTTGCTTGATCGGTTTGGCAGTCGGATTGACCTTCAAGGAGTGCTCGGCAAGTTCCCTTGGGACACCTGGCATATCGGATGGTTTCCACGCGAATATGTCGGCGTTTTCCCTTAGGAATTTGACGAGCACTTCTTCCTATTTGGGGTCCAACTCTGCCCCGATGATGGCTGTCTTCTTTGGGTCGTCCAGGTCCAGAGAGATCCTCTTCAGCTCCGTCTCCTTGCTTGGCGCGATGGCTTCTCTTGCTGGCTTCTTAGGTGGGGATCTCTAGAGCGTCCTTGTCCACCTCCTGCGATGCAGCCAGTACTTGTTCCATGCGCTTGGACATATCCAGGGCGGCTGCCGCGTTAAGAGTTTCCTGCTCGCATGTGTATGCGACTCGGACGTCTCCCAAGACGGTGATTACGCCTTTCGGTCCTGGCATCTTGACCTGCAAGTAGACGTAATGAGGAATCGCCATGAACTTGGCGAGTGCCGGCCTCCCAAGGATGGCGTGGTATGCAGTTTCAAAGTTCGCCACCGTGAACTGCATGTGCTCGGTCCGGTAATTATTCCGGTCTCCGAAGGTGACGGGCAGTGTGATGTGCCCGAGTGGTTCTGCCCCCTCTCCCGGTATCAAACCGTAGAACGCGGATTGGGGGGGACTCAGGTCGAGAGTAGTCAGGCCGAGCTCCTTCAATGTGTTAGCAAAGAGGATGTTCAGGCCACTGCCACCGTCGACTAATACCTTGGTGAGCCGAACGTTGCGGATTGTCGGGGCTACCACCAAGGCGTGGGACCCGGGCTTTGGTATGAAGTTTGGATGATCCTCCCGGGTGAATGTGATCGGAACTTCCGACCACTTGAGGTACTCAGGTACCGGTGGCTCCCTCGCGTGCATGACCTGGCGATGGGTGAGCTTCTGCTGGCGCTTCGACTCGAACTCTGGTCCGCCGTAAATCATGCGGACCACTCGGTCGGCTTCCTGAAAGTCATTACCAGGCTCGTCGTTTCGCCTGTCGTCTCGCGGGGAACCATCGTTCCTCTTTCTGTATGGGGGGCCTCTGTTGCCCCCGGTGAAGGCTCGCTTGAGCCCGTAGCACTCTCGCGCCGAGTGCTTGTGTTTGTGGTACGGGCATTGCTCATCGAGCATGCGCTGGAAGTCCTCTGGAGTTACCCGGCCTCTGGACCGGTCCAGGGCAGCGACCATGTCTCCTTCGCTCTTCTTCTTGCGAGGTTGGCTGTCATTGCGTCGATGGTCGTCGTGTCGTTCTTCGTCGTCGCGGCGGTCGCGTTTGCGAGTCGTCTTGTTCTCTTCTTCCCAGCGGCTTCTGATCTCGCTGAGCTGTTCTTTTTCCGCGATCTCGGCGTCCGCCCACGTGCTAGCGACCCGGAACATGTCATTGACAGTCACGGGTGGCTTCCGAGTCCACTTATGGATCAGTCTTCCATCGGAGATGCCGCGCTGGAAAGCTGACATCACCTCCTGATCCGTGACGTCCGTGATGGAGTTGCGCTTTTCTGAGAACCTGCGGACGAAGTCGTGCAGAGTCTCGTTCTTGCGCTGCATGATCTGACCGAGGAGCCGCTTGCTCCCGGGCCTTTCCCAGGTACCGAGATAGTTACCGATGAAGAGTTCGCCAGCCAATTGCGGCAGTCCTTGGTGAGCATGATGGGAAGATAGTTCGCCATCACGTCCTCATCGCCGCCGGCCGCCTGTACGGCGGTGTAATAGATCTGAAGCCATTGAGATGGGTCAGATTTCCCGTCGTACTTGTCGATGTCCGACAGCTTGAAGCCTCTGGGCCACGTCACGCTTCTCAAGCGCTCGGTGAACGACTGGAATCCGCCGATCCGACCTCTAGGGCGGGAATCGCTCGGACCCGATCCGTCAGCTGCTCTTGGGGGTGTGCTGTCCCTCCTGCGATCCCGGTCCCTGGGTGGGGAACGGGTCCTCCGATAGTTCCGAGTCCTGGGTGGAGTTCGGTCCTGTCGGTAGGTTCTGCTGCGCGGTGGAGTTCGATCTCTTGGCGGAGTCGGCCGCCTGGGTGGCGGAAGCACTCGTCGTCGACCGCCATTATTGCCGCGCCTTGGGCTACCAGAGAGGTCAGAGTAGTCTGACTCTGTCGAGTAGCCGCTTCTGTTGGGGTTACGACGGGGATTTCCATGATCCCGATCGTACTCTTGGCGCCGTCGGAGTTCTTCGCGATGGCGCTCTTCAGTGCTATTGGTGATGATGTCCCTTGCATCTCGATCTCTGTTGATCGTGGTGCGGAGATCTTCATCATGACCCGATCCGCCGCCGGCCCGGTGTCGAGATGAACCGGGTTCAGGAGCGTCGGTGGTCGTCCTGCCTTGCATCTGGTGAACCTGGACGGAGGCGGCCTGCACGAGAGCCCTTACCTTTTCCAGGCCCGGAGTGTTAGGCGGTAGCCGATTGATTTCCTCGTTGATAGTAACGAGGTTCTGGACCGGTGTCTCGTAGACCTCGTGTCCGTTGAACTCGAACGTGCCGTCGCGCATCAAGTTCCGGGCGCTCCTCCGCTCGTGTTGATCCCGTTGGCGACGATGATCTTCAGAGCGAGGCTCCTGGAGTCGAGCAGTACCAGATCCTGACGCGGCGGCTCCGTGTGGTCGGGCGGCTCTGCGAGTCGCCCGACTGGCATTGCGTCCTCGACGCTGGTTCCTGGCCTCGGTCGTCTCCTCAGCAGGAGTGACCTCATCCTCTGAGACAGGATTAGTTGGCGTTGCTGGCGCCACCATGTAACAATATGATCCGACTCCTTCTTGCGCGAGGTAGTCTTCCTCGGACTCGGAGAAGTCGGATGTGGGCATGTAACGCTCCAAACTACTCGGAGTCAATTCTCCGAGTGATCCTAGTAGTTCCGGCTCTGTAGAGGCATCGGACACCGTGTATCCTTCCGGCAGATCGTCTAGGATTGATGGTCCCAGTAGATCTAGCCCGTAGGAGTCGCTCCCAGAGAAGTAATCATCCGACTGGACGATGTCCTTCATCTTTTGCTTCCGAGCAAGCGCGCAAAAGCCAGGGGTCCGAACAGCAATGACCTCAGGGCTCTGGACGCGTGTGGGTTGAGCGTTTACGCTCTGCGATGATTCGGCGACGCGACTCTCAGGAATCGGATCGGAACCGAGTGATTGTAGATCTGTTCCCGACTGGTTTGGCCTTGCGTTCTGCGAAGGACTCAGCGGGGTAGATCCGGCACGATCAGAGGCGATCGGACCGGATTGGGCCGTGATGGCCGAAGTCGGCGCCAGAGAGGAGACCTCCGTGGCGACCGTAGCTCCTGCCGCCTGGGTATCCAAGGCGGTGGTGGTGATGACGTCCCCGAACTGGATCTCGACTTCGTCGACGTCCGGGAGGTTGCAGCTGTCCAAGATCTTGACGCGATCCGTCGAGCTTACCAGATTGATCTCGGCGACACCCCCTACCTGGCGCGCCACTGTCGGTGATATTATCTCCGGCAGTCTTCCACGGGGTAGCCCACGGAAGTGATTTGTAATGCAGGGAAGATCGCAAAGATCGGAAGCAAGATGGTTAGGATGGACAGACGCAAGGGTTTATACAGGTTCGGGCCGTCGACTCGGCGTAATACCCTACGTCCTGTTTTGGGGTGTTGTATTGCGAGTTGAGTTGTTGTCTGATGTGGTGTAGATGTTTTGGAGGGGGTCCCTGCCCGCCTTATATATCGGGGGGCAGGGTTACAAGTCGGTTTATATCCGATCCTATCTCTAAGAATCCTTTCCTTCTTTACAATAATTTCTATTCCAACTAGGACTTCTCCTTCCAGATCCTTCCTCCGTGCGCCGACTTGTCCCGCACGTCTTCAGGTCCAGAACGATGAGGTGGGCCGCCCCCTTTTGGTAGGCTGCTAAGCTTGCCCGTGAGGCACCCGGGTACTATATCCCCCACAGGGGCCAACAGTTTACCTAAAGGAGAGATTAAAATAACGGTAATGCTACGCGTCGGACGCCCACCCCCTTCATCTACCTCATTCCCCCTCCTTCCTCGCGCCCCCTCCTTCCCCGCGACCCCCTCCTCTTCATTCCAGCTCGTCGACGTGCCCTCTCCCTGCGTCGCAGCATGCGGCCGGCGGCGAGCCCCGCGCGGCGCATCGGACGCCCACCCCCTTCGTCTACCTCGCGCCCCTTCCTCCCCTCGCAAACCCCTCCTCTCCCTTCCAGCTCGTCGCCGCCCTCTCCTGTCGCGACATCCATGGCGAGCGGCGGCCATGGCGGGTGGCGACGGCGTGAGCTCCGAGGTGCAGCGAGAAGCGACCATGGGCAGGCGGCGGCCATGGATCCCGAGCTCTCTCACGGGGACGAGCGGCTCCAGTGGATCCCTGTGGGCAAGCTCGGCGGCGGCATTTATGGCGGACGGCGGCCATGGCGAGCAGCGATGGCATGAGCTCCGGCGGCGAAGCTCCCCGCTCGGTGTCCTCCTCTCCTGTGCAGATCCATTTTTTCTAGGGTTTGCTACATGTTGCAAGCGTATGTTTTACGTGTTTCAGATGTTTCAGAAGAATGTTGCAACAATTTTATGCGGATGTTGCAAAAAAGAGATCTGGATGTTTTGAATGTTGCATATGTTTCACACGCATGTTGCAAGTGTTTTATCCGGATGTTGCATGTTCATCGAGATGTTTTGACTGCGGCCGCGCGTGGCTAAGAGTTGGGAGCATGCTGTTTTTCAGTTTTGCAAACGACGATTTTTCATGTTTCAGAAACTGTTTTTTGATGTTGCAATAGGTTTGTTTCAATGTTGCAAAAAACTTTACACGTTTCATGCAACATTACCTGATGTTGCGGCGGGAATTTTCACCGGATGCTATTCGATTGATGAGGTTTTCGATAGCATTTCTATACGCATTTCCGATGTTGCAACTATCGACTTTTCATGTTGCAATCATGCATCCTCAATGTTGCAAATGTGTATTTTTGATGTTGCATTGACCGTCCGATGGAAAAAATTCCATTGGACGCCCGGGCGCCAGCAACTCCGTTAAAATAATAATCATAATCTTCTCTCACCTTCATCTCAGCTAGCCAGATAGCTAGTGTCTCAGCTAGCCAGATAGCTAGTGTCATTGATGGTGTCGTAAGGTACAATATATTGATGCTCTTATTGGGCTTCCTTATCTTCCTACCTAACGCCCTGTTCGTTTTTGCTGGGCTGGGCTGGAAAGTCTGAGAAGAGAATAATCCGTTGAGCTGGTTCAATAGTATTCTACGAGAAAAATAATCCGTTGGGCTAGGATATAATCTCAAGCGACCAGGGCATAAGATTTTAGCTATTATTATTGTTTGTAGATGGCTGAAAGTCTATGCTCTGAGTACCCCTACTTCAAATAGCTGACAGGTGGACATAAATCATGCGAACTCATCGATTTCTTCTGAGGACACGGTTGCTGTAAAAATTAACACACAATATTGTGTAGAGCTGAGCCGACGCCTACGGCATATATGTAGGTGCGCTGTCTAGTGCCGTGATAATTTTTGTTTGCTCAACCAATAATAAATGTTGACAGGTGCTGCAACCTGATTTGAAAACAGTAACTTGATGCCTCTAGAGGCCGGCAACTTCTCCAGGCATATGAATTGTGGGGACCCTTATCAAAAAGTCCCTTGATCATCTGTATCAGGCCCTAGATCGGTCGCTGATACAGATCTCATCACAGATTAATATCAGAAGCAGTAAATAACGTATAACTAAACAGACTAATCATTGTTTAAGCTAGCGGAAAGCGGGTAGTGTGGGCACCTTCTTAAGAAAGTCCCGAGATTACCTGTAACAGGCCCTGGATTAGTAAGCTGATCCAGATCTCATCAGAGATTAGCGTCAAAAGCAATAAATAACATATAAATAACTAGTTTTATTACCTTTTCTAACGGAAGGCGGGGCTGGCGCTTATTCCGTGACGGGAATGAGCTAAAGCACCATGAAGGCCCAACCCTGTGTATCAATGAAGGCAAGACTGAGTACAACGGTACTCAGCAAGTACTTAGCAATCAAAAGGAAAGAATATGCATTATTAGTTGACAGATCTTTAATTAGATCGGTGTTGGGTCCTGTAGGGGCAAGAACCTCCCTACCAGTCCCCAGTGATTCTGGCGCGGATCCTTCTGTCGATCTCGCAATCACCTTCTCCTCATTAAAATCATTCTTATAGGTTATTCCTGGCTAATCTATGGGAGCTTTAACCAGACGGGCTCATGACCGAGAGTCACGGCTATCGATAGATTGGATGACTCTGCAGAGGTTTGTACTCTTGGACTATACGGTCAGGTGACCCTCCCGTGGCCAACGGCAGGGCTACCCTATGTGGCAGAACCACCACAAATTATGTCAGCTCAAGTGCATTGTCCCTTAGCTAATGCAAGCAGTACAGTACACTCGCACTTCAACTGACATAACCGTGTAGTTGCTGTCGGGTAACTCCCGATTACACCACTGATCACATTGTCGAAACCAATACGAGGCATGTCTCACTCCACAATGAGCACAGATGATTAACGAGTCACAAATTTTACAACACAGTACACGTGGATTTAATTTACAAAACAGGACATTATAAAAATTATTACAACACAGAGTTTAAAAGCACAGCGGAAGTTTTAAAACATTACGAGTCTACGACGATAAAAACATTTCAAGTAGCCCAGCTGGCATTATCAATCCCTCGGCTCTACACCCTGTGAAGCCGGAACGAACTGCAACTGGAAACCTTCAGGGACACCAAACGGGAAAGCTTCAGCGGCCTGCTCTGCTAAGCTAGACTCAGACTCTGAAAAAGGGTTAACACAAGCTGGTTGAGTAATTTAATACTCAGCAAGACTTAACCGACTGAAGAAAACTAAGACCCCTAGTATGCAAGGCTTTTGGCTGGGTTTTTGTTTTGCCAAAACAAGCAACTAAATTAGATCCTTACTTTCAAGTTTTAGCATTCAAATTTTTGTTGAGCTATTTGATCTAGATTAGCATTTATAAAAACTTTTACAAATGAGAGCAAGAACTTGATTAATTAACTCATACAACATATGATCATCAACAATATTCAAGTTCTTAACTAGCGATGCTGCCCAGTGATCAAGAGCTCAATACCGTGAGTACGGCGAATCGATTCGGTTTCATCCCTTGCAAGGTTAACCTACCCACACGGCACAAACGAGCCCCGTCGAGCTGCTCATGCCAGCCGTTCCTTCAGCCAACACTAAATACTTGACCTACCCTGCTACCCTCAAGTACCAGTCCCCACCGATACCAACGACGGGTCAGCCATGAGTTACTCTAACCGGTACATGAATAAGCAGTCAGGCGTAGTTCAACGTACCAGTGCGAGCTAAAGTACATAAGTTACCAGTTTCAACTACCTCTTACTCCCAGCATGTGAGGTAGTACAATTCAATCTTGATCCCAGAGCTAACAACGAACGGGCCTTAACTGGCACAGGCGGAGCTACAACATTCCATTCTTTTCCCTACCAACATTCTCCGCCCGGCCTAACTTTCTTTTCCAGTCTAGATGACAGGTTAACATAACTCTGAAAGAACCCACTTAGCATCTCGCGAGTAACAGGCAATTACTCGACTTCTACCGTTTAACCAGCCTAGCAATTCTATCGACTTACACATACTAGAAAACTCGGGGTTTTCCTAAGGATCATGCAACTAGGTTTTCATTCAACTCCTATGAAAACTTAAATGCATAAGGTAAATACTTTGTAAAGTAAATAAATTAAAGTGTGGCTGCGTTAAAAAAGGTTATATGCACTCCGGTGCTTGCCTTCGCTGGCCTTGGGCCCTTCCGAGTCTTGGCTCGGGTCTTGTTCTGCCTCAACTACAACGACCTCGGGCTCTGGCTGCTCAGCCTCTGACTCAGGCACCAAGTTGTACACCCCGTCAGCTAGCACGTTCTCTACATGAAAATGCACATGTGTGAGTTTGGAATAACAGTGAGAAAAGATACAAAATCTTACATGCAGCAATTCAATTATACAGCTTAAGTACAAAACAAGATATGCACATGAAATCACATGAAATGTTGCAAAAACCATTTTTAGCATTTTATAGAGTAAGTGCATATCTCTTTAAGCAAGATTAACTTATCATTAAGAAAGAAATATAACAACAGATCCAAACTTTACTGAGTTCATCAAAACTGTTTAGAAAACATTTTATTAGCAAAACTATATATATAAAACCATTTAAACACACATATAAAGGGTTATTTAGCAACTAATTAAACAAACAAACCTACACAGGTTATCTAACAGCACAAAAACTTCTCTGAGAAGCTTTTAACTCAAGATTACCACTGAAAATTTTTCAACACTTTATTCTAACAGAAACTAATTATTTGGAAAAAAACAAAAAGGCTATAAATCTACCAAAACAACAAACAGCAACAAGATTAAGCTCAAAAATTCAAACTTCACAGAAACACTATCTACACACTAACACAGATTTACCATGATTTATTGAGCTCAAAAACATATTCACAACTATTTTTAACAGCATAAACAAGCTAAACATGAAGAAAAAGCTTAACTTAAACTACACAGATATCATGCAACCCAAAAATTTACTGTGCTCACAAAAACACATTTTAGAGCTACTGTGATTTTCTCAAAATTTTTGGACACGCAGAACTATTTATTTTGACAAAAAGCTAATAAACTAACTAAAACTTCTACACAGAAAACTGCATATAAACAACATGATTTCATATTTTTCTGCTGTAGCCAAAGATGCAACAAGTACAACAAAATTGGTTTCACAATTTTCTCACACTCCTATGATTTTCTATGCATTAAACAAGAAATACATGTATGCTGAAATGAAAAACAAAGAAAAACCGAAAACACTTTTACACTTAGGCCCCTGGATCTAAAAGATCTATTACCAACCAGTCCTTTCTTCACATATAAGCCCCTAGATTTTCCAGAAAACCCCCTCGGAAGATTCCACTTAAACACTTAACCCCTGCACTCTTGCACAAAACCCCCTGGAAAGATTTGATCTTCTAATTGGACACCCCTCGCCGGTCTCCGCCGCGCACAGCGCGCCGCCGCGCGTTTGACCGGCGTGAACTCGCCGGAGAAGCGGCCGGAGCAGCGCCGGAGTTGCTCCCTCCCCTCAGGATCCCATGCCGCACCTCCTGGTCAAGAAAAAGCGCAGGATTAGCGTGCGCGCATGCGTTCCCCTCGAGCGAGGCGGCTGGCCAAGCAAAGGCTCGCCGGAGAGAGCTCACCGTTGCCCGAGGATTGGGGAAAAGGATACGGGCAGTATCAGGGGTCCAAGGGAATGCCAATTGAGTGGCTTGGAGAGGCAGAGGAGGATGGGAAGGCGAAG